>CM042836.1:174510691-175221960 GCA_023653725.1 Bungarus multicinctus
ATTTAAGATGGCTTCCTGTGGACTTGAGCTGACAGCAACACATGGACAATATAGCCTGACAGTAATCAGCTGTCTTTGGAGTCGGAGATCAGTGGGGCAGAAGAACAGCTGGAGCCTGTTCCCTGTGTGCGCAAGAGAGTGAGATGAAGAAGGGACACAAACATGGTCCTATCCCCTTCAGCTAGAGGAGGAAAATACCAGGCCTGCTCAGATGAAACTCAATAGCACATTGAAGACATGGTCAGCATGGCATTGTGGGAAATTCACTACCTCTTTCTCCCAATGTGATGATGGGATGGATGTAGTGAGGAGATGGATCCTCAGAAGGAATGGGGCTTATTCCAAAGGAACACAAGGCAACTCAGTACAGATATTATGTGAGAGAAAGAGGATGAAGACAACCTCTCCCTAATAGTTCCCAGAATATACTTTATAAGCAGACAGTAGACTCCTCAATCTGGCAAGATGTAGTGGAATGTAGTCTGGATTCCCAAGAGGGTGAGGCTGCATTCCAGATGAGTAAGAGACAGCAAAGTTTAGATAGTTTGATTGGGAGAAAGAAGGTCAACTCAGTTCCTCGCTAGAAGTTCTCAGAGTATATTCTTAATGATGCAAGTAGTTGCTTTACTTTGGCAAGATTTCTGTCTCTAGATGAGGAATGATAAAGGAAACTGCTTAGAAGTAATTCAGTGTATCTTTCTTGGTTTTGACACCAATCTTGCTGAACTATTTGAATCATTAAAGATATACTCTGAGAAGGAGGGGCTGTCTTGATCCTCTTTCTCCCAACCAATCTATCTAAGCTGTCTCTTCGTCCTCTGGAATGCAGCCCCTCCCTCATGGGAATCCAGACTACATTCACCACAGTAACCCTGACGTAAGATTTTGTCTATAGGTGTGAAACTTGGAACAATTGCCACATGTCTCGATGTCACTATATGTCACTACTCATGTAGTGGCAATTGCAACTGCCTCACATGTAATACTTCCCTGGTTCGAATCCCAGTAAGGGTATGGTTAGCTGAAGAGAGCTAACTAGCTCGAAATAGATCTATACTAGTCTCCCTTATTTATTATTTAAAATTATCAGCTTAAAAACCTTACACACATGTAAAGAAAAGACAATGAAATAAATAGCTTTCTTGTTGGTATGGTCTCTGGTGATGAGCCGAAAGACAGAAAAGAAAGCAGTATGCTTTCTCCCTTAATTGGGGCTTAACAGGGTGTTGTAACACAAAATATATACTTATTCCCCTGCCTCTGCTGATAAGGATAGAGCCAAGGTGGTGTAGAGGCAATTACAACTGCCTCACATGTAATACTTCCCTGGTTCGAATCCAGTAAGGGTATGGCTAGCTGAAGAGAGCTAACTAGCTCGAAATAGATCTATACTAGTCTCCCTTATTTATTATTTAAAATTATCAGCTTAAAAACCTTACACACACACACACACACACACACACACATATATATACATACTGTATATATACAGTATACAGTGTATACACACACACACACACACACACACACATACACACACACACATGCCACTGGGATTCATGTAAAACACAATCATCAGATGGTGAGCTAAGGATGTTGCATCACATTTTCTTTTTTTGAAAAAGCCAAACTCTCATTTTTCATACTAAATGAAAAGTCAATAGTTTTAATTGGATTTTTTTATTATTATTGTGAAATGGCTCCCTTTTCTTATTGAACCCTTCTTTTTTCTATTTGCTTTTGCAAGATTCCAGCCCCCGCAGCATTTTCTGCAGGAGGAGCACAAATTGTAATGGAATGGCAAGCTATGTCTTTCTTATATTTGCTCTTGATCAAAACCTCACAGTTCTCATAATTGCCTACCCCTCCTTCCCCTTGTTTTTCCTCCTTCCAGCCTGGGGGAATCTTCACTCCTGAGAGCATCGTTTTATCTGTCAGTTTTCATTGAGTGTGGCAAAAATGGAATTTTAAAAAATTTTCTCTCCCCCACCCCCAGTTCAACTAAAGAAGAGCCAGTGGTTGGTCTTATCTTCAAGGAGGAATGTGGGTGGACATTGTCATTCCATGGTTTGGTCCCTAGGTGGCAGTGAACTTAGCTCCATCTAGGCCAGGCGGTCAAACTGGATTTCTTCGAGGGCCGGATCAGCATTGTAGTTCTCCTCCATGGGCCAGCAGGGGCGGTGGTGGAGATGGGACGGACGCCTCCTGCAGCCAAAATGGGGTGGGAAGGCACATGCAACCCCCCACACCTCATTTTCACCCTCCATGACCTCCTGCAGCACTCTGCCAGCTGAAAATGGGCTAAACATGGGCCTCCCAAGGCCCCTGCATGGTCCATTTTTGGCCCGTTTTCAGCCTGTTTTTGGCCCATTTTTGGTAGCAGAGGCACTGTGAGCCAGTCCTTTGATATTTCCAGGCTGGCTCCACAAGCCGGATTTAAGCACCCCACAGGCCACATCCAGCCCACAGGCCTTGAGTTTGACACCCCTGGTCTAGGCGTATCCTGTGGTGAGGAGATAAGAGTTCCTGTGGTGGAATGTAGTCTGGATTCCCAGAAGGAGGAAGTTTTCCTCTAGTAGCCAAAATTTGAGGAGGAAACAACAGCAATGAAGTTGAATCCATTATGCTCTGGATGAAGAAGCTAGCAAAGTTTCTGAACCATCTATTACTGTTGAGGGAGCCCAAAAGGCACTGCGATGAGAGAAAAACCTGGCCAGGTTTGATATTTGAGACACAGTTTGCCTGAGGCAGATGAAAGGACTTTCCTGTAGCCTCCAGGAGGCATTTTATAGTGGAACTGGCCAGAATTGGACTCTTCTCATTCTTTGTTATTCAGATGTACAAAAAGATCTTTCAATCCAATTTCCTTGGGTCTTGGTCCACTAGCAAAAGAAAACAGGATTCTTTCTTGAGCTTTCAAAAGAGTTTTTAACTGGAACCAGAATGTGAGAAAAAGCTCAAATTCTCTCTCTCTCTCTTTCTCTCTCTCCCCTCTCTCTCTTTCACTCTTCTGTCTCTCTCTTCTGTCTCTGTTTCTCTTCTCTCTCTCTTCTGTCTCTGTTTGCCTGTCTTCTGTCTTTCTCTCTCTTTTCTCCTGTCTTTCTCTTCTGTCTCTCTCTCTTTGTCTCTCTCTGTGTGTATGTGTGTCTGTCTCTCTCTGTCTGTCTGTCTATCTGTCTGTCTGTCTCTCTGATTCTTGTCTGGCCACTATTGATAGTTGAGATCTTGGCTTGGCACCATTCAAGATGCGTGGACATCTCTATTCCTTGTTTCTCTCCTTCCCCACTCCCTAAGTCCTTTGATGGTTTGTAGAGAGGAATATTCCTTTATGCTTAAACTTCCCGGGAGCCTTATAAAACCTCAAGTGGATTCCCTGTAACATTTAGCCACAGGTTAACTTTATATCTTCAGGCATTGGGGTGTCCATGTTAAGACCCCAGTTGTCTTATTTGGTTTATTTGCCCCTTTTTACTAGAGGAAAAAAGGAGAGTTGAGTGTCTGGGAATGTTACAGAAAAAGAGCAGCAAAAGAGTGGATAGCAGCATGATAAAAATTTATGGAGGAAGAAAAGTCAACTATTCAAAGCATCTAGATGCCAGGTCACTTTAAAAAATGAAAAGAATAATTTCCCAAAATTGCTACTTTCTACCACCTACTCATTACCACCCATCTCAAAAATAATAAAATGAAATGAATATAACAATACAAGAAAATAAAGACTAAACACCTGGGTACTGTTTGAACCAGAATGCCTAATTCAAAATTAAAGGGATCTGTAGAGATTCTCAGTCATCCAGGTTACAATTGTCCCAAAAATGTTTTTTTTTTTTTCAAGAGGCAACTGGACTTTCTGGTTTTCCTTTGAAGACATTTCGCTTCTCATCCAAGAAGCTTCTTCAGCTCTGACTTGGATGGTGGAAAATGGAAGGATTTAAATTCCTTGAAGACAACTGGTCATTTGTATCCTTTTAGGGGGTCGTTGAGGCCACTTGGAGGTTTATCTATGTCCTCAGGGTCACCTGAATAATGCTCCTGGTTCTTGTAGTCTGCAATTTTTTCCCCTCTGGAAATCCATTCCTACTCCCACATCATTTGAAGGGTGTTTATCCCAAATTGTATAGCTGGAAGTCTGTAGAGATTCTCCATCATCCAGGTGATGGTGTCCCAAAGGTGCTTTTTCAGGAGTCAACTGGACTTCCTTGTTTTTTGTTTTGAAGATGTTCAGCTCTTCAGCTCTGACAGGATAGTGGGTAATGACCAGCTGTCTGCAAGGAATATAAATCTTTCCACTCCCCACTACCCTGTCAGAACTGAAGAATCTTCTTGGATAAGATGTGAAACGTCTTCAAAAGAAAGAAAAAAAAACAAGGAGGTCCAGTTACCTGCTGAAAAAGTTCCTTCGGGCAAATTAAAGGGTGATGGGAAGGGCTTGATGGTCACGCAAACCCATTGAAATGGTATAGAATCTCCTGCTTGAACAGGGGGCTGGAATAGAAGACCTCCAAGGTCCCTTCCAGCTCTATTCTGATTCTCGATGTTCAAATTGACAGAATCTTATTCTCGATTCTTGAAGGCCGGGTCCAGCCTTCCCAAGGCAGCCAACTTTGGTGAGACCTCCCACCCATGCCCACCTACTCCCAATGACATCCACGCTCCTGCTAGAGACGTTCCTCCTTGCACTAAATTGGTGGAGAAAGACCTCTTTCCGTTCCCACCTCCTGAATTCCACTGTTCTTAAGACATATTCTGACATTTACAATTCAAGCTGGGTGAAATTTGTCAAGAGAGAAATGTCATTTGGGGAAATGTCAAACCCTCCTTCCCTGGGTAGATGAAAAGTTAACGACCTAGCCAAAAAAGAAAAGAAGAAAAAGAACAATCCATTCTAAAGATTATAGAATATAATACGATATGCAAATACTTTCGCTGGGAGCTTAATGGCATAATCGGATGGTTTCCTTTCTCTTTCCCGGAGACCTCTCAATTGACTTTTTGAGGTCTTCAAAAATTTCCCATATATACAGTAGATAGCTCAGGGCTGCAAAACTTCTGGGCCAGGTGTTTGCAGAAAGACTACCAGGGTAAACCTTGCTTTGATGAACATTGTGTCCTGCACATGAGCCAAGTTCTCCCTTGGCAAGGTCCCATCATTTGAGTGATGCCAACAATAGTGGATCGAGTACCACTTTGTTCTATTGCAATCGAGAGTGGCTAAAGCACCTGTTTCATTTACACCTCGAGGCAATTAATATCATGATGCCCAGTTAAAGTAGTTGGCAATCCATAAAAAATGAGAGAGCATCCAACTGGTTGCCTGGATCCTTGCTAAGCTGGACTTCTCCTTCCATAACATCATTAAATCTGTCCTTCCTAATGATGAATTAATCTAAGCACTCTTTAATGGACCAATTTCGGTTAAAAGGAATCAGATGACCAGTTATGTTTTGCTAACTAGAAGATGCTTCTTGGAATGACTCCAGAGACATTTTAGCAGAAGAAGCTTGGTGGAGCTTCTGGAGGCAAGCCATTCCACTGATTGATTGTTCTCACCATCAAGAAATTAATTTCTGCTTATTTCTAGGTTGCTTCTCTCCTAGGTTAGTTTCCATCATTGCTTCTTGTCCTGCCTTCAGGTGAAGTCAATCCCTTCTTCTCTGTGACAGCTCCTCAAACATTGGAAGACTACTATCACATCACATCACACATCACACCCTAAGCCTTCTCTTTGTTAGACTAAACATAGCAATAGCAATAGCACTTACTGCCAGCATTCCAGGAAAACAAACTCCAACCCAAGAAACTCCGAGACAAGTATTTTCTCAAAGTTCCAATTTATTAAAGTTGTTGTACTGGAACATCTGGGAAAACCTGAATCTGAGAGTTCCAGGTTTTCCTCTAATAATTAAAAATCACAAAATCCATCCCCTGCACCCATCATTCCATCACATGGCCCACTCACCATCTGTCCCAACTTGAGACATCCCTCAAACCACTCCTCATCCAGGTGCAGGAATAACATAACCTTGACTGTAAAGAAGAATGCTATTATGTCTAACAACAAACACTCTACAAAATTCCCCCTCCCAATCTCCCAGGCATAGGAATATGGCAGCGTGGAAGCTTCCGGTGCTAATATGGCTTCCAAAGCTGACACTTACACTTATATACTGCTTTATTTATTTATTTTTTTATTTGCATTTATACGCTGCCCTTCTCTGGAGACTCAGGGCGGCTTACAATCTATGGAGCACCATGCTAAATGCTCGGCAATAGCCTTCATTCCATTGTATATGCCTGCTTATTACTAGAGCTTTTGGCCCCCCCAAGTGGCATTTTTTTTACAAAGTCAGCTTATTGCCCCCAACAATCTTGGGTCCTCAATTTACCTACCCCGAGAGGATGGAAGGCTGAGTTAACCTTGAGCTTGGTGGGATTCGAACCTGCACTAATTGCAGGTAGCTTGCACTAAGTGCTAGATGATTCACAGCCTGAACCACCAAGGCTCATCATATAGTGCTTCACATCCCACTCTAAGTGGTTTTACAGAGTCTGCCTATTGCCCCCAACAATTTACCCACCTGGAAAGGACAGAACTTAGGCTGTGTCAACCTTGAGCCTGGTGAGATTCGATCTGCAAAATTGCAGGCAGCCAGCAGTCAGCAGAAGTAGGCTGCAGTGCTGCACTCTAACCATTGTGCCACCGACGCTCTTACCCAGTTCCTGCAAATGTCCGTCATGTTTTAGCCTCCAATCCCCCTTCATCTTTGTGGTTCTTCCCTCCACTGTTTCTACAGTCTTGATATCTCCGATATTTTTTAAACCACGCTAGAAGGAAAAACCCTTGATGGATGTGATGCTGGATGGGAAGAAACCAAATAACCTCCTGTCCTGAAATGAACCAATCTGGGGAGGACCTTCTCAGCTCACTCTTCTTTTTTTGAAGCCATCCAGTGGAATTGCATCAGTTTTCAGTTCTCGGTCAATGCCCTGGAGAGAAGACGAGCTGTCATTTGTTTTGGATCTACGCTTGGTCATTTTATGGATGGTTTCCCTGGAAACAACTTTTTTGACATTCAATATATTAAAGGCATTCCTCATGTCTGATTGCCACCGTTCTCGAAAACTGAGGAGTGGAGGGGGAATGAACACAGGGCTTCCATAAAAGACTGAAGCTTTGCTGACAGCGCAGCTCTGAGATGGAGAAACAGGAGGAAAACTTGCTGAGATGGCGGAAAAGAATTGGCAAAGTTTTGAAAGGATGACGCGAGGAGGCGAGCAGAATCTGCAAAACTTAGGGCAAAATTTGCATCCCTCATGAAGGTCTCCCTCTCTGGTCTTTCTTTAAAAAAGCTGCTGTCAACTTCGAACTGAAACTGACAGCAGCCATCTTTCTGTTCCACAATTGCCACAGAGGGGGAAGGTGATTGGAATGCATTACTAGACAAAACAAAGAGCTTTCTCATGAGAACCAAGGTCATCTCTACAGGTTGCGGAAGGAGTGCCTGAAGAGCCCACCAATTAACCCAATTGGCCAAGGTGACCTGTGACCCTTGGGGATGGAGTTATTTCCTAGTTTAATTATACTGTAACCACAGTATAACCGAAAGATTTAGATTTGGCTTTCCTCTGATGCTTTTCCGATATGATTACAGATTAACAGAGTTGGAAGGGACCTTGTAGGTCATCTAGTAGTTCAACATCCCATCCAGGCAGGAGACCCTGTACCATTTCTGACAGATGGCAGTCCAGTCTCTTCTTGAAAGCCTCCAGTGATGAAGCTCCCACAACTTCTGAAGGCAACTTCTGTTCCTTTGGTTGATTGTTCTCACTGTCAGAAAATTCTTCTTTGTTTCCAGGTTGAATCTCTCCTTGTTCAGTTTTCATCTATTATTCCTTGTCTGGCCTTCAGGTGCTTTGGGAAATATCTTGGCCCCCTCCTTTCTGTGGGAGCCCCTCAAATATTGGAAGACTGCTATCACTTGGCCAATAAAGACTTCTATTAATTGACTTTTCAAGTGAGTCAGCTCTTAATGACATGTCCAAAGTATGACAGCTTCTGTTTGGCGATCTTGGCTTCAAGTGAGGTTCAATCTAGGACTTTTGTGATTTTTGAAGTCCATGGGACATGTAATACCCCCGCTCCAGCATCACAAGTTCAAAGGTATTTGGTTGTGAGGCTGATGCCTTCGCTCTTCCATATGTTACTCTTGCCAGACTTTGCAGTTCTTCCAAGGACTGAAGGCCTTCTGATCTCAGGGCTGCAGCTCTCACTTCGGCTGATTTTACAGCTGCAGCTGTTCACAATTGAACAATGGAAATGGATCGGTGTATGCAGGCTTGTGAACCCACAACTTGTTGGAACAACTTGTGTGCTGCATTTGTGCAACACACCAAATATGGTTAATTTATTCTTTTTTAAAAAATATTTTTTAAAAAAAGAATTGTTAGCTTATTATGCAGGGAGGATTCAAGATGGCGGCCAAATAACAACTCTTGAGATACATTCTTGACCTGTGACCAACCTCACACCTTCCGCCCTTCTTCCTACGAGCAAGAAAACTACTTTAGCTCCAACCACAACAATAGAAGAGCACACAATAGATACAAACTCAAGGTAAACCACACTAAACTCGATTGCAGGAAATACGACTTCAGCAACAGAGTGGTCAATGCCTGAAATACTCTACCTGACTCTGTGGTTTCTTTCCCAAACCCCCAAAGCTTTAACCTTAGACTGTCTACTGTTGACCTCACTCCTTTCCTAAGAGGTCTGTAGGGGGCATGCATAAGCGCACCAACATGCCTACCATCCCTGTCCTAATGTCCCCTTTTATTCATACCCATTTCATTTAATCATAATCATGTTCTAATTATAATCTAATACATGCTTGACAAATAAATAAAATAAAAACAAATAAGAAAAGAATCACAAACTCCATAAAACTCATAACAATGATGAGAATTGACTCCTGTCCCTTCATCCCAAGAGACAACATAAATTGTAATGGGTTTAGGGTACTTCTGCAAACTTAAGATTTTTTTGTTAGGTTCCTGATTGGATTTATTGTTGAATCTCACACTGTCAAAATAAAGATGATACTTTTCAGGCTAAAGAAATGTTTATTTCATCTCTGACTTTTTTTAATGGGATCTTTCCCATCGAACCCATAGCTTATGTTCTCAAGATGCGTTTCAACCTAACCATGGTTTATGGAACTGTCTCCACCCTTGTGAGTTGGCACAATGTACTGGGACATCAATCAACCACCCATTTGGTGCATTCCAGCAGAAGGTAGCTGTTCTGACACAAACTTTGTTCCAAGGAAACAAACACAAAACAGAGGTAACAGAAAAACCTTTTAATGATTCTTTACGAATTCCGTTCCTTCATGGTTAAAAGGCTGTTTCAAATTAATTATCTCTGATAAGAATGAGTCTTGCCAAGGTGGTGCAAGGCTGCCTAGAACACTAGATAAAGTTACTAAGAAAGATTTCAAATACAGAGTCTCCAAACACCAACCACGATATTCCGAATGTCCACAAGGCTTGAGTGAAAAAACTTCTTTGCTTCCTGCAAAGAACTCCACTTTCTCAGCTGGCTTTTATCTCTTAAGGGAGGGGCCATTACCTTGCAGTCTTACTTCCGAGTCCCCTCTTTCCTTCAAGCAGCCCTGCGCACATGCGCACTGAGCACAGGCTCCTCAGGGATCTATTCATCACTGCTGCCAGCCTCCACAATCTCCGAAGGCAGCATTCCACTCCCTAATGGTCCTGGCCTCATACACCCTACTCATACGCAGGCCCCTCATCTGAATCCTTGCTCTCTGAGACTTCAGCCATCTGTACCTGCTGCTGGTGAACCACAACAGTAGCCAAGTTGTGTTTTAATGAGTTGTATGGATGCAGCACCCCTCTGAGACGTTGTTTTTCACCCACTGCTGTTCAAGCTTCTTACCTGCATGTTAAGCATGAGCTGGAACAGAGTTCAACACCCTTAACCTTGCAACAGATCTTCTGAAATTCAGGCCAAAGTTTTCTCCAGCATTATCTGGCTGGGAACAGAGTGGAGAACTTTTGGTATGCAAAACAGGGGCTCTCCCCCTGAAAAAAGGAATGGAGATAAAGGAGTGGGAAAGACATAATGATGAATGCTTGGCCCTTTGGCTCGGGGAATGCAAGATAATAACATACAGCTTGAATACCTGGGAAGAATTTTGAATGAAACAAAGATCGGAGACTCGTGTGTAGAATGTAAAACAGAGAGTGTCATCCAGGAGATTCCTCTTATATTTCCCCCCATTTCTCGTTCTTGTTGAACTTTATGAGCTTTATGGACTGGCCTTTGATGTTTTCTCCAAAGAGGGGATGATTGGATGAAATGTACGTGGGTGCAGCAGGGTGTTACCTGCATTGAGTAGGTGGCCAAGGAGGCCAAACTACAAACATCCATCCAACCACTGTGCCATGGTCTTCCTGGCTTCCAGTCTTCTACTCAACCCTATACCATTTCAGACAAATGGTTGCCCAACCCCTTCTTAAAAACCTCTAGTGATGAAGCACCCACAACTTCTGGAGGCAAGCCATTCCACTGATTGATTGTCCTCACTGTTAGGAAGTTTCTCCTCAGTTCTAGGTTGCTTCTCTCCTTGATTAATTTCCATCCATGGCTTCTTGCCAGCCCTAGCTGCCATGGAGAACAGAACAGAATAACAGAGGTGGAAGGTAACTTGGAGGTGTTCTAGTCCGACCCCCTACTCAGGCACGAAATCCTATCCCATTTCAGACAAATGGTTGCCCAACCCCTTCTTAAAAACCTCTAGTGATGAAGCACCCACAACTTCTGGAGGCAAGCCATTCCACTGATTGATTGTCCTCACTGTTAGGAAGTTTCTCCTCAGTTCTAGGTTGCTTCTCTCCTTGATTAGTTTCCATCCATGGCTTCTTGCCAGCCCTAGCTGCCATGGAGAACAGGACAGAATAACAGAGGTGGAAGGTAACTTGGAGGTGTTCTAGTCCAACCCCCTACTCAGGCACGAAACCCTATCCCATTTCAGACAAATGGTTGACCAGTCTCTCCTTAAAAACCTCCAGGGTTGGAGCATCCACAACTTCTGGAGACAAGTTGTTGCACTGATTAATTGTTCTGTCAGGAAATTCCTTCTTAGTTCCAGGTTGCTTCTCTCCTTGACGAGTTTCCATCCATTGTTTCTTGTTCTGCCTTCAGGTGCTTTGGAGAATAGCTTGACCCCTTCTTCTCTGTGATAGCCCCTCAAGTACTGGAAAACTATTGTCATATTAACCAAATAACATAATAACAGAGTTGGAAGGGACCTTAGAGGTCTTCTAGTCCACCCCCTTGCTCAAGCAAAAAACCTTACAACATTTCAGACAAATGGTTTTCCAATCTCCTTTTTAAAAAGTCCAGTGTTGGAGCATTCACCACTTCTGGAGGCAAGTTATTCCACTGATTAATCATTCTAATTATCAGGAAGTTTCTCCTTAGTTCTAGGTTGCTTCTCTCCAGTGATGGGATTCTACCAGTTTCCCTACCGGTTCGGTGATCGCGCACTTTGTGTGCACACACAGCTTTTCAAACCCCACCTGAGGCTCTGCTGCGCCAATCAGCTGAAGGATAAAGAACAGATAAGCACAGAGACGAGGGGATGGGCCGATTGGGCACTTCCCTCTTCTTTCCCCTCTCAGCTGATCATTGGAGCTTTATTTAACTACCTGTTTGGCCAAACCGGTAGTAATTTTTGCTACCAGTTCAGCTGAACTGAGCCAAAGCAGTAGCATTTAACCTTATCACCCATCCCCTCCCACTTGTGATTGTAGGACTGTAACTTTGTCCCTTGTATCCTTATGATTTACACTGACTGTTTCCTAGTATGATTTGACTGTTGATTGTACCCTATGACTATCATTAAGTGTTGTATGTTATGATTCTTGGTTCTTAATGAATGTATCTTTTCTTTATGTATACTGAGAGTATTTACACCAAGACAAATTCCTTGTGTGTCCAATCACATTTGGCCAATAAAGTATTCTATTCTATTCTATTCTATTCTATTCTATTCTATTCTATTCTATTCTATTCTATTCTATTCTATTCTATTCTACCCTTCCCTATTCTATTCTATTCTATTCTATTCTATTCTATTCTATTCTACCCTGTTCTACCCTACCCTACCCTACCCTACCCTACCCTACCCTACCCTACCCTACCCTACCCTATTCTATTCTATTCTATTCTATTCTATTCTATTCTATTCTATTCATTTCACTATTGCTTCTCTCCTTGACTAATTTCCACCCGTTGCTTCCTATCCTGCCTTCAGGTGCTTCATGAAATGACCAAGAAAATAATAGCACTCAGCCAGTTTTGTCTGACATGTTCTCATACCTGTGCACATGAGGAGATAGTAAGAGAGAATGCATTTTGCATTTCCGTTTAGTCTCCAAGGAGGGAATCTGTCCTCGTAGTATCCTCTGCCATAAATTCCTTTGCTCCTTTCTATATCAGTCTCCTTTTCATGAGCCTGAATATCGCTTCATTTCCCCGCTGAACACAGGCCAGGAAAAAAAAGAAAAAGAAAAGATGATTAATTGGACATTTTAAAATGTGTCAGCTTATCTGCCATTTGCTGTTTGTGAACATCTCTGATGCAAGCCGGCGGTTTCCTTTTTCCTCCCCTTCTCCGTCACTCCTGTCACAGCTGCCAGCCCACCAAGATGGATCATTGGAGAGAGAGAAAAAATAAGTGGAGGGTCCCTTCATCCTGAATCCATCATCCCCCTTGCGAAGTGATGGAGATGAAACACCAGGGATGGTATACTCAAGTGAATTCATAATCATAACAGTAATATTAGCCCTGGGATTGAATCAGGAGAGTTTGCTTCTGCTGTTCCAAATCTCAGTGAACTTGTTGGGATTCTTTGAAGATGGCGATAGTGAGACCCTCAAAGTCAGAGGAGGTCAAGCGATCCCCCTGGAGGCAGAGAAGAAGCAACGGATGGAAACTAATTGGTATATAAATAAATATTTATTATTATTATTATTATTATTATTATTATTATTATTATTATTATTATTATTATTATTATTATTATTATTATTATTATTATTCCAGGAGAGAAGCAACCTAGAATTAAGAAGGAATTTCCTGACAGTTAAAACAATTAACCAGTGGAACAAATTCCCTCCAGAAGTCGCAAATGCTCCAATGCTGGAAGTTCTAAAGAAGAGATTAGACAACCATTTGTCTGAAATGGTCTAAGGTTTCCTGCCTGAGCAGGGGGTTGGACTAGAAGACCTCCAAGCTCCCTACCAACTCTGTTATTCTCTGTTCTTCTGGACTAGAAGACCTCCAAGCTCCCTACCAACTCTGTTATTCTCTGTTCTTCTGGACTAGAAGACCTCCAAGCTCCCTACCAACTCTGTTATTCTCTGTTCTTCATGGCAGCTGGGGCTGGACAAGAAGCAATGGATGGAAACTCACCAAGGAGAGAAGCAATCTGGAACTAAGAAGAAATTTCCTGACAGTGAGAACAATCAATTAATAGAATGGGTTGCTTCCAGAGGTTGTGGGTGCTCCATCACTGGAGGTTTTGAAGAAGAGACTGGACAACCATTTGAAATGTTGTAGGGTTTGTGCTTGAGCTAGGGGTTGGACTAGAAGACCTCTAAGATCCTTTCCTTTTATTATGTTATTTGGTTAATCCAAAGGACTAGAGGCAGGGGTGGGATTCTCCTGGTTTGGACCGTTTTGGGAGAACCACTAGTTCCGAAGATCAGCTGTTTCCAAACCGGTTCACTCCGACAAGCATGTGGGCCCCCCGCCCGCCCCTGCTCTTTCCTATGCTTTATTTCATTTTTTTTAGAGCACAGCTGATTCACGCAGTCACACCTCAGCTGTTTATTCACAGTGGCTCCAGTAGAAGGTAAGTATTAGAGCTGAAAATGGGCTTTTTAAAACGTAGAGTGCGCGTGCATTCACCAAACTGGTTGTTACACCAGTTGAATTGCACCACTGACTAGAGTAGTTTTCCAGTACTTGAGGGGCTGTCACAGAGAAGGAGTCCAGCTCTTCTCCAAAGCCCCTGAAGGCAGAACAAGAAGCAAGGGATGGAAACTAGTCAAGGAGGGAAGCAACCTAGAACTAAGGAGGAATTTCCTGATAGTGAGAACAATCCATCAGGCTTGCCTCCAGAAGTTGTGGATGCTCCATCATTGGATGTTTTTAAGAAGAAATTGGACAGACATTTGTATAGGGTCTCTTGCTTGAGCAGAGAGTTGGACTAGATCAGCGGTCACCAACCTTTTGGACCTCAGGGACCACCAAAGTCACAATTTTAAATCCCACAGACCAGAGACCCTGGGAAAATTAAAAAAAAAAGTCTGCAGGAAAATTCCCTACCCCTTTTTCCTACTGATTGATCATTCTTTATTTGGGATCGCAGGATACCGTCTCCAGCTCTGTTCTCGGGAGGGGGGAGAGAGAGAGACTTTTGGCTTCATGCAAGGAAAGCGGCAGAAGATGTTTTTCTTTCTTTCCCCCAAACTCTGCCAGAAATGAGTCTTTGTGAGACTTGTTGCGCAGGCGCAGCCTCTTGGAGCAGGAATGCCTTGCAGGGTCCCAAAGTCTCATTTCTGGCAGAGTTTAGGGGAGAGAAAGAAAGACTTTTGCTGCTTTCCTTGTGTGCAACCAAAAACAGAAGTAAAAAGAAGCAGAAAGAAACAGCCCAGTGGCAAGGTAAGGTGTGTGGGGTGAGTGGGGCAAGTTCCCCCCCCCCTCTGCCCTTCTCCCCTCCCCTCACTACCTCATGTTGTTCACAATGCAAGCAACACAAGCCTTGTGTTCCCGCAGGCCATGTAGGTGGTGCAGCCTTGTGTTCCCACGCGGCCTGGATTAATTGCATTTCTCTGTGGACCACCAAAATTTTCTCACAGACCACCATTGGTCCCCGATCCACTGGTTGGTGACCACTGGACTAGAAGACTTCCATGGTCTATTCTGTTATTCAAAGGTGACCCTCAATTCTAATTCCAGAAGTGTTGGAGGCCAGTAGCTTCGGGAAGGCTGATCTAAATGTTCCATTCCTTGTTAGCTTTTTCCCCAAGACCCTTTTTCTGAGCGACCAAGCTAAATTGGAATTAGTTAATCTAATTTCTCCCAAGGTCAATAGGAGGAAGACGCATATGGATTACCCCTGTTTTAGATGACATTAAAGCTGTCTGTCTGTCTGTATTAATTATTCAGCCCTGAAATGTAATGGAGAGAGTAAAAGACCCCAAGATCTACTCCTGACTTCGACAAAAGGAAGTCTTGTCACTGCATTTGTACATCAGAATTAGTCCGGAATTATGGGTGATTTGTGAGAAAGCAATACCCAAAGTATCTACTGGGCTGGTATCCAAAATCTGAAATGAATTTATGACAAACTCACGATTGACCCATTACTTATAAAGTCCGTTAAATTCATTTTAGACTCGGGCTTTCGAGGGGCACTTGATTGATGATGCAAACTCATATAAATAGAATGAAATAGATTAAGTCTCCTTTTGAAATATTGCTGGCCATTAAAACGGGCGCATTTTAGGCTGTTTTAAAACATGAAATACCACTTTAGTAGTTACTCCAGTCTGCTGCCTAATTGTGTGCCTTCTAATGGACTTGAGTTATTCTTAGTTGGCAAGAGAAAACATGAAGCTGCAAATATATCATTTCTTGGCTGTTAAGTTAGCCACAGTTATAATCCTGAGAGCAGTGCAAAGAACATAGAACAATAATAATTTCTTAGGAGAAAATGCATGTTGGGATGGTGTTTTTCTTTTTCCATGTGCACAGTGGGTTGTCAAGGATGATTCTGGATCAGATGGATATACTTTTGCTGATTCATGGCTACATATTTCAGGGAGAAATTCAGATGTGCCAGCAAGGAGAATGTAATCCAATTTAATGAAAGAACACGAGACTGTATTAAAAGTGCAGAGAAGACCAATGGAGATGATTATAAGGGACTGGAGGCTAAAGTATATGAAGAACGATTGCAGGAACTGGGTATGTCAGTTTAATGAAAAGAACGGCTAAGGGTGATATGATAGCAGTCTTCCAATATTTGAGGGGCTTCCACAAAGAAGAGGGATATCTAACCTATTTTCCAAAGCACTAGAAGACAAAAAAAACAAAGGATGGAAACAAATCAAGAAGAGAAGCAACTGAAATTAAGGAGAAACTTCCTAATGGCAAGGACAATTAACCAATGGAATGGCTAATCAAGGAGAGATCCAACTTAGAACTAAGGAGACATTTCCTGACAGTGAGAAAAATTTGCCAGTGGAATGACTTGCCTTCAGAAGTTGTGGGGGCTCCATCCCTGGAAGCTTTCAAGAAGAGACTGGACAGCCATCTGTCAAAAATGGTGTAGGTTCTCCTGCTTGGATTGGATGACCTACAAGGTCCCTTCCAACTCTGTTATTCTAAGACTCTTATTCTAAGCCACTGGTGATCTGAAAGACTTCCATTTTAAAACAGAAAGCAGCCATACTTCTCTATCTGGTTGGAATCTTTCCTTTTAAAAAAATATCACAATTTTCAGTGTCTGGCAACAATTTTTTCATGGCAACTAATGTAACTTCTTGAGCACTCGGTTTTTGACAAATTAACATATGCGTTATGCCTCTTAGAAGCTTAGCATACCTGTGTAGTCTCTCCTTTTACCACCGTCCCCATGGAGAAATTCATTTTACGTTTGGAAGGATAATTTCATTCCTTAAGACCAGTTTTTTTTTTTATCCAATTGGAGTCTGGAAGAAAAGATGGAAAGAGAGCCAGTCAACCTTAGTTAACTTGTGTAGTTGATGCAGCAATTTAAACATGAGATTTTGGGCCCAGATTCCATTGTAAAAAATTAGAACACGAGACAGAGAAAGCAATGCCGTGACTCCTAATAATTATAAAAGCAATCGTGTTTTTTTTCTCGCTATTTTATGATTAAGTAAAAATCAGAGAGATGGCATTTTCCATTTCCTTCGCCCTCCCCATTCTCTCCTCTCCCCCATAAACCATTTGCATAAACTCTATCCTGCAATGCAGGGGAAAATAAAAACCCTTTTGAGATATTAACAAGATTATAAAAATGTCAAATCACATTTAAAACACTGTCGTGAATGGGAATGTTTTAATTATGAATAAATAAGGGGAAAACACTTCAATGGAAAAGGTTGCGCTAGTTATCTGTACTTAAGCGGAGAGAGGTACAAATGCTGGTTTTTTTTTTTTTAAAAAAACAATGCTTCCAACCTTTTTTTAAAATGAGATAAGAAAAAGGATTATTCAGGGGAAATAAAAAGAGCAGCGTAAAACTGATAGTGCGTAGCTACCCAAACACTATCTTTATACACAGTTATTACAAGAGATTAATGGGCTTGGAAAGGATGTCTATCTACCCACCAACCTCCGGCTTTGCAACCCAAAAAAATGAGAAAACGTGAACGTTACTTTGAAAATTGATTAAAAGAAGATTAGCCCAAGAATGATGGCAATAATCAGACCTCGTTCTGATAGATATTCTAAACTAATCTGCTGAGATTCACGATGACTAGAAGCACTCAGGGCTCTTAAGCCAACTTTATTGCGAAAAATATGGTGGCGTCCCCAACGAAACTGGAAGGAAGGAGGCGTTAAGAGGGGGCCAAGCTTGGAGTCCTTGCAGAAAAAGACACAGGCTTGTGAAGTGGAGGAATTTGACATGCATTCTGATAATCCTAATTTGATCTCTGACCACAGTGACACTTTCCTGCTGCTCTTTCGAATGTCTTTCTTACAATAAATGCCACTTTATTTATTTTCAATCAATCAGAATAGAGTCTGAAGGGATCTTGGTGGTCTTCTAGTCCAGCCCACTGCTCAAGCAGGAGACCCTATACCATTTGAGAGAAGTGACTGTCCAATCTCTTCTTAAAAACCTCCAGTGATGAGGCATTTACAGCTTCTGAAGGCAAGCTGTACCATTGGTTAATTGTCTTCACTGTTAGGAAGTTTCTCCTCAATTCCAAGTTGCTTCTCTCCTTGATTAGTTTCCATCCACTGTTTCTTGTCCTGACTTCAGGTGCGTTGGATAATAATGTGACCCTCCCTTTCTTTGTGGCAGCCCCTCAAATACTGGAATGCTGCTATCATGTCATTCCTGATCCTTCTTTTCTCTAGACTAGCCAAACCCAAATCCTGCAGCCATTCTTCATATGTTTTAGTCTCCAGGCCAGCAGTGGGAGCCTACCTGTTCCACTACTGGTTCTGGGATCGTGTGTGAGTGTGCATACACACCTAAAGGCCACGTGCAGCTTTCCCCACACCAGCTGAGCCCTGCAGCGCCAATCAGTTATTATTATTATTATTAATTGAATTTCTATACCGCCCCCTCTCCCAAAAAAGGGACTCGGGGCGGTGCACAGCCAACTAAAAGCAGTTGAGAGGATAAGGAAGGGCAGATGGGAAGACCGATCCTGTGCTTTTCTCTTCTTCCTTCTCTCAGCTGATCACGGGAGGCTTTACTACTGGTTTGGCTGGTAGCATACCACCACTGCTGCAGTCCTTTAATCATCTTAGTTGCTCTTCTCTGCACTTTTTCCAAAGTCTCAACTTTGGAAAAAAACAGTCTTTTCCTGGTATCATCTCCTGAAGTGTCCTCATACTGGAAAAAAGCTACTTTCTGACCAGTGTAGCTCACTGATACCAAGGAGATCAATTTCCAAGTCGATTGCCTCACATTTGATGATACCTAATTCTCCCTGACTCATTCCTCTGATGTTCCATGTAGCTATCTGATGTATCACTGTACAACGCAGACATTTGCTTACACCACTGGCTGGCTCAGCAACTGGGGTTCTTGTTGTCTTGTCTTAGGGTACCCTATCTCAGGGGTCTCCAACCTTGGCAACTTTAAGACTTGTGGACTTCAACTCCCAGAATTGCCCAGCTAGCAAAGCTGGCAGAGGAACTCTGGGAGTTGAAGTTCACAAGTCTTAAAGTTGCCAAGGTTGGAGACCTCCGCCCTATCTGATGTCCTGGAGATCCTTTCCATAGAAGATTGTTGGTGTGGCTTTTGGGGAATGAGTCTCCGGGTGCTTCTCCAAGAACACAGTTCTGACCAACCCCCAAATACCCGAACCCTTATCTGTTCCCAAGGGAATGTGGTGAGATTCTTGTGACATAGGTGACTAGCAATAAAGCTTCTGTTTGAGACCAGTCACAAACGATTCTGGTTGCTTGTGCATGAAAAAATGATGGACAATTGTCTGCATTGCTTGCTTCCTGTTAGACATCTCTTTAGTGGCATCCAGGTGGATGTGTGTGTGTGTCTCAAAATAGGCAAGATGGTGGCCTGTTCACAATCAAAAGCCCACCTCTTTTATTCTTGCAGTGGCATCGTGAGAACATGATGTGGGGCCTTAGCTGAAATACCATGATCACCATCTTGCTTGTTTTGATTCCTCCACTGCAGAACATCTACTGAATTAAATTTCATTATAACTAAATCAGAACCTGAAGGCCATTTCCAAAGAACATTCTTTCATACAAGACCTTTCTCAAGCTTGTCAACTTTAAGATGTCTGGACTTCAGCTCCTGGAATTCTCCAGGCAGCACTTCTGAGTGGCAGAAATAATATCTAAATCAGTTTTTCTCAACTTCGGCAAACATGAAGGATTTCAGTAAGGAATTGTAGAGAGTCTGTTGAAATTTGGACCTGTGATATGACTTGGCTTTTTCAGAACTAATTTTTTCAGATATGTTTTAACAGCCTTGTAAGTTAGGAGAGATTCAACTTAAAAATCAGGAGAAATTTTCTGACCGTGAGAACAATCAGCCCATGGAACAGAAGTTGCCTTCAGAAATTGTGGGAGCTTCATCACTGGAAGCTTTCAAGAAAAGACTGGACTGCCATTTGTCAAAAATGATGTAGGGTCTCCTCTTGGGTGGGGGGTTGGACTGGATGACCTACAAGATCCCTTCCAACTCTGTTAATCTGTTAAATCTGTTATCTGAAGAAGGAATCTTGGCTGAACACCTCTGGACACTGTCAACGACTGACCCAATGCAGTTGACCAGCAGTTTCTCAAAGACCAGATGTTCTCCAGAGATGCCAGGAGTTGAACATGGGACTCTCTGAGTGAAAGCTAAGTTCTTTATCTCTGAACTACATCTCTTTCCTTCTTTGTAGGAGCTGTCAAACTGAGGTTGGACTCAATGTGCCAGCTTATACCAGATTCTTCCCTTCTCTTTGCATTATTCATACTTTTTTCATCTTCTCTGCAAAATTCAAATGCTGCCCCACTCTCAACAAAACCCTGCCAGCAGAAAATATTCCTCATTTCCAAAGACCCCTTTGTTCTTTCAGCTCACTTGCTAGCTCTTCTTTTGAGTGTCTCAGTTGAAAGTCAATGGAAGCCTTAAATGATGTTCTAATCATTGGCAGCTCTGCAACAAATGAGAGGTAAGAACAATAGAGGAGGCTGTTCTTTGACTTTGCACAGAAGAAGGAGGCTGCGGGAAGAAACAGGGGAGGGGAGAGATTTGGAAAAGTCTGTGTTTTTCTAAACAGGGAGCCAAGACATGTCACACTTGGTTCAGAAAATGCAGGTGGCACAAAAAAAAAAAACCTTCCAAGGTGGTGACTTAAATATTAGCCCCAACTTGGAAATTCAGCTGCATGGCAAAAGTTGTCATTTCATGGCTCTTCTAGGGAACATTACCAGTGGGAAGAGTGTGGGCTTTGCTTCTTGTTTATAGTCAGTAGCTTGCTCTGCAGCCAGCAGCCAGCAACCAATTCCTGAATAAGCAGGGATTGACATGGGACAAACAATCAAGCAGAAAACAATACCCTAATCAAGGAACTATTGAGGAGAAAATCGCCCCTCCACCAAAACTGAAAGGAGAAGCTATTATATATAAGCAGGAAACAAAGCCCACGCCCTTGTAGCATTGATGATGTTCCCTAGTTGGGTCATGAAATGTCTGCAAGAGAAACAAGCTCAGGGAGCACTAGGAACTCCAGAGTCGTCTTCCTCCTCCTCCTCCTCCTCCTCCTCCTCCTCCCTCTTCTAGCACTGGTGATGTTCTCTATTTGGGTCAGGAGACGTTTGTAAGAAAGCAACAAGCTCAGAGAGTACCAAGGATCACATAGTCTTCCTCCTCTTCCCCCCCCCCCTCCTCCTCCTCTCCTCCTCCTCCTCCCTCTTCTGCCACTGGTGATGTTCCTTCTTTGGGTCATGAGAGCACCAAGGACTCCACCCTTCAACCCCAAAGGAACAATAGAAATTGCAGGTTTGATAAAAAGAGAAAATTATCAAATGGAAACGATTACAATTCTCTTTTTTTAAAAAATGTTTTCTACCTCTTGTCATTAGGAATTGACCCTGCCTCCCCATTCCAAATCTGTTTTTTGGAAGCACATCAAGGTTTGCAAGAGCGGGCCACAATAATGTACCTCCCTCCGACCAGCAGGTTCTCCAGCCGAGCTGTGTTTTTTCACAACAGTCCCTAATAGATTTCCAAAACAACCTCGCAATCCTGTCGCTTTGATGAGCCTCATCGGGTCCGTCTTCTCAGCTCGTCCGTGCGAAGTGCAAATTTGGGTTTCAAGTATGTGTCTTCCTCTGCTCATTACCCAGCTTATATATATATTATCCTACTTATATTATGCTACCTGATGATAATTGCGTGCATAACAGAAAAGAAAGTACCTTTTAAAAAAGAGACGAAGGGGTAGGGTGGGATTGGACCAATTTAAGCGCTCGACTTCGAAAAATCTCTTCTTCTGTCTTGTTTTCATGCCGGAGGATGTGGATAATTCTGATATGGCAAACATCGTGAGCTTTTTAGCATTTTTTTTTTTTTGATGCCACAATGGGAAGAAGGAAAAGATAAAAAAGGATCTTTAATGTTTCTTGATATGGACGTTCTTTAGAGTGCATTGGGAAAAATGGACTTCTCGATGTTTATTTATTTGTGTGTGTGTGTGAATATTCTTGGAAGTGGGGGAAAAAAGAGAGGCAAAATCTGTTTATTAGTGCTTGGGTCCTTTGGTTGCCCTCACTTTCTTTCACCCTCACTGAGGGCTGCCCTCACTTGACCTCACTTGTGCAGCCGTTCACCTCAATCTAACAGATGGAAGGATAATTTGATGCCAGCCCACTCACAAAGCCAGTTCTGATTTCTTGGAGAGCCAAGAACTCTTTATCCGTGGATGAACCAGGAGAAATTAGGGCATCAAAGAATCAGTCTGAACAAAAAGTGGGATATTACATCCTTCCTTGCTTCCTTGCTTCCTTGCTTCCTTCCTTCCTTCCTTCCTTCCTTCCTTCCTTCCTTCCTTCCTTCCTTCCTTCCTTCCTTCCTTCCTTCCTTCCTTCCTTCCTTCCTTCCTTCCTTCCTTCCTTCCTTCCTTCCCTCTACCTACCTTCCTCCCTTCCATTCTCCTCCCTCCCTCCCTCCCTTCCTTCCTTCCTTCCTTCCTTTCCTCTACTTTCCTGCCCCTTCCTTCTTTCTATTCTTTCTCTTTTTCCTTCCTTCCTCCCTCCCTTCCTTCCCTTCTTTCCTCTACCTACATTCCTATCCCTTCCTTCCCTCCCCTCCTCTTCTTTCCCCTCCTCTCCTCTCCCCTCCTCTCCCCTCCCCTCCCTTCCCTTCCCCTCCCCTTTCTTCTTCTTTCTTTCATAAACTTAGCAATGAACAGGCTGGTGGAACCCAGTTTTGCCTAATGGTGAAAGACACCAGTCTAGAAACCAGGAGATTGTGAGTTCTAGTCCCATCTCGGGCACAAAACCAGTGAGACAACCTTGTACTAGTCCACCTCTTCCAAACCCAGTTTGGCAAACCACTTCTGAAAACCCTTGGCAAGAAAATGTCCCAAAGGTGCTTTTTTTTTTTAAGGAGGCAACTGACTTCCTTGTTTTTTCTTTTGAAGACGTTTCGCTTCTCATCCAAAAAGCTTCTTCAGTTCTGACAGGATGGTGAGGAATGGAAGGATTTATAATTCCCCACTATCCTATCAGAGCTGAAGAAGCTTCTTGGATGAGAAACGAAACATCTTCAAAGAAAAACAAGAAAGTCCAGTGGCTTCCTGGAAGAAAAAAAGGCACCTTTGGGACAACCATAAACTGGATGACTGAAAATCTCTACAGGCATTTAGCTATACAATTTGGGATTAAGATCCTTTGAATGGTGTGGCAGTAGGAATGGATTTCCAGAGGGAAAAAATTGCAGGCTACAGGAACCAGGTGACCCTGAGGACACAGATAAAGCCTCCAAGTGGCCTCAACAACTCTGTCAGCCTTCAAGATTTTCTTCCTTTGCTTCTCTTCCCTTGCTTCGCATCTTTCGGCTGTCATAAGTAACGGGGGGGGGGGGGAGGAGAGAGGGCCATTGTTGTGGGAAGCGAGCTGGAGGTGTTACAAAAACAAAACTGTATAAGTTAGGGGGGAGAGATTCTTGCTTAGGCTTCTATCCTATGCTATGCGCAGCCAGCAAATCTTTATCAAAATACATCAAGGTCAACGGACAGAGGCCTCATCACCACCTGAAGATGCCCACATGATGCTATCCACAACTTTTAATTGGAAGAGCCAATTGAACTTTTGGGGGTGGGAACATTGCCAACACTTTGTATATATGATTTACGCGCTCATTTTCTCAGATTCAGAATTATTTTGTTGCTACCACTTTGATTTCCAGTAAAAGATATCTTTTCTCTAACTAATGGAGTCTAAATATTTCTTTCTTGGATTTTGAATGGAGCACCAGCTGACAAGCCCTCTAAAAGGATGCAAATGACCAGCTGCCTGCAAATAATATAAATCCTTCCATTTCCCCACCATCCAAGTCAGAGCTGAAGAAGCTTCTTGGATGAGAAGCGAAATGTCTTCAAAGAAATCAAAGAAAGTCCAGTTGCCTCCTGAAAATAGCACCTTTGGGACTAACCATGACCTGGATGATTGAGGATCTCTACAGACTTGGCAAGGAAACTACTGTCCCACCTGACTTGAAGGCGAGCTCACACACAAACAGGCAGAGCAGTGAACATAGAGCATGGGTTTGTCTCATAAGAATTGGAAATCATTGCTTAATTCCGAACGTGCATTTTTCTCTACCTAAAATCAACTTTGGGAATCCTTCCCCCGCCTTTAGGACTTTCCTCCCCTCTCACTTTGCCCTCTAACCACCTGCATCATTAGGAAATTAGCAAAACGGGTTTTCCTTAAACCAACTTGCTATTAAGCATCCAAAGACAAGTCGTTGCCAAGATTCGATGTGACAGCCTCTCTAATGATGCCGGGAGCTTGATAGTCCCAGGATGATAATGAAGTATTGACTGGATATAGAGAGCTTCCAATGTCTTTGCAGGTTGGAAGTTCCCAGACTAACGGAAACTATATTTTAATCCTTAGTTTCTGGATAGGAAGCACCATAATATGCCTGATATGGCACAGTGGTTAGAATGCAGTTCTGCTGACTGCCAGCTGCCTGCAATTTGGCAGTTTGAATCTCACCAGCCTCAAGGTTGACTCAGCCTCCCGTCCTTCTGAGGTCCGTAAAACGAGGACCAAAATTGCTGGGGGCAAGAGGTTGACTCTGTAAACCGCATAGAGAGCAGAGATGGTATTCAGCAGATTCTGACCAGTTCTGGAGAACCAGTAGTGAAAATTAATTTGGAGAATCAGCAAATGCCACCTCTGACAGAGGCCTCATCACCACCTGAAGATGCCCACATGATGCTATCCACAACTTTTAATTGGAAGAGCCAATTGAACTTTTGGGGGTGGGAACATTGCCAACACTTTGTATATATGATTTACGCGCTCATTTTCTCAGATTCAGAATTATTTTGTTGCTACCACTTTGATTTCCAGTAAAAGATATCTTTTCTCTAACTAATGGAGTCTAAATATTTCTTTCTTGGATTTTGAATGGAGCACCAGCTGACAAGCCCTCTAAAAGGATGCAAATGACCAGCTGCCTGCAAATAATATAAATCCTTCCATTTCCCCACCATCCAAGTCAGAGCTGAAGAAGCTTCTTGGATGAGAAGCGAAATGTCTTCAAAGAAATCAAAGAAAGTCCAGTTGCCTCCTGAAAATAGCACCTTTGGGACTAACCATGACCTGGATGATTGAGGATCTCTACAGACTTGGCAAGGAAACTACTGTCCCACCTGACTTGAAGGCGAGCTCACACACAAACAGGCAGAGCAGTGAACATAGAGCATGGGTTTGTCTCATAAGAATTGGAAATCATTGCTTAATTCCGAACGTGCATTTTTCTCTACCTAAAATCAACTTTGGGAATCCTTCCCCCGCCTTTAGGACTTTCCTCCCCTCTCACTTTGCCCTCTAACCACCTGCATCATTAGGAAATTAGCAAAACGGGTTTTCCTTAAACCAACTTGCTATTAAGCATCCAAAGACAAGTCGTTGCCAAGATTCGATGTGACAGCCTCTCTAATGATGCCGGGAGCTTGATAGTCCCAGGATGATAATGAAGTATTGACTGGATATAGAGAGCTTCCAATGTCTTTGCAGGTTGGAAGTTCCCAGACTAACGGAAACTATATTTTAATCCTTAGTTTCTGGATAGGAAGCACCATAATATGCCTGATATGGCACAGTGGTTAGAATGCAGTTCTGCTGACTGCCAGCTGCCTGCAATTTGGCAGTTTGAATCTCACCAGCCTCAAGGTTGACTCAGCCTCCCGTCCTTCTGAGGTCCGTAAAACGAGGACCAAAATTGCTGGGGGCAAGAGGTTGACTCTGTAAACCGCATAGAGAGCAGAGATGGTATTCAGCAGATTCTGACCAGTTCTGGAGAACCAGTAGTGAAAATTAATTTGGAGAATCAGCAAATGCCACCTCTGACTGGAGATTTTACAGTATGCTTCCCCTACCATGCCCACCAAGCCACGCCCACAGAATCGGTAGTAAAAAAATTTGAATCCCACCACTGTTAGAGAGAGTTGTAAAGCATGGTGAAGTGGTATATCAGTCTACGTGCTGTTGTTATTTCCTTCCTTCCTTCCTTGGTGTGCAGTATTGCAGGCCCCTCACATCCCGGACATAAACTGTTTCAACTCCTTTCCCCCAGAATGATGCTATAGAGCATTGCACACCAGAACAACTAGACACAAGAACAGTTTTTTTCTGAAAGCCATCCCTCTGCTAAACAACTCATTCCCACAACAGTCCAACTATTTACAAAGTCTGCACTACTATTACTGTTAATCTTCTCATCACTTCTTATCACCCATCCCCTCCCACTTGTGACTGAATGACTGTAACTTTGTCGCTTGTATACTTACGTTTTATATTGTCTGTTTCCTAGTATGATTTGATTGCTTATTGTACCCTATGACTATCATTAAATGTCATATCTTACGATTCATGACTCTTGATGAATGTATTTTTTCTTTTATATATACTGAGAGTATTTACACCAAGACAAATTCCTTGTGTGTCCAATCACACTTGGCCAATAAAGAATTCTATTCTATTCTATTCTAAATTCTGCTGACAGCCAGCAGTTCTATTTTGACCAGCTCAAGGTTGATTCAGCCTTCCATCCTTCCGAGGTTGGTAAAATGAGGACCCAAATTGTTGGGGGCAAGAGGCTGACTCAGTAAACCACTTAGAAAGGGCTGTAAAAGCACAGTGAAGTGGTATATAAGTCTAAGTGCTGTTGCTATTCCTTTTCCCCTTCCTTCCTTCCTTCCTTCCTTCCTTCCTTCCTTCCTTCCTTCCTTCCTTCCTTCCTTCCTTCCTTCCTTCCTTCCCTCCTTCTTTCCATAGTGTGCAGTGATTACAATGAAGCATTGCAGGTTAACTCTGCCCACTGCCAGCAGTTCAATCCTGACCAACTCAGCCTTCCATCCTTCCCAGGTGGGTAAAATGATGCGAGCCATTATTGACCTACGGGCTTTCCGATGAGCACTTAAGACCCACCTTTTCCAACAGGCTTGTCTGGCGTAACGTTATGAGTAGGGTTTTTAATTTGATTTTAATTTTTTACGGGTTTTATTGGTCTTAGCCATCTATTTAATTAATTTTTAAACTCTTTTTTAACTTTCCTGATTGTATGTTTTTATTGTGGCTGTTCACCGTCCCGAGTCCCTTTTTGGGAGAGAGGGCGGTATATAAATCGAAATAATAATAAATAATAAAATGAGGACCCAGATTATTGGGGGCAAGAGGCTGACTCTGTAAACTGCTTAGAGAGGGCTGTAAAAGCACTGTGAAGTGGTATATAAGTCTAAGGGCTATTGCTATATATGGTATCATTGATGATAGTGGAAAAATCTGCATTTTTAAAATCCCTTTCCACATGCATTTTACACAGTTAGAGCCCTTAATGCATAATTTATTCCTCCCCCTTTTTTTGCAGGCAAGTCCCTTTGGTCCAAAGTACACTATATGCTATTTCTAATTATGCATATAGATTTGCACACAGTTTTTTCCCCTTAATAAGCACCATTTGCTCTGCAGGCCCTGTGTTTACATAAAAGCTCTGAATTATCTGGAAATATGCAACTGCCTCCTGATAATTGCATTCCGGTTTACAGATTAGTTAAACTCAATTTTTTTTTTTTTTTTTTGCAGTCCCTGTGTGGTAGAGTTCCCTGTGGTTTGGGGTTTCTTATATTTTTTAATAATAGGCACGTGGCTGTTAATAAAACAGGGCAAAAAAAGTTACTTTCTCGTGTGAAATTCTTTGCATTCAGCCTTGTGCTCTCTCTGTATTATTGTACAATATCTTCCAAAAATAAAGTTGAACCTCCACTATAATTATACCAAGATTGCTTTTCTTGATGTATTTGATCAGTGCATACATGCACACAGAAATATGAGATTTTCCAGAAAATACAGTCAAAAAAATTGAATGAACATACAAAGATTCTTCCTTCCTTCCTTCCTTCCTTCCTTCCTTCCTTCCTTCCTTCCTTCCTTCCTTCCTTCCTTCCTTCCTTCCTTCCTTCCTTCCTTCCTTCCTCCCATCTTTCTCCTCCTTCCCTCCCTCCCTCCCATCCTCCCTTTCTCCCTCCCTCCTTCCCTCCATCCCATTTCTTTCACCTCCCTCCCTCCCTCCTTCCCTCCCTCCTTCCCTTCCCCTCCCTCCCTCCTATCTTTCTCCTTCCTTTTCCTTTCCCTTCCTCCCATCCTCCCTTCCTTCCTCCCTCCTTCCCTCCATCTCATTCTCCTCCCTTCCCTCCCTCCCTCCCTCCGTCCTTCCTCCCTCCCTCCCTCCCTCCCATTTGCAGTGTCCCATGATCTCACAATTTCAATGTACTTTTTTTTTCCTTTCTTCCCATGAAAAATTTATTTCCATTTCTGGAAAGCCAACTCCTTGCAGACAATGGATTCCCTTAATCACACACACACTCCCCCACACACAAATGCCCTAATATCAGTTGTGGTCACAAGGTAACCTGTTTAATGACCGGCATGACTCAGAATTGTAATTCCAGGTTAAATGATGGTTGCAAGTGGAGGACCTCCGGTAGTGCTAGGAGCTGAGCTCAGCTGGAGGAAGTTTACATGTTTATACATTATTCAGAGTTCATTGATATTCAGCATGGCAATAGGTCAGCATCAAAATAACATTGACATGACTCTGCATGCCACTGTACCATTTCTTACTGCTCCAAACAAAAACATTTTTGTGATATTTCTACACCCTTTTCCGAGTAACCGAAGTTGGCACGAACCCCATTTTGTGGGGGTCTCCTTCTAGGCTTAATCCACATTCATCAGTTCTCATGAAACTGTGAGCGTGGACCACGAAGGAAAGAGAATCCTTTCTAATGAAGAGAAAACAACAAGATTGCATCAAAAATGCCAGCTGTTCCTGACACCGAGCAAATGCCTACAGATTCACAGATAATTGGGCATCTTGGCTGCTGGCTCCCAAATGTAGAGCAGAAAATTATCCTGGTCATTACTATTAAGGAAACAAAATGCCATCATTAGTCAGAGGAAAGTGTCTCCTACATTTGACTTGTCTATTTTGGGACTACCTTCCATATTAGCTCTGGGGAGCTGCTGACGTGATCTTCAGAGCTATTAAGAAGTTCTGGAACTCAAGGTAGAACTTGCAGAGTTCAGAAGTAGAGGGTTACTATGGAGATGCAATTCGTCTTTCATTATGGTGGTTTGGTGGTTGTGTCCCCACTCCCCAGTGGCTGGGGGGAGGGGGAGGGGGAGGCATTTATTTATTTATTTTTGCATTGTCCAACAGCCAATTCAATTTGACGGAATTTGACAGTGTCCTTGTAGAATTCCTGGAAGGAGAGTGGCTGAAATTTGGGGTCATTGCTTGCCTTCCAAGGAGCCATTTGCAGCATAATCCATGCACTGGATTTCAAATTTTTGAAGGAGAGGTCACCCTAGAAAACCTTGCTGATATTTGCTATCCTGGAAACTGGAAAAATAAATTCAAGGAAAGTATCTGGCTCCATCTATTACCTCTGTCTAGTATCTCTAGTAGACCTTCTCAACCAAATTTTTGCAAACTTGCTTTCTACATCTTCATCAGTAGAACCTTTCAAGAAGAGACTGGACTGCCATTTGTCAGAAAGGGTGTAGGGTCTCCTGCTTGGGTGGGGGGTTGGACTGGATGACCTACAAACTTCCTTCCAACTCTGTTAATCTATAATCTAATCTGGTAGATTATATCTAATAACTGAAGCTTGGTTCCTAGAAACCGATTGCAATAATCTATCAAGACTTTTTCAAGTCTTGGTCTTGGAACACCAAGACATGAGTTCAAGAGAGATGGACAATCCTTTGTTTCCCAGCTGTCTCTCTCTCTCTCTCTCTCTCTCTTTTACAGAATTTCTTAAGCACCCCAAGCATTAAAAGAAAAATTGCCTTCAAAGAGGAAGAATACCTGTGAAATGTTGCAAGCTGGATCTCATCCCAATAAAATCTTGAGTGTCCATCAGACTGAGTTCCTGCCACAGTATGTTTGTTGCATAAATCCATGGGTTGGCCTACAAGGTTTCCCAAAGACTCTTATTTATCTAGGGCAGTGATGGCGAACCTTTTTGGTACCGAGTGCCCAAACCAGAATGCATGCATGCTGGACCACCAGAAACCGAAGACCAGCTGGCCAGTGTGCATGCATGCACCGCCCAGCTGCTCTTTGTGCATGCTGGAGTGCTGGAAACCAGAAATACAGCTGGCAATGGACTGTGTGCCCACAGAGGGGGCTCTGTATGCCACCTCTGGCATGCGTGCCATAGATTGGCCATCGGGGATCTAGGGAGTCAACCTTTTACTTTTCTGCATCTAATTGCAGATCTTCTTGATTTGATTCCTCCCACTTCATTATTCGAACTCTGGGGACCTTCTAACTTTCTTTTCTACCCCATCAAGACTTACTAAGTCCGTTTAGTACCACACCTGGCCACTTCAACTTGGTGGTTCTTCAGCATCAAATGGACTTTGTGGATGGCCCAAGCTAAACTGCCTTACCCATGGTTGATCTTCAAACCAGCCATCCAAACTGATTCATCCTTCCCAACTATTTTTCTTTTTCTCGTAGACCCACACTGTCGGGAAGAAAATCATGATCCCCTGAGGTAAAACAAATTATCTTATAGAACTCCAACAAGCTTCGGGAGCAAGAAAGGCAGAAAGTCATGGCTAACATTCAAAAATGCTTTTAGAACGGAAGAGGGGACTTCAACTCCCCTCCTAGTCATTGCAATCATGTACTTGCTACTCTGGGGTCTTGGTGAGCCATTGGTCCAGAGCCAGCAGCTAATGGATGGGTGTTTTTAGAATGAAACACAACAGAAATAGATCCTCTTGTCAGCAGAAATCTAATCTTTTGCCCACCCCAGCCCCTGAGTCTTTTTAGATGGGATTCAAGAGTTTGGTTCCATGGATCAGGTGTCAGCTTGGAAGGCATGTTACGTGGAAGCTTCCAGGCTGCCACATTCAGTGCCTGGGAATTTGGGAGGGGGGATTTCATAGAGCTGGAAGATTAGACTCAACAACATTCCTTTCTCAGAGAGTCAAGGACATGTTGCCCTGCACCTGGAGGGGAGTGACTGGAGGGATGTCTCCAGTTGGGACAAAGATTTGATTGGACCATGTGATGGACTGATGGACACAGGGGATGGATCTTGGATTGCTCTTTTGGGAAAGGAAAACCCAGAACGCTCGGATTTGGGTTTTCCCAGATGTGCCAATAGGACAACTCTCCTAAAATGGAACTTTGAGAAAATGCTTGTCTCGGAGATTATGGAAATGGAAAATGCTTGTCTTGGAGTTTATTTCTTTGGAGTGTGTTAGTTGGAATGCTGACATTAACCTAAATCTGAGGTTAATGTCAGTTGGGTCTCCTTACAAAACACTCAGGGTTCATAGGCTTTGGGCTGGTGCATACCTTCTGACAGCCATGAATAGCGTTGGGTATGGGTATTTCTATTTTAATGAATTGAACATATCTGGTTTAATGAAAAGAAGGTCTAGGACGACATGATAGCAGTGTTTCAATATCTGCTACAATGAAGAGGAGGTCAAACTGTTCTCCAAAGCGCCTGAAGGCTGGACAAGAGGTAACGGATGGAAACTAATCAAGGAGAGAAGCAACCTAGAATTAAGGAGAAATTTTCTGACAATGAGAACAATTAATCAGTGGAATGGCTTTCCTTCAGAACTTGTGGTCCATCACTAGAGATTCTTAAGAAGAGTCATTTGTCTGAAATGGTATAGGGTCTTCTGCTTGAGCACAAGGTTGGACTAGAAGACCTCCAAAATCCCTTCCAACTTTGTTATTCTGTTATTTGGAGAAGGAGAAGGAGAAGGAGAGAAGGGTCTCTTGCTTGAGCAGGGGGTTGGACTAGAAGACCTCCAAGGTCCCTTTCAGTTCTATTATTCTGTTAAAAGATCCCACAAAAAAAAAATAGCTTGCGTTAAGAACAAGGTCTAAACTTTGCTTATAACCTTCCACAAACTCATTTTCTTACAGGAATTTTGCAGTAAAGGAACTTTGAGCATACAATAGATATATCTTTTTTCTCCTAACCAGATGCTTAGAAGTGACATTTTCTCCCCGCACTTTCCCAACAAACCCAGAAGTGATTAATTCTCAGTCCACAGGACCCCATTGGAATTCAGGAGATGAAACCGCGCATCATGGCTGGCTTTCAGAGAGAAAAAGAATACTATTGATTTTGGTGTGATGGAGAAAAACTAAGCCCCAAATAGATAAATAAATAAATACAGAAGAGGCACAACCTACAAGAGTTGGGCTTCAGGCATAGTTTTCACGTGGGGGGTGTTTTTCATGGGGAAGGGTACTGTGAGGAAATTTCTACAATAGACTCTTAAGAAGGTCAAACACAGACCCTGACATAATCTGGTACCAATCATAGGAGAAGATTTGTAGCCTAGGGTTCAAATGAGAAGTCCCTGGTGCTCTCTGAGCTTGGTTGTTTTCTTGCAGACGTTTCATTACCCAGCGAGGTAACATCATCAGTACTAGAAGGGGGAGGAGTTTGTGGAGAGGAGGAGGAGTGGGTAAGGAGGAGGGGGAGGAAGAAGAGGAGATGGAGGAGGAGGAAAAGGAGGAAGACTACTGTGGGAGCAATCCCCAGTCTCTTCTACACTGATGAAGTTTGGGTAATGAAACATCTGCAAGAAAACAACCAAGCTCAAAGTGCACCAAGGATTCCCCACAGTCCTCTTCCTCTTCCTCCTCCTCCTCTCCATGAACCCCTCTCCCTTCTAGTACTTATGATGTTACCTAGTTACATAATGAAACATCTGCAAGAAAACAACCAAGCTCAGAGAGCAATTGTACGGTTCAAACATGCAAAATCAAGGACCTCTCATAACCTGCTACAGGATAGCTTCTGAACATACCTCATCCTTCCTTCCTTCCTTCCTTCCTTCCTTCCTTCCTTCCTTCCTTCCTTCCTTCCTTCCTTCCTTCCTTCCTTCCTTCCTTCCTTCCTTCCTTCCTTCCTTCCTTCCTTCCTTCCTTCTGCAGATAAGCAATGCAAAAGTCTTGCTGGAGCTTTTCCTGCAAAACACTTGGATGCCTTCCATGTGACGGTATCAATCAACCCAACTGTAGACTTAGGAGATGTCATCTTCCCCAAGTCTCTGACTCCTTAAGAGAGTCAGGTGCTTTAGAAATTGCAAACACAGACAAACACCTGCCAAGATTAAAACCCCATAAGTATGAAGCAAGGAGATGTTTTTAGCTGACCTGATTACACAGGGTATATGCAAGCCTAGGCATAGAGATCCATTCCTAATTGTACAGTTCAAACATGCAAAACCGGTGTTGTGTTATTTAGGTATCTCCAGCCTGCAAAAAGGAAGAGGCGGTGGCTCAGTGGCTAAGACGCTGAGCTTGTCGATCAGATAAGTTGGCAGTTCGGCGGTTCAAATCCCTAGTGCTGCATAATGAAGTGACCTCTCATTACTTGTCCCAGCTTCTGCCAACCTCGAAAGTGAGTATGCAAGTAGAAAAATAGGGATCACTTTGGTGGGAAGGTAACTGAGTTCCTCCATGTGCCTTCGGCGTTTAGTCATGCTGGCCACATGACCACGGAGACATCTTTGGCTGGCTCTTCGGCTTTGTAACAGAGATGAGCACCACCCCCTAGAGCCAGAAACGACTAGCATTTATTTATTTATTTATTTATTTATTTATTTATTTATTTATTTATTTATTTATTATTAGGATTTCTATACCGCCCTTCTCCCTAGGGACTCAGGGCGGTGTACAGCCAAATCCAATCCCAAAAACAGTACAAAAATTAAAAAGACATTAATATGGATGTGCGAGGGGAACCTTTACCTTTAGCCTGCAAGAAAGTTGAGAATTAGGACTTGTACATCATAATTAATGGATTCCTAAACAAAGTCTTTGGATCCCTCTCTCTGAAAATACAGGAGCTGAGACCTATTTCCAGATATCTAAAATATATTAAATGCTTGCTCTATTAATGCCAAGTACCAATGTTTCCCCATAACGATCGCAGCAAATGTTTGTCTTTGGTCTTCCATAAAATCCAGGAAAAAAACTCCAGACAGATTCTGACTCCCCCTTCTTTGTTGGACTTCATCATCTCCGATTATTGAGATCCACATTTGCACAATGATTAAATCCAGAGAGACACAAAACAGGAAGAGGTTTAGAAATTAGATTAGCAACTGACAACAGCCATCACATCAGACAACCCTCTTTTCTGTGGCCGCTTTTGTTTTTCCACTTTGAGTGCCTGAAAGGTGAGTCTTGTGTAGGGGAAGCGGACAAAAACAGGGCTGTGGAGAGATGGCTTTTTGTGTTGAAGTGCCCAAAATATTGTCAGCGATAGTGTAAAAATTCTCCTTGCAATGTCTCTCATGTCTTCCTTGAAAACAAGGTTTAAAAAATTAGCAATCTTGTGTCCTCAATTATATTTGTAACTGCTGTGTTTGAAAAGATTGGACAACCATTTGTCCGGAATGGTATAGGGTTTCTTGCCTGAGCAGCGGACTGGACTAGAAGAATAGTATAGAATAGAATTAGAATAGAAAATACGGATTGGAATAGAAGAGAAGAGAAGAGTTAGAAGGAACCTTGGAGGTCTTCTAGTCCAATCCCCTGCTTAGGCAGGAAACCCTATATCATTTCAGACAAATGGTTATCCAATCTCTTCTTTAAAACTTCCAGTGTTGGGGCATTTACAACTTCTGGAGGCAAGTTGTTCCACTGATTAATTGTTCTCACTGTTAGGAAATTCCTCCTTAGTTCTAGGTTGCTTCTCTCCTTGATTAGTTTCCATCTACTGCTTCTTGTCCTGCCCTCAGGGGCTTTGGAGGATAGTTTGACTCCCTCTTCTTTGTGGCAGCCCCTCATATATTGGAAGACTGCTGCATGTCATCCCTAGTCCTTCTTTTCATTAGACATACCCAAATCCAGCAACTGTTCTTTATATGTTTTAGCCTCCAGTCCCCTAATCATCATTGTTGGTCTTCTCTGCACTCTTTCTAGAGTGTCCACATCTTTTTTATATCATGGTGACCCAAAATGGATGCAGGATTCCAAGTATGGTCCTACCAAGGCATTATAAAGTGGTATTAACACTTCACGTGATCTTGATTCTATCCCTCTATTTAGGCAGCCTAGAACTGTGTTGGCTTTTTTGGCAGCTGCACCACATGGCTGGTTCCAAGGACCCTTTCAATTCTGTCATTTTGTTATATTGGTTGAGGTTGTGGTTCGAAGCTCAGCCTATGAGTAGAATAACTACTACTATGCAGCTACTAGTATTTGGAAAAGCACTTGCTCACAATAAGATTGGATAGGAACTCAACTCATGAATTACAAAATGTTGCATTGCTTGGAAATGTTTGGCGTCTGTAACTATTCCAGATTCTTGAGAAGGAACTGTTAATCAGATCTGCAAATTCCATCAGAAGTATCTGAGAGATTGTCTAAATAGCCACCTGACAATGGTATTGTTAATAATAAGTTCAGCTTGCAATGAAGAGAGAAAATTGAAAATAAGAAGCCTTCCATGAACAATGTTTAAATATTTGAGAGCATAACAATGGTCTTCTACTAAACAAGGAATGTTTTTTGATGCTCAACAACAAGCATTGTGGTCAAGTGTCATCAAGGCAAAAATGTAACAGACAAACTGTGTCACAATAAGGATGAAATGGTTGGGTCAACTCTGAAGCATGTCAGGGTTCCAGCAAATCTCTAGTCCACCACCATTAACTCCAAGAGACACCGCTCAAAAGTTATTTTTTATTTGGATAGTAACTGGCCCAACTGGGGAAATCCCAAATCTGAAAATTCTGGGCTTCCTTGCAATAATCAAAATTACAAATCCAGCTCCCTACACCATCATCGCATCACATGCCCCAATCATCATCCATCCCAACTGAAGACCTTCCCTCACATGTGTGCACAATAGCATGACCTTGAACTACAAAAAGAATGTTATTTTGTCTAACTACATATACCCTAACAACTTCCACCCTCCCACTTTCCCAGGCTCAAAATGTGGCAGCATGCAAGCATCTGGTTTCAATATGGCTTCCAAAGCTGACAGTGAACCTAGCTGAAGCCATCTTTTCCTGCCTCATAGTTGCCATGAGCTTTGAAAGAGGGAAGGGAGAGGTAAGTAGATAGACTCGCTACCAGTCAAAACAAAAAGTTTTCTTGTGAGAACCAAGGTCATCCCAACAGATGGCAAGTGAAGGAAGAGAGGAGTGACCAAGCAGCCTCCCAGCTACTTTCATTGGACAATGTGAACAGTGACACCTGGGGAGGGAGATATTTGCTCTTCTAATTAGGGGAAAAACTGCAAGAACTTTCAGAATTGGTTTTCACTAGCTGTGCCAATATGATGTATCCAATGAACATGTGTGTTGAGGAATCTACTTGCCTCGGAGTTCTGTTTTTGGTGGATGCGTTGCTCAGAACCCCAAAAGGCAGTGGTGTGTTTCAAAATTGTCTACCACTGGTTTGATGGGCATGGCTTGGTGGGCACCCTTTGTGCAGGTGCAGAGGCTTTCCAATTCACCTCCTGCAAGACTGCACTCTCCCAGTTGCTTCAGCAGCTGCCGTGCATCACTCTTCTGTGCCGTGCAAAGCAGCTGCGCTTCAAAAGTAGGGAATAAAGGTGAGTATGGGAGCCCGGATGGGCAGGTGGGCCCAACAGCACAGCAGCGGAGAGAACCGGTTCAGTGTCCTCTGCTCATCGGCGCTACCAGTTCAGGAGAACCGGGCCAAACTGGTAGAATACCACCACTGCGGACAGTTTGATCATGGATTGACTGGATGTGCCCAAATCATGCAAGCTGATTGCAAAACAAAGCACAATCGAGTCAGGAACATACTACGTTGGCATTTATGTAAAAAGCCCAGATTCATAATCAGTAAGAAGTCCTGGGCATATGAAGTCACCGGTAAAGTCATCGAAAGGACAAAAAAAAAACAACCTCACTATGGATTTAAAAATTCAGGATGATCAATAGCTGGAACATTGCATGTCATCTGTTCCTGTGATCGAAAAGAGCCACACTAGGCTTATGAATGTAGCTATTCAAAGAGACAGTAATTCTGAAAATATATATATATATACATTTGCAAAAAGAGCAAAAATTTACCAGAAGCTAATGAGAGTGTTACTAATTTTTATTGGGGCACTAGGTGCAAAAGACAAAAAATTGAATTATCCGAATGTGAAATCACTTATGACAGCTCACTGAAAACCATGACACGTTGTACATAATTAGGCATCACCTTGAATAGAGCTTGAATCACACAGAAGAAAACAAGCCAACATCAGCTGTGACACATGATTAGTTGAACTGGAATAATAACAATAATTTATGTGCCTTTACCAAGATCTGGTACAAAGCAAAAAAACACAGTAATTACAAAATTCAGTTCAATGAAATTAGTTCACCACTTAACAACCCAGTGAATAAATACTGATAAAGGAGAATCTTGGTAGCTTGGGGTTGAAATGAGGGCTCCTTGGTGCTCTCTGAGCTTGATCATTTTCTTGCAGATGTTTCATTATCTAACTAGGTAACATCTTCAGTGCTGGTAAGTCTGGGTAAGAACAAACACTCCCTTCTAGCACTGATGATGCTACCTAGTCGGGTAATGAAATGTCTGCAAGAAAACAGCCAAGTTCAGAGAGTCCCAAGGGAATAAATATTAACAGTTAAGAACAAACCACACACAACTATTTAAAACAATGCTCTATGATATCACCAAGAACACATAGATCCATAATTGAAAGAAACATGTTCTTAACAGGCAACAATCAGTTAATCAAGACTAGGATGGAACAACCAAACTCTTAACACATTAATAAGGAAAAGGATCTTTCAAAGATAAGACATCTATCCAACATATGCCAACATAGTATCTTCCTGACTCGATTGTGCTTTGATTTGGGCACATCTGGTCAACAAGATAAGGATGGAGGGAGGGAGCTTATTCAAGATTCATGGTGGACCAGGTATGTAAAGGTGTTGAAACTGGAGATTGTGATAGCAGAACAACAGAATAATAGAATAACAGAGTTGAAAGGGGCTTTGGAGGTCTTCTAGTCCAATCCCCTCTATCATCTATCTGTATCTATCCATCCATCCATCCATCCATCTATTCATCCATCCATCCATCCATCCATCCATCCATCCATCCATCCATCCATCCATCCATCTATCCATCTCTCTATTTCTTGTATGATGACCTAGCAGTAGTTTAAACTGACCTCTGGTTTGAATAATAAATTGGAACCGGCTGAAAGGATGAGGAATCTCTCACACTTTCCCCGTGTTGGCTCTCAGCTTTGAGAAGAGAGCCAGCTGGCACTGTTCCCACAACACTCAAAACTTGGGACTGAATTAAAACATTTTGGGGGAATTCACAAGAGTACACCAAATCAGCAAGAACCGAAAGACCAGATTTGCCCGTTAAACTAAGCCAACGAGCTAGTCAGAGTTAGTGTGTTGTGTGAATGGATAGCTAAGCAGTAGTTGCATCTGATGTCTAGAGAAAGAAGGCCAAGGAGGGATTGACACAAAGGTCTTCTCAGCCAACATTCCATGACATCTCAACCTAGATGTGGGTCTTGGCATTTTAAATGTAAATAATAAATTTAAAAAATTAATGGCTATGTTTGTCAGGTCAGGACTCACCATTGTCTTGGGGACTGGATTCTCGGTACATCATAGATCATAGAACCAGGGCAAACTTTGATTCAAAAGAAGAGGGAAGAATATGCTAATCTAAAATAGTAAACAGCCTTCATGTTTCCTTCATGATATTGCTCAGAATTCCACCCAAGATCGATCATCCAGACTTCAGCAACTGAACAAGAAATTGATTATATTTGAATTGATTATAAGGACTCCTGTCTTGGGCAGTGGGTTGGATGAGGAGACCTCCATAATCCCTTCCACCCCTAGGATTCTATGGTTGCATGGGAAGAACATACAGTGCAAAGTGGAATACAGGGAGCAAGAAAGACTCTTTCTCTCTCTCTCTCTCTCCTTCCCTCCCCCCCTCTCTCTCTGTGTCTCTCTCTCCCCTCCCTCTCTCTCTATTGCTATCTCTGTCACCGTCTCTCCCTCTCTCTGTCTCTCTCTCCCTCCCTCCCCCCTCTCTCTCTGTGTCTCTCTCTCCCCTCCCTCTCTCTCTATCACTATCTCTGTCACTGTCTCTCTCTCTCTCTCCCTCCCTCCCTCCCCCTCTCTATCTCTCTCTCTGTGTCTTTCTCCCCTCCCTCTCTCTCTATCACTATCTTTGTCACCGTCTCTCTCTCTCTCTCTGTGTGTGTCTCTCTGTCTCTGTCTCTCTCTGTGTCTCTGTCTCTCTCCCCACTCCCTCCCTCTCTCTGTCTCTCTCTCTCTCCCTCCCCCCCTCTCTCTCTGTGTCTCTCTCTCCCCTCCCTCTCTATCACTATCTCTGTCACTGTCTCTCTTTCTGTCTCTCTCTCTCTCTCCCTCCCTCCCCCCCTCTGTCTTTCTCTCTGTGTCTCTCTGTGTCTCTCTCTCCCTCCCTCCCTCCCTCCCCCCTCTCTCTCTGAGTCTCCCTCTCTCCCTCCCCCTCCCCCCTCTCTGTCTCTCTCTCCCTCCCTCCCCCCTTCTCTCTTTGTCTCTCTCTCCCCTCCCTCTCTCTCTATCACTATCTCTGTCACTGTCTCTCTCTCTCTCCCTCCCTCCCTCCCCCCTCTCTGTCTCTCTCTCTCTGTCTTTTTCTCCCCTCCCTCTCTCTCTATCACTATCTCTGTCACCGTCTCTCTCTCTCTCTCTCTCTCTCTCTGTGTCTCTGTCTCTCTCTGTCTCTCTGTCTCTCTCCCCTCTCCCTCCCTCTCTCTGTCTCTCTCTCTGTCTCTCTCTGTCTCTCTCTGACTTCTGTCTTGGGCCATAGGCTGGATGAGAAGACCTCCAAAATCTCATCCAGCCCTAGCATTCTATGACTGTCAACAACAGATTTCAGTCCTGGTAGGATTTTCCCTGAATTAGATCACCCGTTGAAGAAGTTCTGAAGATGTTACGGAGATGATTGAAATAAATAAAGAAATAAATAAATAAAAAGAGGAGATGATTGGAAAAACAGAGAGAGCAAAACCTGATATCTTCAGGTCTCAGGAAGCAGTGAAGAAGCTGGAGGAAGGAGGAGGGAGAATTTAATTGGAGAGTAGAAGAAAAGGAAGGAAACTCGACTTCCTATCTTCCATTTGAAGTGGCTCCCCCTGACCTATCTGCATACATTTGTGCCTAATTAATATTTATGCCAAAGTTGCTGTCTCAATTAAATTTGAAATGCAAGTAATTAGGGGGAAAGGAGATTGTTCATGGGTGAGAGGAGGGCCAGAGGTCGATGGTGAAAAAGCATCAAAGTGAATACTTCCTTCTCACTTATGGTGGATTTTTTTCCTGGCCAAAGAATGATTTGACAACAGCATGATGGACACATTCCCACTCCAATGCTTTTTTTTTTTTTTTTTGGATACTCAACTGGTAACTTTTTAACAACCAAATCAGTGGTGGGATTCAATTATTTTTTTTACTACCGGTTCTGTTGGCATGGCTTGGTGGGCATGGCTTGTGGGCGTGGCAGGTGCAGGTGGCTGCAAAATCTCCATTCTCATCTCATCCCACTAACCTGCTTTCCAGCTCCATTCTCCTGTGCAGGGCAACCAAGGAAGACCCAGCTGATCAGCTGGGACTCAAGGGGAGGCAGAGAAGAGATGGGGGCAGGGCCAGTCAGAGGCGGGATTTGTTGGTTCTCCAAACTACTCAAAATTTCCGCTACCGGTTCTCCAGAACTTATCAGAACCTGCTGAATACCACCTCTGCTTCCTTCTCCTTTTGTTCCTCTTTTCCTTCCCCTTCTGTTCCTCTCTTCCTTCCCCTTTCATTCCTTTCTTTCTTCCCCTTCTGTTCCTCTCTTCCTTCCCCTTTCGGTCCTCTCTTCCTTCCCCTTCTGTTCCTCTCTTCCTTCCCCCTTCCTTCCTCTCTTCCTTCCCCTTTCGTTCCTCTCTTCCTTCCAGTGGTGGGATTCAATTTTTTTACTATCAGTCCTGTGGGCATGGTTTGGTGGGCATGGTGTGGCTTGGCTTGGTGGGCGTGGCAGGGGAAGGATATACTGCAAAATCCCCCTTCCCTCCCCACTAACCTGCTTTCCAGCTCCGTTCTCCTGTGCAGGGCAACCAAAGGAGACCCAGTCGATCAGTTGGGACTCAATGGGAGGCAGAGAGTAGATGGGGTTGGCAGGGCCAGTCAGAGGTAGAATTGGCCGGTTCTCCCAACTACTCAAAATTTCCACTACTGGTTCTCCAGAATTAGTCAGAACCGGCTGAATCCCACCTCTGAACCAAACCAGCCTGGTATATTTTGGGCCACTCTGCAAGGAAAGTGTATTTGAATTGAGATGGAGAACAGTCTGCAGACCTTCAGGTAGCTACAAGTAATCCTCGTCTTATAACAGTTCATTTAGTGACCGTTCAAAGTTACAACGGCACTGAAAAAAGTGACTTATGACTGTTTTTCACACTTACAACCGTTGCAGCATCCCCATGGACCTGTGATCAAAATTCAGGTGCTTGGCAACTGGTTCATATTTATGATGGCTGCCGTGTCCCGGAGTCCTGCGATCCTCTTTTGCGACCTTCTCACAAGCAATGTCCATGTTGAAGCCAGATTCACTTAAAAACCATGTTACTAACTTAACAACTGCAGTGGTTCACTTAACAATTGTGCCAGGAAAAGTCATAAAATGGGACAAAACTTACTTAACAGATGTTTCACTTAGCAACATGAATTTTGAGCTCAATTGTGGTTGTAACTCAAGGAGTACTTGTATGCGGGTGTCATGCCCCCATCGGAACCTGAATCTGCAGGGGAAGATGAGCTGGAAGTGGAGCTGACAGTGATCGAGGGGGCGGCTTCATTGACTTCGGAGGAATATGGGCAGCAGCAGGCCAAGGCAGCCCAGGGCCCCTCAGGATTGGGATGGCTTATAGGCAGGGAGGAACAGGGTAGGATGACCAAGAGAGGGCAAGCAGTGGAATGGTCTGAAATGGGGTAGGGTCTCCTGCTTGAGCAGAGGGTTGGACTAGAAGACCTCTAAGGTGCCTTCCAACTCTGTTATTCCATCCCTGAGTGAGCTAAAACACAAGGGTCACCATGAATAATAAATAAAATAAAGTTTCCAAGAGGTGAAAGCAACATAGCTTTGGAAAGAAGCCATCCCTCCAAACTTCTCATAAATATAAATGGTTTGAATGGTAAAAGAACGGTCTTGAAACCTACAATTCCTGCTTCCTTTGTGTGTGTGTGTGTGTGTGTGTGTAAAACTCCCAATCAGCTCCTTTTGTTGGATTTATCCTAATTAATTCTTTCTCTCGTTCCCTGAGATACACTCTCACCCCTGTTGCTAAGAGTTCACCAACGCGGCTTCCTAAACACAATTTACAATAATGAGCAAAAATGGCTGGGTGGTGGAATTGATTCCCATTGTTGTATTTACAACAATGGCTTATCAACAATATTGCTGGCGGAATGGGCTGAATCGGCTTTTCTCAAGAAGGGGCCCACTCGGTTTGGGGAGATTGAATCCAGACAAATAACCCTCCCCGGCCCGTGTTTAATGGCCATGGAAATAGAAGACAGCAATTAAACACTTGGTGCTGAGCGAACACTTGGGGGAAATTTATTTTGCAGCATGCACACATCTGAAAAGGTGAGCAAAGGAGGGAAGAGGGGTGATTAGTTTAGAAGAAAAGAGACTGGAGGTGGTTTGGAACTACCTGTAAATCTATTCCTCGTGATCACCCAGGACCAGATGGATCACCGGAGGTCTGCGCAGAACTTTTATAGCCATATAGGATGATGGCAGGGAGCGGAGTAAATAAGGATAAGACTAAGTAAAGATGCTGCAGGACAATCTTGGAGGGTGCCAATATTGATCAGACTCTAAATAGGTAGAGGATAGAGAATAGATAAGGTAGGTAGGTAAATAGACAGGTAGGTAAGGAGATAGCGAGGAAAGGAAGGAGGGGGAGGAAGGAAAGAAGGAAAAGAAAGAAAATAGACAAGAGATGGTAGAGATAGATAGATAGATAGATAGATAGATAGATAGATAGATAGATAGATAGATAGATAGATAGATAGATAGAAATGACAGACAGACAGATAGACATAGATAGATACTATCGATAGGTAGATAGATGACAGATTGATAGAGACAGACAGACAGACACAGATAAACATAGAGAGATAGAAGATAGATAGATATAGATGATAGACATAGATAGATAGATAAATAGATAGACAGATAGATGATAGAGAAAGAGAGAGACAAACAGACAGATAGATGAGAGATATGGAGAGAGAAATTGAGATAAATAAGAGATGATAGAAAGACAGACATTAGAAAAGAAGATAGAAAGAGAAAGATAGATGATAAAATGATAGATAGTTAGACAAGACAGATTATATATAAATAGAGAGATGTGATAGATCTTTGTGTGAGAGAGAGTGAGAGATAGGTGATTGCTAGAAAGAGATATAAATGATAGAAAGATAGATAGACAAGACATAGAAAGATAGGTAAATAGACATAGATGATAGATAGATAGATAGATAGATAGATAGATAGATAGATAGATAGATAGATAGATAGACAGAGAGAGACAGAGACAGAGACAGAGACAGAGACAGAGACAGAGACAGAGAAAAGAAAGAGATATTGGTTTGCTTCATAAGGCTGGAAGGAGATACACAACCTTTCCCTAGGTGACTAGATCATTGGCACACGTGTATTGCTGGCACTGTGTTGATTCCTCTGGGACATGACTATCACACATCTGTATCATAAAGGACCGTCTTCCTCCTGTCCCTCACTAACATCTTCTCTCCCTGCTCCCCCCATGTCAGTGAATGAATTTCCTTCCTCGTGCACTTCCTCACCCACCCACGCTCTCATCGAACAACGGGCCCCGGGCACAATGGGCATCATCTTGAGCGAGTCCTCCCACCCTGCCCAATCCACCCCAGCTCTTCTTTTCTTTCCCTCTGCACAAAAACAACACGCCTGCATCCAACCATATGGAGTTTTAAATTGAAGCTGCTTGGCAACTGTAAGCACTTGGAAATGAGCTTTTTCACCCACCGATGAATGGGACTTTGTTTCTGAACACAGCTTCCTTTTCTTCCTTCCGCCACCTTCTCACCCGGGTGGGAGTTGCAGATTCTTTGCTTCCCTCCTGGAGCCTTTCTGGCAGGCCCACGTGGTCGCCGTTGCCAATGGCTTCACTTCAGAAGCTTGGCTCCGGCCCACAGTGAACTGACGAATCCAGAATGTCGTTTCCCCCCCTCTTGCTTTCTCTTGGAGATGCCACACCAACACAACAGAGGCAAAGAAGGGCTTGGAGACTGCCAGGCCTTGGACCGACCTCGCTTCCTCCTTCTGTCTGGAATCCCAAAGGTGCTTTTTCAAAAGGCAACTGGACTTCGTACTTCCCTGAAGACATTTCGTTTCTCAGCCAAGAAGCTTCTTCAGTTCTGAGTGAATGGTGGAGGATGGAAGGATTTAGAATAGAATGGAATGGAATGGAATAGAAAAGAAAATGAATGGAATGGAATGGAATGGAACGGAACGGAACAGAACAGAATACAATAAAATTCTTTATTGGCCAAGTGTGATTGGACACACAAGGAATTTGTCTTTGCTGCAAATGCTCTCAGTGTACATAAGAAAATAAAATAAAATATATTAATCAAGAATCATAAGATACAACACTTAGTGATAGTCATAGGTTACTAATAAGCAATCAAATCATACTAGGAAACAAATAAAACAATATGTATTGTAAAGATACAAGCAACATGGTATAGTCATTAAGTCATCAACTGGGACTCAGGAGGCAGAGAAGAGATGGGGAGGGGGTCAGTCAGATGTGGGATTGGCCGGTTCTCTGAACTACTCAAAATTTCTGCTACCGGTTCTCCAGAACTGGTCAAAACCTGCTGGCCCCACCGCTGCTCAATTGTGATCATCAGTTGAAGACTACCTATATTGAACAAAATGAGGTCCATGTCTAATCCATCTTACTATGAGTGATTGCAGCTCTTTTAACTGCTAGAACTGGAAAAAGCATTTTTGGAGAGGAATCAGAATTAGTTGGAAGTTTGAACAAAATGGTACCCATTTGAGTGAATGAATCTTTTTTTGAAAGCCTTCCAGTCTTCTATCATCCCCCAGAGTCCATTTAAGTTCACCAGTGGTGGGATTCAATTTTTTTTTACTACTGGTTCTGTGGGCGTGGCTTGGTGGGAGTGGTGTGACTTGGTGGGCATGGCAGGTGAAGGTTACTGCAAAATCCCCATTTCCTCCCCACACCACTAACCTACTTTCCAGCTCCATTCTCCTGTGCAGGGCAACCAAAGAAGACCCAGCTGATCAGCTGGGACTCAATGGGAGGCAGAGAATAGATGGGGTTGGCAGGGTCAGTCAGGGGTGGTATTTGCCAGTTCTCCGAACTACTCAAAATTTCCACTACCGGTTCTGAAGAACCAGTGAGAACTGGCTGAATACCACCTCTGAAGCTCATACCAACTGCTTCAGTGACTCCATCCAGCTGCCTCATTCTCTTGTCATCCCTTTCTTCTTTTGCCCTCAGTCGTTCCCAGCATTAGGCTCTTCTCCAGTGAGTCTGAAACTCCGGTGAGTTTGAAAGCTAGACTGATGAAAAAATATCTCCTCCCCATTGACTGAAGCAGTAGGTTCACCTAGCAAGGATTCTCCAGGTAGTTAAGATCTCCAACTCTCGGTTGTCATCTTCTGGCAGTTGCTCCTGAGTCAACAGCTTCATTCTCCATAAAGCAATCTCCTTATCGTTACTTTGGGATGCAAGATGAGTCATTTTATGGTTGCAGTAGGGGAAAAAATATATTACATGAGCTCCTCAAATAGGTTTCTCCAGGCCAAGGCATCAGGCATTTTTTTCTGCACCTGTTTGCAGAATGGTTCAATGTGGCAGATCAGCAGAAGGCTGGTCCTTTGCTAGCATGTGGTTTGTGAGGAGAGTATTTGGGGAGAGGAGACCCAGAGGAAAAAATGTGGTGCCAGAAATCCAGGCCAAGAAAGCACAGCTGCACCCGTTCCTGCTGAAATAAGCTTGGGAGAAGACAGGCAGGTATAGGGCTGCTGGTGGGTGGGTGGGTGGGGTGCCAGGAAGAGAAGCAGATTGCTAAAATGCTGGCTGGTCTACAACACAACTTGGAAAAAGAAATGATGTTTTGAAATGGTCCCCCCAGTCAGAGGTGGTTGGTATTCAGCCGGTTCTGACCAGTTCTGGAGAGCTGATAGTGGAAATTTTGAGTAGTTCTGAGAACCAGCAAATACCACCCCTGATTGACCCCACCAACCCCATCTATTCTCTGCCTCCCATTGAGTCCCAGCTGATCAGCTGGGTCTTCTTTGGTTGCCCTGCACAGGAGAACGGAACTGGAAAGCAGGTTAGTGGGGTGGGGAGGGAATGGGGATTTTGCAGTATCTTTCCCCTGCCACGCCCACTAAGCTATGACCACAGAACCAGTAGTAAAAGAATTTGAATCCCACCATGCCCCCAGTCCTAAACACTGAACACAGCCAAACAGATGTTTTTCTTCAAACTGGGAAGTTAAAAATGGATTAAGCTTCAATTTAAGTGTCCTGGCCAAAAGCTTCAATTTAAGCGTCCTGGCCAAAAGTATCTTCTGGATTTGTCTGTGTCATGTTGAAGATCAATCAAGGAAGTTTTCCCCAATCTTTGCTCTTACTATCCAGGAGAAAAAAAAAATTCTGGGACCCCATTCTTATTGATTTCAATTGGACATCTCATCCAAGCAATGAGGACCACAGTAGATATCTTGCCCTCTTGGTATCATTGGCAGATAGAGGGAATCAGCCCTGGCAACTTTAAGCTGTGTGGACTTCAACTCCCAGGATTCCCCAGCCAGCATGCTGAATTCTGGGAACTGAAGTCCACAAGGCTTAAAATTGCTAAGGTTGAGAAACACTGTGTCAGGGTTCCAATGGATGCCCTAATTAATTCATGAGCCTCAAGCTTCAAAAGAAATCCAATTATTTATAAGGAGCAACATGTTGGCACTTTCCCAAGTGCAGTTGATTCTGCCCCACGTAATTTACTGCCCACCTATGACCCTGTTTTCCCTCTCCTCCCAGGGTGTGTCTTAAATCACATTCTCCAACACAGCACTTTCACGGTCGATACACCTTTTCCGTCTGGCTCTAGTAACCTGGGATACAATCTGGAGAAAGGTATGCATGGAATGTGCTTGTGGTCATAGCAACCGAGCTGCCTATGGCAACTCAAGAGCAGGCCAGGAATGCTTTACGAGTTGACACACTGCTCCAAAGGATGAAAGAGTTGAGTTGGAAAAGTGCTGGAGACCAGCAGACAAACCAGAAGAGGACCCAAAGGAAAGCCCTGGCAATGGTGTCTATAGATCCTTCCTCGGTGCCTGCCAAATCCTTCATCTCATTGGGCTTAATTTTCTTAAATGAGAAAACAAATGAGAACTTGGCTTGCTGTGAAGCAGAGCCAAATCTGCAATTTATCGATTTCATTTCCAAGCATGCCACTGGGCAGCGGCCAGATGCCATAAGGATGTTTGAACATAAAAACTGGCGTAGAGTTGCAATCCAATGCTTGGTTGGGAAGTGGAAGACAAGCTCAGTTGGGGTATTATGGGACAATCGGATGGGCTACCCAGGATGCAAGAAGCCATTTGACCTGTGGGACCCTTGCTATATGACCATGATGTTCCATGTTATGCACAATTCTAGAGTCCTTGGTGCTCTCTGAGCTTAGTTGTTTTCTCGCAGATGTTTTACAACCCAACTAGGGAACATCATCAGTGCTAGAAGGGAGTAGAATCTAGAAGAAAAGTAGAATATTTTATTCCTGCTCCTCCTCCTGCTCCTCTTCCTCCTGCTGCTCCACCTCTTGCTCCTCCTTCTCCTTCTCCTCCTGCTCCTTCTCCTGCTCCTGCTCCTCCTTCTCCTCTTCCTCCTTCTCTTCCTCCTCCTGCTCCTGCTCCTCCTCTCCTCCTGCTCCTCTTCCTGCTCCTTCTTCTCTTCCTCCTTCTCCTCCTGTTCCTCCTGTTCCTCCTGTTCCTCCTGCTCCTGCTTCTGCTCCTCCTCTCCTCCTGCTCCTCTTCCTGTTCCTCCTTCTCCTCCTCCTTCTCCTCCTGTTACTCCTGTTCCTCCTGCTCCTGCTCCTCCTCTCCTCCTGCTCCTCTTCCTGCTCCTCCTGCTCCTCCTTTCTCTTCTGGCACTGATGATATTAACTGGTTAGGTTATTAAATATCCCTCAAGGCAACCTCAGAGAGCACCAAGGACTCCATACAGTTCAACCCTGAGCTACAAAAATTCTCTTTTATTGATCCAAAATTCTGTCTCTCCGTTTGCTCTCTAAGGTCGTTCGCCCTTGTTTTAGTATGGAGGTTTTAGCTCTTCAATCTAATTCAGAACCAATTCAGCTGCAGCCACGCGCAATAGACACTTCCCGATTGCCATGTGCCCACAGAAGCCATAAACGAAGAAACAGTACGAAAGTGGTTGAATACACCACGGGTGTATTAGATGTCATAGTAATGGAGCCTCCATACAATCAGATAAGTCATAAAGCAGACACCGTTTCCCACCAGGAGGTGATAGGAAGAGCAAAGAGCAAGGAAGATCAATTGTACCTTGTTCAACACTGACCAAGAAACCTATAAACAGCCAGGCAATCCCAGAATTGGACCATAAACCATCTTTACGGCACCTAAGGAGAGCCTCCGTTCTGCCATGGATATAGGTGTCAATGCCACCGACATTACAAGAGAGAGAATTACAAGCTGCGGATGGGCTGCGCGCCTTTCTTAATTCTTTACATCCTCGCATCGGTGTTTATCAAAACCACTTGACCCTCGGATGCACCGATGCTAACTGCATTTCAATCGGATCGCATCCCATTTCCGCGTAAACCCCCCACCCGCCGCCCCTCCTCATCTCCATATTGCATTAGGGCTGATTTCTTATTCTCCCCGAGCATCTGCGAGAACTTGGCAGCTATAATTTCCATATGATCTTTGGACCCGAATTTCAAAGCATACGTTTGCTCTAATGGAGTTTGAATGCTGAGATGTGGTCTTTTGGTGACTCTCGGGCCCAAATTGCAAAGCGAGGTGGCTGATCGAGATGCGGATCGCACGGTATCCTTTGGACCTGTAAACATCGGGGGTTAGGGAAGTCAGATTCCCCCCCCCCTTGTTCCCTATTCTCCATCTATCAGCTTCAGTGTCTGATAGCACACCCGATAACTATTATTTATAAGGAACCATCATTTAAGGAGCCTCTGTGGTGCAATGTACAATGTACAGAAGTAGCTTGCAGTACTGCAAGCTACTTCTGCTGCAGCCAGCTGCCTACAATTTGGCAGTTCAAATCCCATCAGGCTCCAGGTTGACTCAGCCTTCCATCCTTCCGAGGTGGGTAAAATGAGGACCCAGATTGTTGGGAGCAAGAGGCTGACTCTGCAAACCGCTTAGAGAGGGCTGTAAAGCACTATAAAGCGGTATATAAGTCTAAGTTTAAATGGGGTTTTTAGATTACTTGGGACGGGGTATGATGTTTTATTGATTTTAATTGGGGTTTTTAGATTTGGGACAGTCTAGTGTTTAATTCTTTTTTAAATAATTTATACTTTGTTTATTTGTATTTTAGTTGGCTGTTCACCGCCCTGAGTCCTTCGGGAGAAGGGCGGTATATAAAACTCAGAAATAAATAAATAAATAAGTGCTATTGCCCTTCCTTCCTTCCTTCTTTCTCTTCCCTTCCATTTCCTTCCTTCCTTTCTTTCTTCCCAGTGGTTAGAATGAAGTATTGCAGGCTAATTCTGCTGCCTATTAGGAGTTTGAATCTCACCAGGCTAAAGGTTGACTCAGACTTCCATCCTTCTGAAGTCAGTAAAATGAGGACCCAGATTGTTGGGGGCAAGAGGCTGACTCTGTAAATCGCTTAGAGAGGGCTGGAAAGCACTGTGAAGCAATTTCTGTTTCTCCTTCCTTCCTTCCTTCCTTCCTTCCTTCCTTCCTTCCTTCCTTCCTTCCTTCCTTCCTTCCTTCCTTCCTTCCTTCCTTCCTTCCTTCCTTCCTTCCTTCCTCCCTCCTTCCTTCTTTCTCTTCCCTTCCATTTCCTTCCTTCCTTCCTTCCCAGTGGTTAGAATGAAGTATTGCAGGCTAATTCTGCCGTAAATTGAGCCATGGTGTTGCAATGGTTAGAGTGCAGTAGTGCAGGCTACTTCTGCTGACTGCTGGCTGCCTGCAATTTGGCAGTTCAAATCCCACCAGGCTCAAGATTGACTCAGCCTTCCATCCTTCTGAGGTGGGTAAAATGAGGACCCAGATTGTTGGGGGCAAGAGACTGACCCTGTAAACCACTTAGGGAGGGCTGGAAAGCACTGTAGCAATTTCTGTTTTTCCTTCCTTCCTTCCTTCCTTCCTTCCTTCCTTCCTTCCTTCCTTCCTTCCTTCCTTCCTTCCTCCCTCCCTCCCTCCCTCCCTCCCTCCTTCCTTCTTTCTCTTCCCTTCCATTTCCTTCCTTCCTTCCTTTCTTCCCAGTGGTTAGAATGAAGTATTGCAGGCTAATTCTGCTGCCTATTAGGAGTTTGAATTTCACCAGGCTAAAGATTGACTCAGTCTTCCATCCTTCTGAGTTCAGTAAAATGAGGACCCAGATTGTTGGGGGCAAGAGGCTGACTCTGTAAATCATTTAGAGAGGGCTAGAAAGCACTGTGAAGCAATTTCTGTTTCTCCTTCCTTCCTTCCTTCCTTCCTTCCTTCCTTCCTTCCTTCCTTCCTTCCTTCCTTCCTTCCTTCCTTCCTTCCTTCCTTCCTCCCTCCCTCTCTCCCTCCTTTCCCTCCCAGTGGTTAAAATGAAGTATTGCAGGCTAATTCTGCCGTAAATTGAGCCATGGTATCGCAATGGTTAGAGTGCAGTAGTGCAGGCTACTTCTGCTGACTGCCGACTGCCTGTAATTTGACAGATCGAATCCCACCAGGCTCAAGGTTGACTCAGCCTTCCATCCTTCCGAGGTGGGTAAAATGAGGACCCAGATTGTTGGGGGCAAGAGGCTGACTCTGTAAACCGCTTAGAGAGGGCTGTAAAGCACTATAAAGCGGTATATAAGTCTAAGTGCTATTGCTATTTGCCAGGGCACTTGGCAGGGGTGCTTAGGAAATAAGAAACAAAGGTCAACCAGAGGTTTTAAATCTTCAAGGGTATTGCTATGCCATTTCTTCAGTAACAGTAAAAGTGTAACTGAGTTGGAAGGGACCTCAGAGGTTTTCTAGTCCAACCCCATCTCCCAGAAGGAAATACTATACCATTTAAGACAAATGGTTGTCCAACTGAAGTCCAAGTCCGTGTGCCAATCGGATGCAGAAGCATCTTCCAGCTTAGAAGAGAAGAACTGCGCAAACATTTGGAATAGTTTTGTTCTCTATCAATCAGAATAGAGCTGGAAGGGACCTTGGAGGTCTTCTAGTCCAGCCCCCTGTTCAAGCAGGAGATTCTAGACCATTCTGGACAAATGGCTGTCCAGTCTCTTCTTGAAAACCTCCAGTGATGAAACACCCACAACTTCTGGAGGCAAATCATTCCACTAATTAACAGAAGAATGGAGTTGGAAGGAATCTTGGAGACCTTCTATTCTAACACACAACAGATACAAACTCAAGGTAAACCGCTCCAAACTTGATTGCAGAAAGTACGACGTCAGCAACAGAGGGTCAATGCCTGGAATGCACTACCTGACTCTGTTGTTACATCTTCTAACCCCCACACTCCTTTATCCACTACTGACCTCCCCCCATTCCTAAGAGGTCTGTAAGGGGGTGCATAAGTGCACCATCATGCCTACCATCCCTGTCCTATTGTCCCCATTTATTCGCACCTATTTCCTGTATTCATACTCATATTTATACTTATACCTATTATCTTGTAAGTGATTGACAAATCCAAATAAATAATAAATAAATAAGTAAGTAAGTAAATAAATAAATAAAAAACCCTGCTCAAGCAGGAGAGACTATACCATTTCAGATAAATGGCTGTCCAATCACTTCTTAAAAGCCTCCAGTGATGGAGCATTCACAATTTCTGGTGGCAAGCCATTCCACTGATTAATTGTTGTCACTGTTAGGAGATTTTTCCTTAGTTCTAGGTTGGGCCTTTCTTTGATAACAGAATAACAGAGCTGGAAGAGGCTTTGGAAGTTTTCCAGTCCAACCCTCTGCTCAAGCAAAGGAGAGACTATCCCATTTCAGACAAGTAGCTGTCCAGTCTCTTCTTGAAAACCCCCAGAGATGGAGCACCCACAACGTCTGATGGCAAGCCATTCCTGTTATTAGCTGTTCTTACTTTCAGGAAATCTCTCCTTAGTTCTAGGTTGGATTTTCCTTGATAGGTTTCCATCCGTTGCTTCTTGTCCTGCCCTCTTGTGCTTTGGAGAATAGGTTGACCCTTCCTTTTCTGTGAATTGGAAGATTGCCATCATGTCACACGTAGTCCTTCTTTTGATAGACTAAATATACCCAGTTTTTCATACTTCGCTAGAGTGATGTAACAAAAATGTACATTCTTGGTATATATACATTTTTAAGGGTTGCGACTTTCTTCTAGAAAATGCTCACCTGAGAAGTCAAGTAACTTGAAGTGGTTTTATATTTCCATTATAGTTATCACTCTTTTTTTAAACAAGGCGCTACACAAAGGTGTATCAAAAGAAAGATCTGAATAGAAATAACACCAGCATTAAGTTCATTTTATATGAAGAGAATTATTGATTCCCACCAATGTACAGTTATTGCTCGCTATGGAAATGTTGTTTTGGGATCATTTCAAAGCTCTTATCGACTGGCATGGTGAGCCACAGCTTTGCAGACAAAATCATGCTGAGGAAATTTGGTTTAAGAGATATTTGGTTGAAGAGAAAATGGTGAATGACATTAGAACAGATTTATGATGCTTTTTAGCATTTGGAGAAAGTCAGTTGGTGTAGCAGTTTGAATAGAATAGAATTCTTTATTGGACAAGTGTGATTGGACACACAAGGAATTTGTCTTTGGTACAAATGCTCTCAATGTACATAAAAAGAAAAGATACATTCGTCAAGAGTCAAGAATCATAAGGTGCAACACAATAATAGCCATAGGGTACAATAAGAATAGAATAAAATAGAGAATGGGAATAGATTAGAATTCTTTATGGGCCAAGTGTGATTGGACACACAAGAAATTTGTCTTTGGTGCATATACTCTCAATGTATATAAAGAGAAAAAAATCATTAAGAATCATAAGATACAAGAATTAGTGATAGTCATAGGCTACTAAATAAGCAATCAAATCATATTAGGAAATAAATAAAACTATATCAATCCTAAAGATACAAGCAACAAGGTTATAATCATTAAATGGGAGGAGATAGGTAATAGGAAGGATGAGAAGAAGAATAGTAATGCAGTCTTAGTAAATAGTTTGGCAGTCTTAGTGAATAGTTATGGGAATTAGTTGTTTAGCAGAGTGATGGCATTTGGGAAAAAAAACTGTCCTTGTGTCTAGTTGTTCTGGTGTGCAGTGCTCTATAGCGTCATTTTGAGGGAAGGAGTTGAAACAGTTTATGTCCGGGATGTGAGGGGTCTGTAGATATTTTCACAGCCCTCTTTTTGGCTTTTGTTCAGTATACAGATCCTCGATGGAAGGCAGGTTGATAGCCATTTTTTTTTTTTTTTGCAGTTCTAATTATCCGTTGAAGTCTGTGTCTGTCTTGTTGGGTTGCAGAACCAAATCAGACAGTTATAAAGGTGCAGGTGACAGGGTATAAAACAGGAGGTGCTTTTGTGTCACTTTAGACACAAAACCAGCTGGGTGACCAGTCCTTCTCTCTCAGCCCTAGGAAGAAGAAGTCATGAACAAATCATTTCCAAAAATGTTCCCCCCCCAAAAAAAAACCTTCAGGGACTTCCTGTCACCAGGAATCAACATTGACTCGAAGACACAGCCACATAAGCTGGTGGGTTTCCATGTTTACAACTGGGTTCAAGTTTTATTGGATTAATAATTCAGTAATGACTCAAGGATGTGGTATCTCAGAAACCTTTGGTTCCATTTTGAGCTAAGGTCATTGCAGGACAGAAGGCCTCATACAAACTCACCAATTAATTCATGTAAATTCACAATAGTGTGGTCCAGTGGGGGGATTTAAAAAATTTCACGACTGGTTCTGTAGGCGTGGCTTGTTGGGCGTGGCCTGGCTTGTTGGGTGTGGCTTGTTGGGCATGGCAGGGAAAGGATACTGCAAAATCTCCATTCCCTCCCCACCCCTCCCCACTTACCTGCTTTCCAGCTCCGTTCTCCTGTGCAGGGCAACCAAAGGAGACCCAGCTGATCAGCTGGGACTCATTGGGAGGCAGAGAAGAGATGGGGTTGGCGGGGCCAGTCAGAGGTGGCATTTGCTGGTTCTCCAGTCCAAACTACTCAAAATTTCTGCTATTGTTCTCCAGAACTGATCAGAACCAGCTGAATACCACTTCTGATGTGGTCTCCAGTCTCAGGGTTCCAAGTAACACACCCAATGGAATCAAAACTCCACGGCAGGCATGTTCCTCAAAGTATAGATTTATTAGGCACATCATATTAGCACATCTGGGAAAACCTGACTCTAAACGCCCCCCTCGGGTTTCCCCCTGGTTAAAAACAAAATTTTCTTTCCCCTGTCCACGTACTCCATCACCTGGTTCAATCAGGCCACAGTCAAAGGGTTGCTTGCACGGGTGGGCTTCAAAAGTTTTAGCAAAGGGTTCTCTGCCTGGTTGCTGGGTGGGCATGGCCATGGCAGGCGTGGCTTGGTTGGCCCCTGCACCACGGGAGGGGGGCATTTTTGCCCTTTTGCCCATTTTTGCGCTCCGGAGGCTCTCTGGAAGCCAGAAACAGGCCCATTTCTGGCATTCCTGAACATCCGGGAGGTCCGTTTTTTGCCCTCCCCAAGCCTCCGTGCACGCCCTGCACTTGCCTGCATCCAAAATGAGCCACATGGGGACTCCTGGGAGAGGCAGGGTGCAGTGGGCAGGAGTGGGACAGGAGTGGGATTTGGGGGTTTTCCAAACTGCACAGAATCTTAGCTAGGGGGCTCTCCTGACCTCCTGTGAACCCCCAGCAGCCCACTCCTGGTTGCTTGGTCTCAAATCCTACCTCTTTGCACCTGATGGAAAAGTTTTTGGTTCTCAAAAGAAATACTTTTATTATGGCTACAATCCCCTAGCTATCTCTTCTTCCCCACTCCTGTTCCCACAGCTCGACTTGCTTCGCTGTGGCAGCCCTGGATGTGCCAGGGAGGAAAATACGGTTCCAGGGCTGACATCCACATTTGCATCCCTCTGTGACCAAGAACTGTGTAAATTTTATTGTTCCTCATTCTGGTCCTCCTTCTATTTGGGGGGGGGGGTCTATACCAGGGGGAAAAAAGGGACATGGTGGCTCAGTGGCTAAGGTCAGAAAGGTTGGCAGTTTGGCAGTTCAAATCCCTAGCAGTGCGTAACGGCATGAACTCCCGTTCCTTGTCCCAGCTTCTGTCAACCTAGCAGTGCGAAAGCATGTAGAAATGCAAGTAGAAAAATAGGGACCACGTTGGTGGAAAGGGAACAGTGTTCCATGCACCTTCGGTGTTTAGTCATGCCAGCCACATGACCACGGAGACGTCTTCGGACAGCTCTGACTCTTCGTCTTTATAACGGAGATGAGCACCGCCCCCTAGAACTGGAAATGACTAGCATATATGTGTGAGGGGAAACTTTACCTTTATCTATACCAGGGAAAGATGCCTCACTTCTCAAAAAATGTACATCTTAAAATGAACCTACACAATATGTCAATAGCCAAATGTGTCTGTTTCTGCTTTCAGAGTAAGTCACTAGAAAGTTGTCAGAGACAAGAAACTCTAGAACAGGCCAGATTTAACTCATAAACTCTACTCGGCTCTGCTTTGCTCTCTTCTCCACTGAGCTTCTGCTTTTGTGGTTCATTGTTCTTCATGTTTCTACTCATAGGCTGCCCTGCTCGTCTCTTCCATCCCCACTAGGGGTCCTGTTGAGGGGATAGCTCTTTTGAAATCCAAAATTAGCGATTCTATTTCATCTCCGTTTCTTAAACCCCCCCCCCCCCTTCTTCTTCTTCTTCTTCTTTTATGGGAATTAGTTGGCGAAGGTAGTTGTGAACACAGCTGAGATGTACAAAATGTAAATAGCGTTTGGAGCAGCTGCAGAACAGCAATAAAAGAAAGGGCCCCCGAAAGAGGGTGGGTGGGAGAGAAATAGAGTGGCTTTTATCAGCAGTGTCTTTCTCTTTTTTGAAGTGTCAAAAGAGAACGCCATCCTCTATAGGAACGGAGTAGAAAGACAATTGGCCCAGATTGCCGAGCGGTGTAAAATGACATTCCTAAATATGCGGCGAAACTATTCACTAAAGTAATTTTTTCTTTTTAATCAAAAGCAGATCCCTTCAGAATTTAGTTTAAAAAAAAAAAAACACAACAGCGTTGCTTCAAATGCCCCATTGATATGTCTCTTGCATGAAAATAACTGCCAAAAATCCTAAGAAAGATGTCAGAGATTTATTTTTTTAAAACTGTTCTCCAAAATCCACATTTCCTCCAGCTCTTTTACAGGATATGAGAAAGAAATGTTCTTGATTTGTCCTCAATTCTTGCAAACAGACACCCAAAGAAGATGCCAACCGGGTCGTCTTATGAGTGTTTGGGGGTTATTGAGGTATTAAAGTCTTTTCTCTAGAACAGGGGCATCAAACTCATGTTGTCACAGCAGAGTCATGTGACGTATTGGGAATTTTTCCTCCTTCACTAAACCGGGCAATCTGGACGCGGTGGCTCAGTGGCTAAGAGGCTGAGCTTGTTGATCAGAAAGGTCGGTAGTTTGGCGGTTCAAATCCCTAGCGCCGCGTAACAGAGTGAGCTCCTGTTCCTTGCCCCAGCTTCTGCCAACCTAGCAGTTCGAAAGCACATAAAAAAATGCAGGGAGAAAAATAGGGGCCCCTTTGGTGGAAAGAGAACAGCGTTCTGCGCGCCTTTGGCGTTCAGTCATGCTGGCCACATGACCACAGAGACGTCTTCAGACAGCGCTGGCTCTTCGGCTTTGTAACAGAGATGAGCACCGCCCCCTAGAGATGGAAATGACTAGCACATATGTGTGAAGGGAACCTTTACCTTTACCTTAAACCAGGCAGGGGTGGGACCAGCACGTGACACATTTGGCCCGTGGGCTGTGCATTTGACACACCTGCTCTAGAAGATCTTCAGAACTTTTTGGACCTTTTCTTGTTCTATCTGGTCCTATCTGCTAGGGTTGATAGGTCCATAGGCAGAAGGGAGGTGATGAGTACAAAACCTCTTCATATCTAGAGACTTCCCAAACCCTGTAGCCACCATTTCTAACAGGAATGAAGCGGTAGGAAGGATCACAGTTCCAAATTCCAGATGAAAGTTCTAACAACTCAACCTCAAACATTGCCCATGATTTCTTAAGATTCGGATAAGGCCGATAATACTAGAGAAAGTATTGAAAGAAGTGACTTAACTTCTTGAGAAAAGATTGGTATTTAGTTGGTAAGTGGAGTAAAGCTAGTAGTTGAAGAAGAATGTATCTGCAGGTCATGGGAATAAAACCTGTGGAATTCTAATTATTGTTGGACTCCACAACATTATCCATTATAATTATATTATATACATTATATACATCATTATGTACAACATTATTGGTTGAGGATGATGGCATCTAGAGATATCAATACCCAAGAATTAGAGACAGCTGTGGATGTCATGGATGGAGATGGACTTAATTTTCTAAATACTCCTTTACCTCAAGAAACCTGGAAGATGGACAGTTTTTAACTGTATCCCCCAGAAAATCCCCTCCCTTTGCAAAACCATCATCCAGCTACCGTTCCACACATCTGCTTATTTTAAGGCCATAAAAGAATAACAGAATTGGAAGGGACTTTGGAGGTCTTCTAGTCCAACCCTCTGCTCAAGCAGGGAACATTATATGATTTCAGACAAATGGTTGTTCAATCTCCAGTGATGGAGCACCCACAACTTCTGGAGGTAAGTCGTTCCATTGATTAATTGGTCTCACTGTCAGGAAATTTCTCCTTAGTTCTAGTTTGGTTATTTTCCTTGATGAGTTTCCATCCATAGTTTCTTGTTTTGCCTTCTGGTGCTTTGGAGAACAAATTGACCTCCCTCTTCTTTGTAGCAGCCCCATCTTCCTGGCTCATGTGCATTTTGGAGGCTGTGTGGTCCTTTGACAGTCATCCTTGAACTCCATACTCTTAAAACATGTTGAAGGCTGCAGCCCAGCTCTTCGAACCTCCAGATTTCAGATCTTGTAATTAAAGGCTACTGTGCCAGAAATTTTGTCTGGGTGTTAAGAAAGCTCTGTTGCTGTTAATATAACATTCTTAACCTCAGGACATATTCCTCTCTTCTTACAGACCTCAATCATTTTATGTATGTGTGTGTGTGTGTACACAACAGGAATTCTAAGTGTGAATAACAGCTGTGAAGCTGCACGGAACAGCTGTTATTCTAAATAATTTACCGTTAATTGGTTCCGTGGGCTTAGGGAGAATTGTCATGCCCAGAAGTTGTGTAATAGGATGACAATGGGGAAGATGGTGACTGGCAAATGAAAGGATTTTACCCATGTTGTCCTTTTTTTTTCTAAAGACTTCCTGGTGCCTCTGAACTTCATCTGAAACTCTGCAGCTGCAGGCCTCCAGGATACTTTTAACACACCAACACAACTCAAAGTATGTATTGAACTCAGAAGGGGAAGAAGAGACGGAGGGTCTGTCGTAGGTCACTTCCCCCCCCCCCCCACTACTGTTGTAACTTGAACAGTCACTAAATGAATGCTTGTAAGTCAAGGACTTACCTGTGATGACCCGGGGCATGGCACAAAGGCAACACAGACTGAATAATAAGTAGGGGTCTCTTTATTAGCTCCAACTTTGTCCCCAATGTATCCGGTCTGGAGAAAACCTCTCCCAGGAACCTGCAACAGCCTTTGGCTGCAGATATTCCAGTCCAAAACATTATAAACAGAAAACTTTAAACTATGAATTCAGCAAGACAAAATAAGGTAATAAATCCGGCAGGGCAAAATAAGGAGTTCCAGAAGTGAAGTAACACGGCAGTAAATGAAACCAGTTGGGAGGATGCCAGAAACTAGCATAACAGCAGCCGACATGGGATAAACCCAATATTTGTTTCCGACATATGCTCCACCCAACTGCCTCTCCTTTAAACTCCTCCCCAGGTGTGCCTCATGAAGGGAATCAGGGCCCTCTCCTCCCCCGTAAGCACGCAACCCACGTTGCTCTCTTCTCCGTTCTTCCCTGCGTGCCCTAGGATGAAGAGGGGGTGGGCCTTGGTCTTCCTCTGAACTCCCTCTCCCTTGTTCTACCTCTTCCCTGCTCTGCCCAGCCTGGCTTTGCCCTTCCCCAGTTTCTTCCACAGCCAACAGAGCCACTCTCCCGCTCTCTGTCAGCTGTTTGTCTTCCTCCTTGGATTCAGACTCTGACAGGGGCATGACATTACCCATTCCAAGTATGTGACTTTAGGCCACTCACAATCCAACCCGATGATGACAAAGTCATCTAAACACATTAAAACAATGAACCCAAAACACAGACGCACAAGAAAGTGATGACTTACAACTCATGGATGATACATGAACATTACCACTTCCTCTGGTGCAATCTACTTCAATTTATCCTTGATCTTGCCAGAATATTCTTCTCTGGGAAAAGTTCCATTATGTTATTGCTCAGTGGCTAAATATCTTTTTGATGTAAATTTAGCTCAGTGATGAAGTTTTGCTAGGCAAAGTTCAAAGGAAAAATCTCATTTTGGAGAGCAACAAAAGGAAAGAATGACCAAATGGCTGAAAATATCTTTCTCTTTGTAAAAGGAGATTGTCTTTTTTTTTTCCCCTGTTCAATTAGGTTGGTTTTTAACCTCTGTTGTTGTGAAGCTTGGGTTTGGAGTACTTTTTCCATTTATAACTTCCAACTGAAGATGATCGTCGAACAGGGGAACCATGGTGGTTTGTTCTGAAGTGGGGCAGGGGATAGATTTCACAGAAATGCCACAAGTTTGACCTTGATCCTTTGCTGTTGTTAGTTGCAAAGTCATGTCCGATTCATGGACAATCTTCCTCTAGGCCTTCCTGTCCTCTACCATCCTTCGGAGTCCACTGAAGCTCACGCCGACTGCTTCAGTGACTCCATCCAACCACCTCATTCTTTGCCGTCCCCTTCTTCTTCTTTTGCCCTCCATTGTTCCCAGCATCAGGCTCTTCTCCAGCGAGTCCTTCCTTCCTTCTCATGAGTTGGCCAAAGTTTTTGAGTTTCCTCTTCAGGACCTGGCCTTCTAAAGAGCAGTCAGGGTGGATATCCTCAAGGACTGACTGGTTGGATCGCCTTGCAGTCCAAGGGACTTGCAGGAGTCTTCTCCAGCCCCAGAGTTCAAAGGCCTCCATTTTTTGGCACTCAGCCTTCCTTATTTCCTTCCAATTTTCATAGCCATGCATTACAAGTGGGAAAACCATAGCCTTGTATAGATCAGATGGCCCCAAACTTGGCAATGTTAAGACTTGTGGACTTCAACTCCCAGAAGTCTCCAGCAAGCTATGCTGGCTGGAGAATTTTGGGAGATGGTCCACAAGTCTTAACATTGCCAAGTTTGGAGACCTCTGCTATAGATCTTGATGGAAAGCGAGCATGAATTTTTAGTTCTGTGGAAGGAAAACATGATTACATTCAGAAGCCATCAAATGATGCTAGCTATATTTAACAAAACGAACTAGGATGATAGTTAGGCTAAATTGCACACCCCCAGATTATGCAACTGATTTGTCGTAACACCATCCTATAGGTTATATCTTTGAAAGCCGTATCTTGTTATTTTCAGTTGAACTTATACAGAGATAAGCGTTTCAGTCTGCTTTCTAAATTTTTATTTTTAGACATTATACTTTGGTCTTTCTCTTTTAAGAAATCGTTGGCCTGCCTTCTAGCTTCTATTTTTAGAAATTATATTTGCTTTTAAACTTTTCTTTTTAAGGAGCAGGTTGGCGTGGTAGACTTGACAGCAAAGTTTCCATCAAAGATGGTTTAATCTAAGTCACACCGATGAATTTCATAGCTCTGTAATGATTTCATTCAGGATTCGCCAACCCAACCCAGCACTCTAACTGTAATAGATTATAGATTAATAGAGTTGGAAGGGACCTTCTAGGTCATCTAGTCCAACCCACCCACCCACCCACCCCCGCCCAAGCAGGAGACCTTTCTGACAGAGGGCAGCCCAACTTACGACCACAATGGAACTCAAAATTTCTGTTGGTAAGTGCGGTTTGCCCACTGCAGTTGATCAATTAATAACCCAGTTGTTAAATGAATCTCCTTCCCCATTAACTTTGCTTGTCCAATGGTCACAAAAGGGGATCCCATGATCTTGGCACCCAGCAACGTCATAAATATGAACCCAAGCATCTGGATTTTAATCATGGGGATGCTGCAAAGTTGTAATTTGTTGTAATTTCGAATGGTCCCTAAATTAATTTCAGGACTATGTGTATAATACAGTATTACATGTCTCCTATTCAGCTAACAGAGACGTCATTTTTAAAACACGTGGGAGGTAATGCAATTTAAATTTTTGCATGGACAATAATTAAGTGATCGTTGTTTTTAGGAAAAGACCCTTTTCAATCTTTTCTCTCCAGCTCTTATGAAGGCAAAATTAAACTTGTCTTTATTTCTCCACGCTAGTGTGGAATATTCATAAAACTTTTTTTTTTTTAAAGTCTAACCTTGTCTATTATTTGGACCCTTCAAACATGTCACGGCAGATTCCCTTCAGGCTTTGTGATATTTGAGACACTTTCTTGTTAAAAAAAAAAATCTGCATGCATAAAACACCTGTTTAAAGGCTTGAAATCCTGTGATGCACCAGGGCCCATGAGAGAACAGACAGGCACGTGTGCACAGAAGCATCTGCAGCTCTTATTTGAAGGAATTATTAATACTGAGTTTTCTAGTCATGCTTTTTTTTCCCCTTAGGAAAAGAACAGATTAGGGAGAGAGAGCCATAGAGAACATCTATCTATGTAGTCTCTAGCAGTTGAAAATGTCTTGAGGGGACATAATCAATCAATCAACTCAAGCTGTGAATTGCTGCAGTACCAGGAACTCAAATATTTCACAAGAATATTTCACAAGAAGAATTCTCCACTCCTCTACTCATTGCAGAATACCTTATGCCACCAGACTCGAAATTCTAGACCTTGAAAACCTAGAACTATGCCACCTTTGGTCTGATCTACGTATAGTATATAACATCATACATTGCAATGTCCTACCTGTCAATGAATACTTCAGCTTCAACCATAACAATACAAGAGCACACAATAGATACAAATTCAAGGTTAACCGCACCAAACTTGATTGCAGGAAATACGACTTCAGCAACAGAGTGGTCAATGTCTGGAATACTCTACCTGACTCTGTGGTTTCTTCCCCAAATCCCAAAAACTTTAACCTTAGACTGTCTACTATTGACTTCACCCCTTTCCTAAGAGGTCTGTAGGGACCGTGCATAAGCGCACCAACGTGCCTACTATCCCTGTCCTATTGTTTCTTTTTTAATCATATCCATTTCAGGTATTAATAACCATGCTTATACTTATACCTGTTATCTTATAATCGCTTGAATAAATAAATAAATAAATAAATAAATAAAAAAAAATGGATCTTTGTTCCAATGTTCAAAATCAAGAAAGGTACATAATGATTTGTTATTGGGTTACTTTTTAGATTTTATTCTTTCCTGTTGGTATGTTTTTTTCCTCATTTTTTAAAAAGCTATCCAGAGTCATCAGCGGTTTTGAAAATTTGAAAGAAATAAAGAAGGGAAGGAAGGAGGGAAGGAAGGAGGGAAAAAGAAAGAGAAAAGGAAGGGAAGGAAAGAGAAAGAAATGAAGGAAGGAGGGAAGGAAAGAAAGGAAGAAAGAAGGAAGAGAGAATGAGAAGGGAGGAAGAAGGAAAGGTAGTGAGAAGGGTGAGAAGGAAAATGGAAAGAAGGGAGGGAGAAAGAAAAAAGGAAGGAAGCAACGACACAAGGAAAGAGAAATGAGAGAGAGAAGAGGAAGGAAGGAAGGACACAGCTTTGCTGTCCAATTTTGCAACTGAAGCAGCTTGAGAAAGCTTACAGCCTTTTGGCAAAGTCTAGAAATCTGTTTCATACAGTAAACCAAAGGCAAACAGGTGGGAATGAGCAGCCTTGGGAAATTCTCTATTTATTGGATGCAAGTGGGTCCAACAAGGTGAACTAATTAACCCCATCCAACAAAACCGGCCAGAAATTATTCAATTCTGGAAAGAATTATTTTCCTAATCTGAGTTGGTAGTGACCTACTTTCTGAGGGTTTTTTTTTGGCATGCATGCAGGCATTTCACATATCGTCCCTTGCAAATCTAAATGAGGCACAAATTCAGTTTATTTAAGAGCTGTTTATTTAGGAAGATTGTTTATTTAGGAAGTCCTATTTCCACCTCCAATGGGGCTGACTTTTTTTCTGTTGAGACCAGGAGCAATTAACTCTTTCCAAAACCTGCCAGGTTCCAATTACTTTATTTGCAAAACAGCTCCAAGCTCCAGGGATGGAGAACCAAGGAAGCATCTGCACCATGGATTATTGGTCAATTTCATTTTAATTGGCTCAAAGAGGTCACATTTTTTAAAAAATTCAGGAGCTCTCAACAGCTTCGACCAATAATTCTAAATTAGGCCAAACAGGGTGATGTGGTCCTTGACAGCACATCATCGTAGGAAAACAACCTATTTAAAGAGCACATTTTAGTCTTGGTCTCATCAACCTGACATCAACTGACAACACCTTGTCACACCCAATAGAGGTGGCTGCCATCATCCACGAAAGAGTTGGAAAGAACTCCATGAAAACAATGTCTGGGCATTTTTGCCTCGAAATAGCATATTTATCCATTCTCAAATTAAGGAGAAACTTCCTAACAGTGAAGACAATTAACCAGTGGAACAGCTTGCCTTCAGACATTGTGGGAGCTCCATCACTGGAGAATTTTTAAGAAGAGACTGGGCAGTCACTTATCTGAAATGATATAGGTTCTCCTGCTTGAGCAAGGGGCTGGATTATAAGACCTCCAACTTCTCTTATTTTATTCTGCTCTATTTTGCTCTATTTTGCTCTATTCTACTCTGTTCTGTTCCATTCCGTTCCTGTCAGCTTTGGAAGCCATATTCCACATTGCCTGGAAAAGTGGAAGGTGGGGATGGGTGGGTGATTTCAATTAAGTAGCTCTAAGTAGACAAAATAAAATTCTTTTGTTAGTCCAAGGTCATTTAGTATGGCACAGGACAAATTAAGGATCTTAATTTTGGACTGGGGGATGGATTTGTAGTTTGAGAAATTGTGGAAAGCCAAAAAACTTTTAGATTCGGGTTTCCACAGATGTGCCAGGTGCTATTCTAATAAAGGTACTTTTGTGATATGTTTATCTCAGAATTCTGATTGGAATGGAGGTTTGCTGGAATACAGACAGTTCTATTCTATTCTATTCTATTCTATTCTATTCTATTCTATTCTATTCTATTCTATTCTATTCTATTCTATTCTATTCTATTCTATTCTATTCTATTCTATTCTATTCTCTAGAATAATATATTGATATTAATACCTCCAAGGTTCCTTCCAGCTCTATTCTATTCTTTTTCTTTGAATGACCAGTCTTCAGCTAACCCATTAACATTAATTTTAGGACCTTCCTATCTTCAAGATCTAATCAGACTTCTGTCCATCAATTCTTTGAGAGAATGCCAGGATAACAGAGTTGGAAGGGACCTTAGAGGTCTTCTAGTCCAACCCCCTGCTCAGGCAGGAAACTCTAGATCATTTCAGACAAATGGCTGTCCAATCTCTTCTTAAAACTTCCATGTTGGAGAATTCACAACTTCTGAAGGCAAATCATTCTACTGGTTTATTGTTCTCACTGTCAGGGAATTTCTCCTTAGTTCCAGGTTGCTTCTCTCCTTGATTAGTTTCCATCCACTGCTTCTTGTTCTGCCTTCTGGTGTTTTGAAGAATAGGGCTGACCCACTCTTCTTTGTGGCAGCCCCTCAAATCTTGGAATACTGCTATAATGTCACTCTATATCATCTACAGGGAGCCCAGGGATAAACCTTTTATTACATAAAGCAGCCTCTGCAATAGAGATCAACCCGGAGAGGAATTTTTTTTTTAAACAATTCACTCTACCGAGGGGATCCTGCAAGAGAAGAAAAAAATGTCTGAATACAGCAAGGAGCAAGGGGGAGCCGAATGCTGGGGAGAAACGTCAACAGTTACCCAGCCAGATATTGACTCATTGTGCCCCATCGAAGACAGCGAGGCTGCCTGCGAATCCTCCACCAAGCCCCGGTGGTCTATAAGTGTAGGAAAGAGAGACACCTGGAATGGAAGAACCAGGGGAGTAACCCTCATCCGAGGAAATCGCAAACCCGTGTGGAAATTGGAGCTAGAGGCCCTATCGAATCAGGAAGAATGGGATGAGGAGCCACCAGCCGATGACCGAATGAGACGGTACATCAATCGCCTAGTGAGGGAAGCCCTGGAGAACCTCGACATGGGGGATGCACAAAGACGACAATGCAGGAGAGCGAGGGAACCAGAAGGTAAGAGAACCCGAGCCGCCACCCCGGATTCAGTGGAGATTGAGCGGGAAGAGGGACAAGCTGAAGAACCAGCAGCCACACCAGGTACCCGACCCTTAAACGTCCCGGATCAGGGAATTAACCCTGGCCAACCCAGAAACATACAATTACAGAGGAAGGTCCCGCCCTTGGGGGTAAAATTCGATGGAGACCCCCAGAAATTGGGATTTTTCCTGGCACAAGTGCTCACCTACATGCAAGAATATGGACAGGATTTCCCAACCCAAGGGTCCCGGGTGCGAATTGTCACCCTAGCTCTTGAAGGAATGGCAGCCAGATGGATGGTAACGCTCCACAACGTCAATGCCCCAGAATTAAGAAACTTAGATCGCTTTATGACGGCCTTGCGCCACCGTTTCGAGGACCCGCTTGCCGATAGAAAAGCCCGGGACCGCATCAGAATCGTGAAACAAGGTCGTCGCCCGGTAGCAGAATACACCGAGGAATTTCGTGACCTGGCCGGCCGGGTAGATTGGCCAGAGGATATCTTAGTCTGCTGGTTCAAAGATGGACTAAATGATGATCTATACGCTGCCTGCCTGGCCCGTGGGGCCCCAAACCTTTTGCATGAATGGTACATGATGGCAGAGGAGGCAGAGATAGACATGACTCGAAACCGGTACCGTGCTGGTAAGTTTTGGAAAAGATCCCCACCCTTGGGGAAACAGGAAGTTTTCAAACCCCAATCCACCATGACTCCAAGAATGCCTGGCTGCTTTAAGTGTGGAAAGGAGGGACACCGCGCAGCAGAATGCCACTCGAAGACTCCTGCCAGAAAGCTAGACCACCCATCAGGGAGGAAACCCACAACATCCAGCCCTCGAGGGAAGGACACTGGCCTGAGAGGCCGAGTGGATGTGGAATTCCGACCCACCCCCAAACCTGAGGAAGAATCCCAAACGCTCCGAGGGGACCTGAGCCAGTCCGAAAGTGATCCAGAGGATGACCCGCTGGTAAGCAATCCAATTGAACCAATCACCCTACCCCTGAGACTGTTTATCCCCAGCCAAGGGAAGGGGGAGGAAGTTACAGCATTGCTGGACTCGGGATGCACCCGATGCCTAATCAAACCCTCCCTTGCAGATAAATTGGGAATCCAACTGAAAGAAATGGAAAATCCCATCGCTTTCTGCCAATTAGATGGAACCATAGCAGAGGGGGAGCCAGCCAGGTTTACCACAGAACCATTGAAAATAAGACTAGGAAAACACAGGGAGATGCTCACATTCATTGTAGCCCCAGGGATGGAAGAGCCACTAGTTCTGGGTCTCACATGGCTACAGAAATGGAGTCCAAAAATAAATTGGAGGACAGGAACCATACAATTCCAGAGAGACATAATATTTGCAAAAAGATCTGAGGAAAGGATAAAGAATGGGAAAGAGAACAGAGAATCAGCCATGACTGGACAGTCTGTGAAACCCATTAACATCCCCAATGAGTATCAGGATCTGGCCCAAGCATTTAGTGAGGTAGCTTGTGATGAACTCCCACCCCATCGAGCCACAGACTGCGCTATCGAAATCCTACCAGGGGCTAAACTCCCAAAACCACAAATGTACTGCATGTCTCCCAGAGAACTGAAAGAACTCAGAGCATTTATCGATAAAAACTTAAAGCGGGGTTTCATCGAACCCGCCAGACCAAAAATAGCGGCCCCAGTGTTATTCCGTGAAAAGAAAGATGGCTCCATGCGTCTTTGTGTGAATTATAAAAAATTGAACTGCATTTGCATAGAAAATATGTATCCACTCCCCCTCATGAAGGACATGTTAGCCCACCTCTCGAAAGGAAAATTTTTTTCAAAGTTAGACCTACGGGAGGCATATTACCGCATCAGAATAAAGGAAGGGGATGAGTGGAAGACAGCTTTTAACACACCATTGGGATGCTACCAATTTAAGGTGCTCCCTTTTGGACTGCAAGGAGCGCCTGCAGTGTTTATGCAATTGATCAATGAAACCCTTCATGAATTTTTATTTAAAGGGGTTTTAATGTATCTTGATGATATTTTAATCTACACGGAAACGATGGAAGAACACATCAAGCTACTCCGTGCAGTCCTCACAAAACTCTTAGACGCTAAACTATATGCAAAACTCTCCAAATGTGAGTTCCACCAAGAGAAAATTGACTATTTGGGGTATAGAATATCCCATGAAGGAATAGAGATGGACCCACAGAAGGTGAAAGTTGTATTGGACTGGGATCCACCCCACACACGCAAACAATTGCAAAGTTTTCTGGGGTTTGCAAATTTTTATCGCCAATTCATTCCAGCTTTTGCAAACATCGCCCTCCCTATCACGAACTTGCTAAAAACGAAGGGGAAGGGAGAAACCCAAACCTAGACAACCCCTCATCTGGACAATGGAATGCCAAGCAGCATTCGAGAAACTCAAACGCCTGTTCGCAGCAGAACCGGTCCTTAAGCACCCAGATCCCGAACAACCTTTTGTCATCCAAGCAGACGCCAGTGATGTTGCAGTTGGGGCAGTCCTCCTCCAAAAGAATGAAAGTGGACAATTACAACCATGTGCTTATACATCTAAGAAACTGACGGAAACCGAGCAAAGATGGGCCGTATGGGAGAAAGAGGCATATGCTGTGCGGTGGGCAATGCTCACATGGAGACATTTCCTGGAAGGAAACCAAATCCCCTTTGAAGTATGGACTGATCACAAAAATCTGGAAGCTCTGAGAAATCCACGGAAACTCTCCGAAAAACAAGCAAGGTGGGCTCGATATTTTGAACGTTTTAATTTCACTCTCAAATATTTTCCTGGGAGAAAGAATTTCTTAGCAGATGCACTGTCCAGGAAACCCCAATACAACAGCAAAAAGATTGAAGTTATAAAACCAATGATCCAACCGACCCAACTAGCAGCCAAGGTAATCACCCGGGCACAAGAGAAAAAAAAATCATCCCTGACTGAAGACACAACGACGTCAATATTTAAGGAGGCACTACTTAAAGATGATTGGTTCCAGGCTAACAGAAACACGTGCTTACTCAAAGATGGACTGGCTTGGGTAGAAAACAAACTTTATGTCCCTGCAAGCCAGAGAATGGAACTCATGAAACGCTGCCACGACTCCAAAATAGCAGGACACTTTGGTTTTGTAAAAACCCTGCACCTCATCAAAAGACAATTTTGGTGGCCGTCCCTCAAAAAGGACATTGAAAACTATGTTGCGAGCTGCCCCATCTGTGCTGCTGCAAAGAGAAGACAAGGAAAATATCCTGGACTTTTACAAACAGTAGCAGACCCTTCTGCTCCCTGGAAAGAGATCTCTATGGACTTTATAGTGGAACTTCCCGAAAGTGCTGGGAATACTGTCATTTGGGTTGTAACTGATCTTTTTTCCAAACAGGTTCATTTTATTCCATGCCAAAAGATCCCAACTGCCAGATCATTGGCAAAGATGTTCCTAATACACATTTATCACCTTCATGGAGCCCCCCAACGAATTATCTCAGATAGGGGTGTTCAGTTCACATCCAAATTTTGGCGGGCGTTTTTAAACCTATTAGGCTCCACCCAGGGATTATCGTCTTCGAACCATCCCCATACGGATGGAGCATCAGAGAGAGTGAATTGTGTATTAGAACAATATTTAAGATGTTTTATTAATCACCAGCAGGACAATTGGACTGACCTTCTTCCTTTTGCAGAGGTAGCATACAATAACTCAGTCCATAGTAGCACAGGGTTCACCCCATTCCATGTAGCCACGGGCCAAGAATTCAACCCCATGCCGGAACTACCCACCAAAGAACCTGAAATCCCCTCCCTTAAGGAGTGGATGGATAATTTACAAGCCATGTGGCCAGTGGTAAGATTATCTCTACAGGAAGCTAGAGCAGTTTACAAAACTCAAGCAGACAAAAAACGCTGTGAACCTAAACCTTTCAAGATTGGAGACCGTGTATATTTGTCCACAAAATTCTTAAAATCATTACAACCTTCTAAGAAATTAGGACCAAAATTCATTGGGCCATTCCCCATCTCCAGAATTATCAACCCCGTGACGGTAGAGCTTCATCTTCCAAAAACTCTTAGGCAGATTCATCCAGTATTTCACTGTAGCTTGCTCAAACCGGAGATCACTTCAAACCTCAGACCCCCCCTTCCCACACCCCCAACCCCCATCATGATACATGGGGAACAACATTTTGAAATTAAAGAAATCCTTGATTCACGCACTTACTGTGGATCCACACGAATATTTAGTAGCTTGGAAACACCTTCCTTCCTCAGAAAACGAGTGGGTAGCCAAAAGACATGTAAAAGCACCCACATTACTACGAAAGTTCCACCTAAAATACCCTGATAAACCATCCTGAACTGCACATGTAACGCATGATTTTTGTTTTCCAGGTAGACCTGTTTTTTAAAGGAGGGCAGGATGTCAGATCCGTGTATCTGTCATTTCTTCAGAGAAAGAAGAAAAGGGGGGGGGGGGAACTGATAAAGAAATCCTTTCTTGATGTAACCTGAATATATTTAACCTTATATCAAATATGCACACCCATACATGATACAATGGGGGGGGGAAAGAAGCCAGATGGCCAGAACCTATCACCTCTGAGAGGCACAGCCAGGAGATGAGGGGTCCATAAAACTCCACAATGAAGTGCTCTGGGAAATCTCCAAAAACAGTCCGTTCTAAAAAGGGGGTGGGGGAGGAAGTTAGGTACGTCTTGGGAAAGCTACATGAGAAAAAACCTTCCTAAAAGGGAAGGATCCCCTCCCAGAGGGGCTGGGAGGGGAATTAACATATTGGCTTTTGTTTCCCTAAGTAAACATTGGGATGGGGGGGGGGATTCTAAACTCCCTTATCTATCACTGTATGCCTGAGGGACCTCAGACGCTGCTTTGAATTCCTACTGGACTGTCTCATCTCAATAAAGGATTCCTTTTGATAAGTTCGGTTCTCAGAAGTTCATTCTTATTGTTTGAATGGGAAGAAGTTCCATAGCCTGACACTCTCTCTCTCCAGCTCTTTCTCTCTTCCTCTCTCTCTCCCCCCCCCCCCTCTTTCTTCCTTTTTCTTTGTTTTAGATTCATACCATCCATATAGCAAATTGACCCTGGATTTATGTTTGGGCTGCTTTGATAATTTATATTGTCACCTTTGTAATAACCTCATCTAAAGGAAGGCATTTGCAAGCTATCTGGCCCCAGCACATAATTTAGAGTTGGCCCATTCATTACCAGTTGTACCATTTGCAATACCGAGGTCGGGGGAAATTAAAAACGAATTGAAATAAATCACTTCTGTTCCAAAGTCAATAAATATCCAGAGTGGGGGACTCTTAATAGGAAATGCACATTAGAAAGTAGACAAAATTATTTCCCATAGAGTCAGGACAAACTGTTTAGAGTTTGTATCAACCGTGTTGAATTATGTTGCCAAGCTCTTGCCATCTGCAATTAAAAATAAGTAAATAAGGATAACGTTGTACATTCGCAGGAAAAGTGCCTTTAGGGGGGGAACAATATGGTTTTCATTCCTACTGAAACCAGGATAACAATGCCAAGCCTTTTAAAAAATGTATTTTAACATTTATCTTAATTGCTTCGGAGTTCTGTTTGTAAGCAAACAATAGAGACAAAGGATAGATGTTGTAGGAAGAGGGGAATAAATTAATTTGCAGATCCTGGACAAATACATCATTAGAAAGCAGTTATTCTTTGAAATGAATGCTTCTCTAAATCTCGAGATGTTCTCCTGGGTTGTGTTGTAGTGTCTGAAGGTTGTCTGACGTTGTCTGAAGGTTGAATCATTGCAACTGGACTAATTTTTTTCATTGTTGTTATCCCAGAGGTGCCTTTTTTTTTTCTCAAAAGGTAACTGGACTTTGTTTTTCCTTGAAAATGTTTCACTTCTTATCCAAGAAGCTTCTTCAGCTCTGACTGGATGGTGGGGAATGGAAGGATTCATATTACTTGCAGATAGCTGGTCAATTGCATCTTTTTAGAGAGTTGTTGAAGCCATTTGGAGGTTTATCTGTGTTCTTGGATGAGAAGCAAAACATCTTCAAAGAAAAACAAGAAAGTCCAGTTGCCTCCTGAAAAAGCACCCTTGGGACAACAGTGACGTGGATGACTGAGAATCTCCATAGATTTTTAGCCTGACCATATGTTACAAAACTAGCCTTGATGTGCTCAATATAGTCTAGAGAACTCCATCCTAATGCATCCAATATGATCCAGAGAACTGCATCCTGATACATCCAACATCTTCCAGAATAACCCAACTTGATGTGTCCAGCATTAAAAAAACACCATTGCAATGTGTCCAATCTATTCCAGAGAACTCCATCTTGATGTGTCCAGCCTATTGCCAGGTTCTGGTTGAATGGTGGAGGATGGAAGGATTTATATTCCTTGCAGTCATCTGGTCATTAGCACTCTTTCTGTGAGATGTTGAGGCCACTTGCAGGTTCTCCACCATTCAATCAGAACCTAAGAAGTTTCTTGGATGAGAAGCGAAACATCTTCAAGGAAAAACAAAGTGCAGTTGCCTTTTGGGGGGGAAAACACCTTTGGGACAACCATGACCTGGATGACTGAGAATTTCTGTAGGTATTTGTTGTTGTTAGAGATGCTTCACTGCCCATCCAGGCAATTTCCTCAGTCAGAGCAATGAAGCTAGTGTTGTGGCCTGTTGGCTGTCAGTCCCTCCAGCAGCCGAATCAGATGAGGACGAGGTGGAGGAGTCAGGCATCAAGGCAACTTGAGAGCTCTGAGGAGGAAGAGAGAATGGAGCTGGCACAGAGAGAGAGAGAGAGAGAGATGGAGGTGGAGCCTGGGTGTCCATCAGCCCTCAGATGGAGAGTCAACAGCCCCCAGGTCTGGAGGTGGCTGATGAGGAAGAAGAGGAGCAGCTGGGTCTAGTGCCTGCTGCACAGATGAGGAGAGGAGAGCAGTGGAAATCTATGGGCTGATCCTCGGGAAGGAAGAGGCACTGCTGCTAGCAAACCCCACCCTAGCTCTGTGGATAAAAGGCAGGGGGTGGAGATGAATAGATGTGGCAGGCAACTATTCATCTCCCTGTGGGATGGACTTGTTAGCCTGCAGTGAGAGAGAAACGTTTTGCTGGGGCTGCTGATGCTCCTAATAAAGGAATCATTGATTTAAACACAGAGGGTTTATCGTGTTTGAGGAGCTGGGTCAGAACAGCTAGGTAGGGAATTTTTGGAATATACCGACTCCTGTCATATCAACCTCAAGGGTTTCTTCCTGAAAGTGAACATCTCTCAAACTAATAACAAAATATGAACCCAGCTGCCATGATTCAACCTTCAGACAATCTTCAGACAACTCTAACTGAATGATTAAGAAACTTCATCAACAATACGTAGTGCTGACAACTTGGGATCAGAATATCCGTAGGGGAAAGCCAGGGCAATGTTTATACAACTAAAAAAAAAAATCATTGTAGATGGCTGTAGAAAAATCTGGCCAGGATAAACTTGTGAATGAGTAGATTGGGAAAAAAATCCCATCTCAAAGTGGATTGAACATGCTGGTCTACTTCACTCAATATTAACTTCTTTTGGCTCACGACTGTGTTCACTGGTAATCGTTTTGACTGACTCGAAACAGTATTCCAAATATCTAGGCAGAAAAAGGTGTTAAGAAATGAAAAATAAACGTGAAGCGAATGGAGGCACCAGGCTAGAAACCGGGAGATGGTGAGTTCTAAGTTGTGCCATCGGCATGAAAGCTAACTGAGTGACTTTGAGACAATCACCAGGAGACAGTGAGTTCTAGTCCCACCTTAGGCATAAAAATCAGCTGGGGGACTTGGGGCTGATCACCAGGAGATGGTGCGTTCTAGTCCCACGTTAGGCATGAAAGCCAATTGAGTGGCTTTGGGTCAATTACCAGGAAACTGTGAGTTCTAGTTCTGCTTTAGCCATCAAAGTCAGCTGGCTAGTCACCAGGAGATGGTGAGTTATAGTCCCAGGTGCTCATTTACTTTGTGTAATTAACGTAAGAGAAAGAAATCCCACCTCAGCCCAGAGAATTACACACACACACACACACAGAGAGAGAGAGAGAGAGAGACACTTTCTTCTTTTTGGTGATGCAAAGGCTCATTTCACATCCAATTAAATAGGGGAGAAGAAAGGAAAATTTAATAGAATAATTCAACATAATGCTAACCCACTTCTTCTCTGTTATGCAATGTAGGGCTTCTTAGCCAACAGTGGATCTCTCATAGGCCACTTCCCAGAGTTTTAATAGCTTTTAGCCTGAAGGATAATGATTGCTAGGAGGATATGACCTGATAGCACAGGTCCAACCAACAGAAAAAATATTAATAATGTTAAGATGGTTCCCTTGATGCACTTTGGTTGGTATATAATCACTTCCTGGGCTTCTATCTTTCTGCGAGTTCTTCTGCTCCTTAATGTTATCTTAATAAGGTCCTTGTGTTTCATTTCCCACCCCCCTTCTCGTGTTGTTTGCAGTTCAACGGTGAATTTGTTCTGGATTATCACCATTTAATGTAGATATTATGCTGTTGCCAAAGAGAAAAACAATTGTTGATCCCATTAGCTGATTTCTTCCAGCAGGGAGACTCAAGGATTTACTAGAGAAAATGTTGAAAAGGAGATGTAGATTTTTTTTTAAGGCAGCATTCAAGAACAGAATAGGATGTGGGCTTCTGGGAGGTTAGACTTTGGAGTTTCCTTGTGGCCCAAAAGAAAGAAAAAAGGAAGAAAAAAAGAAAATGGAGAGAAACATAACCTACAAAGACAAAATCCCACTAGTGTGTAGAACCAGGAAAGGTGGATGGAAATTCAGATCTCAGTGTGAAAAAATTCTGCCTCCAATTACCCTGGCTATTCTCTTTTCTCATATAATACCTCTTCCTTTCCAAGAAACTCCAGATTTTATTCTTTCCCAGCCTCATGGAATGTTCACAACAACCCTGTGAAGTAGATGAGGGTTTACTATGAGAGTGGGTGTATATGATCATGGTTTCTTGAATAAGCCACCTTGGCTAACTTCACACAGCACTCTAAACAGGCTTTTCAAAGCAGAATGGTTGACTTCATGTAACCATTCAGGCAAGGTGTATTCTTAGTGATTTGAACTTAACTTTTCCCACGCTAGTTGAAAAGATGATATTTTTACCCGAAAAGGCGTTGAAGGATCTAAACATCCCAGATGCTACAACCCAAGATGAACAAGGTGAGAAACCTTTTGGTAGTCAAGGGGTCACATCATCTTTGCAAAGTAAGTGAGACATATCAAGGTGGTTTTGGCATTGGGGGAGTTTAAAATACAATTTCCATGTGTTTCCTGTTTAAATGTGATTGAAAAACCATCACTGGAGGTTTTTAAGAAGAGACAGGACAGTTACTTGTCTGAAATGGTATAGGCCAGAGGTCGCCAACCTTTTGGACCTCAGGGACCACCAAATTTATAATTTTAAATCCCATGGACTAGAGACCCTGGGAAATCCCTCCCAAAAGTCTGCAGGAAAATTCCCCACCCTATTTTCCACCAATAGATCATTCTTTATTTGGGATTGCAGGATACAGTCTCCAGCTCAGTTCTCAGGGGAGAGAGAGAGAGAGAGAGAGATGCAACCCAAATGAAGAAGACGGGTGATGGACAGTCCAACTTGTTGAGGGTGAAATCAGTTAAAGGGCATCAAATCCCAAATTCATGGTTTTTGAGAGAGAGAGAGACTTTTGGCTTCATGCAAGGAAAACAGCAGAAGCAGCAGAAGTTTTTCTTTCTCTCCCCCAAACTTTGCCAGAAATGAGTCTTTGTGAGACTTGTGCCAGCACAGCCTCTTGGAGCAGGAGGCCTTGCAGGGTCCCAAAGACTCATTTCTGGTGGAGTTTGGGGGAGAGAAAGAAAGACTTTGGCTGCTTTCCTTGCATGCAGCCAAAAGCAGAAGAAAGAAGTGGAAAGAAGCAGCCGGTGGCTAGGCAAGATGTGTAAGGCGAGTGGGGCAAATCCCCCCCCTCTGCCCTTCTGGATTAATTGCTTTAGGGGTGATCTTTCTCTGCGGAGCACCAAAAATTTTCTCACGGACCACCAGTGGTATAGGCTCTCCTGCTTGAGCAGGGGGCTGGACTAGAAGACTTCCAAGGTCCCTTCCAGCTCTATTCTATTCTAAGGGAAGTGAAATGGCTCTTAGTCTCCAGCTGTCACGATTGGAAGCAATCTGATAGCTACAACAAAGAGATTGGGGACCAGGAATGGTCTTTGGTGGACAACTCAGGAGAGAAGCAAGTATATTTCTTTCCTTTTAGACCTGCAGTAATTAAAATCCACACAGGTTGGGCTTTCACTCGAGGCAAAGAAACGTGTTCAGCAAATGAGGAGAAGGTAGAATCTGTATCTTTCATGATATAAAAGAGGAAGAAAAATTGGCTGGTGCTGGAATTTGTAGATGATTCTTCTTCCAGGTGGAACTTTTCAAATGAACCTGAAATTGCTTTTCTGTGTCCTTTGGGGAAATGACACAGCGAGTCTGAATGTTGATTGATTATGGGATGTCACTTAGCATTAAGGATAAAGGAGACCTTACCAATAAAAGGTGTCCAGATATGTTCAAACAAGGTGACCTTCTTTCTTTTAAGGGAACCAAGTCAGTCTCAGTCTAGCGGAATGAACAGTCCGTAACATCACCAATCCTTGTTTATGAAATTGTTAAGTCTGGCAGATGATAGATAGATAGAAAAGTAGTTAGATAGCAATAACAGTATAAAATGAAAAAAGAAAGAAAGTGGTGGGAATGAATGAGGTAAGATTGTTTTCATGGTTCTCCTTCCCCGTCTGAAATTTGGACTTCTTAGTCTCCAGGTTGTAGTTACAAAATGGAACTGATGTTCTGTTTTATTTTCTCATTCTGTGTAGCTCTCTCAGTACAAAAGGCTTTGTGAAAGTGCTATTGGTGTCTGTTGTTTGCAAAAACCACAGAATCAAACTGGAAAGAAGAAAGCATCTCAACAGAAGCTTTGAAGACCAGAGCCAACTTCTTTGGAGGCCTGGCATGCCATCGTGAATTGGTTCATGAATGAGGTTATGTGTTAGCTAGGCAATTATGGGCGAGTCAACTAACCAGCATTAAGCACATCTGTGTTGGCTGTCACCCCAGCCATTGTGCTCACTCAAGAGATCCGACTGTGAGATTTGTGGAAATCAACCCATGACCCGTGACAGAGAGGACAAAAACTTGGTGGAAGATAGAGAGGCCATCTTAAATTTTCCCTGAATTTTCTTATATACATGGGGAGTCTGGTGGCGGTGGGGGGAAGGAAGAGATTTGTTATTGTCTCCCCTTCTTTGCCTTGTAATTCAAGAAGTCATAAATCTCCTTTAATCTCTCCTTGGGGAGAGAGTAACCAATTGAGAAAAACAAATCCCATCTAATTCGCTTGGCAACAAACACCCATTTAATGTTTGTGCTCTAAGCATTTGGCTGCAGAGCTGTGGTGTTCTTTCTTTGCTGTAAGATTTTAGCATCCACTTTCACATACCCGTGAAGAATTTTTTTTAATTATCTGCCTGAATTCCAATGTGTTCTTTTTAAAATCAATAATAGCTAGTTTCTGGGCTTTCTTTGGTCTTAGCTAGACCAAAGCTAAGGGGAGGAAATATCTCTCAAATTGAGCCTGATATCTGACAACTACACATGGATTATTATGACTGGTTGCACAGTCAGCCAGATCTGACAGTTTTAACCATCTCTTGAGCCCTTCCTGAGGACCTGGGAGAGGCAGGTGCTGTTATTCCATGGGGTTAAAGGTTAGGATGACCGTTTGTAAGCTATTCTAAGTAAAGTCAATGCCTGGAATGCACTGCCTGATTCTGTTGTTACACCCTCTAACCCCCCCCCCCACTCCTTTAACCTCAAACAGTCCACCCCATTCCTAAGAGGTCTGTAATGGGTGTGCATAAGTGCACCATCATGCCTACCATCCCTGTCCTATTGTCAGGGGTGGGTTTCTACCGGTTCTGTCCACCTCTGTAGAACTGGTAGCTCTGAAGAGCAGCAGACATAGAACCGGTTCTATGTCTGCTGATGTTTTTGCCAAACCGCCCGCCCAGGCTCTTCCCTGGCCTTTATTTCCTGCTTTTTCAACTTCAGCTGCTGTGCGAGGCACAGCTGCAGTTAAAAAAGCAGGAAAAAAGTCTTTTTTCAAAGGCTGCTTCTCTGCACGCAGCGTGCTGATGACGATTTACAGGCACGCACACGTGCAGCGTGCAGGGAAGCACATTGTAAATAACCGAACCTCATTAATCACTGAACCGGTAGTTATCCCCTGCCTATTGTCCCCATTTATTCGTACCTATTTCCTGTATTCACATTCATGTTTATACTTATACCTATTATCCTGTAAGTGATTGACAAATCAAATCAAATCAAATAAATAAAACAAAAAATAAAATAAAGAAGGAAAGAAGGAAGGAAGGGGGAAGGAAAGAGAACAGGGAAGGGGAAGGAAGGAAGGAAGGAAGGAAGGAAGGAAGGAAGGAAGGAAGGAAGGAAGGAAGGAAGGAAGGAAGGAAGGAAGGAAGGAAGGAAGGAAGGAGAGAAAAGAATGGAGGGAGGAGTGAAAGGAAGGGAGAGAATACCCATTCCTAAGAGGTCTGTAAGGGGGTGTGCATAAGTGCACCATCATGCCTACTGTCCCTGTCCTATTGTCTCCATTTATTCATACCTATTTCCTATATTCTTACTCATGTTTATACTTATACCTATTATTTTGTAAGCGATTGACAAATCAAATAAATAAATAAAGCTGCCTTTTTGCAATTGACTAATAGGGATGTTTGGCAGTGCCAATAGGTTTCAAGTGGTGCTTTAATGGTTTTGATTATTTATTATCGAACCATCACAATTAGCCAGATGTTCAGTGGATTTGGCCTATTGAGCCTGTAGGAAAACCCCCACTCCTTTATCCGTAATATTCTTTAATATTAAAAAAGGCAGGATAGAATATTTCCCCAAAGGAGAAATGGAGAAACATGTTCTTAAAGGAAGAAAGCAGCTCCCGTCTTCCTGACATAGGAAAACAGCCTCAAGCTAATAAAATGATGGTCTCTCTCTCTTTTTTTTTTCTTTCTCTCTCTCTTTCTTTCTCTCTTTCTTATTCTCTCTGTGTGTCTTTCTCTGTCTGTCTCTCATTCTCTTTTTCTCTTATTCTCTCTCTCTCATTCTGTCTCTGCCTCTCTGTCTGTCTCTGTCTCTCTGTTTCTCTGCCTCTCTCTGTCTTTCTCTGTTTGTCTCTCTGTCTATCTCTCTTTCTCTCTGTCTGTCTCTGTCTCTGTCTGTCTCTCTGTCTCTGTTTCTGTCTCTTTCTCTCTCTCTGTCTCTCTGTGTGTCTCTGTCTCTGTCTGTCTGTCTGTCTGTCTGTCTGTCTGTCTGTCTCTGTCTCTGTCTCTGTCTCTGTCTCTCTCTGTCTCTCTCTCTCATTTTTATGGACATGGGTGCCCATCTACCCAAAAGACCAGTGCCAGGAGTCAACAATTTCACTAAGACAAGTCTTTTGAAAAAGACACGAATAGGAAGATACTAAAAAATGATTAGGAAAATGCTCCAAAACTCGTAATTCTATGTTACTAGAGTTTAAATATGTATAATATCTAACTTTCCCCCTCTCTCCATTCACTAAACCCAGAGTCCAGTATTATCCAATTGTACCAAAGCCACAAAGTCCTTATTAAAGCAAATCAATGGATTCATCTGGAATTTATAGGCGAGGTCATTAAAAAGGCAAGGTTGAAGGCTCTCTGCCTTGATAGGTTTCTTACAATTATTTTATTTCATTTTTTGAGTGAAAATAATGTGTTTTTGGGGAGGAGAGTGGGGGAGAAAGGTGTCTCATTCAGCTCCATAAAGCTGCTGCTGTCAAAACCATGGAAGAATGAATTATATCCAGGATCTAATTAAACCAGTGCAGAGATTGGCTAGCAAAGATGGTTCATATGAACCATGTTGCCTTTAAGTTGATTATTTTGGTGGCATTGGGATGGATGGAACAGCTGCAGAGCCATTTTCTTTAAAACAAAAACTATTTTAAGGACACAGCCTGTTAATGAGATCCTAATTGTTAGCTAAGCCTTACTACAAAGGGAGGTCAGGGAGTCGGTGGCTTAATTGATTTTTTTTCCCTTTCCAGAAAATAAAACTTGCATGCAAAGAGACTGCTATGACCGCAGCGGGAACAGTCATTAAAAGCTGATTAGCACACTTGGCCTCAGCAATAAGACATAAAAACAGAACATTAAAGCATATAATAGTTTGCTTGCATGAACCAGCTCTGCTTTTATTTTCTCGTCGAAGTTTCTCCTGCATTTAAATAAAGAGGAAGCTTAATTATCCCAGGCTTGAAGAATGAGAGAGTTTGCAAGAAGACCTCTCAGAGAGAGAAAAGAGGAAAGAGCTACGGGAACCTGGCAGGGCCTCCACCATCCAAACAGAAATCCCACTGAAAATTGGAATCAAAAGTGATTGTGAACCAGCGAGGGATAAAAATCTGAGCTTTTGGAGAGCTGGATTGAAAAGAAAAAAATCAAGAGTGGGCTGCTACATGGTTCGCCCTGGTTCAGGTGAACCGGTAGCTAATTTTATGGCCAGTTCGGTGAACCGGCAAATTCCACCCCTGGCTGCCTCATCTACCCCCACTACTCTCCTCCCAGGAGTCTCTATGCAGCCCATTTCGGATGTGAGGTAAGTGCAGGGCCCAAACAGAGGTTCGCGGAGGGCAAAAAGTCACCCTGGAGACAGCATGGTGCCAGCCCCCCTCACCTTCTGCCCCAGCCCACCTGGAAGAATTATTTCAATCTGGGATGTTGTGGAACCTTAATTTTGGAATTTAGGCCTACTACTGTATATAGGTAGTCTTCGATTTGCAACATTTCATTTAGTGACTATTCAAAGTTACAACAGCACTGAAAAAAGTGATTTAGGACCATATTTTCACACTAATGGCCATTGCAGCATCTCCATGATTACGGGATCAAAATTCAGATGCTTGGCAACTGGTTCATACTTATGGCCCTTGTTGAGTCCCAAGGTCACGCAATCCCCTTTTGTGATCTTTGGATACGCAAAATCAGTGGGGAAGCCGGATTCACTTAACAACCATGTTACCAACTTATCAACAGCAGTCATTTGCTTAACAACTGTGGCAAGAAAGGTCATAAATTGGGGCAAAATTCACTTTAGAAATGTCTCACTTAACAACAGAAATTTGGGGCTCAATTGTGGTCATAAGTCGAGGACTACCTATATACTCAACTGGCCTTTTGAGGGCAACCATAAGTGCCGATGCAGCCCTCAATGAAATTGAGTTTGACACCTCTGCTAAAGACATTCAGCCATGAGGTAAAACTCTAATGTATATTTTAAGGACACACTGCTGTGATGACCCGGGGCGTGGCACAAAGGCAACATGGTCAGATAATCAGTGGGAGTCCCTTTATTAGTTCCAACTTTGTTCCCAATGTCCTGGTTACCTTCTGGGCTGGAGAAAAACTCTCCCAAGAACAGCCTTTGGTTGCAGAGAATCAAGTCCAAAACATGGTCAACACAAACTGTAACTTTAAGTCCAATCAAGGCAAAATGAGTTCGACAGGGCAGGAGCAAGAATTCCAGACATGAAAGCATGGCAACAACTCAACATAGTTGGGAAGACATCAGGAACACAGATAAGCAAAGTCATCACAAGATAAACTCATGTTTGCTCCCAGCAAACGCTGCATTCAGCATGCATTTCTTTTAAACTCTCTTCCCAGCTGTGGCTAATGAAGGGAATCAGGGCCCTTTCCTCCCCCATAAACCATGCAACCCACATTGCTCCCTTCTCCATTCCTCCCTGCATGCCCTAGGATGAAGAGGGGGTGGGCCTGGGTCTTTCTCTGAACTCCCTCTCCCTTGTTCTACCTCTTCCCTGCTCTCCCCCACCAGACTTTGCCCTTCCCCAGTTTCCACCACAGTCAATGGAGCCACACTCCCATTCCCTGTCAGCTGTTCATCTTCCTCCTCAGATTCAGACTCCAACAGGGGCATGACACCTGCCAAACGAGCCAATCTCACATACTGTAAAAGGTATTTCTAAGTAAGCAATGATCCTAGTTATTGAATACATGGCTAGCATGGTTTCTATGGTCTGATTGATTGATTGGTTGGTTGATTATGTGCCATTAAGTTGCTTTCAGGTCCTGGTGACCATTCTAGATCTTCTCAGTGATGATCTATCCCTGACCTGTTCTTACAAGTCTCCCAACACTGCAAACAATTCTATCCATCTTGCTGCTAATTGTTGTCTTCTCTTTCCTTCCACCTTTCTTAGCATTATAGATTTCACCAGAAAGAAAATCCATCCAAAGTTGGATAATTTGAGCCTGGTCATTTGTGTCTGGAGTGTTTTGAAGACCCATTAACTTCTTTTTTGGCTGCCCATGGTCTTCCAGGTATTTTCTTCAATATCCAAGTTCAGTGATCTTCTCATCCTGTTTCTTTAAGGTCCAATTTTTGCTTCCATAAAATGTTACAGAGATGGCTTTCATAATTCTGATCTTTGTAGATATAGAACTATCAATCTCTGTTCTAAGGTAAGGGCCTCCCCATCAAAGAATCTGCAATTACTTAGCTCAAGGGACTTCAAACTTGGCAAGTTTAAGACTTATGGACTTCAACTCCCAGAATTCCTGAGCTAACATGACTGGAGGCGGAATTCTTAGAATTGAAATCTACAAGCCTTAAAGCCGTCAAGTTTGAAGATCCCCGACTTAGCTGGTTGTCCATTGCCTGTTGACTGCATTATAGGCACCACACAAAGGCTGAATTTGATGTTCAGAATTAGAATATTTCTTGCAGAAAATGTGTTTATTGCATAAAACAAGATAAAAATTAAGATGTTAGGCTGCTTATAAAAACACATAACCAAGTATAAGAAGTCCGGGAGATAATTCGTGGTCCATTGTCATCTTAGTCCCTGACAAAATGGTCAAACAGGTACATTTGAAAGAATCATGTCAACAAACAATTTGCTTTTTAATCTAGCTACTTTCATTATATACAAAGCTCTTTTTATAAATATTAGCTAAAAGATGAATATTCAGTTTTAGCGCCTGTAGCTTTCACCTACGTATTATTTTTAAATTTCTAATTCCATATCATTCACTTTTTTTTTGCTTCAATCTGCATTTTTTTTAAAAAAATCAACCCTTCAAAATACTTATAATAATATGCATTTAAACGCGTACTTTGTCACAAAACAATATTGGAAATATCTACTTGGATAGGTTCCAGAAATTTCCTCACAGCTTCAGAGAAGTGCTGAATTCACCCGCTAGCAAAAATTTCATCACATTTGGAGAATAAAATCTATTATGAAGAAACAAACTCTTGTGAAAAAAATATGGTTTTAAAAATAAGAGGCTTGTTTTGTTGGGGAAAACTGCAAGTGGGTGAGGAAACAGGAGATGATGAGGTTGTGGGTGAACAGACTGCATGAAGACAGGCTGAAGGAACTTGAGAACCTGGAGGAATTAAGAGGGGAGGGATACACGGCCTCAGAGTTTAGGTACCTAAATAGAAGTCGTATGGAAAATAGATAATAGAACATAGAATAATAGAATCGGAAGGGACTTTGGAGGTCTTTTAGTCCAACTGTCTTTTTGAGCAGAAGACCCTATATCATTTCAGACAAATAGTTGTCTAGTCTCATATTAAAAGCCTCCAGTGATGGAGTACCCACAACTTCTGAAAGCAAGCTATTCCATTAGTTGATTGCTCTCACTGTTAGGAAATTTCTCCTTAGTTCTAGGTTGCTTCTCTCCTTGGTTAGTTTCCATCCATTGTTTCTTGTCTTGCCTGAATAGTTTGTAGTCTTTGTAGGAGCCCCTTAATCGTTGGAACAATGGTCAGTAACTATCTTCCATGCCCATAGAAACTGGGACCAGACCTAATTGGCACCAACTGTAACTTACCCAGATTTCATTTAAATTCAGGGAACAACTTCCAGGTGGTAAGAATTGTTTGCAGTAGGGTCTCAATCTCTGGAGGCTTTTAAGAACATGTGGGAGAACTACCTGTTGAGGTTGGTTTGGTTGGTTTTCCTGCATGGGCCAGAGACTTGGAGTAAATGTCCATAGGTTCTTCTAAGGCAGGGGTCTTCAAACTTGACAGCTTTAAGACTTGTGGACTTCAACTCCCAGAATTCCTACTCCAGTCATGTTAGCTCAGGAATTCTGGGAGTTGAAGTCCGCAAGTCTTAAACTTGTCAAGTTTGAAGAACCTTGGTCTAAGGCCATAGTGGTATGCTTCCATGCATAAATAAGGGATAGGTGGGTTCAAGGCAGACAATATTGGAAATATTTCAAATATCGGTACACTGCTATCTAGTCACCTCTAGTCCTTCTCTTTGTTAGATTAGACATTCCCAATTCTCACAACCGGTCAGCATGCATTTTAGCTTGGAGATCCCTTAGCATCTTTATTGCTATTCCCTTTTCTTCTGTTGGCTTACAGATCTTTGAACAGGTGCTTAACAAACTCATTATTTCAAGATGGCTTCTTTACCTCTCTTTGTTTCTACAGGCAAACAATGGGGGAGGCTATGGAGGGAAGGGGGAGGAATAGAATGTCTTTATTGTTCCATGTTCTGGGTAATGCAACAGCTGGTGTTTATGCTTATTTTTGCTTAACTTGCAAATAGACCCAGGCTGAGTTTGAACCAGGCCAGCTGTCATAAAATCCATTTCAAGATGCCTGCAGAGATTTGAAGAATTGCTACAATCCAACCAAAGTCAGGCTGGGTTTCTTTCTTCCCAGCTGTAATGGAGGAACAAAAGCTGGGCCAGACACACAAAGGGCCCGAATGAGAAGCAGAAGATTGAGGCTGATTGAGGTTGATTGGAGAGAGCCTCTCTCGAAGACAAGGATATTCAGAGTAGATCAGATGCTCGAACTTCAACTTTCCTTCAGACTTTTCAGTTATTTATATTGGACTGACCTTCTGGCAGGGAATGCTTGCAGGGAACAACAATTTGCATATGAATATAGGAATGCAAGTATTCAATTGCCACTGATGACTGCAGGACTCACGGTGGTTCACAATCAAAATTTAAAGCAGAGGTATTTTTTTTTAAAGAAAGGAATTGAAAACTACCATTAAACAACAGTCACAAGTTGGGTTCAAAAGGAGGCCTTCAAAAGGATCACAAAGTGCTTTGCCCTTTCAACTCAGGATGGAAGAGAAGTTCCAGAGAACTTGGGTGGTGGCACTTAAGCCTTGATCTCAAGCCACTGTGGTGGAAAGGAACTTCTGGAGATGATCTCAAGGAATATGGTGTGTGTGGCTGGGGGGGAACATGCCTAAGCAAACACCCTTTCAAGGAACTTGGATTCAGAATGAGAACCCAAAAACCTGACCTGATTTTGTCAACCTTAAATTGGATGGTACGATGTTCCTGCAGATGAGGTGCGAGCAAGGGTAAATGCAGCCTGGATGCATTGGCGAGAACTCACCACTGTGTTACGTTACAGACAAATGCTAATCCGTCTTAAATCTAAGATTTACAAGACAACTATCTTCCCTGTTGCACAGAATGGCACTGAATGCTGCAGAGCGACAATAGGGACCGAAAGCTCTTTCCATGCCATGGAAATGCTCTGTTGCATATCAGCATCTCCCTTCTTGACCACATCACAAATGGCACCATTTGACAGCATTTTGGTGTGGCACCAATTATAGAGAAGATGAGAGAAGGCCGACTCCACTGCTATGGACATGTCCAGAGAGAAGCACCTTCTACAGTAGCCAAGACTGCCTACCAACTAGAAGTCAATGACTGACAACCTCGTGGATGTCCAAAACGGAGATGGCAAGACAACATCAACAAAGATATGGAAGCCACAGGCCTGCGCCTGGAGTTGCAGCTGACTGTGCAAAGTAGCACTCAATGATCTGAAAAGCGGACCCTGCATCTGCAGGAATGTGCTAGGAAGAAGAAGAAGAAGAAGAAGAAGAAGAAGAAGAAGAAGAAGAAGAAGAAGAAGAAGAAGAAGAAGAAGAAGAAGAAGAAGAAGAAGAAGAAGAAGAAGAAGAAGAAGAAGAGGAGGAGGAGGAGGAGGAGGAGGAGGAGGAGGAGGAGGAGGAGGAGGAGGAGGAGGAGGAGGAGGAGGAGGAGGAGGAGGAGGAGGAGGAGGAGGAGGATGTTCCTGCAGGTAAATAGTGTGTTGGAAGCTAGTCTGGATCACCATGAGGGAGGGGGAAGGATCAGTGAAGTTTTGATAGTTTGGTTGGAAGGAAGAAGGTCAAATCAGCTCCTCCTTCGAACTTCACCAAATATATCTTCAGGGATATAAGTAGTTTCTTTAATTTGGCAAGATTCTGTCTATTGGTCAGGAGCAATAGTAAATCACTTTTGATTCACACCGAATCACTCCAAAATCACTTTGGAATGATTCAGCGTATCATTCTTGGTTTTAGAGACCGAAGCCCTAAAACTCTGCCATGAAGTGCTGATGGCCAAAGCACTACAGACTCTTGAAGATTAGATACAGATACAGATTAACAGAGTTGTAAGGGACCTTGTGAGTCATCTAGTCCAACCCCCCACCCAAGCAGGAGCTCCTATACCATTTCTGACCAATGACAGTCCAGTCTCTTCTTGAAAGCTTCCAGTGATGAAGCTCCCACAACTTCTGAAGGCAACTTCTGTTCCACTGGTGGATTGTTTTGTCAGAAAATGTATTCTGATTTCTAGGTTGAATCTCTCCTTGATCAGTTTCCATCCATTATTCTTTGTCTGGCCTTCAGGTGCTTTGGAAAACATCTTGACCCCTTCCTCTCTATGGCAGCCCCTCAAATATTGGAACACTGCTATCCTGTCTCCCCTGGTCTTTTCATTAGACCAGCCAGGCCCAGTTCCTGCAACTGTTCATTGTATGTTTTAGCCTCCAGTCCCCTAATCATCCTGGTTGCTCTTCCTGTCAGATTGCTCTCACTGTCAGAAAGCTTCTCCTTATTTCCAGGTTGAATCTCTCCTTTGTCAGTTTCCATCCATTATTCCTTGTTTGGCCTTCAGATGCTTGACCCCCTTCCTCTCTGTGGCAGCCCCTCAAATATGGAAGACTGCTCTCATGTCTCCCCTGGTCCTTCTCTTCATTAGACTAGCCAGGCCCAGTTTCTGCACCCATGCATCGTATGTTTTGGCCTCCAATCCCCTAATCATCCTGGTTGCTCTTCTCTGCACACTTTCTAGAGTTTCAACATCTTTTTTATAGTGTGGTGACCAAAACTGGATGCAGTATTCTAGGTGTGGTCTTGACTAAGGCTTTTTAGAGTGGTATTAGTACCTCTGTTGATTCAAAGAGCTGGACTAGCACTATCCGGAAGAGATGCTTCGGGAGGTTGTAATATTTCCCTCTGCCAGCATGTATCCTACTACATGTTGTGCAGTGAATTACTCCTGAAGCCCAATTTGATCATCTCCCAAACATCTCCCCTTCTTCTTTATGAAGTCTCACGTTTGAGTTATGATCAGAGGCACTGCACATGCAGTGTATTGTTCTTCCCTCTCCTGGTTGAAAATCAATACGAAGCACCTTCTCTACGATGGATGGGGAATGCCAGCAGGTCAAATGGCAAGTTTGGTCTCCATCATAAAACACAACAGCTGTCAACTATTATAAGAGAGGCTGCTATGCAAGGTCAGCTTGAAATGTGTTAAAAAGTCATAATGATCCTTACATAAATGTTTGGGGAATTCATTATTTGTTGATGGAGGAGAGAACCATTATAGCAATAGCACTTATATACACTTCACAGGGCTTTCCAGCCCTCTCTAAGCAGTTTACAGAGTCTGCTTCTTGCCCCCAAACAATCTGGGTCCTCATTTTACCCACCTTGGAAGGAAGGAAGGCTGAGTCAACCTGGAGCTGGTCAGGGTCGAACTCCTGGCTGTGAGCAGAGTTAGCCTACGGTATTGCATTCTAACCACTGCACCACCACTTCCTTCCTTCCTTCATTGATGTATATTCAGGGGTAGGATTCAAACTTTTTAACAACCGGTTCCGTGGGCATGGCTTAGTTGGTGAGCGTGGCTTGGTGGTCATGTGACTGGGTGGACGTGGCTTGGTGGTCATGTTATTGGCTGGGTGTGGCCAACTCAACATCACTCACATCAAGGCACGCATCTCCTCGCCTGGCCTCTCATGACTGTGGGGATGATGCAACAGTCGCTAAGTGTAAAAAAATGCCATAAGTCACTTTTTTCAGTGCCATTGTAACTTTGAATGTTCACTTCACACAAGCAAAGTACCAGCAAAGAAGGGGGAAAAAACTCCAGAGAAGTTCCTGAGACAGGAAGTCTAGTCCTGCCAAGAATGTAATAAGGGTTAACGGAGAGGCAGTTTCTGTAAGCAACCCCAGAATGTTTCCTTCCTGCCTTCCTTACAGGATTATGCCAGTAATTTCTTCTAACAACCGGTTCTCCGAACTGCTTAGAATGTTAACAACCGGTTCTAGCGAATAGATGCGAACTGGTAGAAACCCACCCCTGCTTATATACCAATTGACAGTGCTTTACAGCCCTCTCTACACGGTTTACAGAGTCAGCCTATTGCCCCCAACTATCTGGGTCCCCATTTTACCCACCTCGGAAGGAGGGAAGGCTGAGTCACCCTTGAGCTGGTCAGGATTGAAATGCTGACAGTTGGCAGAGTTAGCCTGCAATACTGCATTCTAACCATTGTGGGAAGGAAGGAAGGAAGGAAGGAAGGAAGGAAGGAAGGAAGGAAGGAAGGAAGGAAGGAAGGAAGGAAGGAAGGAAGGAAGGAAGGAAGGAAGGAGAAAAGGAATAGCAATAGCACTTAGATTTATATACCTCTTCACAGTGCTTTCCAACCTTCTCTAAGCGGTTTACAGAGTCAGCCTCTTGTCCCCAACAATCTGGGTCCTCATTTTACCGACCTCGGCGGGATGGAAAGCTGAGTCAACCTTGAGCCAGTCAGAATTGAACTCCTGGTAATGAACAGAGTCAGCCTGCAAAACTACATTTTAAGCACTGCATCATCACAGCTTCATTACGGGAATAATACCGGCAAAGAGTTAGTTTGCTACTTCTAATTAAAGGGACAGTTGATGACAATATAGAGAAAAGGGGGATCAACTCTGGCTATTCTCTGGCTTTATCATTTTGAAATTTCAACAGAAATGAACGAAGCTGCAATCAAAACAGCTGCAAGTCAGACAAATAGATGTTGTAATGGTATTGGAAAAAGACCTTGAGAGACTGGATGAAGAAACCCTGCCAAGGGAATGGTCAGATAAGAGACCTATAGTCCAGAGCTGCATAGTGGATGGAGAAAGAAGCTCAGAAGAGACCCTCCTTAGTTTCTGTGGCTGTATAAAAGATAGCGGGGAGGGGGGGAGATTTGTACTTTCAGGCTTACAAAATTCAATCAATTTAAGTTTAGAATAAAGTAGACCTGGTAGAGTTTCCTGTCTGATTTACCAGCAAGGCTGGCAGAGATTGACAATAGTTAGAACTTTGCACTTTTCGAGTTCAAGAACATAATTCCGTATTTTAACAGATGAACAGAATTGGAAGGAACCTTGTAGGTCATCTAGTCCAACCCCCCATCCAAGCAGGAGACCCTACACCATTTTTGACAGAAGACAGTCCAATCTCTTCTTGAAAGCCTCCAGTGATGAAGCTCCCACAATTTCTGAAGGCAGCTTCTATTCCACTGGTTGATTGCTCTCACTGTCAGAAAATTTCTCCTTATTTCCAGGTTTAATCTCTCCTTTGTCAATTTTCATTCCAATATTCCTTGTTTGGCCTTCAGATGCTTGACCCCTTCCTCTCTGTGGCAGCCCCTCAAATTTGGAAAACTCCCTGGTCTTTCTCTTCATTAGACTAGCCATGCCCAGTTCCTGTACCCATGCATTGTATGTTTTCGCCTCCAGTCCCCTAATCACCCTGGTTGCTCTTCTCTGCACTCTTCCTAGAGCCTCAACATCTTTTTATAGTGTGCTGACCAAAACTGAATGCAGTATTCTAGATGTGGTCTTACTAAGGCTTTATAGAGTGGTATTGGTGCCTTTCTTGATTGTATCCCTCTGTTAATGCAGTTTAGGATTGCATTGGCTTTTTTGGCTGCTGCCACACACTGTTAGCTCATATTTCATTGGTTGTCCACTTAAGACTCTAAGATACCTTTCATAGTTACTGCTATTAAGCCTGGTCTCACCCAGTCTATATGTGTCCTTTGGGTATTTCTTGCCTAAGTGTTGGATGTTACTTTTCCTCTACATTGAATTTCATTTTGTTAGAGAGGGCTCAGGATTCAAGTCCGCCAAGATCCATCTGGATCTTGAGCCTATCTTCCAGGGTGTTAGCTATTCCTGCCAGCTTAGTGTCATCTGCAAATCTGTTAAGTTCCCAAATTTGATATATTTCAAACATAGTGATTGATTCCCCTCCCTGTGGAAGATTGGAGACCAAAGAGAAGCACGGATGAAAAAGGGGAAGGACTCATTTATTAATTCTGACATAGATGGTTTGCAGATCAAGCAGCTGTTAAACAGGAAAAGGGGTATAGAGTCAGACTGGTTTATTTATTTAAATATCTCTTGAAAAGGATGCAATACTTTCTCTTCTGATGCTACGATATTTTTGTTGGGTATCTTTTTTTTTTTTTTGGATATTTGCATGTGCAAACATTTTGAAAGGATGTTACAAAAGGCACAATAATCCTCCAGAAAAAAAAAATCCATATACATAATTCAGAGCAAAATTAATAAGCTTCAAGGAACTAGCTTCTGATAATTAACTTTCCGGGCTCTTTCGAAGGCTAACCCAACAGCTGGCATTCAGCAACAGTACTAATAATCTAGCGTCTTTCATTGCTTTTCCTCTACTCTTCTCCAATTATGATTATTTTTTTAAAAAAAACCCATACCAAAACACTTTTTGTGAAAATGCAACCCCATCTTAACTACTTTGAAGCTCAGTTTTAATTTAGATGCAAAGTACCCGCAAAGTTTTCACAGCCTCACTAGCACAAATGTCCGCAGTGGTCCACAATTATGATGCAATGCTATGGTCAGAATTCATTAAGATAGTTTCTTTGTATAGAAGAGGAGGGGAGGGAGCAAGAGAGATATTGAGAGAGAGAGAGAGAGAGAGAGAGAGTCCCACTCCACAACTTTGTCCATATATCCATTGGTTGAGGAGGTCCTGTTAGCTCTTTGAGGTACACCTAATCAAGAAGCACATCAATGAATGCTGGTTCTATCAGCAGAATTTTGCAAGTTTCTGCGGTGAAGCTCCACATGAAGTGGTGAACTTTCATTTCCTGGATACAGATTAAAAGAGTTGGAAGGGACCTTGTAGGTCATCTAGCCCAATCCCCCGCCCAAGCAGACCCTACACCATTTTTGAAAGATGATATTCTTCTTGAAAGCCTCCAGTGATGAAACTCCTACAACTTCCAAAAGCAACTTTTGTTCCATCGGTTGATTGCTCTCCCTGTCAGAAAATTTCTCCTTATTTCCAGGTTGAATCTCTCCTTGTTCAATGTCCATCCATTGTTCCTAGTCTGGCCTTCGGGTGCCTTGGAAAATAGCTTGACTGCCTCCTCTCCATGGCAGCCCCTCAAATATTGGAAGACTGCTATCCTGTCTCCCCTGGTCCTTCTCTTCACTAGACTAGCCAGGCCCAGTTTCTGCAACCATTCTTCATATGTTTTAGAGCTCATAATAGATACAAACTCATGGTTAACCACACTTGATTGAAGGAAATACGACTTCGGCACCAGAGTGGTCAATGTCAGGAATATTCTACCTGACTCTGTGATTTCTTCCCCAAACCCCAAAAACTTTAACCTTAGACTTTCTACTATTGACTTCACCCCTTTCTGAAGAGGCCTGTACAGGGCGTGCATAAGCGTACCAATGTGCCTACTGTCCATGTCCTATTGTTTCTTTTTTTATTTTATTTTTCTTATATGTATCCATGTATTCATAACTATGTTTATACTTATACCTATTATCTTGTAAGCAATTGACAAATAAAATAAAATAAATAAATAAATATCCCAAAGGTGTTTTCTTTTTCCCAAGAGGCAACTGAAGTTCCTTTGTTTTTCCTTGAAGACGTTTTGCTTCTGTGAAGAAACAAAGGGCAGAAAACATCCTGCAGGAAACACAACTCCACAACATGCTCCTTTCAGCAGTTCCAAGAAGGCTCCACACCCATTTGCACTACTCGGGTGACCCTGAGGACACAGATAAACCTCCAAGTGGCTTCAACAACTCTCTAAAAGGATGGAAATGTCCAGCTGTCTGTATGGAGTATAAATCCTTCCATTCCCCACTGTCCAGTCAGAGATGAAGAAAAGCTTCTTGGATGAGAAGTGAAACACCTTCATTTCCCGTCTAGATTACTGCAATGCTCTCTACATGGGGCTCCCCTTGAAGAGCATCTGGAGGCTCCAGTTGGTGCAGAATGCGGCCGCGCGGGTGATTCTGGGGGCTTCTCGTAGCTCCCATGTTACACCGCTCTTGCGCGAGCTGCATTGGCTTCCGGTAGCCTTCCGGGTGCGCTTCAAGGTGTTGGTGGTCATCTATAAAACGCTCCATGGCTTGAGACCCGGGTACTTACGGGACTGCCTTCTGCCACCATTGGCCTCCTGCCGGCCTGTGCGCTCTCACAGGGTGGGCATCCTTGGGGTGCCGTCAGCTGGACGATGCCGGCTGGCGACCCTGAGGATATGGGCCTTCTCTGTGGGAGCACCCTCCCTTTGGAATAAGTTACCCCCAGAGATGCGGACTATCCCTGACCTGTGCACCTTCCGGCGCGCATTGAAGACTCTTCTTTTCCAACAAGCCAGTCTGGCCTAATAATATTGGAGGGCTTTAAATTTGTTTTTTACTTACCCTGTTTTTATTATTTTATTATTTTTATTATTTTTGAAATCTGTCAGCCACTGATTTAATTCGTTTTTAAATTTTATATCTTTTAAATTTTATATCTTTTGTATTATTTTTAACCTGGCTGTACACCGCCCCGAGTCCCGAAAATTGGGAGAGGGGACGGTATATAAATTAAATAAAACTAAATTAAAACTAAACTAAACTAAAGAAAACCCAGAAAGTCCAGTTGCCTCTTGAAAAAACCACCTTTGGGACAACCAGGACCTGGAGGAAAGGAATCTCCCTAGACATCTGTAGAAATGTTGACCTGGATAACCAATAAAGATGAATGTTTGTAGCTCAAGATTGAAATGAGTCCTTGATGGCCTCTCAGCTTGGTTGTTTTCTTGTAGGTATTTCATTACCCAAAACAGGTAATATCAGTCCTAAAAGGAAGTGAGGTTTGTAGGGAGGAGTAAGAATAGGAGGAGGAGGACTGTAGGAGCAAGCCCCACTCCCTTCTAGCACTGATGATGCTACCTAGTTGGGTAATGAAACATCTGCAAGAAAACAACCAAGCTCAGAGAGCATCAAGGTCTCCTCCTCCCACCAAATGCCACTCCCTTCTAGCACTGATGATGCTACTTAATTTGAGTAATGAAACATTTGCAAGAAAAAAAAACAGCTCAGAGAGCACTAAGGACCTCTCCATTGGATGACCCTCAGGGTCACTTACATTTTGATGATGTTGTGCCTTTGATCTTAGCTTTCAGCTCTGGTCTCTTAAGACTTTCACCCTTCCCATTTCCTAGCAGACCCCAGAGGATGGGTTAAACTTTCAGGCACGCTCTCTCTCTCTCTCTCTCTCTCTCTCTCATACACACACACACACACATATACATATATCTCAAATTGAGCTCTCTTGCACATGCCACAAGGAGATAGCTCAGGAAGGGCAAAGAGGAAAGCAGAGGAGAAATGGGGGACTCCATTAAATGGCAAACTATCCATTATCCGTTTCCTCTCTACCCACTCCACCGAAAGGCAACCTTAATGGAGGAAGCGGTAGGCAAGCAAATGACCTGTCAGATGCTAGAGTTCCCTAATGAAGAAAGATTCAAAAGGGAAAAAAATGGAGCTGGGAAGCCATTCTCACATCTGCAAGTAAATGCAAAATGGATGGATGTGCCTGGCAGAGGTGCACAGGGGTGGTTCTTCATATATATATAGATGTATGTATGTATGTATCTATGTATGTGTATATATATATATATATATACATAGATACACACACACACACACACACACACACAGAGATAGATAGATAGATAGATAGATAGATAGATAGATAGAGAGAGAGAGAGAGATAGACAGATATACAGAGAAAGAGATAGGTAGATAGTTTTTTTTTTGGGGGGGGGCAATTTTGCACCTCAGATCCTCAAACTAGACCCAAATGTGTTTTGACTTCTCACAACACACACATGTATTCATTATATATAATGTCAGTAAACGGTTCTGCTCCACCGAGTCTTTTCTTTCAAACCTGCTTTGCTATGTTCTTTCTAACAGCTTGCCCTATGCTCTTCCTGAAAACCAGGCTGTCATAAAGTGGGTTTACACTGATTATGGGCTGCCTTTGACAATTGTATATCATGAAGGGTGTACAGTTTTACATTAATGTATAAAATCCAGGTCAAAGTTATCACCAGAAAATCAGGTCTGGAAAGGACCTTGGAGATTTTAAATTTAGAATATCAGAGTTGGAAGGGATCTTGGAGGTCTTCTAGTCCAACCCCCTGCTTAGGCAGAGAAAACCCTACACCACTTCAGACAAATGGTTATCTAATCTCTTCTTAAAAACTTCCAGTATTGCAGCATTTACAACTTCTGGAGGCAAATTGTTCCACGATTAATTGTTCTAACTGTCAAGAAATTTCTTCATAGTTCTAAGTTGCTTCTCACCTTGATTAGTAAAATACTGTAAAGTGGTATATGTCTAACTGCTATTGCTATTCCTTGCTTCTTTCTTTTTTCTTTCTTTCCTTCTTTTTTCCTCCTCGTCCTCCCTTTTGCTAAGACAAATAGAGAGAAAGAGAGAAAGAGATGAAAGATATTTCCCCACCTCAGATGGGTTTTGTCTAACAATATTGTTTTCCAGATGTTGTAAAGATGAAAGACCATAACAGAAAACACATATGTATGAAAAGGACATATATAATCCCTCTTCAGGAGAGGAGAACAGCTCTACTGTCAAGTGTATATTAATTGCTCGTGGAAATCAATGTAGACCATCGAGACTTTTCAAATGAGATACAGCATTCAACACTGAATGAAATCTGATAATTCCTTCTCGGAACACTAGAGCATTCTTGGTGAAGCAGCCAGAGATACCAAGGTCACTCTGCAATCCTCACACTTTCTCAAAATGGGATGCTCAGTCCTTAAAGAATTCAGTACTGTGCAACTCATCAAGTGGATGGATAGCTCAGTTATCCAGTGCAATCCGTAGATCATGATCTTTGTTATTAACTGCAGTGGAAATCCTGAGCATAAACTCCTCTGTTATTCACGAGAACTGATCCCTTCCACAAGATTACGTCATCAAGGTTCCAACTAATGAACCCAAGCAAAAGAAGTTCCAGTGGTTATACTTGGAGGAACCGTTCCTAAAACACTCTTAACCCCAAAAAACCATTTGTCATTCAGCAGATGCCAGTGATGTAGTTGTGGGGGCCATCCTCCTCCTGAAGAACAGAGAGGGGAGCCTTTAACCATGCACCTATACAGAGGTAGGATTCTACCGGTTCATCCCACTTTGGGTGAACCGGTAGCTCTGAGGATTATCTGTGAGCTAATCGGTTTGTTGCAATGAACTGTTGGACCCACCCGCCCATCACAGCTCTATCCTGGTTTTCAAGCTCTGCTGATTTGTGCAGCACAGTGAATTGCCGTGCGTCAGCTGTTTAACTCACAGAGATTGCTGGAGAAGGTCAGTAGCAAACGTTACACCGGTTGAATCGCACCCTTGCATCAATACCTCCAGAAAACTCACCGACCCTGAACGAAGGTGGGCAGTGTGGTAGAAAGAGGCCTTCATGGTTCCATTGGGCACTATTAACCTGACGGCACTTCGTAGAAGGGAACCAAGTGCCATTTGAAGTATAGACTGATCACAAAAACCTGGAAGCCCTTAGGACCCCTCGGAAACTCTCTCCCGAACTAGTTCAATGGGCGCAGTACTTTAACCGGTTCGACTTCAAACTAAAATACATCCCTGGAGGGAAGAATTTCCTAGCGGCTGCCCTATCCTGAATGCCCCAGTACAAGAGCAAGCACAAAGAAGTGGTTACGTGTTGGAAGGGACTTTGGAGGTCCTCTAGTCCAACCCCCTGGTTAGGTAGGAAACCCTGCACCACTTCAGACAAATGGTTATCCAATCTCTTCTTTAAAATTTCCAGTGTCGTAGCATTTACAACTTCTGGAGGCAAGTCGTTCCACTGATGAATTGTTCTAGCTATCAGGAAATTTCTCCTTAGTTTTAAATTGCTTCTCTCCTTGATTAGTTTCCATCTGTTGCTTCTCGTTCTACCCTCAGGTACTTTGGATTGGAGAATAGCTTGACTCCCTCTTCTTTGTGGCAGCCCCTAGATATTGGAACCCTGCTATCATGTCTCCCCTAGTCCTTGTTTCCATCAGACTAGACATACCCGGTTCCTGCAACCGTTCATCATATCTTTTAGCCTCCAGTCCCTAATCATCTTTGTTGCTCTTCTCTGCACTCTTTCTAGTCTCAGCATCTTCTTTACATCATGGTGACCAAAACTGGGTGCAGGATTCCAAGTGTTCTTACCAAGGCATTATAAAATGGTATTAACCCTTCACATGACCTTGATTCTATCCCTCTGTTTATGCAGCCTAATGATGAAATGATGGCCTTTGGAGGGAGAAGAATGATAGTCAACACCATCATTTCCTTCCCTCAGAAAGCAGTGCAAGGCACTAGGATTGAGTGAATGACAAGCCATAGAATGGAAATGCTTTATTTTCCATTTAACACTTACTTGGAGGGCCAGCACTGAAAAAGCCCCATTACTATGACTCCTCTGGCCAACTTTCCTAGGCTAGAAAGTATGTAGTGTCCTCCCAGAGACCAGATTGTCCCTTATGTTTTTGGTGAACCGTAAAATCCTCCAAACATGGTTTCCTTCAAACATGAAACCAAGATCTTGAGGTCTGAAAATTGTGATGGTTTGAATAACTGCGCAGTCTTAAAACCTTAATTCCGATTCAAATCAGGTGGGAGAATTGAAAGGGCAGCAAGCAATTTTGAGAAGGTTCCTTTCCCCAAAAATGTAAGACAAAATTATTAGATTAGATTATTATATTGTCATTGCACCTCATACAATGAAATTAAATGTCATCTTCAGTGTATATTATACATAAAAAATAAATAAAACAAAAACATACCTCCTTCACATTCCATACAATTGAATTGAAAACCCCTGGAATTGCATTAATATTGCAATATACCAGGAGTATCAAACTGAAGGGCCATGGGCTGGATCTCGCCCACAGGATGTTTAGATCTGGTCCACGGGTTCGCCCTGGAAACAGCTAAGGATTGGCCTGCGGTGCTTCTGCCAGTGAAAACAGACTTCCATTTTTTGCTGGCAAAGGGTTGCCAGAGGCCATCACAGATGGAAATAAAGCTCATGAGAGCCGCACATTGTGACCCCGAGTTCTGTTTTCTTTCTTCTTCTTTTTAGATAAACTTTATTAAACATTAAAAAAATATATACATAGTACAAAACATTTCATAAAATACAAAACCAAAAAGATATACATAACCAATAAACATAAAAACATAAACATTTCTAATTGCTTAGATGGTGTGTTCTTATCAAACAATTTTCCAATACTTACTTCCTCTATCTAATAACTACTATCATAACCTCTTTAGATTTTCTCTTCCCTATCTGTTTACTCACTGGTTTCTATCCTTTATCCAATTATACCAGTTTTCCCAAACTATATAATATTTCGAGTCTTCCTTATCTTTTAACTTTTGGGTGAGTTTATCCATTTCCGTGCAGTTGTAGATATTCTGGATTATCAAGTTATCCATTGGCATCTGATCATCCTTCCAACATTGAGCTAATGCTATCTTTGCTGCGGTGATTATATGTAGAATTAAATATTTTATTTCTTTTGCGATATCACCATATTCATTGGTAGAGGGTTGCAGAAGGCTGTCACAGCCAAAAACAGAGCTTGTGAGCTCATCTTCACTGGCTGAGCATTTGTGCCACCACAGGTGCCCCCCGACATGTAATGGTAAGCTGGACATGCCCACCCTGATGCGGCCATCAATGAAATCGAGTTTGACACCCTTGTGCTATATAGTAGAATTAAATATAGTTATTGCTCTGGGATAGAAGCTGTTTTTCAGCCTATTTGTCCATGTTTTCATTATTGTCCTGTACCGACTGCCAGGTGGTAATAGTTCAAAAAAGGGGTACTCTGGATGAGATGGATCTTTGAGAATGTTTTGAATCTTTAAGAATGCCTTTCTTAAGGCAGTGGCAAATTAATTCTCATTACATTCAGGGGGCCTGCTCCTAGATTTGACTCAATCTGGTTCCAACCCAAGAATTTTCATGATCCTGTTTTAAGGTCGGAGGTCAAAAGAATTGCCCATCTACCGGCTTTGGGCTGCTCAAGAGTTCCTTTGATTTATTATCTCGACGTGTTATTGCAATAATGAATAGCACATTGGCTGATTACATTTAACGCAGCATACAGAGAGGCAAGGTACATCTGCTAGCTATTAATCAAATACCCAGGAACAAAAGGTTGATTGACAGGGTTTTGCATATTTACAGGAAGTGTAATAAAGTTATAGCAAGATAAGTTATGGAAATGCATGTATACAACAAAAGAGAATGCCCGGGAGACAGGGCAGACGTACAATTGGCTTATTATGCAAAATTTGCATATTGATCAAGACAGGCAATCTGCATCCGTCTTGAGATAAAGCGTGTGAATGTGTACTTGTATGAATTTGCAGAGGCCTATATTTGTTTCCAATGGCAGGGAGATTAATTTTAAAAATCAATTCAATTCTACACTAAATATCTAACTGTTTAAGATCCTTTGCAGGGAGATGCTTCTCCATCTTTTGAAGGGATATAATGAGAAGCAAAGATAGATCCCCCCCTCATTTTAATCTAATGTGAGTGGCATTGTTTTGGCCAAGACAACCCATTTTTATGGTAAATCAGAATTTTCAATGAAGCTGACCTTCAGGAGTTTTGCAAATCTGGCTAAAGAATATCGGCTCTCTGAAACCTACTACGGTGATGCCTGCTTATCAATAGGACAGTGTGTGATGCCAGATGAGAGAGAACAGTAATCAGCAGAAGTTGGATTTTCAAAAGAAGTAAGCAGAAATTGGTGAAACATCTGGAGGATGATCAGTACTATAGACAGTGAGCAAAAAATATTGAAGGAGTTGGTTGTAGAAGGTACCATACTGATGGTGGGGCCAATATGGTGGGACCAATATGACTTTTTATTTCAAAGTGTGGGACTCACACCTAAGGGGAAACAAATATATTTAGGAAAAGGTTCCTGGTGGAGTAAGATAGTTAACAGTGGAAGAGTTGCCTCCTCCTCCTCCTCCATCATCATCATCAATCATCCCGAAGAAGCTTCTTGGATGAGAAGCAAGATGCTTTCAAGGAAAAAACAAAGAAAATCATAATTCTTCTTCTTCTTCTTCTTCTTCTTCTTCTTTTTATTATTATTATTATTATTATTATTATTATTATTATTATTATTATTATTATTATTATTATTATTACTATTCTCTTCCTCCTCCTCCTCCTCCCAGAGGTGGGATTCAAATTTGTTAGCAACCGGTTCTGTGAGCGTGGCTTATGTGGTGAGCATGGCTTGGTGGTCATGTGACTGGGTGGATGTGGCTTGATGGTCATGTTATTGGCTGGGAGTGGCCAACTCAACATCACTCAATAGAGGCACACATCTTCTCGCCTGGCCTCTCATGACTGTGGGAATGCTGCAACAGTCGTAAGTGTAAAAAACGGTCATAAGTCACTTTTTTCAGTGCCATTGTAACTTTGAATGGTCACTCCATACAAGCAAAGTACCAGCAAAGAAAGGAAAAAAACTCCAGAGAAGATCCTGAGACAGGAAGTCTAGTCCTGCCAAGAACGTAATAAGGGTTAACGGAGAGGCAGTTTCTGTAAGCAACACCAGAATGTTTCCTTCCTGCCTTTCTTACAGGATTAGGCCAGTAATTTCTTCTAACAACCGGTTCTCCAAACAGCTTACAATGTTAACAACTAACGAATAGGTGCAAACTGGTAGAATCCCATCCCACCTCTTCCGCCTCCTGAAGAAGCTTCTTGGATGAGAAGCGAAATGCTTTCAAGGAAAAAAATAAGAAAATCATCTTTCTTCTTCTTCTTCTTCTTCTTCTTCTTCTTCTTCTTCTTCTTCTTCTTCTTCTTCTTCTTCTTCTTCTTCTTCTTCTTCTTCTTCTTCTTCTTCCTCCTCCTCCTCCTCCTCCTCCTCCTCCTCCTCCTCCTCCTCCTCCTCCTCCTCCTCCTCCTCCTCTTCTTCTTCTTCTTCTTCTTCTTCTTCTTCTTCTTCTTCTTCTTCTTCTTCTTCTTCTTCTTCTTCTTCTTCTTCTTCTTCTTCTTCTTCTTCTTCTTCTTTTCCTCCTCCTCCTCCTCCTCTTCCTCCTCCTCCTCCTCTCCTCCTCCTCCCTGAAGACTTTTCCCAGAGCAATCTACGTTTTAAGATGTTCTCTAATTGATACCTCCCTAGCAGTAATAATCTATCTCCTTCCTCTTTCTAATTTCCCTTCTGCATTATTCTTTGCACAGCTTGTTTCTTAAAATATGCAGTGTAGTAAAGGTGTGGAGCCTTGTTTAACCCTCACCCCCCCTCCACTAGCAGCTGTGGCCAAAAAGTGCCGCAATGAAAAAAAATTAAGATATTGGAATGTGAATCGTCTTGAAGACGTTTGCCAAACGATGGCATGAAAAATGGTAAGGCTCTCTCGGGCTTGGCAGAGCTGCCAACAAATTCATCCAACCCTGTTACAGGAATGAAAAGCAAAACAAAACTCAACACCAACATAAAGGTCATTTTGGTGGAAAGGCAGCAAAGGGGTTGATGTAATAATTCAATGGGTCCAGTGAGGAGCGATGTAAGATGTTTGCAAGTGTTAGAAGTTCTGCTAGGAAAATAGTTTTTAAAAAGAGGTTAATTTTGAGGGACTTGTTGCATTTGCTTTTCAATATATAGTCTTTTTCTACTTCATATCCATGTCTGGCACAAGAAACCAGGACATATAACAAAATTACTGAGTTGGAAGGAACCTTGGAGGTTTTCTAGTCCAACCCTCTGCTCAAACAGGAAACCCATTTCCATCTCCAGTGATGGAGCACCCACAACTTCTGGAGGCAAATTGTTCTAACTGTCAGGAAATTTCTCCTTATCTCTAGATTGGATCTTTCTTTGATTAGTTTCCATCTGTTGCTTCTTGTCCTGCCTTCTGGTGCTTTGAAGAATAGATTGACCTCTTCTTCTGTGATGACCAGGGGTGTGGCACAAAAGCAACAAAGTCACAAAAATAGGTAAAGTCCCTTTAATACCTCCAACTTGGCCCTCAATGTCCAGTTATCGTTGGCTGGAGAAAAAAACTCTCCCAAAAACAGTTTTAAAGGGAAGAAATTCCATCGGAACCCAAAGTACATATAAATTATAAATAAAAACCAACAGAAACTGTGCTGCAGCAATTAACAAGACAGGGCAGGATAAGGAATTGAAGACTTCAAAAGAGAACAAAACACACACAGTTGGGAGGATGCCAGAACCCAGATAAGACTTGACAAACCAAAATAATCCACGCTTTGCTTCCAGCAAGGAGTTGTGTGCAAACACCCTTCTTATATCCTGTTCTCCCAGCTGCAATAATGAAAGGGATCAGGGCCCTTTTCTCTCCCATAAGCCACGTTGCTCCCTTCTCTGTTCCTCCCTGCATGCTCTAGGAGCATAGGGTGGCCCTGGGTCTTCCTCTGAAGGCCCAGCCGGACTGTGCCCTTCTCCAGTTTCCTCCACAGCCACCGGAACCACATTCCCACTCCCTGTCAGCTGTTCCAACTCTCCCTCGGAATCAGATTCCTAACAGGGGCATGACATCTTCCTTGTGGTTGCCCCTCAAATATTAGATCACCTTGCTATCTTATCACCCTGAGTCCTTCTTTAGGTTGCTAGATTGACACACCTAATTCCTGCAACTGTTCTTTATATGTTTTAGCCTCCAGTCCCCTAATCATTTTTGTGGCTCTTCTCTGCACTCTTTCCCAACATCTTTTTTTATATCATGGTGACCAAAACTGAATGCAATAGTGTAGAATTTGTGAAGTTGCAATCAAGTTATGACCACAACTAGGTCCAGATATCTGGACTCCAGTTCTATTTTTTTTTCAGGTCTCCTAATGTAATGTCATGTGGGAAAGGGCTTGCATGAAGAGATGCTGCCAAGATCAGTCAGATCAGTTTACCCCACAACTAGAGAGCAGGCAAGGCAAGAAGCTCAGTGTCAGGTCCTGCCAGTTACTGCCTGGCATTCCTGCCATCAAAGGATGGAAAGGGGGCAGGACGACAAATGGGTGATATGACTGTGTGTGCATGATGGGAAATGGGGAGGGGGGAGTGGCAGGTGGTGAAGACCAGAGGAACATGGATCTGGTTTGTACCAGAACCCTTAGGCCATGCACCTTTGGGAAGGCAATGTCAGCATATCCTATTTCCCTCCCCCCTGTGACTAGTCTGCATTTCACCAATTGGAGTTCGCAAAGTTTATTAAAAAATAATCTGGGCGAACTCCCATTGGTGAAACACAGACTAGTCACAGGGCGAGGGGAAAAAGGAAACTCTTTTCTGTATCTTTTTCATACAGGAAAAAGTTAGAGTTAGACCAACAATACTGCAACCAACTTCCTTAGTAAAAGAACCTTTGCTTCAACCGAATGGAGTCGAGCGTCTTTCTTTCTTAAGGAACCAGATTGGGGCAGGTCTGACACTCGGGAGGACCTTCCCTAGTTTCTCAGCTGACAAGAGAACTATAAAGGTAGTCCTCAACTTTCAACAGTTCATTTAGTGACTGTTTGAAATTTCAGTGTTGCTGAAAAAATTGACTTCTGACCATTTTCCACACTTATGACCATTGCAGAAATCTCCATGGTCATCTGAACAAAATTCAGACATATGGCAACTGATTCCCATTTATGATGTTTGCAGTGTCCTGGGGTCAGGTGGTCAGCTTTTGTGACCTTCTGACAAGCAAAGCCAGATTCATTAAGAACCATGTTACTAACTGAACAACTGTCATGATTCACTTAACAACAGTGGCAAGGAAGGTCATAAAATGGGGCAAAATTAACTGAACCACTTTCTCACTTAGCAGCAGAAAATTTGGGCTCAGCTGTGGCTGTATGTTGAGGACTACCTGTCCTTTCAGACTTCTAAGATTCTGTCAATGTGTGTGTGTGTGTGTTTGTGTGTGTGTGTGTGTAAGTTTCAGCATAATTCTGGAATGCCTTGAGCAATTTCAACCAAACTTGATACAGCGATATCTTACCCTCTGGAAACAAGTAGTGTGGGGGTAAGACACCACTAACTCCCCTTGTGTGTGTGTGCCTTAAAATGGCTTCTACTATACAGCACCATGGACTTGCCATGCTATTGGCTTCAAAGTACTCCAATACTACACAAGGGGGCCCAAGATTGGCCAAGTGCAATAAAATAAAATAAAATACCAGCGTAGACAAGAAACTTCCAAAAAGAGGAATAGAAGAGTTGTGACACTGCGCGAGAGACAGTACAACAGCGTGAGTCCCGACTACAGGATTTTCCTGTCTAATACAAGATTGGGATAAATAAATACCTGGGCAATGTTGGGTTATTGGCTAATTTACAATCAAGTAGCATTAGCTCACCTGAGGGTGTTTCCTACCTGGTTTGCCCTGTGTGGCTGACGCTTCACTTGAGAACTTCCAAATGTGCTTCTGAAGAAGAGAGCAGGGAGAGCAGCAGAATTCTGTTGCTAGGAAGGACGTGTCTGCAATTCTGGTTCAGCAATCAATGTAATGTAGGCCACATCAAAAGAGAGAATTGTTTTCAGGCTTCCTTCCAAGGCAGTTGATAGCTATTTCATGTTGTCTTGAGAAGAATAGGCTGCTTGACAGTGTTGAATAACCCACTTATTGTTATGGGACAAAAACAGAATAAATGCATAGCCAATAAAAGCGCGGGAGTCATACAAGACCTTGTAAAAGATCACCTACTGTTTCAAGCTTGGGAATAATGATCACACCATGCTCATATCCATTCCCCCCCACACACACCCCAGCTCTGTTAAAAGGAAATGCTGCCCGGAAAATGGATCGTGAAAATCAAGCAAAGCCCTGGGACAATCATCCTTCTCCAGGGACAAGTAACAAACAGATACAATAAATCTGGATATATTTGGGTAAGTGTGTGGATGGAAAATGATATGAGAGTGTCCTGGGGGCGATGAAGGAGCATGGCCTAGGGGAGGGGCTGTAACCTACTGTATGCCCAGTAGGTCCCTGCTGCCTTCAGCGCAACATTCAATGGTATTGCACTATTTTGCATGTTTAAAAAAAGCAGCAGCAAATTATCTCTCTATGCATAAGATCTTGGTGAAGAACAGAGGACCTTTAATTTGGCCATCAACTAGAATAGAATAGAGCTGGGAGGGACCTTGGAGGTCTTCTAGTCCAGCCCACTGTTCAAGCAAGAGAACCTATACTATTTCAGATAAGTGACTGTCCAGTCTCTTCTTAAAACCCCCCTGTGATGGAGTGCCCACAATGTCTGAAGACAAGCTGTTCTACTAGTTAATTGTCCTCATGGTTAGGAAGTTTCTCCTTAAGTCCAGGTTGCCTCTCTCTTAGGTTAATTTCCAACCATTATTTCTTGTCCTGCCCTCCGGTGCTTTGGATAATAATTTGACCTCCCTCTTCTTTGTGGCAGACCTTCAAATACTGGAATACTGCCATCATGTCGTCCCTAATTCTTCTTTTCTTTAGACTAGCCTTAAAAAAAATCACATCATAATATAAACATAAGATGCATCACATTCAGAGATAAAATTATCATCATCCCATAATGAGTGTAGTGTAATCTGTGTAATATAAGAAATAAATACAATTTAAATCATTAGGATAGGCCATAAAATCGTAATGCCATTGCTATTAAGATTATAAGATTAAGATAAAATAAAGTACTGTTGAGTTATATGACAATAGATAGAACTTTGGAAAAAGTTCTTAAGTTTATTTGGTTTCTGCACATTTGCAAAATCATATATGGGAAAGTCGTCAATATTTAAAATCTTGTTTTTTGGGCCCTTTGTTGAAGAAGAGACTTTGTTTTCAGCCACAACACTCTTGAGTAAAAGAATGAGAGTAGAAGCTAGAAATTTCAGAATTAATTAACGGCTTCGTTGCTGTCTCACAAACTCAGAACTCATCTTTTAATCAGGTTGCCTCTGTAAGTGTCAGACATGGAAAATCAAATAGCTTTGTGAAGATGTTTTCTTGTAGGGCATGTAAAAACGTTGAGTGTAACAAGTCTGGCAGATTAGAAACAATTTATGGAGGTAACAACTCTGGTGTTCCTGAGGAGGATGACTCAGAAATTATAGTAAGCTTTGGATCTCAGTTTAGTTGGGTCAAGTGAACACTCTCCATCAATAGTGAAGTTCTTACAGACAAAGGAAGCATCTTGAATTGGTGGAGAAGTAATGGAAGTCTCACATGTGATGGATCAAAATAATGAAGGAAGCAACTGAAGTTCTCCTTCAACAGAGGTATCTGCTACGTACATGCAGACAATTTGATGTTCAAGTCCCTGCATCTATTGTTAGAACAATCTCTACAAGATAGACTTGGAAAAGATAGACTTTTGCAGACTCTGTGGAATTTATTTTGTTTATTTATTTATTTGATTTGTCAATTGCTTACAAGATAATAAGTATAAGTATATACATAGTTATGAATACATGAAATGGGTACATATAGAAAAATAAAAGAAACAATAGGACAGGGACAGTAGGCACGTTAGTGTGCTTATGCACGCCCCCTACAGACCTCTTAGGAAAGGGGTGAGGTCAATAGTAGACAGCCTAAGGTTAAAGTTTTTGGGGTTTGGGGAAGAAACCACAGTCAGGTAGAATATTCCAGACATTGACCACTCTGTTGCTAAAGTTGTATTTCCTGCAATCAAGTTTGGTGCGGTTAATCTTGATTTTGTATCTATTGTATGCTCTTGTGTTGTAATGGTTGAAGCTGAAGTACTCATTGACAGATAAGTCATTGCAATGCATGATTTTATATACCATACTTAGATCAGACCGAAGACGGCGTAATTCAAGGTTTTCTAGGTCTAGAATGTCAAGTCTGGTGGCATAAGGTATTCTACAACGAGTAGAGGAGTGGAGAACTCTTCTTGTGAAATATTTCTGGACTTTCTCAATTTATTTATTTATTTATTTATCGTATTTTTATACCACTCCCTCTCCCAAAAGGGACTCGGGGCGATGTACAGTCTAAACATATAAAGATACAGTCAACAGTAACAGTAATTAACTCAGAATTGAATATAGATAGATGAAAATAGGATAAATGAGTAAAATAAGTAAGTAAATGATTGAGTCCCATCAAATAGAATTAAAAGTCTTATTTGAATCTAAAATTTAAAAATCTCAGAAAACCTTTAATTGGCTAGGCCGGCCTGCTTAAAAAGTAAGGTCTTGACTGCACGCCGGAAGGTTAGGATGTCCGATGTGTCTCGTATCTCCGAGGGGAGATAGTTCCAAAGGGAGGGGGCTCCCACAGAGAAAGCACGTAATCTCGGGGTCGCCAGCCGACAACGATCAGGTGGCGGTATCCCAAGCAGGGCGACCCTGTGGGAGCGTACTGGGCGGCGGGAGGTTGTTTGTGGCAGAAGGCGGTCCCGTAAGTAGCCAGGTCCCGAGCCATGGAGCACTTTAAATACTAATAGTACCACCTTGAATCGAATCCGGAAGGCCACAGGAAGCCAGTGCAGTCTGCGGAAAAGTGGTGTTATGTGGGTGTCCTTGGGGGCGCCCATAATCATCCGTGCAGCTGCATTCTGGACTAACTGTAACCTCCGGAGACTCTTCAAGGGGAGCCCCATGTAGAGAGCGTTGCAGTAGTCCAAGCGGGAGATAACGAGGGCGGAAGTGACTGTGCGAAGTGCGTCCAGATCCAGAAAGGGCCGCAACTGGTAGATCAAACGAATCTTATAAAAAGCCCCCCTGGCGACGGCTGCAATATGTTCTTCCAAAGACAGCCGTACATCCAGGAGGACACCCAAATTGCTCGCTCTTTCCACAGGGGTCAGTACCTCTCCCCCTATGGTCAGCGAGGGAACAAGCTGACTGTATCTGGGAGCAGGAAACCACAGCCACTCGGTTTTGGTCGGGTTGAGACGAAGCCTGTTATGACCCATCCAATCCCGCACGGCCTCCAGACATCGGGTCATTACTTTGACGGCTTCGTTGGGGTGGTCTGGGGTGGAGATGTATAGCTGAGTATCATCAGCGTATTGATGGAATTCCACCCCAAAGCCACGGATGATCTCACCTAGCGGCTTCACATAAATGTTGAACAATAGGGGCGAGAGTACCGATCCCTGAGGCACCCCATAAAGCAGGGGCCTTGGGGTCGATCTCTGTCCCCCTGTCAACACAAATTGCGAACGGTCGGAGAGGAAGGAGGAGAACCATCGTAGGACGGTGCCTCCAATCCCCAGCCCCTCCAATTGCTGCAATAAGATACTGTGGTCGACAGTATCAAAAGCCGCTGACAGATCTAACAGCACCAGAACAACCTCTGTCTCGTGCCCTCCAGAGATCATCCATCAACGCGACCAATGCTGTCTCTGTGCTGTGCCCGGGTCTGAAGCCCGATTGGAGGGGGTCGAGATAACTCGTTTCATCCAGGTACTGTGGGAACTGACGTGCCACCACAGTCTCTACAACCTTTGCAACAAAGCGAAGGTTGGAGACAGGACGGTAATTTGATAACAGTGCTGGATCCAGGGACGGTTTCTTGAGGAGAGGTCGTACCACTGCCTCCTTCAAGGAGGCGGGTAGAAACCCCTCTTTCAAGGAAGCGTTTATAATGCCCTGGAGCCAGCCTCGAGTCACCTCTTGGGTGGCCAAGACCAGCCAGGAGGGACACGGGTCCAACAAACAGGTGGTAGCATTCAGTCCCCTCAGTATTCTGTCCACGTCCTCTATGGTAACAGGATCGAACTCAACCCAGTTGACCTCGCCGATATCCACCCCCGCCTTCCCGCCCGGAGATGCCCAGTCGGAGTCCAGTTCATTTCGAATCTGAGTGATTTTGTCCTGCAGAAACTTAGAAAATTCTTCAGCTCGTCCCTGTAAGGGATCTTCCTGTGTCTCTACCTCCAAGAGGGAGAGGGTCACCCTGAACAGTGCAGCTGGGCAGTTTTCTGCAGACGCAATAAGGGTGGAGAGGTAGGTCTTCCTCGCCATCCTCATCGCCACTAAATACGTCTTAATATAGGAACGTAATAGTGTTCGGTCAGATTCAGAGCGGCTGGCCTTCCAACTGCTCTCTAGGCTGCCCAGAGTACTTCAGTAGATGACTGGACTACATTGGGAGCAGCCAAAGCTGTATTCTTTGGAGTGCTCTTCCAAAAGCTACCTTCTGTGCAATTAAATAAATCCTTCCATCAAATGTTCAACCATGGGATGAGGATGTACATGTCTCTGTTTTCTGCTTCAACAACACTTAGCAGCCAATTTCCAGTGACAGAGATGAATCATGTCCTTTACAGCAGATGGAAAAGAGCAAGCACAGAGAGAGGTTTTCTCTTGCTATCTACTTTGAGGAGCTTCTGGTAATATTGAGGATCAGGCAAAAGAAAAACTTGGATGCAACATTGTGGCTTCTAACTTTATGAGAAGGTGGCAATAGAGATTCTCAATCATCCAGGCCATGATTGTCCCAAAGGTTTTTTTCAAAGGCAACTAGACTTTCTTGTTTTTTTCTTTTTGAAAATGTTTTGCTTCTCAGCCAAGAAGCTTCTTCCATTGTAATACAAGGAGGAAGAGGAGGAGAGGAAGAGGAAGAGGAAGAGGAAGAGGAAGAAGAAGAAGAAGAAGAAGAAGAAGAAGAAGAAGAAGAAGAAGAAGAAGAAGAAGAAGAAGAAGAAGAAGAAGAAGAAGAAGAAGAAGAAGAAGAAGAAGAAGAAGAAGAAGAAGAAGAAGAAGAAGAAGAAGAAAGGTGATTTTCTTAGATTCTTTTTGCTGGTCTTGCACATTGGGATCACATACGTGCAACTGGTGAACAAAGGCCAAAGAGGAGGAAGAAGAAGGAGGAGGAGGAAGGAGGAGGAGGAGAAGAAGAAAAGGAAGAGGAAGGAGGAGGAAGAGAAGAAGGAGAAGAAGAGGAGGAGAAAGAGGAAGGAGAAAGAGGAGTTTTGAAGGAGAGTATAGAACCTTGAAAGTCAAGGTTGGGCAGTCTGTGGCCTGTATTATCTTTTGTGATCTTCAGCAGCAATCCAAAGGTTTCTCCCCTTTCTGTAGACCATGCATGGATCACTTAGTATTGTCAATACTGGTTGTAGCTCCTCTTCCAGGAGAATAGCACTTTCATCATTTATTTTTAAGTGATCTTGGTGATCAAATCCAAGACCTTCTTGCTTCCTCTACCACAAAACATCCCCAAGAGTTGCCGGACTTCGAACTTTACTGTTGGTCCAAGTAACCTAGCATTTTGACAGTAGCAGCTTCTCTCTTAAGGGTTTCCAGCAGGAGACTTTTTTAAAGATAGGTCTACCTGGAGACGCCAGGAAGCCAGCTTTTCTGAGCAACTGTGTCTGACTATATTGAATAAAGAATCAAATAACACGGTCTTCTCCCTTTAGCTTCTCGCCTTACCCATTGACAGCTGGAGACGTTCCATTCAAAAGCAATTTATTTATTTTTGGGGAAACGCTGCCAGGGTTAACCCATTCTCACGCCACGCATCCTGGCTCTATTGTGTCATCCATTGTCTTCTGAACTGGGCAGTGTGCCCCACTTTCCAAAGTCTCCTTTGCCTCTTTGACAACTTCCCAGGGGGAGATATATTATTAAAAGGATTTTGAACTAAACCAACTATGAAAACTGCAAGAAGATATGGAAACCTTGGCATGTGGACAACCATTTAAATAAATATACCATCCGTGGAGGATTTGGCATTGCTCAAAGAAAGGATGCCAGATACCAGCACACTGGACTTTGTAAGAGTCAAACAGAGCAAGACCACCTCCCTTGGACTTAAATCTAGAGTGGTTTTCAAGGCTGTTTGGTTTTCTATTGTTAAGCGAGCTGACTTTGTTCCCAGTTCTTCTTATAAGGCCCATTGAAAATGTTGTAGAGATCTTTTGAATTATTCTTCAAGATGAAGGTTTAGACTCAAAATAGGTAGGCGGTTTTTTTTAAACAGAATAACAGAGTTGGAAGCAAGGGTGGGATTCTAGCTGTTCGGACCGGTTCGGGTGAACTGGATGTTAAATTCGCATCTGGTTCACCAAACCAGTATTTGAACCAACCGGCTGGCTCCACTTACCCCAACCCACCTTGCCCCTCCCAGGAGTCTCCACGCAGTAAGCGCAGGATCTGTGCAGAAACTCTGAGAGGGGGAAAAACAGGCCTTCCGGAAGTCCGGAGGGCCTGCAGAGGCTGGGTGAGACCATTTTCACCCTCCCAGCAGCTTGAGGGAAGCCTCTGGACCCTTCCGGTAGGGGAAGTACCAGAAGGCCACACCCACCATGGCCACACCCACTCAGCAACTAGACAGTGAACCAGTTGCTGGGATGTTTGAATCCCACCCCTGGTTGGAAGGGACCTTGGCGGTCTTCTAATCCAATCCCATGCTCAGGCAGAAAGCTGTCTACCATTTAATCCTACTGAACCATGGAAAAGCGGGAATGATTTCGAAGACTTATGGATATTAGCACAATTATTAATTGTTAGTTAGCTTGTTTCCTTTTAAAAAATATTTAATCTGTTCTTCTTTCTCCTTCATTTGATGTTGATTGTACCCTATGACTATCATTGAGTGTTGTACATTATGATTCTTGATTCTTAACGAATGTTCCTTCTTTATGTATACTGAGAATATTTACACCAAGACAAATTCCTTGTGTGTCCAATCATACTTGGCCAATAAAGCATTCTATTCTATTCTATTCTATTCTATTCTATTCTATTCTATTCTATTCTATTCTATTCTATTCTATTCTATTCTATTCTATTCTATTCTGGCTTCTCACAAAATGTTTTGGATTACCCAGAAAGGTAAGACATTATGTGGTGTGGGTTTTTTTTGCTTTTCACTTAGTCTAATGCATTTTTCCAGCATTTATTATTTTAATAGTACTTTATTAAAAGTTACAATTAAAAAGATAAATACAAATCAAAAAAATGAAAATACAAAGAAAAATAGAAAAGGGCAGGAAAGAAGGGAAAATAGATATTCAAAAGAATATTAAGTCTGTGATATGCTTCTTTTACAATATTGCATATTTCTTATCTCAAGATGGCAGGATGTCCAGCTACAGGCAGTCCTCAACTTACAATGGTTCACTTAGTGACCGTTTGAAGTTATAATGGCACTGAAAAAAATGACTTGTGACCTTTTTCACACTTACAAGCGTTGCAGCATCCCCATGGACATGTGATCAAAACTCAGGTGCTTGGCCACCGACTCATATTTGTGACTGGTTGCAATATCCTGGGGTCACGTGATCCCCTTTTGAAACCCTTTGTTCTGACCCAAACCTTGTTCCAAGTAAACGGACACCAAACAGAGATAAAAGCAAAACCTTTTAATGATTCTTTGCAAATTCCGTTAATTCCCAGTTAAAAGGCTGTTTCAAACTAATTGTCTCTGATGAGAATGAGCCTTGCCAAGATAGTGCAAGGCTGCCAAGAACACTAGATAAAGTTACTAAGAAATATTTCAAACACAAAGAGTCTACAAACACCAACCGAGATATTCAAACGTCCACAAGGCTTGAGTGCAAAAACTTCTTTGCTTCCTGCAAAGAACTCCGGTTTCTCAGCTGGCTTTTATCCCTTAAGGGAGGGGCCATCACCTTGCAGCCTTACTCCCAAGTCGCCCATGCTGCTGCAGCTACTCTTTCCTTCGAGCAGCCCTGCATGCACACACACTGGGCACAGGCTCCTCGGGGGCCTCTTCATCACTGCTGCCAGCCTCCACAATCTCCGAAGGCAGCACTCCACTACCTGATGGTCCTGGCCCATCCCTGCCTCACACACAGGCCCCTCATCTGAGTCCTCACTCTCCAAGACCTCAGCCATCCACACCTGCTGCTGGTGAACCACAACATCTTTGACAAGCCAAGTCCATGTTACTAACTTGATTCACTTAACAATGATGGCAAGGAAAGTCACACAGCAGAGCAAAAACTCACTGAACGAATGTGTCTCACTTAGCAAGAGAAACGTTGGGCTTAGTTGTGGTCATACGTCGAGGACTACCCATACTGATTTTTCACAAATAATGCCAAAGGGAATACAACTAGGGTTTCCTGGACCATCTGCATCCTTAGATGGGAAGTGTGATGACCCAGGGCGTGGCACAAAGGCAACACAGTCACATAAGCAAGAAGAGTCCCTTTAATACCTCCAACTTTGCCCCCAATGTCTCGAGGTTACCTTTGGCTGGAGAAAAAAACTGTTCCAAAAACAGTCTTTAAGTGAAGGAAATTCAGTCTGGAAACAAAGTACATACAAAATGTAAATAAAAATCCACACAAACCACGCTGCAGCAATTAACTGGACAGGGCAGGATAAGGAATTGCAGACTTCAAAGGCCAACAAAACACACACAATTGGGAAGATGCCAAGAATCCAGATTTGCTTCCAACAAATTGCTGTACGCAATATCCCTTTTTAAACACAGGTTCCCAGCTGCAACTAATGAAGGGAATCAGGGCCCTTTCCTCCCCCATAAGCCATGCAAACCACATTGCTCTCTTCTCCATTCCTCTCTGTGTGCACTAGGATGAAGAAGGGGTGGGCCTGGGTCTTCCTTTGAACTCTCTCTCCCTTGTTCTACCTCTTCCCTGCTCTGCCCAGCTGGACTTTTCCCTTCCCCAGTGTCTTCCACAGCCACTGGAACCACACTCCCACTCCCTGTCAGCTGCTACCCCCCCCCCAAATCAGACTTTGACAGGGGCATGACAGGAAGCAAAACAGGCATCGCTTTTCATAAATCTCGCCACGGGCTCTTAATGATGCTTGCATTTGCGGTGTCATGTATTCTTCTGTTCTTCTAATGTTGGAGAAGAAATAAAACAGAAAATAATTCAGCAATGCTTTTTGCCAGCTACGATATTGTTAGAGGAACACAAAAAAGGGGGTAGGGAATTGTGCCCAGGTTTAGCTGGAGCTGTGATTCAAGCAGGTATTAATGAAATTCCATGGTTGTTTCATTCTCTCTCCTCTTGATCAGCGAAGCAAAGCAAGTAAACAAGAGGACAACCTAATAAATAAAGAAAAGCTTGGGCTCGGGAGAATTCACACTCCCTTTGGGGTTTGGAGTATTCTGTTCTTCTGTAATCTCAGAGAAGCCGAAGCTCGGCTGCTGGAGAAGAGACATTTTTATGGAAGACTAATATGATATCTTTCCCCTGGGGATCGCAAGGCGGTGGAAAGCCAATCCATCTCCGGCTAGGTAGTGGCTTAGTTGAACCATGTCTGGTGAATCTTAATTTTATCTTTAGGAGGGGAGGAATGAAGAAGAATGGAGGGAGAAGGGGAGAAGGGGGGAAGGGAGGAAGGAAGGGAAAAAAGGGAGGAAGGGAGGAAGGAAGAAGAGGGGAGGGAAAAAGGGAGGAGAGGGAGGGAGGGAGGAAAGAAGGGGAAAGGGAGAATTGAGAGATGGTTTGGATGGATGGATGGAAAGAAGGAAGAAGTAAGGAGGGAGGGGGAAGATGGGAGGGAGAAAGGGAGAAGGGAAAGAAGGAAGGGAGAGAGGGGGGTGAAGGAGGAAGGGAATGAGAAAGGAAGGAAGGAAGCGAGGATTGAGAGATGGATGGATGGATGGTGGATAGAAGGAATGGAGAGGGAGGGAAGGACAGAGGAAGGAAAGAAGGAAGGATGGTAGGAAGGAAGGAAGGAAGGAAGGAAGGAAGGAAGGAAGGAAGGAAGGAAGGAAGGAAGGAAGGAAGGAAGGAAGGAAGGAAAGAAAACCTCTACAGTGGGACATATTTTCTGGTAACAGGTCATATCTTCTGTTCTCTATATGAAGATTTCTGGAAGATATTCAGGGCAGCCAGGTTATTCTACCCTAAGCTATTGTACAGAGAATTTGTGAATGTAAAACAGTAGTGCAAGGCAGAAAAGGCCATACAGAACATTTTAAATTCCTTCTTAAAAAAAAGAAGAGAAGAGAACTCTCACATCTACTCTTACCTGTATGGGAATTTCAGACCACCAACAATTAACTCACTTGTCCCCCTTCCAAAGCCTAGATCTCAAATTGGATACCTAGCATTACTCACATCTTCCCCATAGCTGCTCCCCATAAGGAGTTGCAATAAAGAGGTTGAACTGAACCATCACTGGAAGATTTTAAGAAGAGATTTGACAGCCATTTCTCTGAAATGGGATAGGGATTTCTCCTTGGTCCCTTCCAACTCTTGTTCTTCTGTAATAACAGAATCCATATGCATTTGGAGACAAATAACAACCACTTTGGTGCTGTCACCTCAAATATTTCCTGACGAAGAACTTATTCTTCTTTCCAGGATCAGCAAAAATAAAAATAAAACTCTAGCTTGTTAGGACTTCCCACTGTGTCCAGACAGCCATTCCTAAGATTGCAGTTGAGATGCATTCTTAATAGTTCCCCAAATGAAAAGAAAAAGAAAAAAAGAAGGCTATAAAGGAATATACTTGCCAGAACATAATGATCGTGGCTAATTAATTTTCGTTTCTTTCCACACTGTTTGAAGGAAGGAAGAAGAAGTGACTTGAAAGCTAAGCTAGGAAAGTTTCCTTGAGATAATTTAATCAACTTGATAAACCATAGTAGCTAAGATATTTTTTTTTTAAAAAAAATCTCGATTGAAGTTGTAGCTTCGCTATACCTAATAGAAACCAAACTCCTTTTTGTTTAATTTCAAGGGTAAGATATCAAAGTTCCTTTGAAATTGGTGAATTGTTTGAGTTCTTTACTTCTCATCTTCTCCAACTGTCAATAAAAAGTGGGCATAGGAAACCAATTTCCTTTATTTGGGTTGTGATTAAATTTATTTATGATTGAGTTTCTACAGGGCAAGGACAGGGCAAACCAAAAGTGGGGGGATCAGGAGGATCAAAAGGATCCCTTCTCTCTCTTGGATTTTCCAAAGTCTCATAAATAAGGAAAGGCTTCCATGTCTAGAAAAGCTCCAGGCAGTAGAAGATTATCCCCCGGTGGCTTTGTCCTGAAGTGGGCTTGAGTTGACATCTGTCTGTTCCTCTCCTTTCTGTTATGAGTCATCCACACATTACGGAAAGTTGATGTTGATCCTCTGTTAAAAAAAAATCCCGAGCAGCCATCTAAATTCTAAAGCAATGAGATGACTTTGGGAATGAGCTAATAAACATGAAGAACCTCTATAAGGCAGATATATATTCATGATCCAGCGAAATTGATGGCAATGAGTCCTCAGTTAAAAAGATCAGCTTCCAAAGACCGAGAAGGAAGAAGAGGAAGCAGGAGGAAGGAAGGAGGAGGAGGAGAAGGAAGAGGAAGAAGAAGAGGAGGAAGATGAAGAAGAAAAGAGGAGGAGGAGGAGAGGAGGAGAAAAAGAAGAGGAGGAAGAGGAGGAGAAAAAGAAGTAGAAAAGAAGAGAAGAAAAGGAGGAGGAAGAGGAGAAAGAGGAAAAAGAAAAAGGAAGGCAGGAGGGAGGGAAAGATAAGGCCTTGTGAAAATTGATATATTTTGCTAGGTCCATGTGTTATACAGCTGTGGAAGCAAAACTAGAGTTGTGGAAGCAAAAGAACAAGGACTCCACTTTTCTTGAGGGCCTAGGAAGAACCTAAGGCACCAAGCAGTTCCAAAGAACAAGTAGGGGAAACGAACCCATGTTCATTTTGTGCCAGCCATAGGAGAAATAACACTTGATCTCTGGAGCGCACTGAAGCAGACAGATTACCTTCTCCAGACACAATTTGCTGAGGTGGCATTCTACCGTGCCAGCCAGTCCATAAAGTCAAGTAAGATTTCTGATCCTCAAAGGCCAAGTTAAATGCAGCCTGAATAAGAAGCTTCTGATTTATAATCGGCGGAGAAGACCCTGGAAGTGATTAAATCAGTGCTTTCCAAACTTTTTCCTTCATTAACCAAACAGAAAACTCTAAAAAGAAAACCACCCTAAGTAAAACACTTTAAGTCAATTTATGTGTCCTTCATGTGATTGGGTAATAGGTTTTTGTGTGTTGCTAACTAAAGAAAAACTACTTTTACCCAATTTGGGGTAATTTATCAAGGGGCAGTGGTGGCTCAGCGGCTGAGATGCTGAGCTTGTCAATCAGAAAGTTCGGCAGTTCAGCGGTTCGAATCCCTAGCGCCGCGTAATGGAGTGAGCTCCCGTTCCTTGTCCCAGCTTCTGCCAACCTGGCAGCTCGAAAGCATGTAAAAAATGTAAGCAGAAAAATAGGGATCATTTTGGTGGGAAGGTAACAGCACAGCGCGTGTACCTTCAGCATTTAGTCATGCCGGCCACATGACCACAGAGACGTCTTTGGACAGCGCTGGCTCTTTGGCTTTGTAACGGAGATGGGCACCGCCCCCTAGAGATGGAAACAACTAGCATGTATTTGCGAGGGGAACCTTTACCTTTACCTTACCAAGGGCTGGGAAGACTGGATTAAACGCACATACAGAAATAAACATAAGATGGCTAAAACCAATTTGGGTTTTGTGTGGGTGTGTGCCTATATATATTTTCAACACTTAAGAAAACATCCTATCTCTATTTTGGTAACCATTTTGTTTTGCATATTTATTGCTTGCAAAAGAATATGTTCTTCCAAAAGAACCAGTGCAATGTAAATTATAAGCACATCACATGAGTTAGTAGGTCCGAGTTGAAATTGTGACCAAGCTACACATAGTCCTTGACTTATGATCATGTAGAAGCATAAAAACATACGGTCAAAGACAAATGCATTCTTCAGTGTCAACGAACCAACTAGCCAACCTAAGAAAAGTAGACGTTCTCAGGAACTTTGAAATCCCAAAAGCAAATCTTTATTGGAGACACTATTTTGGTACCGAAGAATCAAAACCATTTTTGGTTTTTCTTGCACAAGGCTTGTATAGTTAAACAATAGCTTTTCTTTCTCCCCACCTTTGGTTGGCCACATTGTCCAATTATCAATTGTCTTTGTTTTGAGAATAGTTCACTTCTTTATAGACACCTGCATCAGTGGGGTATTGGCTCTCATGGTCCATGTCTGGAATGTCTGCATTCTTTCTACCGTTCCCTCCCCACAGTTCTTTGGCAAGTTGAAAGCAATAAGACCTAAACATTTCAAAAGCGGTTTAATCTTGACACTCGGTTTCACTAAAATTGTCCTTCTTTGACCCAATTTGGGAATGACAACTGGTCAAATTATTTGAGGGGAGCTCAGAAAAGGAGGTACACAATTCTTACAGGATTAATTATTACAGGGACTTTCATGGTCAGGTTGAGATTTGAATGTGGACCTTTCCATCCTTGTTTAAAATATTGTTTTGCCTCTTCTATTTTGGGACATCTTACAGAGTTGTCAGCAATTGCTGCAAATCAGAATCCCTTTGTAGAACAGTCTCCTCCCGCTCTGATTTTGGCCTTCCATTGTATCCTGGCTCCAGGAAAGCATCTTGTCAGCTTCCTGTAACCATACCTACATCTGTTTTCCAGTTTAACAGCCAGAAAACTGTATCAGGGTGAAGGAGGAGGAGGGAGAGGAGGAGGAAGAGGAGGTGGAGTGTTTTGTTGGTCTCAAATGTGGTTCAGTAGAAATAAAGACAGAGTGAGGTGTTTGCCTTGATAAGCTGTAAGTGTTTATTCAGCAAAATAAAGACAGGGCCCTCTTAGCAGGAGGAAACCCTTAACATTCTTTGAAGCTCATATTTATATGTTTTCTACATTGTTCCACTTCTCTACCCAGAAGGATTGGCATACCCCACCCAGACAAATTGGCACACTCTAGATAAGATAAAGAAGTACAGAAATAGTCATCCACCTCCCTTGGAGGTCTTCCAAGGACATTGGGTATCATCTCAGAGACATTGGGCATTTCCTGAGGAATTTTTCATAACCTTGAAGGCCTGCAGAGGCTATAGTGTCATCGGCATGTATGCTCCCTCAAGACTGTCAATAGAAATATTAGATTCCTAGGCAACAGGAAGAGGAGGAGGAGAAGGAGAGGGGAAGAGGAAGGAGAAGGAGAAGGGGAAGGAGAAAGGGAAAGGGAACGGGAAAGGGAAGAAGAAAAAGAAGGGGAAGAGGAGGAAGAAGAGGAAAAGGAAGAGGAAGGAGGAGAAGGAGACAGAGGGGAACAGGAACAGGAACAGGAACAGGAAGATGAAGGAGAAGGAGAAGGAGAAGAAGAAGAAGAAGAAGAAGAAGAAGAAGAAGAAGAAGAAGAAGAAGAAGAAGAAGAAGAAGAAGAAGAAGAAGAAGAAGAAGAAGAAGAAGAAGAAGAAGAAGAAGAAGAAGAAGAAGAAGAAGAAGAAGAAGAAGAAATAAATAAATAAAGACAGACCAACATATTGTCAAGACCAACATCTATTCTGGTGCCATCTTCTCCCCACCCGCTTCTCCATTTGGCCTTAAAAAAATAAAGAAATCCCTCTCACTTCAGTTGACCATTACCGTACTTCTCTCATTGAAAAAAAAAGTCTTTTGTTTATGCACAAAATCAGCCCCCAAATGGAAAACATTCAAGGTCAGGGCAACTGCAAATAAGAAAAATCGCAAAGCAGACCAACTCTGACACCAGCTGATAAGTCACTTTTTGCATGCGGTGAGTCTCTCATCAATCATGTGTTCAGGTTGCAGCGTGGAAGATTTGTCCCACCAACTGGAATTCATAAAGTGAGGAAATGCAATGGGAATACACCGCGTCGGGCGGTGGCAGAATCTACTATTCTTTATGAACAGGATTAAAAGAAATGCATGAAGAAAGAGAGAAAGAAAGAAAGGCCCCTGTATTGCCAGCAGCGGAGAATCTAATGGAGGAAACCACCCTGGGAAATGCGTTTTGATAAATGGTAGAGCTACTTTCTCACTGCAAAATTCAGAAGAGGCTACGAGTTTAGAAATATCTACCAATAGGGGAGAATATTTGTAGCTCAGGGTTGAACTGGGGGGTGTTTGGTGTTCTCTGAGCTTGATGGTTTCCTTGCAGACGCTTCATGACCCAACTAGGTAACATCATCAGTACTAGAGAAGGGAAAGGAAGGAGGAGGAGGACTGTGTAGTCCTTGGTGATCTCTGAACTAGGTTGTTTTCTTGAAGACCTTTCATCCCCCAACTAGGCAACATCATCAGTACTAGAAGGGGGAGGAGGAGGGAGAAAAGGGGAGGAAGAGGAGGAGGAGGAGGACTGTGGACTGTTAGATTAAAGAGCTAAAACCTTCACACTAAAACAAGGCTGAATGATGTTAGAGAGCAAATGGAATGGATAGAATTTTGGATCAACAGAAGAGAATTTTTGTAGCTCAGGGTTGAACTGGGGAGTCCTTGGTGCTCTTCGTGCTTAATTGTTTTCTTGCAGACGTTTCAAGACCCAGCAAGGTAACATCATCAGTGCTAGAAGAGTATGAACCTTACTCCCTTCTAGCACTGATGATGTTATCCAGTTGGGTAATGAAACCTCTGCAGAAAAGAACCCAGCTCAGAGAGCACCCAGGACTCCACAACATTGGGTGTAACCTGGATTATTTGGGATAGCCCAGACCTTGAAGAGTTAAGCCTTCCATCTTCTGCTTCTTTCTTCCTTACCTTATCAAGCCCTGTGACTTTCCCAAATCTTGTAAACCTTTTTTATCACCATTAACCTTTGAGCCCTCCAAACTCATCGATCTTCATTTTAAAATCCACAAATTACTTTGGATAATGTTCCAAACCCTTCTTTTCTTCATTAATGAACTCCTTCTGGTCTCTGCTAGCTACTTAAGAGTTTCCCAACGGGCTGCGGAAAACAATTGTGTATTCAAACCCTTGAGCTGTTCCATTTTTTCGTCTGATGATGATGCCACTTAGATACGTTATAAGTATTTAAAAACCTTTGGGGAAAACTGACGGAATGAAACATTGCGTTTAGGAGACCATTTTACTATGGCAATGATCCCAGGATCCAAGACGGTCCTTTGGGAAATCAAAGGCCTCTGTTTAGTTTATTTCAACTGGTAGGAGATCTTCAAATGTCCTCAGGTAACTCACCCAGGAAGGTGTGTCTGTGTATTTGTGTTTGCGCATTGAGCTCTGGAGGTGGGCTGCCCAGGGATGGGATCTGACTGGTATAACTACCGGTTCTGTTGCTCTGTGTTGTGTGTGCGTGCGCGTGCGTGCAAGTCACAAAAGTGCAATTTATGCAGACAGCTGAGCAGCGCTGCTTGCAAGTGAGCAACAGTTGGAAAAGCCCTTTTTTCTTGCTTTTTCAACCGCAGCTGTGTCGCACAAAGCAGCTGCGGTTGAAAACGCAGGAAATAAAGGTCAGCTAAGAGCCTGGGCGGGCAGGTGGGCCAAAACAGAACCGGTTCTATGTCTGCTGCTCTTCAGACCAACCAGTTCTACAGAAGTGGAAAGAACCAGTAGAATCCCACCCCTGGGGCTGCTACCGGTTCGTACCGGTTCAGGCGAACCGGATGCTAATTTTGCATCTGGTTCGCCAAACTGGTAGTTCCCATGACTGGCTGACCCCACCCACTCCTCCTCTCCCCTCTCCTCCCAGATAACTCACCCAGGAAGGTGTGTCTGTGTATTTGTTTGTGTGCATTGAGCTCTGGAGGTGGGCTGCCACCGGTTTGCACCGATTGATGTGAATCGGATGCTAATTTTACATCTGGTTCACCGAACTGGTAATTCTGATGACTGGCTGGCCCCATCCACCCCTCCTCTCCCCTCCCCCCCCCACCCCCCCAGGAATCTCCATGCAGCCTGTTTCGGATCCCAGGTAAGTGCAGGAAATGGGCCCATTTCTGGTCTCCAGAGAACCGCTGGAGTCTGGGGAGAGGAGAAACAGGCCTCCCAAAAGTGTGAGGAAAGTCTCAGGAGCCTAGGCAGGGAGAAAACACCTCACCACATATTTGTGCAGGAGGCCGACTAGGTCACACCCACTATGGAAATGCCTACCCAACAACCAGGCAGAGAACTGGTTGCTAAAATGTTTGAAGCCCACCCATGTTTAACTCCACCCAATTCAGAATAATGGAGTTGGGTGGGACCTTGGAGGTCTTCTAGTCCAACCCTGTGCTCAAGCAGGAGACCCTAACCATTTCAGACAAATCTCTTCCAATCTCTTCTTGGAAACCACCAGTGATGGAACACTCACAACTTCTGAAGGCAACCCATTCCACTAATTAATTGTCAGGAAATCCCTTAATTAAAGAGTTGGGGTACTTTTTGGTCATTCCTTTCTGTTCTAGGCAGGGGATGTAGAGTTAGAAACCAACCCAAGCAATGCTAGATGACCCCCCCCCCCAACCGATCTGTCCATTCATAAAGATGGACTCGGGGGGGGGGGCAGAGATACCCGCTTGTCTGCGCAAAAGCTCTACCTACAACTCAGCTGGAGGCCTTTTGTGTCCCACGTGAAGCAGCTGCTTAACCTTGTGTAGGCAGACTTACTCAGCACTCTATGATTCACCCCACCCACAGGTTGCCAATTCAATGCCGGAAGTTCAGGGATCAACGTTTAAATTGTCTGAAGATGGAAAGATGGGAAGAGTAATAATAATTGTAAGCAAAGTGCTGAAAGAATTACTGAGATAATGGATATGAAATATACTTTGCAGTTTTGTCCCTTTCAACTTTTTAAAAAGAAAATCTTCCTTTTTCCTTCCTTCCTCCCTCCCTTTCTTTTCCTCCTTTCCTTTCTCCTTTTCTCCCTCCCTCCCTCCCTTCCATCCATCCATTGACCCTTCCTTCCTAACTTCCTTCCCTGCCTCCCACCCTGCTTCTTTTCCCTTCTCTACTTCCCCCTTCCTTCCTTCCCTTCTCCCTTTCTCCCTTCCTGCTCCCTGCCTCCCCTCCTTTCCCCCTTCCAATTCTTTCCTCCCTTCCTCATTTTCCTTCCTTCCTTCCTTCCTTCCTTCCTTCCTTCCTTCCTTCCTTCCTTCCTTCCTTCCTTCCTTCCTTCCTTCCTTTCCTCCCTCCCTTTTCCTTCTTTCCTTTCTTCTTTCCTTCCTCCTTTTCTCTTCCCTCCAATCCATCCATCCATTGACCCTCCCTCCCTCCCTCCCTTCCCTCCCTCCCTGCTTCCTTTCCTTTCACTTTCCTCCTTCCTTCCCTTTTTCCTTTCTCCTTTCCTTCTCCTTTCTCCCTCCCTCCATTTTCCACTTCCCATCTCTTTCCTCCCTTCCTCATTTTCCTTCCTTCCTTCCTTCCATCCATCCCCTCTCCCTCCCTCTTTTCCCTTTCTCTTCCTTTGTTTCCTGCAGGACTTGAAGGGCTGTGGGAAATATATCCTAGCATCCTATATCGAGTCAGCCTGCTTCAAATCCAATTAGTTTGTAAACAAAACCCACATAGGTTGGAATTCCCCCCACCAAAGCAAGAGTTTGGAAGTCAAAATTTGGAGCTGTCAAAAAATGAGAGAGAAGAAAGAAAAGTAAGCAGGCACGTTTAGGTATAATAAATAATGCAAGGCTATCCGAAGTGGGGATGCTGAGCCCATCCCTGGCAAAGCTCGCATTTTGAATAATAAGGCTCGAGAGATCAGTGAGAAATCGATAAACTCAATCAGCCTGGATCTAGCTGCCTACCAGGAAGACTGGATGAGGAAATGGAGGAACGCTGTGAGGTGAGGAGAGGAAAGTTAAGAGACCAAACTAAATAAATATCCCGAGGTGAACTTAAAAGACTAAGCTAAATAAAGATTCTGAGCCGTGCCGGATTGAGGGGTGAAGTTTCAGCGTTGCTGGATAAATGGAAAAATACTCCTGCAGATGAAAAATACTCTCTCCTTCCTCCCTCCCTCTCCTTCCTTCCTTCCTTCCTTCCTTCCTTCCTTCCTTCCTTCCTTCCTTCCTTCCTTCCTTCCTTCCTTCCTTCCTTCTTTCTTTCTTTCTTTCTTTCTTTCTTTCTTCTTTCTTTCTTTCTTTCTTTCTTTCCTTCCTTCCTTCCCTCTCTCCCTCCTCTTCTCTTTCCTTGCTTCCCCTTTCTTCTTCCTTTTTACTTTCTTCCTCCCTTCTTCTCTTCCTCCCTTCCTTTCTTCCCACCTGCAGCCTCCCCTCCTCTTTTATCCCTCTCTCTCTCCTTCTCTCCCTCCCTCCCTTCCACCCTCCTTTCCTCTCTCTCTCTCCATCTCTCTATCCCTCCCTTTCTTCCTGCCTGCCTGATCACCTCCTCTTCTCTTTCATCCTTCCCTCCCTCCCTTCCTCTCTCTCCTTTCTTCCCTTCCTTGTGTTGGAATCTAGTGTTCATGTGAAAGTTTCAAAGATGGGAGGGTTCTAAATATTTATAGGGTCCCCCTGGTGAGCTCACAGGAACCCAAACTACAGTCGACCGACTGAAAATATCCACTATTTTAGACTCCAACTTCTTTCAGGGTGAATGTTGTGCTGCATTTACTTCTGAGTAGATACCAATGGTGGGATTCTATTTTTTTTTTTACTACCGGTTCTGTGAGCATGGCTTGGTGGGCATGGCAGGGGAAGGATACTGTAAAATCTCCAATCAGGGGTGGTATTTGCCAATTCTCCCAACTACTCAAAATTTCCACTATTGGTTCTCCAGAACTGGTCAGAACCTGCTGAATACCACCTCTGCTTCCTTCCCTTTCATTCCTCTCTTCCTTCCAGTGGTGGGATTCCAATTTTTTTACTACCGGTCCTATGGGAGTGGCTTGGTGGGTGTAACAGGGGAAGGATACTGCAAAATCTCCATTCCCTCCCCACCCCACTAATCTGCTTTCCAGCTCTGTTCTCCTGTGCAGGGCAACCAAAGGAGACCCAGCCAATCATCTGGGACTCAATGGGAGGCGGAGAATAAATGGGGTTGGTGGGGCCCAATTAGAGGTGGGATTGGCCAGTTCTCCGAACTACTCAAAATTTCCACTACTGTTTCTCCAGAACTGATCAGAACCTGCTGAATGCCACCTCTGGTAGATACCTTACTGGACTTCAGTCTTTGCTACGAGCTCCTGTCACCATCTAAATTCTGGGAATCGAAAGTTAAAGTCATTTCACAAATGGAAGGCCTGTGTAATTCATTTGCCGATACGATTTGGGGGGGAACCCAGTATTAATCCATATTTACTCATTTTAATGGTCTTTAAATGGGGGAGGTAAACATTTTCTGAGCAGGTCATCCAGTAATTGGCAATAAAACTCTAAACATATAAGCACATGGGGGCTTATAAATTATTGCAATTATAAGGATTTTTTTCTATAAATTTTTGAGATAGGATTTTTTAAAATTCTGCTTGTAATGTAGTGTGTAAATACCCCAGGAGGACACACACATGATTCTCATCACAATGCATTTTGAAATAATCCCAGGCTCTGACATCCCATTGATTACAATCACACAAAGAGAACTTTCTCCAGCTTTGCCCATCGAAGACAATGGGATTAGATTTTTGTGGGGCTGGAAGGATTTCAAGCAATGCTAAGAATCCTTCTGGTTCATGGCTGGTTGGAAAGAATATTTCCCCCCCTCAATCTTTCCTTCTTCTTCCTCTCCCCGCAATTATAATTGTTGTTGTTTTTTTCCTTTTGGATATTGCCTCGTTGTGATGAGACAGGATTTGACAGCTTTGTGATTCCCTGATCCTATTTTGTGAGCAAACAAACTGGAAGGAAATCAATAAAACAAAACAAAACAGGAGTCACCTATAATGCATTCATAGAAGGAAAAAGCAACGAGTAAAATAACTTGATGACCTTTGTTGAGATAGTTGTCTGTTTCTTTTCTTGAGGAAATAAACTAAGATCGTGTTATTTCCACAGCCCTGGAGATCAGGTCCAACTCAAGGCCAGGACATGAACTCCACTACTAGCCTGTTGGACTATTGTATCGATCTGGCCTGGCCTATTGACTTCCTCTGACTTCAGATAGGTGCACTTTCTCAGCCAGCAATCCAGCCTGGCAATCAGCAAGTGTGGGCTTCAAAAATTTTAGCAAAGGGTTCTCTGCCCAGTTGCTGGGTGGGTGTGGCCATGGTGGGTGTGGTGCTTTGGAGAATAAATGGACATCCTCTTCCCTGTGATAGCCCTTCAGGTATTGAAAGGTAGCTATCATGTCACCTCTAGTCCTTCTCTTCGTTAGGTTAAACTTATCTAGTTCTCATGAATGAAAGCAATTATACGTGTCCCAAGATAATGTTGCAGGATCCAATCTGGTTGGTCTCCAGAGTCAGAAGTTTAGTCTTCTGAGCTTTTGGACTCATGCTGAGGTCCATCCTCAGAAGAAAGAAGATACAGATTAACAGAGTTGGAAGGGACCTTGTAGGTCATCTAATCCAACTGTCTGCCCAAGTAGGAGACCCGACACTATTTCCGACAGATGGCAGTCCAGCCTCTTCTTGAAAGTTTCCAGTGATGAAGCTCCCAAAGAAGAAAAAGTTCCCTAAGGATAAGCTTGGAAGACTAAACCTCTGATCCCCAGTGACTAACCCAGATTGGACACTGAGTTCTCTTAGCCATTAACAGATTTAACAGATTAACAGAGTTGGAAGGAACCTCGTACAGTAGGTTGTCTAATCCAATGCCTTGCCCAAGCAGGAGACCCTATATCATTTCTGACAAATGGCAGTCCAATCTCTTCTTGAAAGTCTCAAGTGATGATGCTCCCACAACTTTCAAGGGCAAGCTGTTCCATTGGTTGATTGGTCTCACTGTCAGAAAATTTCTCCTGATTTCCAGGTTGAATCTCTCCTGGATCAGGTTTCCATCCATTATTCCTTGTCTGCCCTTTGGGTACCTTGGAAAATAGCTTGACCCCCTTCTCTCTGGGGCAGCCCTCAAATATTGGAAGACTGTTATCCTGTCTCCCCTGTCCTTCTCTTCACTAGACTAGCCATATTCAATTCTTGCAACTGTCTTCATATGTTTTAGTCTCCAGTCCCCTCATCATCCTGGTTGCTCTTCTCTGCACTCTTTCTAGAGTCTCAACATCTTTTTTATAGTGTGGTGACCAAAAGTGATTCTAGGATTCTAGGTGTGGTCTTACTAAGGATTTATAGAGTGGTATTAATGGTACTTGATCTTGACTGTACCCTCCTGTTAATGCATCTTAGGATTGCATTGGCTTTTTTGGCTGCTGCCACACACTGCTGGCTTATATGATTATCCACTAAGACTCCAAGATCTGTCTCACATTTATTGCTATTAAGCCTGGTTTCACCTGGCATATATGTGTCTTTTTGGTTTTTCTTGCCTGAGTGTAAGACTTTACTTTTCTTTACAGTGAATTTCATTTTGTTAGGCAGGGGCCAGTGATCAAGTCTGTCAAAATCCATCTGGATCTTGAGCCTATTATCTTGGGTGTTGACTATTCCTGCAAGTTTAGTACCATCTGCAAAGTTGGTAAATTCCCTTTCTATTCCATCATCTAAGTCATTTATGAAGATATTGAAGGGCACTGGGCCTAGAACAGAACCTTATGGTACCCCACTATGTAGGATTGAGACTCTGGACCTTTAATTATCTTTGTTGCTCTTCTCTGCATTCTTTCTAGAACCTCAGCATCTTTTAAAGTGTTGCCTTATTGTTATCTAGGCTTCTCCTCAGTACATTCTACCAATGTTGACTTGTAAAGGTTTCAGTGGCCTCATTTTCTCCTGATCTGATTTGATTGCACGTCCTATGAGCCCTTTCAGATTACAGGACTTCAGAGAAGTGGGACATACATATAAACAGCACGTAATGAAATAATATTGATTCCAGCACGCTCTATTCAAATATCTTTTACTTTCCAGAATGAAAGGGGAATAAACAAAATTGGTTAAACAATGAACCTGCCAGACTTTCTAGCTGACACTCCTAAACGGTCGTCGGCAACCACACGTTGCAAGTTTTTGTACGTGTGATGATATATTTATTAAGAGAGAAGGGTTAGAGCTTGTACATTTTTTCACCTCTCCTTTGTGCCTATTTTCTTCTGCCTTTGTTCTGCCATTGTGGAACTTTGAAAAACAAATTGCAACAGAAAACAGAAGAAAAAAGAATAATGAAAGCAAGGAAGTATGGAGACACTGTGTACCATGCACACTATAAGAAAAAGTCATTGGGGTGAATTTTGCTTATTTGAAATGCATTTAATTCCAGGGGAAATTCTCTCTCTAGAGAGCTATTACAGCTTTCATGTAAGAAATGGGAGAAAAATTCCATTCCGCATCAGTTAACTGAAGGCAACCACATTCCAGAGTGACATAACTGAAATATAAAAAGCTTGTGGTCAGATTCAGATTCTTCAATTAGAACATAGAATATAGAATAGGAATAGGGTTGGAAGGAACCTCAGAGGTCTTCTAGTCCAACCCCCTGCTCAAGCAGGAGATCTTAAACCATTCCAGACAAACGGCTGGAAATCTTCTTAAAATCTCCAGTGATGGAGCATCCACAATAAAGCCATTCCACTGATTAATAGTTCTCACTGTCATTAAATTTCTCTTTATTCCTAGGCTGGATCTCTCCTTGATTAGTTTCCATCCACTATTTCTTGTCCTGCCCTCAGGTGCTTTGAAGAATATATCAATTCCCTCTTCTCTGTGACAGCCCCTCAAATATTGGAAGACTGATATCATGTCACCCCTAGCCCTTCATTTTTTTAGGCTACATACCTAGTTTCCTCAATTGTTCACCATATGGTTTAGCCTCCAGACTCCCAATTATCCTTGTGGTATTCTCTGCATTCTTTCTAGGTTCTCAGCATCTTCTTGGTATACCACACCTAGAATCTTGTTGGTCTCCACACTATAAAAAAAGATGCTGAGATTCTAGAAAGAGTGCAGAGAAGAGCAACCAGGATGACTACAATGAACAGTTGCAGGAACTGGGCCTGGCTAGTCTAGGGAAGAGAAGGACCAGGGGAGACAGGATAGCAGTCTTCCAATATTTGAGTGGCTGCCACAGAGAGGAGGAAGGGGTCAAGCTATTTTCCAAAGCATCTGAAGGCTTTGGAACAATAATGGATGGAAACTAATCAAGGAGAGATTCAACCTGGAAATAAGGAGACATTTTCTGACAGGGAGAACAATCAACCGATGGAACTGAAGTTGCCTTCAGAAGTTATGGGAGCTGCATCACTGGAAGCTTTCAAGAAAAGACTGGACCACCATCTGTCAGAAATGGTGTAGGGTCTCCTGCTTGAGTGGGAGGTTGGACTAGATTGACCTAGAAGGTCCCTTCCAACTTTGTTCATCTGTTATCTATATCTTAATGACCGGAACTGGATGAAATAAAGTTCAACCGATTAAAATAGGAAGAACTGTAGGGTTAGAAGAAAGGGAGGAAAGACTGGTTCCGATAGGTTTTTTCCATGCTTGCTCATTCTTAAGAAATTCTGATTATATTGGTTGTTTTGTCTGGCAATGGGATACCAAAATTAACATGACAAAAACAGTCCATTGAAGAGTCCAAAAAAAAAAAAAAAGGCAACCAGAGACTGGTTAGTTGTTTTCTCCAGGAAGACCTTTGGATGGAAATGACCCAGATGTTCTCTGCAGGGTTGTTTGGCTCCTGACCTTGCTTGCCAAGTCAATATCTCTGACAACCTTTGCTTTCCAAAGCAAGTGCATCTTGGCATGGTTGATCGCTCTTCTGAGCTTCAACAAAGCTCTCCTGATGGGATCTGTGGTTGAGCTATATGAAGTCTCGCTGACTTTCCCTGGCAAAATAATGAACTTTCCAAGGGGGAAATGGCTCTTCTAATCACAACATGACACAGTTAATCTCATCCCTGGGTAAATTATTCACCTTTGGCTGTATTTTAATGTTTAAAGAGTTGAGCTGCTTTTTAATCCTAAATAGACTCCTGTAAATCCATTTAAGAGTCTAATGAAATGAAAATCGAGTTTGCACATTGATTTTTCCCTAGTTTTTTTTCCCCAATGGCAGAAATGAAGCAATTTAGTGTTTCTTCTGCTCAAAGTTGGCACTCCTGATGCCAGTGCTAATTAAATTCTAATGTGTTCAGAGCAGAGAAATGACAGCGCTCCGCAGCAACACAACTCATATAAATTACACTCAGAGGTGAGACCCCGTGGTTGTATATGAACCTACAACCTTCCATTATAATTCTAAGACAGCTTATGCAAAGAAGATGGCTTCGGTGAGCTGATGGAAGTGTAAGGTCCACAACCAGCTCTTTGTTGTGCTGCTTCCATAGCACAATTAACTTCTCAGTCTCTAAACTAGTCAAATCTTCTGATTAATGTTCCTCCCAAACACACAATCCCATAATTTGAACCCAAGTCTTCTTTCAAAATAGAGAAGCAACCTAGAATTAACAAGAAACTTCCTAACAGTGCAAACAATTAACCAGTGGAACAGAACTTGCCTCCAGAAATTTGGGGGGCTCCAACACTCGAGATTTTAAAGAAGAGTCTGGACAGTCACTTTTCTGAAATAGTATAGGGTCTCCAGCAAGAGCAGGGGGCTGGACTAGAAGACCTCCAAGGTCCCTTCCAGCTTCTCTTCTCTTCTCTTCTCTTCTCTTCTCTTCTCTTCTCTTCTCTTCTCTTCTCTTCTCTTCTCTTCTCTTCTCTTCTCTTCTCTTCTCTTCTCTTCTCTTCTACTGCCCTAACCCTAACCTTAAACCTAAACCTAACCATTTCCATCTGGAGGTTTATCTGTGTTCTCAGGGTCACCTGAGTAGTACAAATGAGTGTGAAACCTTCTTGGAATTGTTGAAAGCTTCTTGGATGAGAAGTGAAATGTCTTCTAAAAAAAAAGGCAAGAAAGTCCAGTTGCCTCTTGAAAAAAGCACCTTTGGGACAACCGAGTCCTGGATGACTGAGAATCTCTACAGACTTTTAGCTATGCAATTTGGGATGAACAGACATTGAATGGTGTGGGAGTAGGAATAAAGAGGAAAAAATTGCAGACTACAGGAACCATTTGCACCACTCAGGTGACCCTGAGGACACAGATAAACCTCCAAGTGGACTCAACCACCCTCTAAAAGGATGCAAATGACCAGCTGTCTGCAAGGAATATAAATCCTTCCATTCCCCACCATCCAGTCAGAGCTGAAGAAGCTTCTTGGATGAGAAGCAAAATGTCTTCAAAGAAAAAAACTCAAGAAAGTCCAATTGCCTCTTGAAAAAGTGCCTTTGGGTCTTCAAAAAAAACAACAACAACAAAGGAAGTCCCATTGCCTTTTGAAATAGCACCTTTGGATTCTTGCAGAAAGTGTCAGCATCAGAGGTTCTGACCAGCTCTGGAGAACCAGTAGTGGAAATTTTGAGTAGTTTGGAAAACTGGCAAATACCGCCTCTGACTGGAGATTTTGCAGTATCCTTCCCCTGCTATGCCCACCAGGCCATGCTCACAGAACCGGTAGTAAAAAAAATTTGAATCCCACCACTGGTCAGCAGACATTACCTGTGTCCATTTAATACCACCTTGGCTCCTGATTTCTTGCACTTGAAGAAGGGAAATATTTTGCCACTTCCATTCAGAAGACAGGTCTCTTCTTCAAATATCTCTGTTCTACAAATTAAAATATATTTATATATATATGGACCAAAAACTTTTTGAATTTTCTCCTTACCCAAACTGGGTTTTATGGTGAGACAACCATTTAATCTCAGCCCTAGAATGGGTAATTGATCAATCAGGATTCAAGAGAATAAAGTAGGTGTGCATTCTTTGAATTCAAGTGTAATAGCTTGAGTCTCCTGTGCTGGGGAAACCAGCCCTGACAATCTTAAATACAGGCACATCGGTAATTAAAACTCTCAAAGTGACTGATGGGGAACAGCAAGTCCGATTAGATGGCAGGACGCTTCTGATTGCTTTGGATGGCTCCAGATTGCTTTTAAAAATGGAGGGAAGGGAGGAGGAGAAGGGGAAGGGAGAGTAGAGAAAAGGAGGGGAGAGGAAGAGAGGAAAGGGAAAGGAAAACAAAGAAAGGAAAGGAGGAAAAGAGGGAGGGGGAGGGGGGAGCGAGAGAGAGAGGAAGGAGAGACAAAAAGGAGAGGAAGGGAAGGAGGGAGAAAAGAGAGAGAGAATGGGGAAAGTGGGAGGAAAGAAGGAGATGCAGGGAGGGAAGAGAGAGAGAATGGGGAAAGTGGGAGGAAAGAAGGAGAAATAGGAAGGAGAGGATGGAAGAAGGGAGGGAGAGAGAGAGGGAGGAGAGAGAAAAAAGGAAGAGAGAGAAAGATGAGAGAAGGGAAGGGAAGGGAAAGGAAAGGAAGGGAAGGATGTGGAAGGGAAGAGATAACTGTGATCATCATTCTTCAGCAAGCCCCATTTTATCAGTAGGTAAATTTCTTTTCTGAAAGTAAAGTAGGCAGGAGCAATTTTTAAGTTTTCTGCACTGGGCCAGGGATTGCACAATCCTCACGTACATGTGTGGAATGAGTAACTCAGAGCTTGTTTTGAAAGTCTAGGCTCCGAGGACCTCCCTGAAGAGTTTGAATTCCATTCCCCCTCATTACATACGAGAAAAGCTTACCAATGGCCCTGTTTGGCATTCCCAATCTCATCCCTCTGCTGCCGTATGTGGCATCGACTGTGGCACCTTTCCTGGCTACCAATCAGGACAGCTCTAAATCACGGCACAGGAGCCGTTAAACGGGGCAGCTATAAAACTTAGCATCCACGCTCTGTAATGGCATGGCAGTTGCCAGCCTTGGAAAGCCAAAGGTCCATAGTAGCTGTATTTCATCCCAGCCTTCAATTTTGGCAGGTCAGCTGCATTGTGTCGGGAAACCTGGAGGTCCGTCAACCAAAGCCAGGTACAGACTGGTGGCTGAAGGAAACACAAATTGATCTGTGGAAAATGGTTTACAGATTTACAGGCTAACAGAGTTGGAAGGGACCTTATAAGTCATCTAGTCCAACCCCTTCCCCCCCTGCCCAAGCAGGAGACCCTACACCATTTCTGAAAGATGGAAGTTCAGTCTCTTCTTGAAAGCCTGCAGTGATGAAGCTCCCACAACTTCTGAAGCCAACTTCTATTCCATTGGTTGATTGGTCTCAGGGTCAGGTAATTTCTCCTTATTTCCAGGTTGAATCTGTCCTTGATCAGCTTCCATCCATTGTTCCTTGTCTGGCCTTCAGGTGCTTTGGAGAATAGCTTGACCCCCCCTCCTCCTCTCTGTGGCAGCCCCTCAGATATTGGGAGATTGCTATCCTGTCTCCCCTGGTCCTCGTCACTAGACTAACCATGCCCAGTTCCTGCAATCGTTCTTCCTATATTTTAGTCTCCAGCCCTTTGATAATCTTAGATAGATTCAGATTCATAGAGTTGGAAGGGACCTTGTAGGTTATGTAGTCCAACCCCCTGCTCAAACAGACCCTATACCATTTCTTACAAATGGCAGTGCATGCCCCCTTTAAGGACCTCTTAGGAATGGAATGAGGTCCACAGTAGACAATTTAAGGTTAAAGTTTTGGGGGTTTGAGTATGTAACAACATAGTCAGGTAGTGAGTTCCAGACGTTGACCACTCTGTTGCTGAAGTTATATTTTCTGCAATTGTGTGGTTTACTTTGAATTTGTATCTATTGTTTGCCCATTGCCCATGTTATTGTGGTTGAAGCTGAAGTAGTCATTGACAGTAGCAGACAATTTTGTGTACTAAGCTTAGGTCAGACTGTATCAAACTTTTGACTGCATAGAGTTAACATGCAAACCAACATTAACCTAAGATCTGACATGCAACTTTCAACTTCAAATTTCATGTATAAATACCTCATGCTAAGAAGCATTCTCAGCAAAATTGGGCTGAGATAATGGTTTTAATTTGGTCTCCATAGCATTTAATTTTAAATTGGGGTTTTAAGGGGGGGGGGTCTTTTTAGTCTCATTTATCAGCCGATTAATTTAATACTTTTTTAATTTTTGTATATTTGTGGGTTTTAGATGGGCTGTACACCGCCCTGAGTCCCCTGGGAGAAGGGCGGTATATAAATTTAAATAATAAATAAAATAAATAAATAATAAAATTGCTAGGAAGAAGTAAAAACAGAGGAATGGAAAGTAGTATCTATGTTGGCTATTTTTCTTCTTCTTTTTGATCAATTGATATAAGAAATAATAAACATGATGGTTTCCATCACAGCATTCATTTCCAGCAGGAAGAAAATTCATCTATTATCCAGCTCCTGATTTAAATTTCCATTTCATATCTTAAGAGCATCTTGATTGTTGCAGAAGAGACCAGATGTTCAATTAAACCATTGAGAACTATAATGGTTTATCAACCGACAGGAAGAGTGAGATTAGCAATGTGTGGAAATTCTGATCCAATCTATTAAAACTTTCAAAAGTCTTTGTAAACTGGACGGACCAAAAAAAGAAAAAAATGAACTATTCATAGGGAGAAAAAGCCAAGCAAACATGTTTATCCATCTTCTCAAATTGTGTTTCTGGTTACAAGTAGGAAAACCCTCCAGTAAATAGATAAAACAATTTCCCATGTGTCATTTGTGCAATAATAACCCTATTTGTCTGGGCAATGGATAGGATGGAAAGGAAAAATAAACCACAAACCCAAACTCTCCATTTTGTTTTTAAAATCTAGTGCAAGTGAAACAAGATTAGTAAAGCATCACATGAAATGACTGAAGTATTCCAAGCTAGAGATCTATTGGCTATCAACTCTAATAATTTTCCTAAGCTTAATTGTAATATTGAGCTGTAATTAAACATTACATTTTAATGGTTGCACTTGTGTTTTATTGCTATGAACCTGTACTTTTGACTGCATTTTATTGTTATCGTTGCACTAGTGGTAGCTGTGGTTTTGTATGCTAGTCAGAGTTGGTTTTGACTAAGGCAATTTATAAATTCATCAATCAATGAATTAATCAATCAATACTAGAAGCTAAAGAGGAAGCTAAAATAGGCACCAGTCTAACTGTGCTGTAATTCCCAGATTTAGGTAGAAAGGCTAACCCAGTTAATTCCAGGTAAATCCCATTCAGAATCCCAATTGTACAGTGATTAAGGTATCAGACAAGAAACTGGGAGACTGTGAATTCTAGTCCCGTCTTCGTTGTGAAAGCTAGCTAGGTGGCTTTGATCCAATCACCAAGACACTGTGAGTTCTAGTCTCACCTGAAAGTTGTCTGAGTGACTTTGGTCCAATCACTAGGAGACTGTGAATTCTAGCCCCACCTCAGTCGTGAAAGCCAACTAGGCAATGGTGGGATTCAAATAACTTAACAACCGGTTCTCTGCCCTAATGATTTCTTCCAACAACCAGTTCACCAAACTGCTCAGAAAGTTAACAACCAGTTCTCCCAAACTGGTGCAAACTGGCTGAATCCCACCACTGCAATTAGGAAACTTCGGTCCAATCACCAGGACACTGTGAGTTCTAGTCTCACCTTAGACAGGAAAGGCAGGTTGGATGACTTTGGTCCAATCACTAGGAGGTTATGAATTCTAGCTCCACTTTAGACATGAAAGCCAGCTAGGTGACTTTGGTCTAATCACCAGGACACTGTGAGTTCTAGTCCCATCTTAGACACGAAAGGCAGGTTGGGTGACTTTGGTCCAATAACTAGGAGACCTTGAATTCTAGTCCCACCTTAGGCATGAAACCCAGCTAGGTGACTTTTGCCCAATCTCTCTCTCTCAGCCCAACCCACCTCACAGGATTGTTGTAGTGAAGAATCGGAGGAATGTGTTAGGTATGTGTAAAAATAATAATGGTGGGATATAAATAAACACATTCTAAAGATGGAAACACTTAGGATGAGGGTGGAGTTGTCTTGCACGTATAAATTCACAGGACTGTCAGGCTTCATTAAGGCCTGTATTTTGCCCCTACAGTAATTTGTCCTGATTGTTAAAACTGTTCATGTTGTCTGTTAGCTCCACTGGCAATTAATTACTTCCCTCGTTATTATTGGACCGTGGTAGACGCCTGCTGCTCAAAGCAAGGAAGTTACCAGGGGTGCAACAAGCAGTTTTCAAAATCTGGAAGAAAATCTGTTGTTTTTAACTCTTTGCAGGGAACATGCTGGTGGGAAGAAGCTGGGAATAGAGAGTTCCCTTTTGCTGTTAAGAAGACGAGTAGCTCAGTTGTCCCTGGCTTGGGACGGTCATATTATTATTATTTTATTTATTATTCTAATTATTCCCGCCTCCCCACATGTGCTCTTTTTCAGAATTGTTGATCAAAATGGTATCACACAGGAAGAGAAAAGGATGGGGGGGGGGGGGGAATCACAAGAAAGGCTAATGTTCCTGTTGTTCCATCAAGGCAGAAGGTGGTTATGAATAATGATGTAGGCTGTAAATCCAAGAACATGTGTGGGAGATTAAGCATTGGCTGAAACAAGAAGGTTGACTTGTAGGCTATGAAGCTTAGCATGGCTGGAAATCTGGGTGCAAATGTCCATCTTTTACTTAGAGTAGTACTTTACTTAGAAGTCCTACCCTCTTCTCCTCCCTTTTTCTCCTTCTTCCTTCTCCTTCTCCTTCTTTCTTTTCTTTCTCCTCCTTCTGCTTCTCCCTTTTTTTTCTTCTCTTTCCCTTTTTCCTTCTCCCTCTTCTTTCTCCTTCTTCCTTCTTCCTTCTCCTCCTCCTCTTCCTTTTCCTTCTCCCTTCTTCTTCTTCTTCTCCCTTCTTCTCTTTCCTCACCTATTCATTCTCATTCTTCTCAATCTCTTTCTCCTCCTTCTCCCTCTTCCTTCTCCTTTCTTCTCTTTCTCCTCCTTCTGCTTTTCCCTCTTCTTTCCTCTTCTCTTTCTCTTTTTCCTTCTCCTCTTCCTTCCCCTTCTTCCTCCTCCTCTTCCTTTTCCTTCTCCCTTCTTCTTCTTCTTCTCCCTTCTTCTCTTTCCCCACCTATTCATTCTTATTCTTCTCAATCTCTTTCTCCTCCTTCTCCCTCTTCCTTCTCCTTTCTTCTCTTTCTCCTCCTTCTGCTTTTCCCTCTTCTTTCCTCTTCTCTTTCTCTTTTTCCTTCTCCCTCTCCCTTCCCCTTCTTCCTTCCCCTCCTCCTTTTTCTTGTCCCTTCTTCTTCTTCTTCTTCTTCTTCTTCTCCCTTCTTCTTCTTCTTCTTCTCCCTTCTTCTCTTTCCCCACCTATTCATTCTCATTCTCCTCAGTCTCTTTCTCCTCCTTCTCCCTCTTCCTTCTTCTTTCTTCTCTTTCTCCTCCTTCTGCTTTTCCTCTTCTTTCTTCTTTTCTTTCTCTTTTTCCTTCTCCCTCTTCCTTCTCCTTCTTCCTCCTCCTCCTCCTTTTTCTTCTCCCCTCTTCTTCTTCTTCTCTTTCCCCACTATTCATTCTCATTCTCCTCCTTCTCTTTCTCTCCTCCTCCTCCTCCTCCTTTTTCTTCTCCCCTCTTCTTCTTCTTCCTTCTTCTCTTTCCCCACTATTCATTCTCATTCTCCTCCTTCTCTTTCTCTCCTCCCTCTTCCTTTTCCTTTTCTTCTCCTTCTGCTACTCCTTCTGCCTCTTCCTTCTCCTCCTCCTCCTCCTTCTCTTACTCCTCCTCTTCTTCTCTCCTCCCCTTTCCCCTTTCTCATCTTCTCCTCCTCTCCCTTCTGCCACCTTTCCTTTTAAAAAAGAAATCTCATCGAACAGCAGCAGAACACTAAGCTCATTTAGAGTTAATATCAAGGAATGAAAAATCAACACCTCGGAGACCTGAATTCAACCTCCGTAACTCACCCAACTTTTCCAGAGCTCTATTTGGATGTTCCGATTTTATTGGAGGTTCTGATTTTTATTGCCATAATAAGGTTCCACTCCTTGTCATTTCTTTTCTTACTTTCCCTTCCTGGCTGGGAAATTAGAGTGTAAGTAGACAGACTTGTAGTGCCTTTTCAAATCAGCTCCCTTGATTTGAAAGGTAGGGGAGAGAAATTTGTGCTGAATTTCAAAGAGGCAGCTATCCCCTGGATTTTATACAGGAGGTTATAAAGAAACACCAGTTTTCTTTCTTCCCCGTGAAAAGGCAATTCGAAAATTGTGTCTGTGTTGTAGGCATGGATTTGGAGGGGCGGGGTGGCGACAATTAGATATTTGAATGCAACCATAATGGACAGCCTAGAGGGGGAAAAAACAAAGATTGAAAAGAATATGCAAAAAGATAAGTAGGCTCTGGAATGACAAGGGCAGTGGAATTAAAAATGCTCATCTTTAATTAATCACATGCATTTTGCATAAGGAGATTATGGTTCGCAAACAGAGTCAAACCGCAACACAATTACTTGAACATAATCAGAGATATTGTTTGTCTTCTTGATAACAATTTCATGCTATGTTGCATTTAAAAAAACCCAAGAGCTCCTTATTGGGTAGAAGGTTTGTACTATTATTATTATTATTATTATTATTATTATTATTATTATTATTATTATTATTATTATCTTTAGAAAGATTCACAGCCTTTGACTGTGAAGTCCTAACCAAGGACCTAGGAACTGTTCAGGTAGCATCGGAGGATATAATCTGTTCCAAGGAGGGTGGTTTTTTGTAGAATCAGGGTATTTAAATCTGATAAATTCAGAATTTCCAAATAGCGAGGCAGCCCTTGAGGTATTGCTCCAAGAGCTCCAATTACAATTGGGATAACACACAATTTATTTTTCCAGAGTCGCTCAACTTCAATTTGTAAGTCCCAATACTTTGTGATTTTTTCTTGCTGTGTGTCTACAATTTGTGCATCACCAGGCATTGCAATGTCAATGAACCAAACCTTTTTCTTTTCAACTATTGTTATGTCAGGTGTATTGTGGGCCAAATGCCTGTCCGTCTGAATTCTGAAGTCCCACAAGATCTTGACTTTTTCATTCTCCAGAACCTTCTCAACCTGATGTTCCCAATAGTTGTTACTATACTCAAATCCAAACTTTTGGCATGGTTTCTAGTGAATTATTTTAGCAACTTGGTTATGGCATTCTAAGTAGTCAGTTTGTGATTAAATGGTCAACTGTTTCATCTTTCTCATTACAGAGGCAGCATTTGCTGTTGGTGGTGACATATTGAATCTTTGCCTTTATTATTTTTGTTATTGTTGTTGTTGTCATTGTTGTCATTGTTGTCATCATTGTCGTCATCATTGTCTTTATTGTTATTGTTGTTGTTATTATTATTGTTGTTGTTATTGTTGTTTTTGTTATTGTTATTATTGTTGTGGTTGTGGTCGTTGTTGTTATTGTTATTGTTGTTATTATTGTTGTTATTGTCTTTTATTCATTAAACATGAAACTCAGACAACTGAACATTTAAAAATGTATCACAAATACCATTGACTGGTGCTAATGGTTGATACGGGTTGCTGCCAGCGCCCCAGGTATTTTCCCAAGTATTTTCTTAAGTTATACGATGTTCCAAATAGCACAGTTTTTTGCAGTCCTACTGGTGTTATTGCAGGAAGCTGCAATTTCTTGATGTGTTTTGTAAAATTCTTGGACCTGGTATCAAGTGCCCAGATGACAATGGGCATCACTGTTACATGGTTCATCCATATTTAGGTAGTTTCGATGGCCAGTTCGCGATATCTCATGGTTTTTTCCAGTTCCTTTTCTTCAACTTTGGCATCTCCTGGTACAGCAATATCAATAAATTGTATGGCCCTCAGATATTGGATTAAAATCCTGTGTATTGTGTTCCAAGTGGCAACTCGTCTGTATCAAAAGTCCCAAAAGTTCTTCACCATCTCATTTTCGACAACTTTTTTCCATCTTATATTCCCAAGACTTTTTGGATACAGGTAGGGTGTATTTTTTACATAATGACCAGTGCATTTATTTATTTATTTATGTATTTATTTATTTATTTATTTATTTGTCAATTGCTTACAAGATAATAGGTATAAGTAAAACATAGTTATGAATACATGGATACATATAAGAAAAATAAAATATAAAAGAAACAATAGGATTGGGACGGTAGGCACGTTGGTGCGCTTATGCCTACAGGCCTCTTAGGAAAGGGGTGAGGTCAATGACCAGTGCATTAATTTAGCAACTGGATCATGTCTAGCTTTGTAGTCAGTTTGTGCAATTTGCTGTACTCACATATTAAGTTTGTGAAACAGTTTCAACTTTGTCATTGCAAAGTTGGCAATTTGGATTGTCAGTGGATTTTAGTTATCTTTGTTTTCATGAGATTAGTCTGAAGTGCTTTTTTCTTGAGCAGCAAGTATTAAACCTTCCATTTCTTTCTTGATGGTTCCTCTCTTAAGCCATGCCCATGTCAAGTTGTTATCACATTTTCCTTCAATGTTTTTCAAGTGCTGCCCATGCAAAGCTTTGGTTTTCCATCTATTTAATCCGTCATCCAGCTGTTTTTCCTTCTATTCTGCCTTTGTTTCTGTTGTTTTTATAATGTTCTCCGTTTTCACAGCCTGCAGCAATTTTTCTGTATTTTGGTTCACATAATCATTCAAACTTCGTTTTTCTTCTTCTACAGTTTGATGGATTTGCAATAGCCCTCTGCCCCCTATTCTTCTTGGGAGGTATAACCTGACAATGTCACTTCGTGGATGTAAAGCATGGTACATATTCAAAAGTTTACATGTTTTCTGGTCCAGGTTTTCCAGTTCAACCACAGTCCAGCTGATGATTCCATCTGGGTAGCCTATCACTGGAACTGCCTATGTATTAATGGCTTTAATTATGTTTCCAGCATTCAGTTTTGATATTTTGCGGATCCTCCCAATGTCTTCCTTTTGCATTGACTTTTTGACTTTTCCATTCAAGATATTATCTGCTTCCAATATGCCTAGGCATTTATAAACATCATCCTTTGCTAATGCTTTCACAATGCTTCCATTTTGCAGTTCTATTCCTTCTATTTTTTTTCAATTTTTCCTCACTGTATGGATAGTATGGCACATTTTTCAAGTCCAAAGTTCATTCTGATGTTGTTGCTGAACAGTTGAACCATAGTGAGTATTCATCCAAGTTCAGTGGGGCTTTTCGCATACAATTTTAAGTCATCCATGTATAGTAGATGGTTTATCTTGGCATGTTGGCTTGAGATTTGGTAGCCCAGTTTTGTGTTTCGTAGGATTATTGTTATTTTCCATTTTTGCATATTTGCTTTCAAAAATGTGGTTGTTAGTACTATTATTATATACTTTATTCATTAAACATGAAACTCAGTCAACTGAACATTCAAAAATGCATCACAAATATCACTGACTGGTGCTAATGGTTGATACGGGTTGCTGCCAGCAAAATTTAGAGACGTTTAATAATTCCTCTAAAAGTGGAGAAATCCTTCCTAAAAGTAAGGAAACTCTCTCATTATTGTTGTTGTTATTGCTGTTGTTGTTGGCTGCACAGTCAGCTAGATGTTTAGATTGGATTTAGCATATTTATCTACCTATCAAATCTTTCCCAAGAACCTGGGATAGGCAGACATGATTTGAAGTTTTGTTGCAGGATGTCAGCTTTCCAAGTCAAACTGCCTTCTGCAATTGACTGATGAGGATTTTGTCAATGCCGATGATGTTCAAGGGATGCTCCAGATCAGGGCTGTCAAACTTGCAGCCCATAGGCCGGATGTGTCACGCCCAGTTTAGCGAAGGGGAGAAAAGTCGCAATATGTCATGTGACGATGCCATGATGACGCGAGTTTGATACCCCTGCTCCAGATGTTCTGGGATTCCATCCAAAGTGCCTATCTCTATCAATACCAGTGGTGCTTCCTTTTGCCATAGTTGTTCTATTCCCATTTGCAAGTCTTTGTATTTTGTGGCTTTCTCCAGTTCTTTTTCTTCTGCTGTCTCCAATTACTGCCACATCTGATATCCATAAGTGCAGGTGTTTGATGAAATGCAGTTAATATAACCATTGTTAAGACAGAGATGGTCAAATGTTTGGCCAACAGGGGAACAATGTTGGGAAGTTCTTCGAGACAAGGGAAATGTGGATGGAAAAACAAGTCTATAGGCAGAGTGGATTGGGCCCAAAAGAGTGGTTTTAAGGGAAGCTGGTTTCAAGGATTAAATGTTCAGAGCTGTTTGTCCCAATAAGATCTTCCTTTATGTCTCTGATCAAGTGTATGTTGGATCAAGTACCATGTAAAGTGATGACGATGGTACAATTTAAAAACTAAAACTAAGAAAAATTTAGAGACGTTTAATAATTCCTCTAAGAGTGGAGAAATCCTTCCTAAAAATAAGGAAGCTATCTCCTAATCCTGGTTTATTGCTTGTCTGACCTCTAATCCCAAGTTTCTCTTTGCCTTTGGACTGGCTGCTTAATTCTTCCTTATGGTTTCTTTTCATTTCTCTTTTAATTCTGATTATTTATGCAGTTTTGGCTGAAGCAGAATTTCTGTGCAAGGCTAAACTTGGTAACCAGCTGCAATTGGCCTCAAAAATAATCTTTTTTTTTAAATTTTGAATTTGTGGTGTTCTCTGAGCTTGCTTGTTGAAAGCAAGCAAACAACCAAACTCGGAGAGCAGCAAGGATTCCAACCCCGAATTGTAATGATTCTCATCTATTGGCATCGGTTTTCTATTCTGAATGCATAATTGTTCCTCTCAAACTTAAATATCACTGAAGGTGCCCAACCCATCAGTTATGTTTCAGGTGGAAAATGTAAAAATGGCAGTTTGGAATGGAGAGGAAGAGAGTTCGGTGTTTATCTCTGCTGAGTCTTCTTAATGATCTGGCTGAAGGGCTCTTCCAGTAGATGAGGCTCACAACAACCCAGAACTACCAAAAAAAAAAAAAAAAAAGGAATTTCATTATGCAAATTGCTCTATTCCAGCCAACAGTCAATGCCAGGGCAATGGAACATAATTACATTGGTTGGGATTACTCTTAAAACTGGACAAATTCCTGACCAGCTGTACAATCCCAAGGACATGAATGCAACTTTGAACTCAGTAGAGTCAGAAGGATGTAGCACCTGGATTTTCTAGCCATGCTCTCCATCCATGCACCCGATTCTATCATTTCCTTCCTGAGAAGGATACATTATTCAAGATGTTAAGCTTATGATAGGATGGTAGGCAGGGAATTTATTTATTTATTTTATTTATTTTATTTTCTCAAGTGATTATAAGATAACAGATATAAGCATAAACATAGTTATGAATACATGAAATGGATACTTATAAGAAAAAATAAAAAAGAAACAACATGAATAAGTCACAGACTCCCAAATACATTTTTCTCCAAACAGTTTGGCTGCCTATGATGTAATTTGCTGCTTACATAAGTCCCCACAATTCAGCAAAGCATTGTCAAGAGAATGCGAGATCTCCATGTACTTGCCTGTCAAAGAGAATCTTAAATATTGTAATTTTACAGTTTAGTACAAAGTTGCACCATAGCAACGGTCTTCCATCCAATCTTAGCAGCACTGAGGAGAATGCAATTCAAGTGGCCCTCCCGTGTTTTTCAGCCCTTGAAAGCATCTTCATCTGCCTTTTTACAATGACAGGCCAAGGGCTTACCTAGAAGCTGGGCTTTAAAGATGAAAGGACCTTCTTTAACTGTTATTAGTGCAAATTGAATTTGTGATGAACACGTGGGTCTCTCTAACCTTTTCATGAATGAAACTTAAGCTCCTCTGATCTTTGTACTAGACTCTTCTTGATGTCATTCCTTCCTGCTGGGATAGTCCATCTCTTCCTTCCTTCCTCAACTTACTATGCAGATTAAACCATGTTTCTTATTCCTTCTTTTATTCCTTCTTTCAAAGCTAGGGAATTGCTGGCTAGGCTGGAGGGAGGGGTCAAGCAAGGACCAAACTTGGAATTGTTATTCTGCTGTAAACAGCATAATCATAAGCTTTTCCAGAATCCATAGAGCCTTACCTGGTTGTTCCCAGGGGAAGGCCAGCAGTCTGGTGAGAGTCTTGTAACATAGGTGGTAGACTATAAAGTTTCAGCCTGAGGTTATTCATCAGGGGTTCTACTTGCTTGCTCCTGATATTGTATTGATCAGCATGAAACTTGGAAACATTCAGTGTTGGATTGGGCCAGTGTCAAGACTTAGCATTCTAAGAGCGATCCAAAAACACAAAACCTTGGCAAAGATAACTTCCATATCCCTCCAAGTGAACCTACTCATTCCAAGCACTGGATCCACCAGACATTCAATTCCATTAACTCCCTCGAAGCAATATCATTCTGGGGCATCTGAGGACATCAAAATATATCTGTTGCAGAAACACAAGTCTCAGGTCTTTTCCCAGCTGTCAATCCCAGCTGTCAATCAAAGAGGAGGATCTGTAAGGAAAATGTTGAAAGCTGTTCTTGCATATGGACCATCCCAGGAATGGTACATTTTAACATTTCTGGGGACAGAGGTAAAACTTTCAGATGATTTCATCATGGGAATGAAAAAGGCTGAATTTGGAGATGAGATTCAGGAAAAAGGAAAAAGAGCAATTCTCATGGTTTTTCTGGTTTTGCAAATTTCATTCACCATCATACAAGTAGGAAGCTTTTCATCTGTGGCCATCTGGAGAATCTCTCATGCTTCAGCACTTTAGGTCTTAGGATCTTAAGTTCTAAGGATCTTAGGATGTTAGGTCTTAAATATTGTAAGATTTGTGGATGGATGGATGGATGGATGGATGGATGGATGGATGGATGGATAGATAGATGGATGGATGAATGGATAAATAAGAGAGAGAGAGAGATGCAAGATAAGATAGATAAGTTAGATGATGGATGGATGGAAGGAAGGATGGATGGATGGATGAATAGATGAGGGGGGGAGGGAGAGATGAAAAATCCCTTGCTTCTAGAACCTCACTTCCTATAGAATGCTGTTAATGAGCCATGGTGGAGCAGTGGTTAGAGTGAAGTATTGCAGGCTACTTCCGCTGACTGCCTGCTGTCTGCAATTTGGCAGTTCAAATCTCACCAGGCTCCAGGTTGATTCAGCCTTCCCTCCTTCTGAGGTGGGTAAAATGAGGACCCAGATTGTTGGGGGAAAGAGGCTGACAATGTAAACTGCCTAGAGAGGGCTGGAAAGCACTGTGAAGCCAGATATAAGTTTAAGTGCTATTACTATTGCTATTAAAGAAGCTTAGATCTTTGAAGAAGAGCAGAAGGAAATGACAGCCACAACAGATGTCCACATTTCCAGTTACTTGTTCCCAAAGTGCCTTCAGATCGACACATAGCAGCTACTGATTAGGAACTTTCTATACCAATTGACTGGTTTGTAATGAACTGTCCCGTATTCATGTTAAGACCAAAAAAAGGATTAAAGGGTTTTTTAAATTATTGGTAAGCTGCCCAGCCATCAATCTGGAAGAGAAATAAGCACAGAAACAATAATTAACACTATGAATTAATTTCCCTGCTCCTGTACAAACTCTAGGTGCAACCAGACTGATGGATTCTTTTCATACTAATATATGATCTGCTTTTAATATAATTCTTTAAATTAAATTCTTTAATTTAATTCTTCTTGAATTCATATCTCTCTCACTTAATTTTTCACTTGATACAACAGTCCCATCTGTTCCAGCCATGCATGTGTGAACCTAGACCTAGTACAGTATAATTTATGCGCCCTGTGATTCTTTTGCAGAAATTCTCTCTCTTTTTTTTTTTTTTGGTGGTAATGGGAAAACAACGACTTTGAATAACAGGATAATTATAGAGAAGAGTTTACAGAAGCAGTGCCAACAGCTTCAGCAACGCTTGCTTGAGTGTTAGGAAGAGTTGTGTAATTATGGGAAAAGAGGAATCAGCAAAATGTACTGCCTAATGAACTAAATTAAGTCCTTGGTGGTCAAACAAACCCTTCTGCTTTCTGTATTGACCCATCTCTGTTCTGCAGCCAATTGGACCACTGACATATCCAGGACCTGGTGGATGATATGGTTGGTTGTATAATTTACTAAGAAACAATGTTGGGTTTGTCCGTCAGGGAGTTTGAATCAGCTCTGATCAGGTTCAAACTCTTGGTTTAAAGTTGGATTGCCAAACTAACTTTGTCTCGTTTAGATAATTGGTTGGATTGAAAACTCCAGAATGGTTCAAGGATTCTATAAAGTGGTGAATGGGTTCAGAAACCTTCATTTCAGTTTGACCATTTGATCTGAATCGTTTAATAGGTTAGGCAAGAAAAACCAAAAGGACGTATATAGACTGGGTGAAACCAGACTTAATAGCAGTAACTATGAGAAGGATCTCGGAGTCTTAGTGGACAACCAGGTAAATATGAGCCAAAAGGATGAGGCAGCAGCCCAAAAAGCCAATGGAATCCTAAGTTGCATTAATAGAGGGATACAATCAAGATCAAATGTGGTACTAATACCACTCTATAAAGCCTTAGTAAGACCACACCTAGAATACTGCATCCAGTTTATAATTATAAAAAAGATGTTGAGACTCTAGAAAGAATGCAGAGAAGAGCAACCAAGAGGATTAGGGGACTGGAGGCTAAAAACATACAATGAATGGTTGCAGGAACTGGGCTTGGCTAGTCTAGTGAAGAGAAAGACCAGGGGAGACATGATAGCAGTTTTCCAATATTGGAGAAGCTATCACAGAAAGGAGGGGGTCAAGCTATTTTCCAAAGCACCTGAAGGCCAGACAAGGAATAATGGGTGGAAACTGAACAAAGAGAAATTCAGCCTAGAGATAAGGAGGAATTTTCTGACAGTGAGAACAATCAACTGATGGAACAGAAGTTGCCTTTGGAAGTTGTGGGTGCTTCATTATCACTGGAGGCATTCAAGAAGAGACTGGACTGCTATCTGTCAGAAATGGTGTAGGGTCTGCTAGTTGGGAGGGGGTTGGACTAGATGACCTACCCTTCCAAGTGTGTTAAACTCATCTGTTAAACTCAGAGGTTCCCAACTACCGATCCGTGGACTAACACTGGTCCATGGCCTGCCAGGAACTGGGCCACGCAACCAAGTGAAGCCCAATTTGTAGACACGCAGGATGCAAGCAGCACATGAAACTATACTCTCTGGTCCATGGAAAACATTTCTCCATGGAACTGGTCGATTGCACCAAAAATGTTGGGGGTCTGCTGATTTAACTGATCTGGGAACCTAACTGGAGATTCAGATTGAGTTGAATTGGGAGTGAATTTCTCAACTGAAACTCAGCGCAGTATTCTTTGTCAAGGACTTCCATCTGAAAAGATGCTTGTAGCAGCTTTAAGTGAAGAAGACATCCAAGTATATTAATTAGATGGATTAGGAAAGTGAATCAGAGAAAGCCATCATAGTCCACATATGAAGGATATGTTGTGTTGTGGAGCTCAGATATGAATCTGAGACCCTTCATGCTAATCTTCTCTGACAATCTACCACTCAGCTGGTAATTGTTGAAGTGAGATGTCAAATCTGATCTTCTCTTAGTGATGCCACTTTATTTTTAATCCAAAATTTGCTTAGTAACCTTTTCAGGACTAGACATCTTTCAATGGAGATGTCTACTTAAGAGAGGTCTATCCAACTATCTGACTAATATAAGGTCATCCTTTGACAGCCTGTTCAGTAAAAGATAGTTTCTTGAAAGGTGAATGAAGAATTGGCTATTCTTGGTCATGAAAGGAAACTTGTCTAGTAGGAAGACAAGAAACAATGGTCAGAAACTAACCAAAGAACGAAGCAACCTAGAACTAAGGAGAAATTTCTTAACGGGGAGAACAATCAACCAATGGAACCACTTGCCTTCAGAATTTGTGGGTGATTCATCACTGGAGGCTTACAAAAAGAGACTGGTCAACCATTTATCTAAACAACAAGCAAGGGATTGAACTAGAAGACCTCCTTCCAACCCTATAGAACATCATGTGTCCACTGAGTCTTAGCTGTGTTCCACAGAGAATATTTGCCTCCTTCCCAATGTAGAAGCATCATATCAACAAAATATTCAGCTTCAACTATGTATTTTTTTAGCCTAGGCATTTTAAAACTAGTTTATTTTCTTCCAATTGAGCATCCTGCAGTCATGTGACCATGCTTAATGACAGTGCTGCCCAAACCCAGTAAACTTTTTGGTTCGCTCAATGTCCATAGTGTTCGTTTAGTAACCCCTGCACAAAAGATAGTGAAATCAGGTCACTCACATGGATGATCCAATTTACTATCGTCACAACTTAAAACCATAATGGGCAGAGCGTCAAACGCCAAGGAAATCAGAGGATTCAGGCAGTTCAAATGAGTATAAAGATTTATTGCAAGCTTAAGCTCTCTACAAGAACCTGACCAACTAATGGTCAAGGAAAATGAGCGGGAGATAAGAAAGGCAACCCAAATGTGGGCTGGACTTAGATCCTTTGCAGGCATGCAGAGACTCATGGCTAATAATGCATTTGACTCCTCCCTCGGGCTCAGCCTGATTATCTCCCATCCAGACTCCATTACAGTCATAACTTGAGAAATACTTGCAGCAGCTTCTTTTGTCTAAATTTGAGGAAATATACATATTAATGCATTTTTAGGGAGGAAATGCATTTAAAAATAGATATTTCAGGAAATGCAGGGATGTCAGTTGCGGTGTGGGAGTCAAGGGGAACAAAAACAAAAGGTAGAAATAGGTTCACCTTATCTTTTCAAGGCAGGTACGTAAGAAGGCGTGTTTGGCAGGCAAGCTGCCTCATTTCACCTTAAAATAGACCCAAATGCAGAACTGATCCGAAGGCCACATCATTTCAGAAGCTAACAAGCCCTTAGCAGCAGAACCTGGAATTAATCCAGTGAATTTTGTGCATCGGTGATGCTGGCCTTACCGAAGAGTTTCTTCTGCTTCTTTGCAAATATTGGGTTAGTCCTTGGTATGTGTGTGTGAGGGTGGGGGGAAGAGGGGATTCTCCCAGCTGCAGCATTGTGATAAGCTATTGGGAGGTAAGATAAATCAGGCCTGTCCTTCCCCCTATCATTAGGAAATAATAACCAGTCTCGGGAGGGATTCCCCCTTCCTCCATTCACCATTTGTTAAGATGAATTTGTTATGTTGAAGAATGCTTTCCATCTGGAGCCCATCTGATTTGGTGGCATTTCCACAAGGATTTCTCTTTTTCCAGGAAAGTATTTAGGTTTGCCTTCAAGACCCATGGGAACTCTTGTTGAATTATCCATGACCAGTGCTGACTGAGTGGAAAGAGATGAGGAAGAAGAAGGAAAACAATGGATATTGACAAGAGGTGTCCTCCAAAACCTGACGCTGAAGATTCCGCTGGACTGAATGACCTTTATATACATTGACTGGTCAAGTTATCAAATTGATTTGATGTGTTGAACAAGGAGAACAAGGAAAAAGAGGAGGATGGGGGGGGAGGAGGAGGAGGAGGAGGAGGAAGAAGAAGAAGAAGAAGAAGAAGAATAGAAGAAGAAGAAGAAGAAGAAGAAGAAGAAGAAGAAGAAGAGAGATAGAGGAGAGGAGGAGGAGAGGAAGGAGAGAGGAGAGGAGGAGAAGAGAGAAGAAGAAGAAGAGAAGAAGAAGAAGAGAAGAAAAGAAGAAGAAGAAGAAGAAGAAGAAGAAGAAGAAGAAGAAGAAGAAGAAGAAGAAGAAGAAGAAGAAGAAGAAGAAGATTGTTCTCTGGTTGACTTGCATGGAGTATTCAAATCTGTAGCTCTGTGGGTAGAAAGTAGGGATGCTATGGAGAGAATAACACAATGGGAACTGTGAAGATAGATAGTGCATCTTCACCAATAATTTATATTTCATCACTTAGATATTATTTTCCAACCCATTGCTATTGCATCTCTCAGTTCTTCTCCACAGGTTGGGGGAAGTTATGGGAAGGAACTGTCATGTTATTAAATGACAAAAAGACACTGGAGAATGTTAGGACAGCTATAAATAAGCTTCTTCAACAGAATCTATTTTTCCCCCCATAAAAAGAAGAATCGGGGAAAACCATGGATTTGTCCTGAGAGGGTTTTTTGAACTTTGCATGATCAGTTGAAGGGTGGCATTTTCAAATGAGAGCCTTCTAAATGAGCTTTATAAGAGAAGAAGGGTCCATGCTGAGAAATGATCCATTGGAATGTTGATTTCCAGAAATTGCTAGTGTCCCACAAGGAATATAAAAGGAGAATTGAAGAGATGGAAGAACTGCGCTGGAGATTCTATTGCTCTTTTATAAGATGCAATAGTCTGTATTATCCCAAGATGAGTTTTCGCTTTTTTGTAATGTACGGCTTTTTCTAAGACTGATTTCCTTGGTGGGATTAGCAAAACATAAGAGAAAGTAAAAGAAATTGGTAGCTGTAGAAGCTGAACTTGGTTGAACCTCTTTGAAGTTTCCTTAATAGCTTAAACCCAGAAGTTCAACATTATCCTTGACAGTCAATTTTTCTCTGGAATCCTTAGTGTTGGCTTGGTGGTTTTCTTATAGACATTTCATGACCTGACTACAGAACATCATCAATGCTAGAAGGGAGTGGGATTTGCAAAGAGGAGGAGGAGGAGGAGGAGACGACTATGGGGTCCTTGATATTCTCTGATCTTGGTTGTTTTCTTGCAGAGGTTTTATCACCCAACTAGTTAACATTATCAGTGCTAGAAGGGAATAGGGTTTGCTCTCTGTTTATAGACAAATGGTTTACCCTGTCGGTGTTAGAGGGAGGTGTTGGTCTCCTAGCTTTAGTCTAGCATACTTTTTTTTAACATTAAGTTTCATCTCCAGGAAGACATTGTCTTTGTTAATAATGTAACTCTAAAACTATAATCACAGCCCTAGCAACAAGCAAGTGCAGACAGCAAGATGCACCACATGCCCAGAATGCCAATATGAGCGATTAATCATCAAGTTATTATTTGATTATTCACACTCTCCCAGTTGTGAATGCGTATGGGCTGAATGCTGAATCAACTCAGCAGGATCTTATGATTGAAAATGGTATATTGCAAGAATCTCTATTATCTATCTATCTATCTATCTATCTATCTATCTATCCATCCCTCTCTCCCTCCCTCCCTCCCTCCCTCCCTCTATCTACCATCTATATACCTACCTACCTACCTACCTATTTATATGTCTATCTATCTATCTATCTATCTATCTATCTATCTATCTATCTATCAGCTAACTATCATCTGTTTATTTAATTTATATCATCTAACAACACCATGTAATAAGCAATCATAAAATCAATAAGTTGAGTGAGGATAGATCTAGCAATTTTCATTTTCAGCAGCTACAACATCTTAACCAATGAACCTTAGCACCACCACTGAGAAGGCCCTGTCACAACTCAGTGGAGTTCTCATAATTCAAATGAGAGTCCTCCAAATATTATAGATGTAACTTCTAGTGTTATACCTAGAGTACAGAGAGGAAATCTCATTCTCTTCTAGCACTGATGATGTTACCTAGTTGGATAATGAAATGTCTGCAAGAAAACAAGCAAGCTGTCAGAATCTGATTCTGAGGGGGAGGCCAAGCAGCTGACAGGGAATGGGAATGTGGCTCTGTTGGCTGTGGAAGAAACTGGGAAAGGGCAAAATCTGGCTGGGCAGAGCAGGAAAGAGGTAGAACAAGGGAGAGGAAATTCAGTGGAAGATCCAGGCCCACCTAGGGCATGTAGGGAGGAACAGAGAAGGGAGCAACGTGACTTGTGTGACTTATGGGGGAGGAAAGGGCCCTGATTCCCTTCATTAGCTACAGCTGGGAACACAGGATGTACTTTGTTTTCGGACTGAATTTCCTCCATTTAAAGACTGTTCTTGGGAGAGTTTTTTCTCCATCCGAAGGTAACCTGGACATTGGGAGCAAAGTTGGAGGTATTAAAGGGATTTTTCTTACTTATGTGTTGCCTTTGTGCCATGCCTTTTTGGGTCATCACACAAGCTCAAAACACCAAGGACCCCATAGTCGTCATCCTCCTCCTCTTCCTCCTGCTCCTCTTCTTCTCCTCCTCCTCCTTTTCCTTTCCACAAACCCCACCCCCTCCTAGCACTGATGATGTTGCCTAGCTCGGTAAGGAAACGTTTTCAAGAAAAGCAACCAAGCCCAGAGAGCATCAAGAATCTCACAACTTCTAGACTCACTAGCTGTCTGCCACAACGTTGTGTTTATTTATTTATTTAATTAAATTTCTATACCGCCCCCTCTCCCAAAAAGGGACTCGGGGCAGTGTACAGCCTACTAAAAATAGAATATATACAATTTAAAAACAAATTAAATACAAGAATCCGGCCGAATCCCTTCAGTTATAGAATACAAAATTTAAGATTTCAGGATTAAATTAAAAAGTTAAGATTTAAAAATTTAAAAACCGAATTAAATTAAAACCCATAAACCATTTACTGGGCCAGGCCGGCCTGTTGGAAGAATAAGATCTTGACTGTGCGCCGGAAGGTCTGGATGTCAGTAATGGCCCGTATCTCCGGGGGCAGATCATTCCACAGGGAGGGGGCCCCCACAGAGAAAGCCCGCACCCTTGGGGCCACCAGCCGGCAACGATCAGGCAGAGGCACCCCAAGGAGGGCAATCCCTGTGAGAGCGTACTGGGCGGTGGGAGGCTGTTGATGGCAGCAGGCGGTCCCGTAAGTACCCAGGTCCCGAGCCATGGAGCACTTTAAATACAGTCAGTACCACCTTGAATCGGATCCAGAAGGCCACAGGAAGCCAGTGCAGCCTGCGGAGAAGCGGTGTTACATGGGAGCTCCGAGGGGCTCCCACGATCAGCCCGCGCGGCCGCATTCTGAACCAACTGCAGCCTCCGGACACTCTTCAAGGGGAGCCCCATGTAGAGAGCATTGCAATGTTTAAAAAAAAACCCCAGAGAACTCTAGAACTAAATAATGAGAATCAGGGGACATTATTAAAACACTCACTTCTCTGCTGGAGACAAGCGCAGGGCATTTAGAAATCAGAATATGGAGAAGGTGACTTTCAAAACTGTTTATACACCTAAAAAGTCAAGAGGGAAATCCTGAATTTTCTCCTGCACAAACCCTATGCAGACTAACAGCAGTAAAGCATCTCCTCCTGAGAGACAGAAGCGTGACAATAAAGGAAGAGCAAAGCTAAAATATTCTTCTTTTTTCTACGTGTTAGTAGCTCAGTTGGATAGCAGCCATCCCCCTCCCCTTAATTTTTTTTTAATTTTTAATTTTTTAAAAAAACCGAACAATACCTGGGCTCTCTAGCTGATGTTGGAGATTTAGTTTCTCAATCTTTTTATGGACAGCTAACGAGAGGCAGCAAAATTGGTGCTTATGCTGGAAGTATATCTTTTCTTTCCTTTTTTAGTTTTATTACTTATTTATTTTTAAGATATTTATTATTCTTTTATCAGCAAAGATAAAATAAAACAGAAAAACAAGACATTGACAAACCTCCAAAACTAATAAGCAAGGGGGAGGGGGTGGTGAAGAGACCTTGTTTACAAAAAAAAAAAGAAAGAAAGAAAGAAAAGAAAAGAAAAGAAAAGAAAAGAAAGAAAGAAAGAAAGAAAGAAAGAAAGAAAGAAAGAAAGAAAGAAAGAAAGAAAGAAAGAAAGAAAGAAAGAAAGGAAAGGAAAGGAAAGGAAAGGAAAAGGAAAAAAACAACTATTAAGTAGCAATAGCAATAGCACTTATATACTGCTTCACAGTGTTTTACAGCACCTCTCTAAGCAGTTTACAGAGTCAGCCTCTCGCACCCAACAATCTGGGTCCTCATTTTACTAACCTCGGAAGGATGGAAGGATGAGTCAACCTTGAGATGGTCAGGATCGAATTGCCGACAGTGGGCAGAATTAGCCTGTAATGCTGCATTCTAGCCACTGTACCATCATGGATGGATGGATAGATGGATGGATGGATGGATGGATGGATGGATGGATGGATGGAAGGGGAAAAGAGCTCAAGCAATAGCCCTGAGACTTATATACCGTCTCATAGTTCTTTACAGCCCTCTCTAAGCAGTTTACAGAGTCAGCATATTGTTAGCATATCGCCCTCAACAATTTGGGTCCTCATTTTACCAACTTGGAAGGATGAGTCAACCCTGAGCCAGTGAAAATCGAACTGCAGGCAACCGGCAGGCAGCAGAAGTAGCCTGCAGTACTTCATTCTAATCACTGCACTCAATAGCATTCTATAGGGATGTGAGATTCTAGAAGCAAGGGATTTGTCATCTCTCTCTCCCTCCCACCCTCCCTCTTTCTCATTCATCTATCCATCTATCCATCCATCCATCCATCCATCAATCCATCCATCCTTCATCTAATTTCTCTCTCTCTCTCTCTCTCTCTCTCTCGTTAATGGGGTAATGGGGATGTACCCTCCTTCCTCTCTCTCAATGCAAATTATTTGGTGTATTCTGAAAAACTTTCATCAGTTTCTTCCCCATTCATCAAGAGTGCTTCGCTTTCAGTGTTCTATTATTAAAGGCGTAAAAGAGGAATTATTTCAGCTACACAACCGAACAGACGCACACGCACTCACACTCATACACAGACACACACCCAAGCCCTGCTTTAAATCAATTTGCTCCATGCTAGCAATTAGATTGCATGGCTAATTTATTCAGACAACAAATCTAAGATTTGACAACAGATCACTAATCAATCCACAAGAGCTCTGCTGCTGGTCCAGCTATTTTTAGATAATCCCTAAAGAAGTCCCAGTATATAGCAAGTCGAATGGCTTCACAGCGACCAACATCATTTAATACAGCCGTAGAGATGGGGAGCCCTCCTGTGTGGTCAGGGTTTGTTTTTGTGCGTGTGTGTGTGTGTGTGTATGTGTGTGTGTGTGATTGACTAAGTTTATTCATTCATTTGACAGCAGGCTCTGACACCATAACAATTTCATCAGCTTTCTATTTTGTTTCTCAAATTTGGCATGGTTTGGTCAGATGCCTTCTCGAACTCTTTCTCATTTAGCCTCCACCAAAGAAGAAGGAAAAAAAAATGATGAATTTCTCGTGGATACAGCATGAACAAATTTAAAATGTCTTTAATGAGCAAGTGAGGAGAGCTTCAGCCCTGATTTATTTAATTCCATGAGTTCTGTCTCATCCACTTTCATAGATTCTCAGCAGCTCCCAAACTAAAAAAAATATTGAAGACAAAGATCTCAAACTCTCCATCCCATCATTAGGTCTATCAAAATGATCCAGATGGATCTTGACAGAATTGAACACTGGGTCCTATTACACTTAGGCAAAAAAAAAACCAAAAGTGCACATATTGACTGGGTGAAACCAGACTTAATAGCAATAACTGTGAGAGGGATCTTGTAATCTTAGTGGACAACCAACTAAATATCAGCCAGTAGTGTGCAGCAGCAACCAAAAAAGCCAATGCAATCCTAAACTGCATTAACAGAGGGATACAAACCAGATCAAGTAAGGCACTAATACCACTCTATAAAGCCTTAGTAAGACCACATCTAGAGTACTGTGTCCAGTTTTGGTCACACTACTATGAAAAGTATGTTGAGACTCTAGAAAGAGTGCAGAGAAGAGCAATCAGTATGATTAGGGGACTGGAGGCTCAAACATACGATGAACAGTTGCAGGAACTGGGCATGGTGAGTCTAGTGAAGAGAAGGACCAGGGGAGACATGGTAACAGTCTTCCAATATTTGAGGGGCTGCCACAGAGAGGAGGAAGGGGTCAAGCTATTTTCCAAGGAACCCGAAGGCCAGATGAGGAATAATGGATGGAAACTGATCCAGGAGATAAGGAGAAACTTTCTGACCATGAGAACAATCAACCTGTGGAACAGAAGTTGCCTTCAGAAGTTGTGGGAGCTGGAAGCTTTTAAGAAGAGACTGGACTGCACTCTGTTAGAAATGGTGTAGGGTCTCCTGCTTGGGGGGGGGGCGGTTGGATTAGATGACCTACAAGGTCCCTTCCAACTCTGTTCATCTCTTAAAATGACAGTTCAGATAAAAAAGAACAGTTGTCATCTTTTAAAAATCAGAATTAAGAATGTCCCTGAGCACACCACATCTTATATGAAAGAAGTGTATTTTGGCCAGACTTGTGAAATTTGATATCAGGGTAGCATGTTTAAAGCTACCAAGAAGAAAGATGTTCTATCTCTTTTACATGAGTAGGACATTGTTGAGGAATCCAGAAGGAAAATTCTGTGCACTTTTAGATCCTTTCAACTCCAAATCAGGTTTCATGGAGTCACTGGGTTGAGATGGGTGGCTTTAAAAATCGAATAAGTAAATGAATCCAAGAAATAAATAAGTATGGCTTGACTTTTAAGTATGTGAAGAAGGGTAATTCTATTAATGAAACCCTTGGACTTCTTTCCTGCAAACTTAGACCATCCCTATGAGACTTTAGAGTTTTCAATCAATAAAACAATCAATCAGAATAAAGCTGGAGGTTTTTACAGATTAACAGAGTTGGAAGGGACCTTGATAGGTCATCTAGTCCAACCCCCTGCTCAAGCAGGAGACCCTATACCATGTCAGAAAATGGTTGTCCTTAAAAACCTCCAGGGTTGGAGCACCCACATCTGGAGACAAGTTGTCCCACTGGTTGATTGTTCTCACTGTCAGGAAATTCCTCCTTCGTTCCAGGTTGCTTTTCTCCTTGATTCGTTGCCTTCTGGTGCTTTGGAGAATAGCTTAGCTCCCTCTTCTTTGGGGCAACCCTTCAAATATTGGAAGACTGCTCTCATATCACCCATAGTCCTTCTTTTTCTAGCCCTGAACAATTCAGGATGAACTCTTCCTGTCAGCTGGGACATCCTATCTATGGAATATTCAAGCAAAAATGGTGGGAAAGTGTTCCCCAGCAAAAAAAAATATATATTTACTTGAATGGAAAAAGTTTCAACACTGTGACAAAGAAAAGCAATATGATGGAGGAGTGGTGTGTGTGTGTGTGTGTGTGTGTGTGTGTGTGTGTGTGTGTGTGTGTGTGTGTTGTAGGAAAAGTGTTGTCAAAAGAAGGGGAAAGTGAAGAATTGATGTTCGTTTCTGTAGCTAGTTCTCTCTCCTTATCTCCAAAAATGAGACTGGAAATGAAGTAAGGCAAGTTGTTATGGTAAAATAGAATGTTTCTCTCTCTGTCCTTCTCCCTCATCCAACCTATTTGTATGGCCTTCTGGAAATAAATAAGTCCTTGGAAGAGATAATTAGAAAAATCTACAGTGGTATCCTATTATTGCCGTTCTTTTTAGAGCACAGCTTAAACCACTATCAATACAGCAGCAGCAGCAGCAGCAGCAGGAGGAGGAGGAGGAGGAGGAGGAGGAAAAAAATACCCATACTGCCAAACAATTTGGGCCAAACTATGTAAGTTATAAAACCATGGTCTTCTATGAAAAAGGCTTTCATTTTCTTTCCTTTTTTTCTTCTTTCCTCCCTTTCTCTCTTCCTTCCTCTTTTCCTCCCTTTCTTCCACTTTCCCCTCCCTCCCTCCCTCCCTCCCTCCCTCTATTTTCCCTTTCTTCCTCTTTTCTTCTCTTCTCTCCCTTCCCTTCTGTTCCTTTCTCTTCCCTTCTCCTTCCTCCCTCCCTCCCTCCCTCCTTCCTGGTTCTTTTCCCCTTCCTTCCTTCCTTCCTTCCTTCCTTCCTTCCTTCCTTCCTTCCTTCCTTCCTTCCCTCCCTCCCTCCCTCCCTCCCTCCCATTCCTAGGGGACTCCTGGTGGCACATGTGATAGCAGAGGACAGATGCCAGAATGAATGAATGGACGGACAAATTGAACCCCAAACCTAACCAGGTGAGACCCTCTTCCAATTTTCCAACACGTTTTCCTTGGTTGTCCTCCTCCTGGTCTACCTTCCCTTCCTCCCCATGCAGCAGGTGACAAGAGGCTTTTCTTGAGTTACAGCCTTTACCTTTCCATCCAGCAACTGCTCTGGCCTTCTAGACCTTTAAGGTCCCTCCTAACTGTGTGATTCTGTTACCCTTTCCACCCTGTATTCTTCTACCTAGCATGTAATCCCCTGAGCCCCTCACCACCGCTTGGGCACAGAGATCAGATCTTTGGTGGCCCAAACCAGTCTCCTAGCTTTGCAACCAACTAGTGAATAGTACTAAACCCACCTTTAGTAGGACGTTCGGCCCCACCAAGTGTCTGACACAACAGAAGCTACTCTCTCTGCTCCACAAGAAGGGTTGGTTCGGGCTCGTATTGTCGATATTGTATGTTTATATATTAGGAGGCTGGAGGCTAGCTGCATTGGTAATTAAGTGCCTTTTCAGAAAGTTAAAATGTTTACCCGTTCCCCGGGGAACGTTTCGTAAAGAGAAGATGTTTAAAAAGTAAAGAAGCTTGGTGACAGCTTCGATGACTACTTAGGTTGTCAAACTGATGCGAAAGCAATTCGGCTGAAGCCAGCCAGGGAAAAACAAGCACGAAATGTTTATGCAAAAAGACTGTCAAATAATGGGACCACTGTGACAGGAGCTTCAAACAGCATCTTTATGCCTCAATTATTATTATTGGGGTCTCCCCTCCTCTCTCTCCTTAAATGCCTGTAATTGAAGGGAACAGGGGGCTGTGAGCTGCTCATATGGTGCTGGCACAATGGGACCTGGTTGTTGTTTTTTCTTCCCGATGACTTGGGGATAATGTAAACAGAGATTATTTGTGTGTGTGTGTGTATGAGAGAGAGAGAGAGAGAGAATGAGAAGAGAGATAGTGAGTGTGTGTGAGAGAAAGCGAGAGAGAGAAAGAGAGATTGAAAGAGAGAGAGAGAATGAGAGAGAAAGAATGAGAGGAGAGAGATAGTGAGTGTGAGTGAGAAAGAAATGAGAGAGAAAGAAAGAGAATGAGAGGAGAGAGATAGTAGTGGGAATCAAAATTTTTTTAATACTGGCTGTGTGGGCATGGCTTGGTGGGTGTGGCAGGGGAAGGATACTGCAAAATCTCCAGAGGTGGTATTTGTCGGTTCTACGAACTGCTCAAAATTTCTGTTACTGGTTCTTCAGAACTGGTCAGAACCTGCTGAATACCATCTTTGGAGATAGTGAGTGTGAGAGAGAAAGGGAGAGAGAATGAGAGAGAGGGACAGAGAAAGAGAGAATGAGAGGAGAGAGATTTTGTGTGTGTGTGTGTATGTGTGAGAGAGAGAGAGAGAGAGAAAATGAGTGTATGTGTGTGAGAGACAGAGAGTGAGAGAAGGGAGAGAAAAAGAGAATGAGAGAGAGAGAGAGAGAGAAAGACAGAGGGGATAGAGGGAGAGAGAGAAAAATGAAGGTACTGTTTGGAGCCACAGGAGATTCAGTTTAAGGCAATGAGTGTGCATTTGGTGTGGTGGGGAGGATGAGCTGGCAATTAATTCACGATGCACTTCCAATTCTACAACCATGCACAATGCTGTGTGCAGCTTAAAAATAGGGATGTTGCTAAGATTCATGATGAGCTGCTTTGGTTACTAGCACTAGTCTTCAAGATTTGCCGCAAAAGTGGGCATCATTCTCTGTGTCAGGCCTGTCCCCGCCTGGGCATTTAAGAAAGAAAGACCCTCGACTCCATATCGCAGTGAAAAGTATACTTTTACTAAAGCTAAGTGGTTACAGTGTAGGAAAAACCAGATCAGAGTATTCTGTTGAAAAAGGTGGGTCTTCAATGTGCGCCGGAAGGTTCACAGGTCAGTGATGGCTCGCATCTCCTGGTCTGCAGAGAAATGTCCCCCCCCCCAAAGCAATTAATCCAGGCTTCACGGAAACAAATGGCTGCGCCATATACATGGCTGCCCACCCCACTGGGACCCTCCACCCTTCGGCCAAGCGCAAACCTTATCTTGAGTAGAGCCATGTGAGCTGGAACTGGAAGGTAAGACCAATGGCGGGGGAGGGAAATCCACCCCGGGGTGGCTTGCTGACTTTGGTGGGAAAATTGGTCCCATATTCCAGAGCTGCAGTAATCACAGTACTGGCTCTTTGGTCATCCTGGAGCAACTGCTCCTCCACCCAGATGACTGCCATGGACTGATCTAGAAGATACCAACATCGCTTAAACCCAATGGAAATTTCAAAAATGGAAAACTATCCATTCTCAAAGGATCTTTTTTCCAGAAGTCGTTGGTAAAGTATTGTGTTCAGAACTGCCTACACTTCCTTCCCCCAACACACACACACATTGACCCAGCTCAAAAGGTTTAGAAACAGCATGGAAAATGCTCCTTTAGATCTCCACCCACAGTAACGGGTCGATGATGAAAGAATTATCCCTGAACTCCAAAGCTTAAAGAATCCGATTCTAAGAAATGAGCTCTTTACATATTTATGCACAATGTACTGATTCATAGCCGAAGTGCTGTGATTTGTTTCAACAAAGGAGGCATTGGATTGGAAGAAACTTGTGCAAACTTGTTGGAGGTTGCAAGCATTAACTGCATGGAATGTGATCGGGGGTACCATCCTGGTTGTGACAAGAAACCCATAGAAGATCGTATGTCAGATTATCCAGTAGTTACAAGTCTCGAGGAAAGCTTGAAGATGAAGCTTGCGTCAATGAAGTTCCCCAGGGGGTTGATCATTATGTGTTCTACCTCTTCCTAACAATATGGACCCCTCTTTTCTGGAATTTACAGTCTGTCAATTCTGGTAGCCATATTTTAAACCAGAATTCCAAATACTGTTGAAGAACAATCTCTACAGAAAAGGACATTATCCAAACACCTAGATTCTGTTTGACTCTCCATCCTTAATAATTGTAGAGATGAGATGACACAACTGTAGCAGGGGCAAGGTTGCTCTCTTTCCAGTCCAGGAGAACAATGGGAAGGACTACAAGTGTAGCATCTCCCTAGGTCAACCAACACATCCAAAGTGATGGCACCAGAGGTTTTTCAACTGGGCTCCCATCTAATGGACATTTCTATGGTTTCAGCTATTTTTTTTTTAAAGCACTAATGCAATAAAGGAGGGTGTGTGTGTTTGAGAGAGAGAGAGAAAGAGAAAGAGGGAGAGGGAGGGAGGGAGGGAGAGAGAGAGAGAGAGAGAACCAATTAGAGAAATTCATATTGTAATTTTTCCACTGAACATTGTGGTAAGAGCATGACTTAAGTGAGAGATCTTTCTGCAGTATTGTGGCAGGAAGAAGATGAAAGCACAAAGTGTAGAAAGAGGAAATGAAAGAGGGAGATTCGGGGTAAGAGGGAGGGAGAAACAGAAAGGGATGGGAGGAGGGAGGGAGAAAGAGGGAGGGGAGGAGGGGAAGAGTGGGAGGGGAGGAGGGGAAGAGTGGGAAGGGAGGGAGGGGATGGGTAAAGGGAGGGATGGGGGAGAGAGATAAGGAGACAGAGATGCAGAGAGGGCAGGAGAGAGGAAGGGAGGATCAGTAGGGAGAAAGGGATGAGGTGAGGAAAGGAGAGAGATGAGGAGAGGGAGGGAGAGGATGGGAAGGAGGGAGAGGGAAGGAGAAAAGGAGGGAGAGAGGGTGGGAGAGAGGTGAGGAGAGGATGGGGAGAGGGAAGGAGAGAGAGATGTGGAGAGGGAGGATGGGAAGAAGGAGGAAGAGAGGGAAGGAGAAAGAGGGAGGGAGAAAGGATGGGAGAGGAAGAGAAAGAGGGATGGCATGAGGGACAAGGAAAGAGAGATGAGGAGAGGGTAGGGAGAGGGAGGATGGGAAGAAGGAGGGAGAGAGGAAGGAAGAAAGAGGGAGGGAGGAGAGATGGAGAGGAGAAAGATGGGGAGAGGGAGAGAGCGAATCCCCTTTGTTACTGTATAAGAAAGCCATTCTTCAAAAAATAAAATAACATCGCAAAGCAGCTGGATTTTTTTTCTGCAAAGCAACAGTGTTGAAACATATCCCTGGCATTAATAATCACACTGCCCGCAATCAATTACACCTCAAGAATAATGCCACACTTGATTTCACAATGTTTGTACAATGAAATCAAGTGCAGCTTTGTTAGCTCTCTCCTCTCCCCCTAACACAAATCCTTCGCTGCCGCCTTGGGTTTTTAATACATTTCAGCTCCAACGAGGATTTATTCTCTGCCTTATTTTTTTTTTCCTCCTTCTGTGCAGAAAACAGGATGTGATAAAACAATGCGAAGAACTTGTCTCCATCCTGGAATCATTAACATCGCTCAGGATGGACCTCCCACAGTTTGGGTGGCGAAATGAAAGTCAGTGGTTTTCCTCCGGAAGTTGAAGCCTTTATTTTGTAGAATCCACATCCCTACAGAAGACAGGTGAAGGTTTTTTCTCTTCCTTTGTGTCTGTGTTTGTGCGCGAATTCTTTATTTTTTTTACAAATAAGCTTCTAAAGTGTGGAATCCTTGGTACTCTTTGAGGTCAGTAGTTTTCTTGTAGACGTTTGATGACTATCCGCCTGGTCTTGGTAACATCAACAGGGCTAGAAAAACAGATCATGCCAAATCAATCTTATTTCATTCTTTGACAGAGCCACTAAATAAGACCAGCAAAATTCTGTGGACATAGTATCCTTAGACTTCGACAAAGTAGAACACAACCTGCTTCTTGGTAAAGTAGAAAAATGTGGGATAAGACAGCATCGCTACCAGGTGGATTTGTAACTGGCTGACAAACTGTACTCAATGAGTAGTCCTTAATGGTACTACATCTACACAGAGGGAAGTAAGCAGTGGGGCACCAAAAGCTTCTGTTTTAAGGTCCAGTACACTTCAATATCTTCATAAAAGACTTAGATCCATGATGGTGAACCTATGGCACACGTGCCAGAGGTGGAAAACAGAGCCCTCTCAGTGGGAACCATCACCAGCTGCTCTTCTGGTTTCTGGCCAGCTGGTCTTCATGAGCACCGGAGCACTGGAAAATGGCCCGAAAAACAGCCAAAAACCAGGCTGTGTTGTGGGCTGTGTTTTGGGCTGTTTTCAAGGCATTTTTGGCATGCAAAGGGCCTAAAATGGCCTGAAAATGGCCCAAAAATGGCCTGAAAAATGGCTGAAAAACAGGCTGTTTTCAGGCCATTTTCTGGGCCATTTTCAGACTGTTTTGGGCTGTTTTTGGCATGAAAAATGATCTGAAAACAGCCTGAAAACATCCCAGAAAACATCCCGAAAAATGGCCTGAATACAGCAAAAAAAAAACCAGGTTGTTTTTTGGGCCATTTTCAGGCCATTTTTCATGCCAAAAATGCTGGAAAAACAGCCTAAAACACACGTGCATGGGGTGTTCCGGTTTGGGCACTCGGTGCCGAAAAGGTTTGTCACCACTGACTTAGATGAAGGAATAGAAGGTAGAACTCATCAAATTTGCAGATGACGCTAAGGTGGCAGAAGTAGCCAATGTCCCAGAAGACAAGCTCAGGCTCCAAAAACAGATTTGACAGACTTGAACAATGGGCCTTATCCAACAACATGAAATTTAAGGTGGAGAAAAGCCAGGTTTCACACCTAGGGAGGAAAAGCCAAAGGTGCAAGTACGGATTAGGCAAAACCTGGCTCAAAACCAGTAACTGTGAGAGGGATCTTGAAGTCCTAGTGGACAATCACTTAAACATGAGCCAGCAAACATGTACGGCGGCAGCCAAAACAGCCAACACAGTCCTAGGCTGCATAGAATCAAAATCAAGTGAAGTATTGTGTTATAAAACCTTAGTAAGGCCTCCCCTGAAATACGGCATCCAGTTTTGATGACAAATTAAGCTGAAGGGGATAGAGATCCTGAAATGCTTCATCAGCTGCTCCATGACTGGAGGCTTTCAAAAGCTATGAGGTGTCCATCTCTATTGTTGAATTTTTTTAAAAAATATGCATGTTCAGAAGTGTCCTTAGGTTCAGAATAACAGAGTTGGAAGGGACCTTGGAGGTCTTCTAGTCCAACCCCCTGCTCTGGCAGGAAACCCTATTAGATAAGCTGCCCGTTTCAGATAGATGGTTTTCCAATCTCTTGTTAAAAACTTCCAGTGATGGAGCACCCCCAACTTCTGGAAGGACGTTGTTCCATTGATTAATTGTTCTTATTGTCAGGAAATAATTCCAGGTTGCTTCTCTCTGATTAATTTCCATGCATTGTTTCTTGTTCTGCCTTCAGGTGCTTGGGAGAATAGCTTGACCCCCTTTTCTTTATGGCAACCCCGTAGATATTGGAACACTGCTATCATGTCACCCCCTGGTCCTTCTTTTCATTAAATCAAACATACCCAATTCCAGCAACCATTCCTTATATATATTTAACCTCCAGTCCCTTAATCATCTTCATTGCTCTTCTCTGGACTCTTTCTAGAGTCTCAAAATCTTTTTTACATTGTGGCAACTACAGCAGGATGCAGTAATCTAAGTGTGGTCAGAAAAAAAGGCAGGGGTGGGATTCTACCGGTTCTGACCGGTTCTATAGAACCAGTTGTTATGATTCTGTGCAGTTCAGAGAACTGCCAAATCATGCCCCTGGCTGGCCCCACCCCTCTCTGCCTGCCCTTCCCGTCCCTGCCCAGTCAGTCCTTATCGCGCATGCATGACATCATGCACATGGCTGACACCGCTGACTGCATTCTTCCCTGCCCAGTCATTCCTTAAGGCATTTCTTTCTTTTTTTTTCTCCCAACGATCAGCTGTTCCTATGATCAGCTATGTTGATCTGAGATCTCTTTTTTGCCTTCTTGGGCCCCAGGGAAACTTCCTGGGAGCAAAATCACTCCCAGGTGGCTTCCCTGAGGCCCAGGTGGCAAAAATAATGGGGGGGCTGTGCTGCAAAAAAAGCCATGCCCACCTAGCCACATGGCCACGCCCACCTAGCCACACCCACAGAACCAGTTGTTAAAAAATTTGAATCCTACTCCTGAAAAAAGGGGCTCTATTAAGGAAGAGCAGGTCTACCTGTGCATATGTACCAATTCAGACAATTTAAATCAAGTTTCTTTGGGCATAATATCTCCACCTAGCAACTTCCAAGGCTTGCTGTTTTCAATCTTCTACATCTTCATCCCTGGGTTAAAAGATTGACTTCATGCCTTCAACTAATCACCATGTGATTGCACTTCAATTTCCCTTGCTTTCTTCTTGGCGTGCCCTTGTATTGCCACTGGATGGCATGAGTTAGTTGTGAAGGAGTCATGCTTAGAAACTCAGTAATTAAAAATGGGATGAAGTCTAGGCATTGGCAGGAAACCTGGCCCTTTAGGGGAGTGATTTTTCAAGCTGTCTTCCAAGATGCCACAAGATGTTTCAATAGCTCATGGAAAGCTTTTCAAGACAAGGAAAGCAAGAATGAATATTTTTTCCTGGAATATATTGGAGGTATCAAGATGGGTTTCTGGCAATAGGTTGGACATGTCAAGATGGAGTTCTCTGGAATAGATTGGACACTTTGCAATGGTGTTTTTGGGGGAAATGCTGGCCACATCAAGACAGGTGTTTCTGGAAGATGTTGGATGCATCAGAATGCAGTTCTCTGGATCATATTGGATGCATAAGGATGGAGTCCTCTAGACCACAACTGTCAAACTTGCAGCCTGCAGGCTGGATGAGTCATGTGCTGGCCATGCCCTGGCCCAGTTTAGCAAAGGGGAAAAAAGTTCTGATACTTCATGTGATGCCACCCTGACGATATGGGCTTGGCCCCCCTTGCTTTAGATATTGAACATATCAAGGCTAGTTTTGCAACATATGGTCAGGCTAAAAGTCTATGTAGATGCTCATTCATCCAGGTCATGGTTGTCCCAAAGTGCTTTTTCAGGAGGCAACTGGACTTTCGTTGAAGATGTTTTGCTTCTCATCCAAGAACACAGTTAACTTCCAAATGACTCTCTAAAACAAGGGTCTTCAAACTTGGGAAGTTTAAGACTTGCGGACTTCAACTCCCAGTATTCCTTGAGCTAACATGACTGGAGGAGGAATTCTGGGAGTTGAAGTCCACAATTCTTAAAGCTGTCAAGTTTGAAGACCCCTGTTGTAAAAAGATGCAATTGGCCAGCTGTCTGCAAGGAATATCAATCCTTCCATTCCCCACCATCCAGTCAGAGCTGAAGAAGCTTCTTGGATCAGAAGCAAAACGTCTTCAAAGAAAAACAAGAAAGTCCAGTTGCCTCCTGAAAAAGCACCTTTGGGATATGGTCAGATTGAAAGTTGTTGGATAGGCTTCTAGTTTGCCCATGATTAGCTGCACAAATTCAAGGCGCATCTGATGAAATGATCTTGCACAGTTCATCAACTTTCCACAATGAGTACAGGCAGATGACAGGCGCATCATTTCTCTTGCATGAGCACAGGTGATCAGTATGCTCCCAGGTTCAATTCATAGTGGTTGTGAAGTCGTTCCTGCCATAGGTCTCTGCCTCACAGTAAGATCCATCATAGTGGGCCTGCTCAGGATCCCACCTTGGAAACAATACCACCTGATGGAACCCAGGAGATACAGTATGTCTCCTCTGTCATAGCGCTTGTTCTGTGGATTAATAACCTTTCTAGAAGTTTGAATTGTTTCAGTCCTTTTGTTCTTTAAGACCTGGATTTGCCCAGGTGCTAAGCAGGGAAGCGTGGTCACTGTGGGAGTTTCATTAATACTCCTGGTCTTTTGCCTTCTTCCATTTGCATTGCCAAAACAAGCCAATGCAGTCCTAGGTTGCATCAACAGAGGGATAGAATCAGAATAGAGCTGGAAGGGATCTTGGTGGCCTTCTAGTCCAACCCACTGCTCAAGCAAGAGATCCTATACCAATTCAGACAAGTGACTGTCCAGTCTCTGCTTAAAAACCTTCAGTGATGAAGCACCCACAATATCTGAAGGCAAGTTCTGTTCCACTGGTTAATTGTCCTCACTTTTAGGAAATTTCTCCTTAATTCCAGGTTGCTTCTCTCCTTGATTAATTTTTATCCATTGTTTCTTGTCTTGCCTTTTGGTGCTTTGGAAAATAAGTTGACCCCCCTCTTCTCTGTGGCAGCCCCTTAAATTCTGGAAGACTGCTACCATGTCGCCCCTAGTACTTTTCTCTAGACTGGCCAATATCCAAATCCTGCAACCATTCTTCATATGTTTTAGTGTCCAGACCTTTAATCATCTCAGTTGCTCTTCTTTGCACTTTTTCCAAAGTCTCAACATCTTTTTTTTGGTAATGTGGTAATCAAAACTGGGTGCAGTATTCCAGGTGTGGTCTTACTAAAGGCTTTATAAAGCAGAATCAAGATCACGAGAACTGATAGTACTGCTGCATAAGGCACCGATAAGACCACCCTTGGAATACTGCACTCAGTACTGGTTACCACGATACATAAAAGGTGTTGAGGCTCTAGAAGCTATGCAGAGAAGACCAACAAAGATGATGAGGAGACTGGAGGTTAAACCATATGATGAACACTTGTGGGAACTAGGTAGGTCTAGTCTAACCAGAAAGACTAGGAGTGATAGGATAACCATCTTCCAATATTTAAGGAGTTGTCACAGAGGAGAGGAGGTAAATCTATTCCCGAGACCACCTGAGGGCAGGAAAATGATCACAGATCCAATCTGGAACTAAGGAGAAATTTCCTGACAGTGAGAACAATTAACCAGTGGAATGGGTTGTCTTCAGAAATTGTAGGGAGTTACTGGAGGTTTTCAAGAAGAGACTGGAGTCTATTCACTAGACCCGTGATGGCGAACCTCTGGCACAGAGCCATTTGTGCTGGCATGGGAGCCGCAGGCAAACTTACCTCACTATGCATGCACGTGCCTCACGGCTGATTTTTTTTTGGTTGGTTTGAAGCCTTTTTTGGCCTCCCAGAGGCTTGGAAAAAGCCTCTGCAAGGCTTTTCAGGATTATAGGCCTGTTTCGTCACTTCCTGTAATACCGGAAGTGATGAAATGGGCCAATTATTCATCCTGCAAAGCCTTGCAGAGGCTTTTTCCAAGCCTCTGGAAGGCCCGAAAAAGGCCTCAATCCAGCCCAAAAAGTCAGCAGTGAGGTCCAGTGCAGGTAACGGGGTGGTGGTGGTGGGATTGTGTGTGCATGCATGGGGGAGGGGGGAGGGGGCACACACATTGCATTCTGGGTGCTGGCAGAATGCCAATTTTTGGCACAGGAGCCCAAAAAGGTTAGCCACCACTGCACTAGACAGTCATTTGTCCAGAATTGTGTAGAGTTTCCTGCTTGAGCAGAGGGTTGGACTAGAAGACCTCCAAGGTCCCTTCCAACTCTGTTACCCTGTATTCTGAATTGTCCTTCATTGTATATGCTGCAAGCGTTGTTACAAATTGGTTCGACCATACATTTATAAATAATACAGAAGTAAGCAAATCACTCCATCAGGAGGAGGGAAAGGGGTCTCGGTGGGAGATGCTGGTATTCATTCCTCCTCCCCCAATGTTGCGACAAGAAGCTAATGAGCCGTAAGCCTCTGGATATCATGAAGCTACAGTGCTGATCATCTCTCACAGTGGCTTTCTCTCATTGGCCTTGCTCAATGGGCTGGTGGAAATTAAACTTCCACCACAGCCCAGCCGACTCATTTGAAGAAACAATTTAACTCCGCAGGAGACGAGATCTCAAGGAAGAGAAAGGGGAATGGGTTGGGTTAAAAGGGAGATGAAATGCACGAATGCAAGAAGTTATGTTTCCCTGCAGATGAACAAATATTTTCTTTGACTGATTTCTAGCTGAAAGGAAGGATGAATGAATGCTTTGCTCTTTATGATGTTTGGCAGATAGATCAGCTTCATAGGTATAGCACCATAAAGATAAAGGTGAAAGTTTCTCATGTCCAGTCATGTCTGATTTGTTTTGATGCAGCTCCCCAAACACCACAAATCCTCTGATGTGGACTCAAAAGATTCCTTTATTAAGAATGCCAGCAACCCTGGCAAAAAGTTTATCTTGCAGGCTAACAGGTCTGTCCAATGGAAGATGAATAGTTGTGTGCCACATCTATTCATGTCCACCCCCTGCCTTTTATCCCCAGAGCCTGGGTGGGGCTTTGCTTGCAGCGGTGGCTCTTCCATCCCAAAGACCGGCCCATAGATTTCCACTGCTCTCCTCTCCTCTGCCTTCTTTGCATCCGCATGTCAGGCACTGGACCCAGCTGTTTCTCCTCTTCCTCATCAGCCACCTCCAGACCTGGGGGCTGTTGACTCTCCATCTGAGGGCTGATGGACAGCCCAGGCTTCACCTCTGTCTCTGTCTCTCTGTCTTTCTCTCTCTCTTTCTGTCTCTCTGTCTCTGTCTCTCACTCTCTCTCTCTGTCTCTCTCTCTGCCAGCTCCATCTCTCTTCCCTCTCGGAGCTCCCAGGTTGCCTTGATGCTGACCCTGTGTCAGCTTTGGAAACCTTATTCAAAGCTGCTACATAGCTTGAGAAAGTGGGAGGGGGCTGATTTTAATTGAGTAGCTCTTAGTAGACAAAATAGAATTCTTTTGTTAGTTCAAGGTCATAGAGTGTGGCGCAGGAACAAAAAAAGGAACTTACTTTGGGATTGGTGCATGTGATCTGATAATGAGGGAAAGGGGGATGGTTTGTAGTTTGGGACATTGTGGGAAGTCTGGGAAACTTTTAGTTTCAAGATTCCACAGATGTGCCAGGTGCTATTCTTCCGGGGTCATGTGGCCACCATGACTATACACCAAAGCACATGGAACACTGTTACCTTCCCACCGAAGGGATATCTATTTATCTACTCACATTTTCATTCTTTCAAACTGCTAGGTGGGCAGCAGCTGCAGCAAGTAATGGGAACTCACCCCATTGCACAGTGCTTAGGACTCAAACCTGGGCTGTCAGCTGGAAAGCTGACAAGCTCAATATCTTTAACCACTGAGCCACCATGCCCTCCCAAAAGCACGATATCTGGGCCCTGTATAATTCCACATTAAGCCACTCCCTCCCATCAATATTTCTTCTGAGAGATCAGGTTTGGTTTGATTGTCCTTTCCTTGTAGAAGTAAACCTCCCCTTTTGATGACCTCTGCAGGTGTGGAATTGCCTCTTCTCTTGGTGCAAGAAAAGCCATTCATTGTTCAATCAGGCACAACCGTCTAGGGATGACTTGTCATAGTGCCAGCCCCATCCCCAACCATGGAGAAAGTTTCTCCATGCCTCCAATGTAGCTGGGCAGTTGATCAGGTCAAAAGAAGGCTGGTGGTCTTTCAAGTCAACCCGTACCATAGCTTCCACCGAGTGGAAGGTATTGTGTGTGAACGCAATACCTTAGGTGGGACAAGAGATTGAAGGTCTTCTCCCTCATTGGTGCCCAAGCTTCACCTGAATGGATTGAGTGGGCTGGCAGGATGACCAGACCTATGTCCACCTAACCAAGCAGCGAACGCAAGGAAACTCCCAATGAATGTCAGAATCCTGTTCCTGAATTCATTCCTGTTCTGAGACTGAAGCAAAAAAATAAAATAAAAGGGAGAAGTTCAGAGAAAGGAGGTTGCTAACTTCAGTAAAATGCTCTTCTCTGAATGGTGGTGGTGGGTGATTCTTAATTTGCCTCCCCTCCAGACAGAACCAAGAATGTCAAGGAGCCATTTACTTACCATTCAAGAATTATACAAAATGTGCACTCAACCTACTGAATTACAGGCACTTTGGTAGATTTTACACCCTCTGGCTTTTCTGTCTATTAATCATAATTCAGTGCAGTATTTGTTTCAGATAGAAGACAAAGCCTGTTTCTCTTTCCCCCTCCCTTCTCTCTCTCTCTCTCTCTCTCTGTTTCTCTCTGTGTCTGTGTGTGTGTGTATGTGTGTGTGTCTGTATCTGTGTCTCTTACTCGCTCTGTGTGTGTCTGTCTCTGTCTCTGTCTCTCTGTCTCTCTCTCTTTCTCTGTCTCTCGCTCTATGTGTCTGTCTCTGTCTCTTTCTTTCTGTCTCCCTCTCTTTCTCTCTCTGTCTCTGTCTCTCGCTCTGTGTGTGTCTGTCTCTCTCTGTCTCTGTCTCTCTCTTGCTCTGTGTGTCTGTGTGTCTGTCTCTTTCTCTGTCTTTCTCTCTGTCTCTGTCTATCTGTTTGTCTGTCTCTCTCTCTCTATGTGTGTGTCTGTCTCTCTATGTGTCTGTCTCTCTCTCTCTCTTTCTCTGCCTGTGTCTTTCTGTCTCTGTCTCTCTCTGTGTGTCTCTCTGTCTCTGTCTCTCTCTGTGTGTCTCTCTGTCTCCGTCTCTCTCTGTGTTTCTCTCTCTGTCTCTGTTTCTCTCTGTCTCTCTCTCTCTGTGTTTCTTAAGCACAAAGCTAGGCTGAAATATGAACAATGCAAATACTTCGGTGTCTTGCCTGGAAATAACACTAGTGGCTTCGCTTGAAAAATCCCTTTGGGTCACCAGAATTACAGCACAGACAGAAGACAGGGGAGTGCTCAGGACACAAAGCGGATGAATGTTTCAGGTGCAGACACAAAGCCGTTCAGTTCTGCAATGGAAGATGGAGGCTGGGAAATGCTCACACAGAGCTCAGATTTGAAAGAAAAACCAGGAAAGGAAGGGGGCCTTATACTTCCTCCGAGCAAACATTTGGGGACCATCAGGTGACCTGGTACCTGTAAACCCTGCAATGATGATGCTTCTTAGTTGGGTAATGAAACATCAGCAATAAAACAACCAAGCTTAGAAAGCATAAAGGACCCTGGAATCCATTTTCTCCTCCCCCCTCACTATTACCAGAGTAAGAGCCTCACCATCTCCAGTATGTCACACCACTGTCTTTTCAATCTTCAGAAGCTGATGATGTTACCTAGTTGGGTAATGAAATGTCTGCAAGAAAATAACTAAGCTCAGAGAGCATCATGGATTCCAAATCTATTTCCTCCTCCTCCCTGACTTCCAAATGCAAATTTCCCATGTATTTTCCCAAGAAACCCTAACCACTCAGGCATCATCACAAAATCTCCAGAACCTTAAAGCCTACAAACTTGAAATTTGGCACGTATGTTCCGCTTGGCTTCTAGGTGCTCACTAAGAAAGGATTTTTCGAAATGACTAGCAGGGCATTAGTATTTTGTATATTATTATTAACACAGTCTGATGCTAAGGAGTTCTACTCCCCCTCCCCATCTGAAAAGAAATCTCTTCCAAATGCAAAACACAAGCAGAGGAGAGGAGTTTCAGTTTCAGTTTCACAGCAGCAAGCAGCTTTAGTACAGAACGGTTGAGCTAAGCCACTCCCAGGCTCCTTGCTTTCTCCTTCTTGCTCACACAGCAAATACTGTTTCAGTTTCCAAACAGCCTTCCACTCTCTCGCACACTGGCAGGACGCTAGCCAGATGAATAGTGATGGATGCTGGTAGGCAGAGGCAGAATTTTTTTCCCCTTATTTTCCTCCCCAAAAACTAAGCCCGACCACACAGTTTCGTAGCGAAGCCTGGGTATCCAGCTAGTATACATATAAGACACGCTGTTATAATGCAAAGTAGGATCACCCCCAAAAGAGAGATCATTTCCATTCTCAGCCAACAGAGCAAGTCCATAAGTCAATTAAATACATTAAATAATAAAAATGCATGTTTTTCCTTCGTCAGAGGTGGATCTGTGTCTCATCCATATAACAAAGCCTCCAACAAGAGGACCCAATAAGGTTTCCTGTCCCCTCATAATTTATTAAATCTCCAATGTTTGTTTCTACGGAGGCAGCTAATGAAATATTTTTGAGGACGGCATTGTCAGCCATCAAGTTGCGAAAACGTAATTTTGTGGTTGTTATTACTGTCCCCCAAATGCATTCAAATTGCTACTTTTCTTCGTGGAGCGTTCTAATGAAAACACATTTTTTTTATTTAAAAAAAAACCCATCAATAATGGAATACAGATGTATTCGGTAACAACAACAAAACATTTACCCAGCAGAAGGAACCCTGTTTCCCAATGCATTATTAATAACCTAATAATAAAAGGATGAAAAAATAATTAACTAAGGTGCCACCATTATTATCCAGCTGACAGGGAGCCATTTCATTCTGATGGAGAATATAGCAGAATTAATAGTTGGAAACCATCTTTTCCCCCACCCCCCTCTGTTTTCTAGGAAACTTTTCAGAGAAAATGGACCCAAGTAAAATAGCTACTTAACTGTGATGATATTTGGATGAAGACTAATTTGATGGTTATAGCCAAGTCTCTCTCCTATTATGGTGCAGAAAGATAATATTTCCATTTCTGGGAAGTGTTTTGCTCCTATGTTTTCATCAAGTGTGTTTTATTTGCCAGGTAGAAGACCACAATATTTTTCTCTTGATAGCTAAATTCTCCCTCCATCCACCTCCCAAAAATATATGGGGTCTTTAGAAGGCAGGAATAAAAATTCTAGAATATTAATTGATTTTCTAATGAGATTGTAAGCATTCGTAACTGTTTCAAGGTCACTCATCCACCAGAAAAGAGGTAAACAGATTCTTCTCTATTTCAGAAAGAAATGAAAGAAAGAAAGAAAGAAAGAAAGAAAGAAAGAAAGAAAGAAAGAAAGAAAGAAAGAAAGAAAGAAAGAAAGAAAGAAAGAAAGAAAGAGGGAGGGAGGGAGGGAGAGAGGGAGGAAAGAAAGAAAAGAAAAATAAGAAAGAAAGAGGGAGGGGGAGGAGGGAGAGGAAAAGAAGAAAGAAAGAAAGAAAGAAAGAAAGAAAGAAAGAAAGAAAGAAAGAAAGAAAGAAAGAAAGAAAGAAAGAAAGAAAGAAAGAAAGAAAGAAAGAAAGAGGGAGGGAGGGAGGGAGAGAGGGAGGAAAGAAAGAAAAGAAAAATAAGAAAGAAAGAGGGAGGGGGAGGAGGGAGAGGAAAAGAAGAAAGAAAGAAAGAAAGAAAGAAAGAAAGAAAGAAAGAAAGAAAGAAAGAAAGAAAGAAAGAAAGAAAGGAAGGAAGAAAGAAAGGAAGAAAGAAAGAAGAGGAAGGGAGAGAAGGAAGAAGGAAGGAAAATAATTGAGGACTCTATTGTCTGCCTCTACAATATACTCTGGAAACTATTAGGGAGAGGCTGTCTTCACCCTCTTTCTGTCACACCATGATATCCAGGCTGAGTTGTCTCTTACTCCTCAGGAATGCAGCCTCTCCCTCCTGGGAATCCAGACTACATTTCACCACAACTTGCCTGATTGAGGACTCTACTATCTGCCTCTACAGAAAACTCTGGGAACTACGAGGGAAGGACTGTTTTTCCCCTTTTTCCTCTCTCATATACTATTCAGGCTGGGTTGTCTCTTACTCATCTTACTGATCCACTCCCTCCTAAGGATCCACCTCCTCACTACATCCCATCCCAAGTGACGATCATCTAAGAACAGAAGACAAAAACCTTCTGGGTTTCCATATCTGTCTTCCAGCTTCAAAAAATCAGTAACATCCCTCTGCGTGTAGCAATCAACATAGCAGTCCCAAAGTGGAAAAGTGAAGCCATGGCTGAGCAGGTAATTGATACAAATAGATGATTGAACGCCTTCACTGAAAGGAAGTGACAGGCACCTGTTATGGTTGGATTAGCTGGCTGGAAGACACGGTTTGAATTTTGAACGTGGAGGAAACCATGTTCGAAAGTGAGAATGGTCTATCAGAGATTGTAGGACTCAGGACTTCCTGCCCTACTCCATCTATGGGAAGAAAAGAGAGCATTAGCAACTCTGAATTACACACTAGAACTTGACAATACATAAAGACAGACAGACAGACAATGAAAAATAATTAGGGGGCTAGAGGCTAGAGATAGATAAATAGATTGAGATAGATAGATAGATAGATAGATAGATAGATAGATAGATAGATAGATAGATAGATAGATAGATAGATAGATAGATAGATAGATAGATAGATAGATAGATAGATGTAGAAATATAGAGATAAATAGATAATAGATAGATAGATGATAGATGTAGAGATATAGAGATAGGTAGGTAGGTAGGTAGGTAGATAGGTAGGTAGATAGATAGATAGATAGATAGATAGATAGATAGATAGATAGATAGATAGATAGATAGATAGATAGATAGATAGATAGATAGATGTAGAGATATAGAGATAGGTAGGTAGGTAGGTAGGTAGATAGGTAGGTAGATAGATAGATAGATAGATAGATAGATAGATAGATAGATAGATAGATAGATAGATAGATAGATAGATGTAGAGATATAGAGATAAATAGATAATAGATAGATAGACGATAGATGTAGAGTTATAGAGATAGATAGATAGATAGATAGATAGATAGATAGATAGATAGATAGATAGATAGATAGATAGATAGATAGATAGATAGAGAAGAGAACATAAGAACAGTTGTGGGAACTGTGTTTATCTAGTTTAATGAAAGGAAGGACCAGGGGAGACATGATAGCAGTGTTCTGATATCTCAGGGGCTGCCACAAAGAAGAAGAAAAAGTCAAGCTATTCTCCAAAGTACCTGAAGGCAGGACAAGAAGCAATGGATGGAATCTAATCCAGGAGAGAAGCAATTTAGAACTAAGGAAAAATTTCCTGACAGAACAATTAGCCAGTGGAACACTGATGTTGTAAATGCTCCAACACTGGAGGTTTTTAAGAAGAGATTGGATAAGGATTTGTCTGAAATGCTATAGGGTTTCCTGCGTGAGCAGGGGGTTGGACTAGAAGACCTCCAAGGTCCCTTCCAATTCTGTTATTCTGTTGTTCTGCTCTTAAAATGCAGATGGCTATAAAAAAAGAAGAAGAAAGAAAGAAATCTCTTTGATTTTCTCATTAAAAGGAAGAAGAAATGGATCAAGTAACTTCTAAGTGACTTCCTTGGTCGGCCTATTGAGAAGCGAGTGGAAACATTGCAAATAACACACCATCATTCCACCTCATCCCTCCTCCCCCCCAAAAAAACTTTCTGAAGTTGCAAATTGACACATTCAAAGATGTAAAGGTAACGGGGGGGGGTAGGGCGGGGGCTATAAAACCCCATTTTGCTCGACACCCTTAAGTGCAAAACTGTGGGTTTGACTCTCCCTCATAAATGAACAATATCACGAAAGCAGCAATTTCTTCCCTGCAAAACCGAGTGTGCATTTTGACTCTTTCTATTTAATCCTGCTTTGTGCTGCTGCGCTTAAAACACAAATGCTCTCTAAACAAGAAATTGTCCTCAGAGAATTGGATGTTTCAGATCTGCTTGTTTAGAAACTTCAGCATTATCTGCTGATAAGTACTTTCCACCTGGCATCTTTAGGACTGATTCCATAAGTAACATCTCCTGTTTTTCTTCTTCTCCGTAACAACTTAACAGAATAAGAGTTGGAAGGGATATTGGAAGTCTTCTTAAAAAAACAAAAAAGCCGATACAAAAATTTATGCCACCAGATAAAGACTGAATGCACCAATTATCACATTATTAAATATTATTAAATATCTTGATCCTTAATGAATGTACCTTTTCTATATGAATACTGAGAGTATTTACACCAAGACAAATTCCTTGTGAGTCCAATCACACTTGGCCAATAAAGTATTCTATTCTATTCACATTAAAAAAGAGGATAACCTTCTATGCACCAATTTATTTATTTATTTATTTCTTAAATTTATATACCGCCCTTCTCCCGAGGAACTCAGGGCGGTGTACAGCCAACATACAATACAAAATTACAAAAGTTAAAAGGAATTAAATACTCGGCTGCTGTTAAAATTATATTTAAAAACCCAATAATAAAATACAACCCCAATTTCAAACCCCAAATTTTAAAAACCCCAATTACTATAAAAACCCCAATTTAAAATCTTAATTTAAAATCAGCCTAGGCCTGCCTGCTCAAAGAGCCAAGTTTTCAACACACGTCTAAATGCTCTCAGGTCAGAGGTCGTCCGTAGCCCAGGAGGCAACCCATTCCAGAGGGTAGGTGCCCCCACAGAGAAGGCCCTATTCCTAGGGGTCACCAGGTGGCACATCGATGCCATCGGGACCCGAAGGAGACCCTCTCTGTGGAAGCGCAGCGGTCAGTGGGAGACCACCGGCAGGACGCGGTCTTGTAAATAACCTGGTCTGATGCCATGGAACGCTTTAAAGGTCAAAACCAGAACCTTAAAGCGAACCCGGAAGGCCACCGGCAGCCAATGCAGCTCGCGCAGGAGAGGCGTCACATGGGAGTTTCTTGACATCCCCATTAACCACCCACGCAGCTGCATTTTGCACCAGTTGAAGCCTCCGGGTGCTCCCCACAGGGAGCCCATGTAGAGGGCATTACAATAGTCCAGGCGGGAGGTGACCAGGGCATGAGTGACCCTGAAAGGACCTAATGGTAAAGACTGCAACGATGACGCTATTAAAGCCAACCTCTTTAACACATTCTTTGGCTCAGTATTTGTAAACAGCAATGGATCATGCCCAGTATTTTTTAGTCGAACCACAGACAACTACAATGATCTAATACATATCGATTTTACAGACAATGTTGAAAAGCACTATGCAATCTAAAACCATATTTACCTATTGGACCGGACGGAGTTTGTGCCTACTTCTTAAAAAAGGTATCCACTGCCATAGCCGAACTTCTAAGCATAATTTTTGAAAAATCTTTCAGGACCAGCTCCTTGCCAAAACTATGGTCACAAGCCACGGTCATCCCCATCTTCAAAAAGGGAAACCCCAGCCTAGTTGAAAATTACAGACCAATCACTTTATGCTGCGTCACCTGTAAAGTCATGGAATCAATTATTAATCAATCCATCATCCTCCATTTAGAGACAAACAAACTACTTTCTAATAAACAATTTGGTTTCAGAAAAAAATTATCCTGTAATCTGCAACTCTTACACTGCAAAAACATATGGACTACACAGCTCGATCAGGGCAAAGCAATAGACGCAATCTACATAGACTTCTGTAAAGCCTTTGATTCAGTGGTACACGACAAACTACTCCTAAAACTAAAATCTTACAGTATCTGATAGAAGCATTCCTGTCAAACAGACAACAAATGGTCAAAATTGGGAGTGTCCTATCAAATTCTGTACCTATCAACAGTGGTGTCCCCCAAGGCAGTGTTCTACGACCAATTCTTTTCATACTCTACATAAATGACCTCTGCAATAATATTAAGAGCAATTGCATTCTCTTCGCTGATGATGTAAAGCTATTCAACACCACAGACAATACTGCTACCTTCAAAAAGATCTTGACTATGTATCAGAATTGTCAAACAAATGGCAACTTCAAATCTCAACAAATAAATGCTTTGTCTTACCAATTGGCAAAAAAATAAGAAAATAAAATACAGGCTGAATAGTCAAGACCTGGTTGATGATCCAAACTTGGTGAAGGATCTTGGAGTACTCATCTCTAATGATCTAAGTGCTAGAGCCCACTGTAACTACATAGCCAAAAAGGCGTTAAGAGTTGTTAACCTAATCTTACATAGCTTTTTCTCTGATAATATTACACTAATAACTAGAGCATACAAAACATTTGCTAGACCAATACTCAAATACAGCTCATCAGTTTGGAACCCACATTACGTATCTGATATTAACACAGTTGAGAAAGTCCAGAAATATTTAACAAGAAGAGTTCTCCACTCCTCTACTCGTTTCAGAATACCTTATGCCACCAGACTCGAAATTCTAGACCTAGAAAACCTTGAACTACTCCGCCTTCGGTCCGATCTAAGTATGGCATATAAAATCATACATTGCAATGACTTACCTGTCAATGAATACTTCAGCTTCAACCATAACAATACAAGAGCAAACAATAGATGCAAACTCAAAGTTAATCGCACCAAACTTGATTGCAGGAAATACGACTTCAGCAACAGAGTGGTCAATGTCTGGAATACTCTACCTGACTCTGTGGTTTCTTCCCCAAACCCCAAAAACTTTAACCTTAGACTGTCTACTATGGACCTCACCCCTTTCCTAAGAGGTCTGTAGGGGGCGTGCATAAGCGCACCAACATGCCTACCGTCCCTGTCCTATTGTTTCTTTTATTTTTTTTCTTTTATTTTTCTTATATGTATCCATGTATTCATAACTATGTTTTTACTTATACCTATTATCTTGTAAGCAATTGACAAACCAAAATAAATAAAATAAATAAAAATAGTTCAAACCCCTCCTCCTCTGGTTAAGCAATGGGCCTATACCATTTCAGACAAATGGATGCCCAATATCTTTTTGAAAGCCTCCACAACTTCTGGAAGGAAGCTGTTTTACTGATCAATTGTTCTTTTTTTATTATTAAACATAACAATTAAAAAAACATTGAATGTAGTAGAGTTGTTTTGACATAACTTTTCGCCATGATTCTAGTGAAATATGAAAGAATATAGATCTTATATACATTTGTACATATATATGTTGTCCCCAAAATGGGCTCTTGCTTGGTGTCAAAGCTGATAAGTCCCTGGACACAAGGTGTGATACAATATACATTTATTTTGGTACCACGATATAAGGACCCTGGCTCAAAACAGCCCCGATGAGAATCTTAAAGCAATTTTTATAGTCAAGTCAAGGGGTGGTTGCATTCAGCCCTTTGCCCTTCCCCTAATAATGCATGCATAGCAGATAATATTGATTGGTTATTTGGATCTCAGCTCCCTACATAGCTAAATGTCGCGTCACCTGTGTTTCACTCCAGGTCACAGGTATCTTGCAAAGTGTCCTAGTTTCATGTGCCAGCTATGTGGTTTTTGGGGTTTTTCTTATAAGCAAGCTATTCTTGTTCCTAATATCCTGGCTTAAGCTGTTAACTTCTGCCTCACTAAGAATGTGCGGTTCCAACCCCTTTCCTATTGTAGATCAGCTCAAGGTAGCTCCCCCACTTCCCACGACCCCCCCTTTCCACAGAGAAAAATAAAAGCAGTTTTAAATTTTTATCTGAGAAAAGCACCCCCACTCCCCCATGACCCCACTCCTTCTGTAGAGAGAAGACAGGAAGGAGCAAGGCTGTTTAAGGCATAGAAATGAAGACAAAAGAAAATGTTTTTATCAGAATTCATATTCCTCATTTCCATGTCCATTCCATCCATACCTGGGTCGTACCTCCACATATGACCCTTCCTCCAACTAAAAGCCTCCAACTATGAAGTACCTACAACTTCTGGTGGCAAGGTCAAAGGTGGTATTCAGCAAGTTCTGACCAGTTCTGAAGAACCAGTAGTGGAAATTTTGAGTAGTTGGGAGAACCGGCAAATGCCCCCTCTGACTGGCCCCACCAACCCCATCTCTTCTCTGCCTCCCATTGAGTCCCAGCTGATCGGCTGGGTCTTCTTTGGTTGCCCTGCACAGGAGAACGGAGCTGGAAAGCAGGTTAGTGGAGTAGGGAGGGAATGGGGATTTTGCAGTATCCTTCCTCTGCCACACCCACCAAGCCACGCCCACCAAGCCACTCCCACAGAACCGATAATAAACAATTTTGAATCTCACCACTGTAAGGAAGTCATGCTGCTTCTTCATCCACAAATGTAGGTCCCGTTGAATTGGTGCAAAATTTTCGTTGTCCTCTCCTTCACAAATAAAAATGTCCAAAACAGCAGGGCAATGAATAGCAATCTCCCAACTGGACAATCTTGAAACCCTGCTGGTAACCATAATGTATCCTTCATGGTGATTATAAGCTATAGGTTTATTAAATTTCTGGGGTTTTTTTCCTCTCTTTCTCTCTCATTCTTCCCCACCCCCCCTCTTCCCAAGCATCTTCAAGCCCAGGTGAAGAAACAAGAATATTTAGATTCTGGTAGTTTGCTCCTCTTTTTATTTTTATAAATTAAACCTCCATGTGATTTGTTTTCCGAGCTAATCTTCAAATGGCCCACCAACTCAACTTATAAATGAGGTATTATTTAGTCAGCGGGATAAAAAAAATGAGCAGAAAATTAATTTGTATTGTAGTTCTGAATGGAATTCAGATGGCTGGCTCTGATTGCCTGTCCAGAACCAAGCGCCTGGAATTAAAAAATTCTTTAAGGTACAGATTGATTCTTCTATTAATTCTCCATTCACAGCTGGCATTTGCATCAGAACTGGACACGGTTTGTTACCTACAAAGCCAAACGTCTGACATGCAGAATGCAGACGGGCAAGGCTTATTCGAGAAGGGAGTTAAAGAGAGGATCTGGAAATAAAATGGAGGCCATGCTGAGCTAACGCAGTGAAGAGCAGAAACCAACAACTGGACCTTTGTAAAGGCTGGAGTGAAGTCACATCCTTGATCGGTGCCTTCTCATTTTACAATAAGGCTTTTGAAACATGTCTTCATCCATGGCGGTCTTTGGCATTGTGAACCCAGATCCCAGTTGCTTTGATCAGGAGTTCAAAAGAGTTCAAAAAGGATGGAAACCAATCCAGGAGAGAAGCAACCTGGAATTAAGGAGAAACTTCTTCACAGTGAGGACAATTAACCAGTGGAACAGCTTGGCCAGTGGTGGAATTCACATTTTTTTTATTACCAGTTCTCTGGGCGTGGTTTGGTGGGCATGGTAGGGGCAGGATACTGCAAAATCTCCATTCCCTCCCCACCCCACTAACCTGCTTTCCAGCTCCGTTCTCCTGTGCAGAGCAACCAAAGAAGACCCAGCCGATCAGCTGGGACTCAATGGGAGGCAGAGAAGAGATGGGGGCGGGGCCAGTCAGAGGTGGCATTTGCCGGTTCTCTGAACTACTCAAAATTTCCGCTACTGGTTCTCCAGAACTGGTCAGAACCGGCTGAATACCACTTTTGAGCTTGCCACCAGAAGTTGTAGGTACTTCATAGTTGGAGGCTTTTAAGAAGAGACTGGACAGTCACTTGTCTGAAACGATATAGGATCTTCTGCTTGAGCAGGGGGCTGGACTAGAAGACCTTCAAGGTCCCTTCCAGCTCTATTCTATTCTGTTCTGCACTGTTTTGTACTGTTCTGTTCTATTCTTTCATTCCATTTCTATTATTAATCATCTTAGTTGCTCTTCTTTGCACTTTTTCCAAAGTCCCAACATCTTTTTTGTAATGCGGTGACCAAAACTGGATGCAGCATTCCAGGTGTGGCCTTACTAAGGCTTTATGAAGCTGTACTAATTCCTCAAGTGATTTTGATTCTACGCCTCTGTTTATGCAACCAGGGATTGTAGTAGCTTTGTTGGCTGTCGCCGCACACGGCTGGCTCATGTTTAAGTGATCATCCGCCAGGACTCCAAGATCCCTCTCACTGTTACTATTTTGGAGACAGTATCTTTTCGCCGAATCTGCCTGAATTGAGCACAGGCAGCCTGGAGGGGAAAAAAAAATAGCATATGTTTCAAAAGCTTGCACAGAAAAGACGAATGGAAGTTCGTGTCTGCAACATCCAACCCAGATTGGAAAAGAACAATCTTGCCTACAAAGAATTTACTCGTTTTGGCAACAAAACAGAGGTTGGGGATGGAAGGGAGTGGGCGGGCTTGTTGCTATGAATAACCCAAGAAGGGGAAGCCGTGTGAATCTCCACCAAATAAATATTCAAAACCCCTTAATTGAAAAAAAAAAGCATTCTCTTTCATAGAAGCAAGACAAGCGTCAGCATCTGTGTCAGTGAGACCAATTAATATGGACATCAAACTTTTGCTGACAAGCAGGTCATCAGTTTCCTCTCCACTGTTTACTGCTGAATAACAATAATGGGCCATCACGATCTGCAATTTGCAGCAAAGTAGTCACTTAAGGCCATAACAAAGCTGCTGAATGGAAAATGCTTGATCTCCGAAGGTGGAAAGGTAGAGAGACAGGTAGAGTCCTGATTTCACCGATGGCTGGGTTGAATCAATTAACTCAGTTAACTCTTCCTTGGAGTTCCTTTCATGATTTGCATAAAATCACGAGCCGGTCCTCGTCCCTTCAGCATCATGGGAGCCCTGGAGAGACCTTGAGTGGATGAAATAATTGAAATTCTCTTAACTAGGCAAAACAAAGCTGACCGTTTCCACAACTTCAGATGTCCTTCAATCCAATTTTGGAACCTCCCGCTGATGAAGAGCTCTGGAGAGCTTGAAAACATCCACACTTGGTGCCATTTGGTGCCAATTAACCTGGTTACTGAATCATTTGTTATGTGGACCAACACAGCTATTAATGGCTTTCCAGGTTCCAGAGAAGAAACTTAGAACATAGAATAAAAGAATCGAAAGGGACCTTGGAAGTTTTCTAATCCAAGCCATAAAGCAGGAGACCCTCTACCATTCCTGACAAATGGCTGTCCACTCTCTTTTTTAAAGCCTCCAGTGATGGAGCCCCCACAACTTCTGGAGGCACTGGTTAATTGTTCTATTTTCAGGAATTTTCTCTTTAATTCTAGGTTGGATCTCTCCTTGATAAGCTTCCATCTGTTACTTCTTGTCCCGTCCTCAGATGCTTTGGAGAAGTCCTCTTCTTGTGACATCCCCTCGAGTACTAGAAGTAACAACCTGGTCATCCCCTAGTCATTCTCTTCATTAGACCAGACATACCCAGTTCCCTTAATTTTTTAACCTAGTCTCCAGTCTTATCTATCATCTCTCGCTCCCTCTCTCTTTCCCCCATCTCTCTACCTATCTCTCTATCTCTATCTATCTATCTATCTATCTATCTGTCTGTCTGTCTGTCTGTCTGTCTGTCTGTCTGTCTGTCTGTCTGTCTATTTATCCATCCATCCATCCATCCATCCATCCATCCATCCATCCATCCATCCATCCATCCATCCATCCATCCATCCATCCATCCTATCATCTATCATCTATCTATTCTGTCTATCTAATCTACTGGTATATCATCTAACAAAACCATATAATAATCATAAAATCAGTAAGCTGAGGATTGATCTAGCAATTTTCATTTTCAGCAGCTACAACATCTCAACCAATGAGCCTTAAAGAGCACTACCCCTAATTATCTATCTATCTATCTATCTATCTATCTATCTATCTATCTATCTATCTATCTATCCATCATCTATCTCTATCATCTATCTATCCATCCATCCATTTAATCTAATCTACTTTATCTATATCTAACATCCATATGTATCTATATATCTATATATCTATCTGTCTATATTGGTTTATATATATATATATGTATTTATCTATCTATCTATCTATCTATCTATCTATCTATCTATCTATCTATCTATCTATCTATCTATCCATCCATCCATCATCTATCTATTTCTGTCATCTATCTATCTATCCATCCATCCATCTAATCTAATCTACTTTATCTATATCTATCATCCATAAGTATCTTTATATCTGTCTATATTTGTTTATATTTATATTTATATATTTGTCTCTACCTATCTATCTATCTATCTATCTATCTATCTATCTATCTATCTATCTATCTATCTATCTATCTATCTATCTATCTATCTATCCATCCATCCATCCATCCATGCACATATATACACACACAAATTGAGTATACAATATTCGGATGTATGTATAAGATATACCCTAGAAAGATGATGGATCAGGAAATTACTCTGTTACTGAGTCATTTGTTACATGGACAAATACAGCGATTAATTGCTTTCCGTGTTCCAGAAAAGGAACGTAGAAGCTTCTGGTGGAGAAGACACCTGCCTGGACATCCATCTCTCCATTGCTACCAGCTTTTGGAGCTTCTTCCAATGTATCCAGGCAGAACAAAAGAGTCCCTCCTTCAGAGTGAAAATGGGACAACATCAAAGGACCTAACCAGCCTCAGTGAGCCACAGTTAGCAAAATGTTCTCCCCTCCCGTGGTTGTTTGGCTTTTCATTAGTCAAAAACAAATCAAAGCTTAGCTTTTTTTGTGCCAACACCTACAGCCTCTTTGCTCTTTAATTTGTTTTGCTTCATGTCTCATTGGGTCCCTGTTCCCAATCAGCTTCATTTAAATCAAGACAATTAAGGCCTTTGTACTTGAGAGGATATTGGGCACAAAAGACTTCACAAAGAGAAGTGTGATAAATATTTGGACTGGCAGCTGGGAAGAGCTTGATCTTCCTTGTGTTAAGAGTTTTGTGCAATATACTTTTTTTTTTTTTTTGCAAAGATTAATGGAAGCCGGGAAGGAGAGGGGGGGAAAGAGAGAGAGGGAAACAATATATCGCCCCCACCCTAGTTCCTTTTTGCAGATGAGTATCATATGGGCCATTATAAGCAGGCAAAAGAGGAACGCCCCTATCTGCAAAGGAATGATTTGATCTTTTATGTGACAGGGAAACACAGGTGTTTCTTACAATTTCACAATTTTTAATCAGACAGCTGTTAAAATAGGATGTGCTTCCCAGAGGCTCGCACGCCTACGCACACCCAGGAATTTGGGGAGTCTGAAAAGAAAAGATTCAGGGTTTCAAACTTCAGTCTACATCACAGGCATGGGCAAATGAACACTGCTGGGTGTTGGGTGTCTTTGTCACCATGATTTTATCCACTCCACAAAGCTCTAGCTATGTGGGCTATCAGGATGTCCCAAAAGTGCTTTTTCAAGAGGCCAATTGGACTTTCTTTGTTTTTCTTTGAAGATGTTTCACTACTCATCCAGGAAGCTTCTTCAGTTGTGACTGAAGGGCAGAGACTGGAAGGATTTATATCCCTTGCAGTCATTTGGTCGTTAGTACTCTTTCTGAGAGTTGTTGAGGCCACTTGGAGGTTGATCTGCAGTCTCAACTACTCTCAGAGGGAGTTCTAATGACCAGATGGTTGCAAGAAATATAAATCCTTCCATTCTTCACCATTCAGTGAGAACTGAAGAAGCTTCTTGGATGAGAAGCAAAACATCTTCAACGAAAAACCAGAAAGTCCAGTTGCCTCTTGAAAAAGCACTTCTGGGACAACCATGACTTGGATGACTGAGAGTCTCCATGACATTGTGCTATTAAGGATTGTTGAGAACAGAAGTGGGTTCTTGGGGATCTTTGGATCCATACATTACACTGGTAACATCCCACATATTGCTCAATCTCTGTTTTGGATGGATTCATATCTTCCATGATATTTGTGAGGCTCCCTTTCAGGAGGCAAGTTTCAAGCTTAATCAATGACACTCACATCTTCTTCTGGAAAAACTAAATAAAATCCATGGCATTGTGATCAAGAGGTCAATGCAGACACAGCAGGGTTGTATGTGGTATTTAAATGTGTTTTTTAATTTGATTCATGCTCTGCCATTCAATTCTGGAGCAGGGGTTTTCAACTTTGGCAACTTTTAAGACTTATGAACTTCAACTCCCAGAATCCCTCAGCCAGTTCTGGGAGTTGAACTCCACAAGTCTTAAAGTTGCCAAGGTTGGAAACCCCTGTTCTGAAGGACCGCTCTAGGCATTCATTTATCTCTCCTTTGAATCCTCTCCAAATTACAGCAAGGCAGTAAAATCCCAAAGAACTATTAAGATAGGGTGCCTAGAGATGACCCATTTTTAAGACTGCCTCCCAGTTCAAATCAAATCAAATTTTATGACTATTTTATTTGACCAGCATATCCATCTCCATTATAAGACATCGAAAGAATGCTAGCCAATTCTCCAGTAAATCATTTGCATAATTGGAGGAGTAATTTATTGGAAAGAAATTCTAAAAAGTTCTCAAAAGTCTGATTCCATGGGGAATAAACCTGGACATTTCCACATTGATTCACTGGATGAATTAATGCTTATGTATATATTTGCATGGTGTGTTGCAATCACAATGTTGTCTAAGTCAGATTGACTTGCTAGGTAAAATAATCTGAATTAGGTCAAGTCGTGAGAACTTCAAGCACCAGAATAAACCAGTAACTGAGCCCAAGAAATACCTTATTGCTTCTAAATTGACCCTTCCACTGCATAGAAAAATAGCATTTTTAGCACTGCAAACAATATAAAGTGCACCTCTCAAAAATGTGCCCAGTATGTTAATGTCATCTGGAATTCCAGGTCATTCAGATCAGTGATTGCAACTGTCAGTGTGAGGGATGGAAATTAGTAAACTTAGTAAACATTAGTAAACTTTGGGGACTTTTTGTAGGATATGTTAGTGAAGGTAAACAGAAAAAAAATGGTCCTTCTTTCAATAGATTCCTAATTTAAAAGCAGAAGGTTGGTTCGAATCCTTTCCTTTCTAAAATTCAAATCCAACCAATGGCTTGGACAAGTGGATTAGTTTTCAAATGGCCTTCCTCCTTCCTTCCTTCCTTCCTTCCTTCCTTCCTTCCTTCCTTCCTTCCTTCCTTCCTTCCTTCCTTCCTTCCTTCCTTCCTTCCTTCCATTCCCATATCTTTCCATTCCTCTCTTTCCCATCCTCTTCCTTCCTTCCTTCATTCTCCCTCCCTCAGCCTCCCTCCTTTCCTTCCCTCCCTCTCCCTCCCTCCTTCCTTCCATTCCCATCTCCTTCCTTCCTTCTTTCTCTCCTTCAAGTCAACATAAGCCCAAAAAAGGTTCAGGAGTGCAGAAAAGCTTTGAAGAACTGGCATGTTCAATCTACTGTCCTAAATGGGATATTAGTCCTCTTACCTACCTGATCTCCAGGTGGGTGGCTTATCACTCTGAGGAAACAAATTATGCTCAGATGATTTCTTGCAAACCTCCCGGTTTTAAACAAATTAAAAGAGTTGGAAGGGACCTTGTAAGTCATCCAGTCCAACCCCTCACCCAAGCAGGAGACCCTGCGCCATTCCTGACAGATGGCAGTCCAGTCTCTTCTTGAAAGATTCCAGTGATGAAACTCCCACAACTTCAGAAGGCAAGCTGTTCCATTGGTTCACAAACACGACCATGTGTACTGTACATGTTGAGCAGGTGTAGAGGAGCTGATGGGGTGGACCAATAATGGACACACAGCGAGGAGTTGTCTCTTTTTAGGATAGCTAAGAAACAGAGCTTCATCTTTTCTAATGTCTGCTCGTGTCATGATCAACGATGAAACAATCTCTGCCCTATTTTTGCTACTGCATTATGTAGGGGGAAGATTCAGCAATAGCCCATTTTGGAAAAATAGCTCATCTGAAGAATAGAGCAAAAAGAGCTCAAATGAATTTTTTAGCACCTCCTGTGGAAAGGGGTCAAATCACCAAGGATGAAGGAGATGGTCCTTTGCCTGAGTCAATACCATGATAGATAAAACCCAGTTAGGTTCACGCATTATAGAAAAACGTAAACTAGGCAGACAAAAGTCAATTGCTGCCGTCACTATCCTATGCCCAATTCATTAATTCATGCCCGGTTCTGCAAGTTGTCGAGTTGAATCCTGAGCTACCTAGATTCTCTGCTGTTCAAATTGTAGGCAGTAATCCAGTTACTGAGCCCAAAATTAACATTGCTAAATTTATGTTCTCTTCTCCTCTCTTCTGCTCTGCTTATTCTATTCTGTTCTATTCTATTCTATTCTATTCTATTCTATTCTACTCTACTCTACTCCCATTTTCTATTCTACTCTACTCTATTCCCATTCTCTATTCTACTCTACTCTACTCCATTCCCATTCTCTATTCTATTCTATTCTACTCTACTCCCATTTTCTATTCTATTCTACTCTATTCCCATTCTCTATTCTATTCTATTCTATTCTATTCTATTCTATTCCCATTCTCTATTCTACTCTACTCTACTCTACTCCATTCCCATTCTCTATTCTATTCTATTCTATTCTATTCTATTCTATTCTATTCTATTCTATTCTATTCTATTCTATTCTATTCTACTCTACTCTACTCTACTCTACTCTACTCTATTCCCATTCTCTATTCTACTCTGCTCTACTCTATTCTCATTCTCTATTCTATTCTATTCTATTCTACTCTTCTCTACTCTATTCCCATTCTCTATTTTACTCTACTCTACTCTACTCTATTCCATTCCCATTCTCTATTCTATTCTATTCTATTCTATTCTATTCTACTCTACTCCCATTTTCTATTCTATTCTACTCTATTCCCATTCTCTATTCTATTCTATTCTATTCTATTCCCATTCTCTATTCTACTCTACTCTACTCTACTCCATTCCCATTCTCTATTCTATTCTATTCTATTCTACTCTACTCTATTCCCATTCTCTATTTTACTCTACTCTACTCTACTCTACTCTACTCTACTCTACTCTACTCTACTCTACTCTATTCCATTCCCATTCTCTATTCTATTCTATTCTATTCTATTCTATTCTATTCTATTCTATTCTATTCTATTCTATTCTATTCTATTCTACTCTACTCTATTCTCATTCTATTCTATTCTACTCTTCTCTACTCTATTCTCATTCTCTATTCTATTCTACTCTTCTCTACTCTATTCCCATTCTCTACTCTACTCTACTTTACTTTGTTATTCTCTTCTCTTCTATTTGCAAAGAGGTATGCTTAGATGTCACCATTTGAAACATACCAAGAGGTAATATACCTAGATAAAACTTAGATGAAAGACACAAAGGAAGAATGCCATATGTTTAAACAAGAATTACATTTGTTTATGTACCTACAAACTATTTTCACATCAATTCCCCAATGAATGTTTTCTGTGTGTGTGTATATATTTTTTTTTTTTTACATTAAACACAACTTTTATTTTCTGGTGAGAGCAAACATTCCCCTATCGGTTTTCATTAGTCCATTTTCCTTTAAATAAGTTTTAAAGCACGTTTGCTAGGTGGGTGCCTAATTTCTTTTCTAATTTTCAGCCTGTTCTGGGATCAGAGACATGCAGTGCTGAGTTTGGAGAAAGTGGGGATGGGGGGGGGGGGGGGAACTGAATGACAGTGGCAATTCCATTTCCTAGTTTGGAAAGTATTAATTAGCTCCGTTCATGCATAAATGTGAACAAAACAAATTTCACCTTATCCTTAACTGATTGTAATTTGAAAATGGAAAAGCATAAATACTTGTACAAAAATTGGTGCATGCTGCCTCATTACTGCATTAACATATTAAATACATCTGGCTGTTTGGAGTTGTTGGGGTTTTTTTGCAACATTTATCTGTTTTTATTGTGCTGGGTTTAGTTTTTAACTTATCAGAGTCCTGGAGAGGTCGGGAGCATTACGAGTAGTCCTCGACTTACGACAATTGAACCAAAATTTCTGTGGCTGGACAAAACACTTGTGAACTGAATTTTGCCTCGTTTTATGACCTTTCTTGCCACTGTTGTTAAATGAATCACGGCAAGTTGTTAAGTTAGGAACACGGTTGTAAAGTGAATCTGGCTTCCCCATGGACTTTGCTTGTCAGAAGGTTGCCGGGACATGTCGTAAGTATGAGTCAGTTGCCAAGAGCCTGAATTTTGCTCATGTGATTGTGGAGATGCTGCAATGGTCATAAGTGTGAAAAATGATCGCAGTCACTTTTTTCAGTGTCACATTGTAACTTTGAACAATTTCAAAGATGGCAGCAGAATGGCAACAGTGAGGAAGAACATGGGCCAGTCCGGGAATCTCGGACATTGATCCTGCATCTGATACAGAGATGGGGCCAGGACCTTCGGGGAATTGTGTGCCGACTCCGGAGCCAGAGGAACAGGGGCATCCTGTTCCCACTGCGTGTGTGCGCAGAGCTGCCAGAAGGCAAGAGCAACTGGGACAAATGGGGCAACTTGGGTGTAAGGCTTGGAAGTGATTGCCCCTCCCCTAAGGTATAAAGGACAGCAAAGGGACAGGAATCTTTGCAGGAAGCAACATTGTTCGCTCTGGTCGGTTTGGAATCTGAAAGCTCCATGGGGAATTTGTGCTCCATTTGGTTTTGAAAGACTAATTAGTACTTTAGTCATTGGCTGCACTTCAAGAAAGATAAAGGTGCCTTCTTATCAGACTTCTCCCAAGAACTTTGGCAGACTGCCATGGGACTATTTATAACTGATTAAGACTCATTATGAGCTGTGAATGATGATAATTCACAGCCGTTGAACTAAAATAAAAGGGTTTTGGATTTAACATGTGTTTGTTGATGTCTCAGGAAACCTTGGTCAGAATATAAATGAACTGTTGTAAGTCAAAAACTACCAGTACCTGTATACATGTGATATTTATTTATTTATTTGTCAATTGCTTACAAGATAATAGGTATAAGTAAAAACATAGTTATGAATACATGGATACATATAAGAAAAAATAAAAAAATATATAAAAGAAACAATAGGACAGGGACTGTAGGCACATTGGTGTGCTTATGCACGCCCCCTACAGACCTCTTAGGAAAGGGGTGAGGTCAATAGTAGACAGTTTAAGGTTAAAGTTTTTGGGGTTTGGGGAAGAAACCACACAGTCAGGTAGAGTATTCCAGACATTGACCATTCTGTTGCTGAAGTCGTATTTCCTGCAATCAAACCTAGAGTTTGTATTTATTGTTTGCTCTTGTGTTGTTATGGTTGAAGCTGAAGTATTCATTGACAGGTAGGACATTGCAATGTATGATTTTATATACTATATGTAGATCAGACCGAAGGCGGCGTAGTTCTAGGTTTTCTAGGTCTAGAATTTTGAGTCTGTTGGCATAAGGTATTCTGCAACGAGTAGAGGAGTGAAGAATTCTTCTTGTGAAATATTTCTGGACTTTCTCAACTGTGTTAATATCAGATATGTAATGTGGGTTCCAGACTGATGAGCTGTATCAAGTATTGGTCTAGCAAATGTTTGTATGCTCTAGTTATTAGTGTAATATTACCAGAGAAAAAACTACGTAAGATTAGGTTAACAACTCTTAATGCCTTTTTGGCTATGTAGTTACAGTGGACTCTAGCACTTAGATCATTAGAGATGAGTATTCTAAGGTCCTTGACAGAGTTTGGATCATCAGCAAGGTCTTGAGTATTTACCCTGTATTTTATTTTCTGATTTTTTTTTTACCAGTATGTAGGACAGAGCATTTATTTGTTGAGATTTGAAGTTGCCATTTGTTTGACCATTCTGATACATAGTCAAGGTCTTTTTGAAAGGTAGCAGTATTGTCTATGGTGTTGAATAGCTTTACATCATCAGCGAAGAGAACGCAGTTGCTCTTGATATGATCACAGAGGTCATTTATGTAGAGTATGAAAAGAGTTGGTCCTAGAACACTGCCTTGAGGGACACCACTATTGACAGGTACAGAATTTGATATGATGCTCCCAATTTTAACCATTTGTTGTCTGTTTAAAGGAATGCTTCTATCCAGTTATGCAGGTGTTCAGAGATACCTGTAAGATTTTTGTTTTAGGAGTAGTTTGTCATGTACCACTGAATCAAAGGATTTACAGAAGTCTATGTAGATTGCATCTATTGTTTTGCCCTGATCGAATTGTGCAGTCCATATGATTTTGCAGTCTAAGAGTTGCAGATTACACGATAGTTTTTTCCTGAAACCAAATTGTTTATTAGAGAGTAGGTTGTTTGTTTCTAAGTGGAGGATGACGGATTGGTTAATAATTGATTCCATGACTTTACAGGTGATGTAGCATAAAGAGATTGGTCTGTAATTTTCAACTAGGCTGGGGTATATCTATACATAAGCAGAGAAACTGCCTGCTTTTCTGAGCTGCAGAATGTTGACTTCAGTTTTGTCAGCCTGTGAAGAGTTAAACATCATATACAATTATAACACAACCACCCCCCCTCTCTTTTCTGTTGTGCAGGAAAATACAAGCCTGCCGCCTTTCAAAATTACAATGTTTTCTTTAACGTCCTGCATTTTCTTTTGCGTGAAAAACATGCAATTTGGTTGTAATGGACAAACGAACAAACACAAATCCACATTTCCTTATCTTTGTTGGTACTTGTCTCCCTAATTAAGTTTTGTATTGAAGCTACTAAAGAGTAGCATGTTCTCTCTCTCTCTCTCTCCCTGCATCTACATTTCCATTTTCACATTTTGTCTAACACAAATGAATACACAACGTTCCAGAATACCTGCACTCAAGAGTGTGAGAGATAGACAGAGACAGACGGAGGCAGACAGGACTAAATAAATTATGTTGTTGTGTCTGCTGTGATCCAATACTGTAGCATCTCTACATTCTTTGCCTCTAGGTCTCATAATCCTCTCCTGCTGAATCTCTGGATCTGTCCATGGTTCTGAACACAATACATCTCTTAGTTGGTTGAACTTCAATCAGAGCTGAACTTCAATCAGATTAACAGAGTGGGAAGGGACCTTGTAGGTTATCTAGTCCAACCCCCTCTGCCCAAACAGAAGACCCTACAACATTTCTGACAAATGGCAGTCCAGACTCTTCTTGAAAGCTTCCAATGATGAAGCTCCCACAACTTCTGTTATATTGGTTGATTGTTCTCAATGTCAGAAAATGTCTCCTTATTTCTAAATTGAATCTCTCTCTCTCTCTCCCCCTTTTATTGGCCATTTCACAATCAACATTCCATATTTTGAACCCAGCTCTCACCAGCTTTCCAAATGACTGACAAGATGGCCTAGGTGAAGGATCTCAAGATGGTTAAGAATTGGGACTCGTCATGGAAAACTTCTCATTTCTGGTTGGGCCAGACAAACACCAATTGGATTTTAAAAGTAAGAAACACCAATTGGATTTTAAAAGTAAGAACTGGGAGATTTTCTTTGAAAAGGTAGGCAATCTGAATAGTGAGAGCAGCAAATATTTGGAGCTCAATGAGGGGTCCTTGGTGCTCTCTGAGCTTGGTAGTTTTCTTGAAGACATTTCATTACCAAAATAGGTAACATCATCAGTGCTAGAAGAGACGATATTACCTAGTTTGGTAGTGAAACATTTGCAAGAAAACCACCAAGTTTAAAGAGCACCAAAAACTCCTTGGGATTTTTCTTCCTCCTCCTCCTCCTCCTCCTCCTCCTCCTTCTTCCCCTTTTCTCCATTTCAGAAACCCCATTCCCTTCTAGCACTGAACATATTTCCTAGTCGGTTCATGAAACATTTGCAAGAAAACCACCAAACTCAGAGAGCACCAGGGACCCCACAATCCTCCTCCTCCTCCCCTCCTCCTCCACTCCACAAACCCTACTCCCTTCTAGCACTGAGGATGTTCCCTACTTGGCTACTTAAACATCTGCAAGAGATCTCCAAGGATCTCACTGTTCCACCCTGTGCTACCAATATTTGCTGCTATCACTATTCTGGTTGCCTGCTTTTTCAAAGCAAACCTCCAAGTGAACGAATTGGCTCCTACCCTCAAAATCCAATCGTTGTTTACAGTTTGGGGATGCCTCTGGGACCACCTCACCTTGGAGCGACTAACAACCCGTTAAAGAAAAATAAAGTCTTTACACATAACTATGTGTCACACATAACCTCACCAATAAAGAATGTGTTTTAAATAACTCACTGCTCCAATCTGCAATAGGTTCTCTGGGGCAAAAGATAAAAGGAAGAATAATGGCTTGTGGCTTTATTTTTTGTTTTGCGATGTTTCCGTTGTATTGCAAGCTGTGGTTTCCCCCCCCCCCCCCCTGTAAAATGGCTTATGGATGTTTCCCCCTGCATTTATTATGTGTAGTTGACAAAGGGAACACAAAAACATTAATATCAAAAAATTGCATCTCTGCATTTGAGGATTGCGGAAGTACCGTACATACAGCCATAATGATAATATCAACATCATCAACACCCAAAATTCCTGTGAATATTTTTTTTTAAAAAAATATGACTTACATATGAGAGCGAGAGAGAGAGGGAGGAGAAGAAAATTGCAAATTGCAAAATTGGAATTAATTCAAATTGCCAATTGAAATTAATTCGAAGGTTTTTAAACCCCCCACTTTATCAGTATAAGGAGACCCTTAAAGCCAAGAAAATAGAAATATGGGCACTCCTTGCCATATGACCACAATTGAGCTCAAAATTTATGTTGTTAAGCGAGATGTTTGTGAAGGGAGTTTTGCCCCGCTTTACGATCTTTCTTGCCACGGTTGCTGAGTGAATCATTCCAGTTGTTAAGTTAGTAACACGGTTTGTGAAGTGAATCTGGCTTCCTCGTTGACTTTGCTTGTCAGAAGGTCACAAAAGGGGATTATGTGACCCCCCCCCCCCCCAGGGACACTGCAACTGTCATAAATACAAGTCAGTTGCCAAGGGTCTGAAATTTGATCATGGGATCATGGGGGATACTGCAATGGTTGTATGTGTGAAAAATGGTCCTAAGTCACTATTTTCAGTGCCGTTGTAACTTTGAACACAGAGCTGGTATCCAGCAGGTTCTGACCATTTCTGGAGAAGCCATAGCAGAAATTTTGAATAGTTAATAGCACCTCTGAGTGACCCCGCCAACCCCATCTATTCTCTGCCTCCCATTGAGTCCCAGTTGATCATCTGGGTCTTCTTTGGTTGCCCTGCACAGGAAGAATGGAGCTGGAAAGCAGGTTAGTGGGGTGGGGAGGGAAGGGAAGGGAAGAGAGATTTTGCAGTAACCTTCCGTTGCCATGCCCACCAAGCCAAGCCCACAGGACTGGTAGTAAAAAAAATTGAATCTCACCAATGGAAGGAAGAGAGGAATGAAAGCGGAAGGAAGAGAGGAATGAAAGGGGAAGGAAGAGAGGAAGGAAAGGGGAAGGAAGAGAGGAAGGAAAGGGGAAGGAAGAGAGGAAGGAAGGGGGAAGGAAGAGAGGAAGGAAGGGGGAAGGAAGAGAGGAAGGAAGAGGGAAGGAAGAGAGGAAGGAAAGGGGAAGGAAGAGAGGAAGGAAAGGGGAAGGAAGAGAGGAAGGAAGGGGGAAGGAAGAGAGGAAGGAGAAGGAAGAGAGGAAGGAAAGGGGAAGGAAGAGAGGAAGGAAAGGGGAAGGAAGAGAGGAAGGAAGGGGGAAGGAAGGGGGAAGGAAGAGAGGAATGAAAGGGGAAGGAAGAGAGGAAGGAAAGGGGAAGGAAGAAAGGAACAAAGGGAAGGAAACAGAGGTGGGGATTCAGCAGATTCTGACCAGTTCTGGAGAACCGATAGCAGAAATTTTGAGTAGTTCGGAGAACCAGCAAATTCCACCTCTGACTGGAGATTTTACAGTATATCCTTCCCCTGCCATGCCCACCAAGCCACGCCCACAGAACCGGTAGTAAAAAAATTTGAATCCCACCACTGTTTGAATGGTCACTAAACAAGCTGTTATAAGTCAAGGATTACCCGTAACTAAAGCAGGTCATCCTCATTCCTTTAAAAAAAGAAATCCATCTTCTTTTCAAACTACATTAGCCCCAGGGTAGACTAGGTCTGACTCAAGAAAAATAAAAGCTATACTATAGTTTTAATATGCCCTCTGAAAGCCTATTTTCAAAACTTTCAATTGTTGGAATTAGCCAGGTTTGATCGTGGGAATAAAGCTTGGTTTATACCCTCAGAGTCCAGAAAAAAGCCTTCCTGGTCAGTGGTGGGATTCAAATATTTTTACCATCAGTTCTGTGGGTGTGGCTTGGTGAGTGCACTTTGTGTGTGTGCACACACTTTGCATGCCTGCGGCAAACACACACTTTGCGCAGGCGCAGAGGCATTCCAACTCACCTCCTGCAAGCCTGCACTCTCCCGGTCGCTTCAGCAGCTGCCACACAGCACTCTTCTGTGCCGTGCACAGCAGCTGTGCTTCAAAAGCAGAAGATAAAGGTGAGTATGGGAGTCTGGGTGGGTGGGTGGGTCCAACAGCAGAGCGGCAGAGAGAACCAATTCAGTCTCCACTACTCATCGCCACTACCAGCTCGGTAGAACCGGGTCAAACCGATAGAATACCACCACTGCTCCTGATGGAAAATGGGGATAAAACAGAAGATATGGTGTGACAGTTTAGACTACGGTGTAAATATCTTCACTGTACAGAGGAAAACATATTGCAGAGTAAACATGTACAAAATATAGGTCGGTCCCTTGAAATGCCAACTTCAACTGCAGAAATGGCAAACTCACATTCGGAAGCTCTTTGAGATCTTCGTAAAAATACCCCCACCCTGCAAGACCTCTAAAATCAATTTGCTGAAATCTGAATTATGGCTTAGGATCTCCTGATGCGTACAACGTAAAAGTTCAGAGAGGCTTAACACATCAATCTCAGCTCTCCCAAACAACAAAGAAGAAGAACCCACAATTTGGGTGATGCCCTTCGATGTCAAGGCATCACGGCCTGGTTCTGCTGTTGTCTGTGAGTGACAAGAAAGGCAAGAATCCAAAACAGTGAGTGAATGAAAGAAAAAGGGGGGAGGGAAGGAATTTGCTAAAAAAAGAGAGAGAGAGAGAGAGAGAATCAGAAGAAGGAGAGGAGGAGGAGAAGGAGAAGGAGGAGAAGGACGGTAGGGTCTTTGGTGCTCTCTGATCTTGGTTGTTTTCTTTCTGATGCTTCATTACTCAATTAGGAATCATCATCAGTGTTAGAGGGACTTGGGATTTGCAGAGTAAAGAGAAGGGGAGGGGGAGGAGGGGGAGGAGTCCCAACCATAAATTTCCCCAAGTTTTTCCTACTGATAAATGGTGATCATAGGATCATGCCCACATTTATAAAATTCCTGACTGAACTCCTGTAATACATTTCTGCACTGAAAGTACCTTTGCCAACATTTCAAGCTGCATGCATATTGAGTGGTACCCTACATAACTCTTCTGCATTTTTTTCCCAGTTGAGCTTCAAGTTGAGACCCTCATGACATCCACAGAACAAGAACAGAAGTTCTAAACCTCTCCAGTGGTGTTCTATTTTCTTTCACTGACCTTCATTGGTTTCTCCCCACCACCCAGGACAGAAAACCTTCAGTGCAGGGGGGATCAGGTGTGTACCCACCTTCTAGAGAAAGAGTTAGAAAGAAAAGAATCTCATCGTGAGTGGCTCTCAACCTCTTTGACTTCCTACTTTTCTCTGGACTTTCCAGGGGAAACAAGAAAGGGATATGCCTCTCGTAATGCTATTTCAGAAGACCAAGACTCACCCAATGGAGACAGCAAGGACCCCTTTTTGACAGTGGTGGTCCATCACAGAGGCCAACCACATTCCCAGGAATAATTCACAAATAACACACCATATTCAATATTCTATTACACACTTTGCACATTTCTGCCTCTCCCTTGATCCTCCTCAGCTGGGAAGAATCTTCTTCTAAAGCTTGAGAAGTGCTTATGTGTACAGGGGATATGTATAATTAATAGACATTTCAGATATGCCATTTTTTTGCTTACTGAAGAAATTTGTCTTGGAAAATGCAGTGAATTTGGTTAATGGCTTGCTCAAAGTCTCATTAAGGGTGGGAAGACATATCTGAAGAGACAATTCTCTCCATATTTTGCTTTTATCACTGGGTTTGTTTACATTCAACTGCTTGGCAGCCGCATTCGAATAGTATATCCTTGATACAGCAAGCTTTTTTTTCTGTCCCTGCCTCCCTCTTAAATTTATTTTCTGAAAACTCCCCAAAACACTATGAATAATTTTCCCTTGCTGTATTTAGACACACAGCAAAAGATTGGTTTGTGGGTTTTTTTAATCAGTTGAGACTTAAAACAAAAAAAATCTAATGTTTATTGCAATGTTAATTTCCCTTGACTAAATTCAACAGAAATAGGAAATATGGAAATACCTTATTATTGTAGCTACTGATATGTTATTTAATAATATACACAAGATTCTGAGTAGAGACATTTAAAATGGATTAATTTAGAAGCATCCCTCTATGCTAAATCCCGATCCCTTTTTACAATTAGTAGAAGTGAAACAACGTATCTGGGTATTTTGTGGCTTATATTCTCCATGGTCTTATCTTCTTACTTAATTACCATCTTCTTACTTAATCATGGATTCCATGCCAAACTTTTCTGAGGAACATTTTCCCTCAATCATGGGTTCCATGCCAAAGTTCTCTGAGGAACATTTCCTGGATCTAGAATGATTCCAAAGAATCTCTGGTCTTGTTCAGCGTGATAGTGTTCAGATACTTGACATATCCTCGATGTTTTTCACATGGAAGCATGCCACTTCCTTCCACCTGATCTCCTTTCCTGGGTTCTACTCATTCTTCCTGTTGTATTTCTTGAAACGAAGAACATAAAACATAGAATAATAGCATTGGAAAGAATCTTGAAGATCTTCTGGTTCTTCAAGTGTTGGACTTTCATTCGTCCTTAAAATTAAATTCTAGCCTTGTCTTCTAGTGCAAGAGAGAACATGTTTCTTCTATCTTCTCTATCATCACCCTTTGGAAATGTTTCAGACTTCTGCTTTGTCTCATTCATTCATCGCCAGGAAAAATTATACTCAGATCTTGCAATCATTCATTATGGGAGTTGGTCTCCAGTGTCTTCAGTTTCCTGACTATTCCTCCCCAATTTCTCTGTGTCCTTCAGGAAGTAGCAACCCTGGTCTGCAGTGTCCTGGGGTGCTACCCTCAGCACATCTTACCACCCAGAGAGGAATCCTTTCAACGGGCTGTCTCTATTTTCTCCACAAAATGACCTTTGTAACACGAGCTGATGTCCTAACTCAAGACAGTGTCACTTTTATGGCTCAAAGGACCAGGACAGTCTAATTTCTTTCCCTTTTTGGATACCCTTGCCAGGGACTGAAAATATGATTTTATGGTAAGCAATACCAACTGCATGCTCTATTTTCAATGCCACGATAAAAAACCAAGACAAGAGCAAATGAAATTAAATCATAAATCAGAACAAGTTGGGAAGGTTATCTGAACAGTCAATGCCAAGGAAGACAATAAGATAGAAGGAAGGGTAAAGTGGAGAAAGGGCGGGGAGGGCCTTGTTTTATTACTAAATTATGGAAAACTAAAATACATTGATTGGGGGCAAATGGGTAATTTTTTTTATGTACAGAAGGCTTCATGTGAAAATATAATTGCAATGATAAATTACCGAAGGGTCCTAATTAGATGATCCAAGCAAATGGTTTGTCCAATGGAAGGTATTGACATGTTTTTGATTTGTTGACAAGGATAATGTATTGCAGCACAGCAATGATGGCAAAATAAATACTGGATCTACCCTCTCACGAAAAGCTCATTTCCGTGTATCTAAACGAGTAAACTGGGATCTAGACAAAAAGCATTTCTGATATCTATTAGAACTTTGGACACTTATGATATGTAGATGTTATGTTTGGGAACAAATCTGAAGCTTATTTCATTCAGCTTGGATTTTGGATTTAACAACACCATTGATAGATCAGACCCAAAGCCACCTCTAAAGGTGGCATCTCCTTTCTTAAAGTTGTTTAAAGATTGTCATGGTAGGCGGGACATAGGGCCTACCACGGCTGAAAAGCTGCTGGCAGAATGTTCAGATAACAGGCTGCATAGTCCACAACTGGACAATAGGTGGGGCAAGAGAGTCTCAGAAAAGGCTCTCCCTAGTTTCTCCTAGTTTTTCAGTCAACCCTAACGAAATTCAAGGTAGCCTCAAAATTATGACCACAAAGTCTGGTCCTTTGGGATAAAAAAGCGGCCCAAGATTTTCACTGTATGTTCAATGAGTGAGGCAGCTCTTAAGCTTTTGGACAATGTCTTTGTGGAATATAAAACAAATTTCTAAAAATGTTGGTCTCTTTGGTCTGAGCTAACAACATCAAACTTCTTTTGTTCATTCCGAGCTTTCTCTACCAGCTGAACACCAAGCCAAAGGTCCCTAGAGATCCAAAGAGGAGAACATTCCTAATCAATAAAGAATAGGAGTCATTTTCCAAATTGCCCTTCGGTGCAAAGGGAGTATCATCACATCTTTAACAGAATACACTTGTTTGGCTGGCTAACTTAATTACAAGAAAAAAGAAATTTATTTTCCTACTGTCAGCCTAATTAAAATTAAATACCAGCCAGATGGTTTGTAAATTTTTCAAGAGCATTTTCATTCCCTGTTTTAAAAAAAGAAAAGAGAGATTCCAGACAGGAATAAGCAAAACATCTGTATCTATAGTGTGTGGGGAGGAGGAAAAAACCAGGAAGGAAAGGCCATTTTTTGTAGGAAACAAAACTTTTTTTAAAAAGCCAGTCTTGTGAAATGGGATGAACGGGGAAAATGCCAAGGATCAGTGGTGGATTTCCAAATGGTTTCCTACTGGTTCTATGAGCAGGGCTCAAAAACCAACCTGAGCTGTGTGAGGTGAGCTGAGCTGTTTTTTAGCTCAACTAAAACATAGCAATCCACTCTGCCATGTGAATCAGCTGAGATAAAAACAAGGGAATATAGGAGAGGAAACAGCATGGGCGGGGCCAGCCAGAGGTGGTATTTGCTGGTTCTCCAAACTGTTCAAAACTTCCGCTCCCGGTATGCCAGAACTGATCTGAACCACCTCTGCCAAGAGTGGTTCAGATTTCATTTTGCAATTTTTTTCTGGGGTTGTCATTCAACGGAGATGTCCTTCTGCAGTGGCATCTCTCAGTCTCTGTAAGCATCAGACAGGGATGGAAGATGGACCAGGGGACTTATGTAAGGGGTAGCATGGAGGGAAAACATCACACAACATTGTTACCCATTATTATAGCACAGATCTTGGAAAGGGTGTTTGAATCTTAAGAAGGTTAGAGGTGGGGCCACCTCAGGCCATGGACCAACTATGATGCTTGAGGTGTAGACCACACAGCTATCTGTGCATACCTCAAGGTACAGGGTGGTGCCTGCACAAAATCACTTCCTTCAAGATAAGGCAGAATGTAGCCTTGAGGTTCCGCAAAAATCTGTCTCTGACTGTAGAATCATGAATGCAGTTTTACTAGCATTCTCATTTACCGCCTTCTATAATTCTGCTTTTATAGGATAATCCTGCAGATATTCAGAAGAACATCCCTTTGCAGTCCAGAAGGACTTACCCTTGTGTAAGAGAACAGGGCTCAAACATTTCTAGTGGGTCATGAATTTAATTTGCATTTGAGCTAGGCTTTCTTCCTTTCCCTCATTCCCTCCCTCCTTGTTCCTTTCTTCCTCCCTCCCTCTTTCTTCTCCCTCCCTCCCTTCCTCTCTACCTTCCTCCTTCCCTTCCCTTCCTTATCCCCATCCTCATCCTCCTTTCCTTTCCTTTCCTTTCCTTTCCTTTCCTTTCCTTTCCTTTCTTCCTTTCCTTTCCTTTCCTTTCCTTTCCTTTCTTCCTTTCCTTCCTTTCCTTCCCTTCCCTTCCTTATCCCCATCCTCATCCGCATCCTCCTTTCCTTTCCTTTCCTTTCCTTTCCTTTCCTTTCCTTCCTTTCTTCCTTCTTTCCTTCTCCTTTCCTTCTTTCCTTCCTTCCCTTCCCTTCCTTATCCCCATCCTTATCCCCATCCTCATCCGCATCCTCCTTTCCTTTCCTTTCCTTTCCTTTCCTTTCCTTTCCTTTCCTTTCCTTTCCTTTCCTTTCCTTCCTTTCCTTTCCTTTCCTTCCTTTCCTTTCCTTTCCTTCCCTTCCCCTTCCCTTCCCTTCCCTTCCCACTGTCTATCTTTCTTGTAATAAACATATCTTTCTCTCTACATTAAGTTTGGTCAGAGGCCCAAGCAAATGTTAAATTAGTGCCATCACCACAGTGGCTGCTCATGAAGAAAATGGCTTTTTGATGCCGCTAATTTACTTTTCCCCCTGCTGTCCTGGAGTGACTGGCCAAGTTTATCAGTTGCACCGTGTGGGGGGGGGAGGGGGGGGGGAGGAAACAACTGTTTCTGTCTCTGTGGATTAAACCCCATTAGTTATGCATGGACGGCTTGCAAATTCTACAGCGGTCCGTGCAGAATCCAGCATGTTCACCGGCCTCGTTGACGGAGATGGAGGACTTCAATGCCATTGGGGAATGGGAGAGAAAGAGCAGAGTCATGGAGAAGGTCTTCATTTTCTCTCTCTCTCTCTCTCTTTTTTTTTTTTGGTCTGTCACTCCTTCTCTCCTCTCCTTTGGAGAACAAATGCACTTAATTGTCTGGGGAGAGCAGAACCCATTGTAGTCCACAGCCAAGCTGAAACGAAGGGACTTCAGCTTTAATTAAACCCAACCGTCAGGGTTGCCCTTTTTGTAGAGTTGCTTCCAAAAATGGCACGCTTTGCCCTTCCATAAATAAATCTCTCGCTTCCCAGTGGCACTGGCCCTCCATGTCTCTCAGCTGGATCCCTGCCTATTGTCATGATTCTCTGTCAAAGATGGATGAGGAAACCAGAGCCCTCAGCTGTTCAGCATGGTAGAGCTGTAATTTAGGCAGCCTCTCGGCTTCTCTTGCCTTTCCCTCCTCCCTTTCCTCCTCGCCTCCCACCAGACAAGGAGGAAGACAAATGAAAAAGAGCCGATGTGGGATTCATGGAAACACTCTTCAAACTTTTGCTCGGGAAGCCAGCGAATTTTGGGATGCTGACGTGGCTTTGCAGCCAAGTGAACCACAGAAAAGAGATGACTGCAATTCATTTGGCTCCTTATTGGAGAATCATAGAACTATAGGGCTGGAAAGGGACTGTGAAGGTCTTCTAGTCCAACCCCCTGCTCTGGCAGGAATCTTTATACTATCCCAGATAAATGGTTGTCTAATCTTTTCTTGAAAACCTCCAGTGATGGAGCACCCACAACTCCGGGAAGCAAGCCAATCCATTGATTCATTGTTCTCACTGGAAATGTTCTTAGGTTCAGAATAAGAGAGTTGGAAGGGACATTAGAGGTCTTCTAGTCCAACCCTCTGCTCTGGCAGGAAACCCTATACCATTTCAGACAAATGGTTGTCCAATCTCTTCTTAAGAACTTCCAGTGATGGGGCACCCACAACTTCTGTTCCACTGATTAATTGTTCTAACTGTCAGGAAATAATTCCAGATTGCTTCTCTCCTTGATTAGTTTCCATGCATTGTTTCTTATTCTGCCTTCAGATGCTTTGGAGAATAGCTTGACTCCCTCATCTGTATGGCAACCCCATAGGTATTGGAACATTGCTATCATGTCACCTCCTAGTCCTTTTTTTCATTAAAGCAAACATACCCAATTCCCACAACCGTTCCTTATATATTTTAGCCTCCAATCCCCTAATCATCTTCATTGCTCTTCTCTGCACTCTTTCTAGAGTCTCAACATCTTTTTTATATCGTGGCAACCAAAGTACAATGCAGTATTCCAAGTGTGGTCTTAACGAAGGCATTATACAGGCATCCCCCCTTGAAAACTCCTCCTCCTAAAAGAAAAAAAAAACCCAAAACAGATACAGGGGTTAATACATTGCCCTTAACCCCCTCTCCTCCCTCCACAAAGACCCTTTGGTTTGTGGGGAAAGTCCTCATGGAATTGGGTAACCAATTGATCAGCATGGACATCCCAACTCTTTACCCAACTAACATCTGAGAGTGGGTATCCATTCCATAAGACCAAATATTGCAATTCGTCCACGGTGTAATCTAGAATCGAGAATTTTTTGAATTTCATAATATGTTTCCTCCTGTACCATTAACAGGTCAGGGGGAGTGATTGGCAGTGGTCTTATCATTGATGTAGTAGCTGGTTTTAGTAAACTACAATGGAATACTGGATGAATTTTCCCCAATATTCGAGGAAGACTTAATTGGACAGTGACCGGATTGATTATCTTTGAAATTGGGAACGGACCCAAGAATTTTGGATCCAGTTTCTTACTGGGCAGTTTCAACCCAAGATACTTAGTTGACAAATATACTTTGTCTCCCACTTTAAAGGGTGGTTGAAGGGATCTATGTTTATCTGCCTGTTTTTTATAATTTTTTGCAGCTTTGGTCAAAACTTCTTTATATCTTCCCATCCTTTCTTTAATGAGTTCATCCATTCTGTTAGGGACATGGATGAGGGAGATTGTCTAGGTAACTCTGGCATCGGGACAAAGTCCATTCCAGTGTTGATTTGGAATGGAGTCAACCCCGTGCTACTATGTACTGCATTATTGTAAGCAACCTCTGCAAAAGATAATAACTCAACCCAATTTTCTTGTTGATAATTTACATAGCATCTAATGTATTGTTCAATCATGGCATTAGCTCTCTCCGCTGCTCCATTACAAGCCGGATGGAAAGCTGAGGATAATCCTTGGGAGGACCCAATGGATTTCAAAAATTCCCTCCAAAGGTTTGCGGTAAATTGTACCCCTCTGTTTGATATTATTCTACGAGGTACTCCATGTAGTCTAAAGATATGTTTCACAAACAGCTTTGCAAGCTTTTTCGCAGATGGAAGTCCTTTACAGGCTATAAAGTGGGCCTGTTTAGAGTATAAGTCAATTACAATCCAAACGATCATATTCCCTTCACTCTCAGGAAATTCCACAATAAAGTCCAATGTGATTTCTTCCCATGGTTGGGTTGGTTCAGTGACTTGTTGAAGGAGGTCAGGGGATTTTCCAGTTCTGTGTTTCATTGTGGCACAAATTGAGCAACTTTTTACACAGTCCTCAATGTCAGGTTTCAGTTATGGCCACCAGAACTGTCTTCTCAATAAATGTAGGGTTTTCAAGAATCTGAAGTGGCCTCCCAACCGCGAGTCGTGGTTACGCTTTAGTACCAGTAGTCTTAGGGTTGTGGGTACATAAAGCTTAGTCCCTTTCCAAGCTAGTCCCTCATTCATTGTTAACTCGGTTTGATGGTCCAGGAACCAAGGATCAGTCAATAGGGCCGTTTTCAATTCTTCAGTCAGCTTACCTTCCAGGCGTTTGGGGTTGTGGTTGGCTTGGGCTCAAGTGGTTACTTGGCCTGCCGATTGAGCGCCTGAAATTAAGGCTTGTACTATTTCCTCTCAGTGGCTGTCAAACTGAGGTTTTCTGGACAGGGCATCTGCCAATATATTTTTCCCTCCGGGGATATATTTAATGTTGAAGTTGAATCGCTTGAAGTATTGGGCCCATCGGACTTGTTCGGGTGATAATCTCCTAGTGGTCTTTAGAGCCTCGAGGTTTTTATGATCAGTCCATACCTCAAAGGGCTCTGGCATCCCTTCTAGGAAATGCCTCCAAGTCAATAAAGCCCATCATACAGCGAATGCTTCTTTCTCCCAGACCGCCCACCTTCACTCTGTGTCCATCAGCTTTTTGGACACATAAGTGCAAGGCATCAGTCAGGCTTGAGAGTCTTTTTGCAGCAGAACGGCTACCACTGCTACATCACTTGCATCCATTTGGACAGTAAAAAGCTTGGTTGCCTCTGGGTGCTGGAGGATGGGCTCAGCTACGAAGAGGCGTTTTAAGGTCTCAAAAGCTTTCTGGCAGTCCATGGTCCAAGGCAGGAGTTGATTTGGCTTTGATTTGGTGGGTGACGGGCCCGTTTTTAATAGCTCCATTAACGGGAGGGCAACTTCTGCAAAGGATGGAATGAATTGTCTATAGAAGTTGGCAAATCCTAAAAAACTTTGAAGTTGTTTTTGGGTTCTGGGGGGTTGCCAGTCCAGCACTGCTTTCACCTTTCCAGGGTCCATTTCAATTCCCAGGTTGGATATTTGGTAGCCTAAATAATCCAGCGACTCTTTGTGGAATTCGCATTTTGAGAGTTTCACATATAATTTGGTGGCTAGAAGTTTTTCTAGGACTTGTCAGACCAATTGAACATGTTCTTCCATGGTTTCACTGAAGATAAGAATGTCATTCAGGTATACGAGGACCCCCTGGTAAAAGTGCAGGTGTAGCACCTCATTGATGAGTTGCATAAACACTGCGGGAGCCCCTTGAAGTCCGAAAGGCATGACTTTGAATTGGAAGCTACCAAAAGGGCAGTTAAAATCTGTTTTCCACTTGTCTCCCTCTTTGATGCGGACCCGGTAGTATGCTTCCCTGAGATCTAGCTTGGTGAATACCTTGCCTTTTGACAGGTGGTTTAATAAGTCCTTCATAAGGGGGAGATGCTCCATGTTTTGACACATATGGCATTCACGCCCCTAAAGTCAACACATAATATCAACCCGCCATCCTTCTCTTTGAATAACACGGGGGCAGCTAATCTTGGTTTGTAGGTTCAATAAAACCTCGGTCCAAAATTTGGTTGATGTATTTCCTTAATTCAGTCATTTCAGCCAGGTGTCATGAAATGCATCTTTAGTTTTGGTAGTTTTGCTCCGGATTCTAATTCTATGATGCAATCAGTGGCTCAATGGGGAAGTAAAATATTACACTCTTCTTCATTGAATGCTTCAGCCAAGTCTTCGTATTGGTCGGGTATCTGGGGATCAAATGGTAGAAGGTGGGATGCTGTGGATGCTGGCTCAGGTTTTGGGTTCAAGTTGACTGGTAGTTTTGTAGTGGGAGGAAGAGGGGGCAATGGGCCCACTCCAATGAGGATTTTCCTGAATCCATTCTCCCATTTGATCGTAGGGCCCATTTATCTAGCCAAGCAAGTCCCAATATGATTGATTCTGACATCCTGGGGGCCACTATAATGCATATGAGTTTGCGATGGGGCCCTAATTCCATCTTGATCAATTCTGTCATTTGGGTGGCTGGGGTCCCCCCAATTAATGTCCCATCCCCTTGCTTAAATCTGATTGGGCATTTTAGTGGGTTAGTCTTTATGCCCAATTGTTCAATGATAGGGAGTCTGATAAGGCATCTAGAGCATCCAGTATCAATGACAGCTTCTAACTCTGCGGCCTCCCCTGTATTTGGTACCACTAACTTGACCTTGACTGTAAAAGGTATGATGGGATCATTCACCATTGGGTCGTCTTTGCCGTTCAGGTTCTCGTGGATGTGGTATTGGTCTGGTAGTCTGTTGCTCCCATCTGCGTAGAGGGGACTTTCCCAGCTGTGTCTAGTAAACTGGCTAATGTTCGGAGGTCTTCCTTGACTTTTCTATCAGCCGTACTAGACTTTGACTGTGGTGCTTGTGGTACAGGAGCAGGGGCTAGACAGTCTGCTGCTCTATGGCCGTCTTGGCCACAGTGGTAACATTTCAGCATCTTATTGGGTCGGGTACGAGCAGCTTCACCTGGTCTGGTCAGTGGTCTCCTAGCCACAATTCTCTTAGGTGGGGCCACTGGAAGGGGTTTTCTGTGTGGGTTGATGCTGCAGTCTAAGTTGAGGGAGGCGGCATATCATGCTTGTAAGGTCTCTGGTATTCCCCTAATGTCACAGGCCTTCTTTACTTCTGGATCAATGGCATTTTTAAAGTAATGTAAAGTCATTCTTTCAGGCCAATCCATGAGGTTGGCTTGTGACCCTTCTAAAGTCCCAAATAAAGTCTGACAAGGGTCGCTTGCCTTGTCTCATTTCCATTAACCTCTCTTCATTCTCTGCCACCCTGTCTGGATTTTCAAATCTGAGCCTTAATAATCGAATAAATAGAATAGAATAGAATAGAATAGAATAGAATAGAATAGAATAGAATAGAATACCTTTATTGTCATTGCATTCAAAATACAATGAAATCTGAAAGCTACTCCAGCACAGTGCCCCAAACACCGCATCACAATCACACTACACAATATTTACAAAGTAAAATAAATCCATTGACATCGTGTAATTCGGGGGCTTGTTTGTTGTGTAGTTAGGCCACTCAGTTTGAAGTATCCCCTTCATTCATCCCATCTGTTATGGCCGTAACCAAATCGTGCTCTGTGGCGTATTGATCCCCAAATTGTTCTATATGGGATCAAATTTGAGTGAGGAAGTAATTGAAATGTTCATGGTGGCCATCGAATAGGGTATTTAGTCCAGCCTGGGCTGTGGTTGGGGAGGTGGTATAGGCCAGGCTCCTACAGGCTGAACTGGAATGAAAGGAGCTGGGCGGGTGGTGTATCTACGCTGGGCAGGGCCCCTGAAGCCTAGCTGGATGGTTCCTCTCCAGAATAGGGGTCCCTGCGGCCTTGCTCCAGGTTGGGGTTGCAATAGTGGTTGCAATGAGGAAGATGGGTGTGTCCTGGTTCCCTGCCTGGGTGGAGGGGAAGTGACTGCTGTCTGTTGTCTGGGCAAATCCCCTTCAGACCAGGACTTTGTTGGTGCTGGCTGCTATTGGCACTGAATCTACCCCTGGCTTGGATAAAATCCCCACCCTGGAGGGATACTTTCTGCAGGGGTTTATCTTCTGGAAAATGAGGGGATTGCCTCGGAGGGTGCAACATACCTCTATCAGTTGATGCTTCTTGCTGGGCCTCTCCAACTGGCATCTGTGTAATCTCCTCATCCCTCACGATACTTGGATAAGTGAAAATGGGTTGTCTCAGGCTCCCACTCGTCCAAACAGGCTGTGAGACCTTGGGGATGTCTTCTTGAGAGAATTCTGACTCAAATTGTCTCTCTTCCCTCCAATCTAGTTCAATAGCCGTATGCATGGGGCTGGAGAAAGACTTCCCTTCAGACAGCTGTTAAATCTGGGTTGTAACAATTTCTTGAGCTGAAATGCTTTGGTATAACTCCCAAATATTTTTCTTCTATTGCCATTCTGAAAGCATCCATCATCCCCTCCAAACAGAGGCTGACAGATCCAGCTAGTGCTCCGGAGGGGGCCCCCCACCAGTCCCTTCTTGCACATCTTCAATTTCGGCTGATTGTTGATTTTTCTCCATCTCTGGGAAAAAATTTCCAGGGTATCAGCCAAACCCCTTTAGAAAAGAAAAATTGAGTTTTGGAAATAAATGTTAGACATCCAGAAATTGTCCATGGTAATCAATCACTCCAAAACAAGCATAATCTCCAATTGATTTATTAGGAACAGCTCTGGTACATCTACGGAAAACTTCCAAAACTGAAACTCATTTCCAGCGCATCTCACAAATTCCGCCCTATCTCCTCCCATCTACTATACTTCATAAATCACGAGAACCAATTAACTGCAGCTGGAATTTTTTAATGTGACATACTAAATAACCTTGACTGTTCAACTCCCTCACCCCCCCCCCTTCATTGTTCACATTCTTGTGGTAGCTGATCTCAGAGCTGACACTGTAAACTGCTTAGTGAGGGCTGTGAAACAGTATATAAGTCTAAGTGCTATTGCTATTGTCCTTCCTTTCCTCCCTCCCTCCCTTTCTTCCATCCATCAATCCATTCATCCATGGTGGTGTAGTATTGCAGGTTAACTCTGCCTACTGCCAGGATCCTGACTGGTTCAAGGTTGACTCGCCCTTCCATCCTTCCAAGGTCGGTATAATCCAGATTGTTGGGGGCAAGAGGCTGACTCTGTAAACTGCTTAGAGAGGGCTGTAAAGCACTGTGAAGCAGTATATAAGTCTAAGTGCTATTGCTAAGTGCTACATAACTCTAACAAGATAATATATTATTTCTCCACCCTTAATGGGTTCCTGTGCTTGGGTTTACTTTCATTTTAATGTATGCATCCTTTTTTTTGAACAGGTCAACAACCATGAATAAATTTTACTACCACAACAGGCAGTGTCAGGGTTTATATAGCTCTTGTAACTTGGTCCCAGAACTAACTCTTTAGAGATTGCTCAAGATCTTAAACTGGGTATCAGCAACCCATGGCTCTGTAGCCACATGCAGCTCTTTGGGCCCTCTGCTGTGGCTCCCTGTTGGGTGATTCCACCACTGGTTGGCCCCACCCCTTGTCCTACCCTCCCTGTAATTATCTTAACTCTATCCCTGAGTTATCTTGACCCCCTCCAATCGGGCTTCAGGCCCGGGCACAGCACGGAGACGGCGTTGGTCACGTTGGTCGATGACCTCTGGAGGGCCCGGGACAGGGGTTGTTCCTCTGTCCTGGTCCTGTTAGATCTCTCAGTGGCTTTTGATACTGTCGACCACAGTATCTTATTGCAGCGGTTGGAGGGGTTGGGGGTGGGAGGCACCGTGTTGCGGTGGTTCACCTCCTTCCTCTCCGACCGCTCGCAATTTGTGTTGACGGGGGGGCAGAGATCGGCCCCGAGGCCCCTACGATGTGGGGTGCCTCAGGGGTCGGTGCTCTCGCCCCTGCTGTTCAACATTTATGTAAAGCCGCTGGGTGAGGTCATCCGTGGCTTCGGGGTGGAGTTCTATCAGTACGCTGACGATACTCAGCTGTACATCTCCACCCCGGGCCACCCCAACGAAGCCGTCGAAGTGATGTCCCAATGCCTGGAGGCCGTGCGGAGTTGGATGGGTCGTAACAGGCTTCGTCTCAACCCGACCAAAACCGAGTGGCTGTGGTTTCCTGCGCCCAGATACAGCCAGCTGGTTCCTTCGCTGGCCGTGGGGGGAGAGGTCTTGACCCCCGTGGAAGGGGCGCGCAACTTGGGTGTCCTCCTGGACGTACGGCTGTCTTTAGAAGAACATATTGCAGCCGTCGCCAGGGGGGCTTTCTATCAGATTCGTCTGATTTACCAGTTGCGGCCCTTTCTGGATCTGGGCGCACTTCGCACAGTCACTTCCGCCCTCGTCATCTCCCGCCTGGATTATTGCAATGCTCTCTACATGGGGCTCCCCTTGAAGAGTCTCCGGAGGCTGCAGCTGGTCCAGAATGCAGCCGCGCGGGTGATCGTGGGTGCTCCTCGGAGCTCCCACGTTACACCGCTTCTCCGCAGGTTGCACTGGCTTCCTGTGGCCTTCCGGATTCGATTCAAGGTGGTACTGACAGTATTTAAAGTGCTCCATGGCTCGGGACCTGGGTACTTACGGGACCGCCTGCTGCCATCATCAACCTCCCGCCGCCCAGTACGCTCCCACAGGGTTGCCCTCCTCGGGGTACCGCCGCCCGGCCGTTGTCGGTTGACGGCCCCGAGGGTTCGGGCTTTCTCTGTGGGAGCCCCCTCCCTTTGGAATGATCTCCCCCCGGAGATACGGGCTATGACGGATATTCTGACCTTCCGGCGCGCAGTGAAAACCCTATTTTTTAAACAGGCTGGCCTGGCCCAGTAACTGTATTTTAGTTTTAACTTAATTTTAATCGGGGTTTTATTAGTTTTTAATTTTTAACTGAATTTTTGGGTTAGACAGCCGGATCAATTTGGTTTAATTTATTTTAATTATTTATTGGGTATTTATTATATGTTTTTAGTAGGCTGTACACCGCTCCGAGTCCCTTTTTGGGAGAGGGAGCGGTATAAAAGTTTAATAAATAAATAAATAATTCTTTCCCTGGCCTGAGAAGGTAAAACACAGAAAATAGAGAGGGAGGGAGGGAGAGACCCATTTCCCACAGAAAACACCCAGAGCCACAAAACCTGGGTAGGCATGGTGGGTGATGTGATATGGTGGGAGTGACATTGAGTTGGCCACACCCACCCAGGTTTTAAGGGTCCCGGTGTTTTCTTTTCTGTGAGAAAAAGGTCCAAGTGGCTCTTAGAGTGTTTAAGGTTGCAGACCCCTGCCTTAAACCATTAGATCAAGCCCACCAAGCTAAAATTCATACAATCTTAGTTAGACTCCATCTTGAGTTTTGGCTGCAGGCCAAGATTTTCAACCGAAAGCAGAAAAACGTGCCCGAATCCTCGCAACACAAATTGATTTGCATATGTGCCTGCCACGTTGCGAAATTGCAATATGTTGTTTTGTCCTTTGCCTCATTGATTTGAGGTGACTGCTGAGCTAACAAGCTTATGTCAGCCAAGGAATGGATTAAAGAAAAGAAAAAAAGGAAGGAAGGAAGGAAGGAAGGAAGGAAGGAAGGAAGGAAGGAAGGAAGGAAGGAAGGAGGGAGGGAGGGAAGGAACCGTTGCCATAAAATTCTGCTCAAGCTATTAATAAATATCAGGAGCGATTTATTCCCTGTTTATATCAATTACTAAGTACCTCCGTTAGTGGAAAGGTTATATTCATATGAAATCCTGCAGTACGCTAACCTTTTCTGCTTTTCAAAAGGACACCAAATTCATCTTTTTTTTAACATGGGTTATCACGTCCACCAGGGCCCCTTAATAAATAATGCAGGGCCTTTATTCAACTATACATAAAACCTAACTAGAATTTTGTTTAATGGCTCAGAGCAATGATTTCCTCATCCATCCCTTGCTTCATCCTTCCCATCCTAAATTCTCCTGTTTCTGTCCTCATGGGAATTGCCTGACAATTCTTGATGAACCAGGGGGAGAAAGATGCATTATTCCATTTCTTTTTTTTTTCTCAGCCTTATACTTTAAGCTGGTTGTAAATGCTGGTTCTGGACACTTTGGTTGGAGACTGAGGACAACAGAAGAGCTGAAGGACAATCCAACGAAAGAGCAGAGGGGGTATTCAGCTGGTTCGGACCGGTTCAGGCAAACTGGTAGTTCCAGGGATTAGTTGGCCCCGCCAACTCACCCCTGCCCTAGTCTGTCCCTTAGTTCCATGTTTTGAAGCACAGCTGATTCTTGCTTCAGTTGTTTTATCTCACCGGGAGTGCAGCAGAAGCAGAGGTTTGGTATTCAGCTGGTTCTGACCTGTTGTGGAGAACCGGTAGCAGAAATTTTGAGTAGTTTGGAGAACAGGCAAATACCACCTCTGACTGGCCCCATCCCCATCTATTTTCTGCCTCCCATTGAATCCCAGCTGATTGGCTGGGTCTTCTTTGGTTGCCCTGCACAGGAGAACAGAGCTGGAAAGCAGGTTAGTAGGAGGGGAGGAGATTTTGCAGTAATCTTCCCCCAGCAGTAGGGTGGAAATGGAGATTTTATAGTATCCTTCTGCCACGCCCACCAAGCCACGCCCACAGAACTGGTAGCAAAAAAAAGTTTGAATCTCACCACTGGGAAAGAGATTTGGTCCATCTACAGACACATCTGTTGGAAATTGCCAAGGAAACAGATTAAATTGGCATCTCTGTTTGAGGATATCTTGCTGACTTGGCCCATTATCCACTGCTCTTTATTTGACCCCTGGAAAATTGTCACTTATAGCATCCTATGCCCAAGACAGCCACTGTGGAATGATGGTTAAGGTGTTAAACTGAGACAGGTGAGACCCAGGTTCAAGTCTACTCTTGGTCATGAAAACTGTTGGATTGCTAGATCTTGCTCAGCCCAGCCTATTTATGGGGCATGAGTGAAATGGAGAGATTACCCCACATGGCACCTGGAGGAAAGCTTGAGATCAGAAGTGGTATTGAGCTGGTTCTGACAGGTTCTGGAGAACTGGTAGTGGAAATTTTGAGTAGTCCGGAGAACCGGCCAATGCCACCTCTGACTGGCCCCACCCCCATCTATTTTCTGCCTCCTGAGTCCCAGCTGATCGGCTGGGTGTTCTTTGGTTGCCCTGCACAGGAGAATGGAGCTGGAAAGCAGGTTAGTAGGGTGGGGAAGGAATGAGGATTTTGCAGTATCCTTTCCCTGCCACACCCACCAAGCCATGCCCACAGAACCAGTAGTGAAAACAATTGAATACCACTACTGCTTGAGATGGACATCTAACAAAGAGACCAAGATCTCATATTCTATCTCACAAAGAGAGGCACTGTAGTGTAGAGGTTCAAGAGTTGAACCAAAAGAAGGGAGACCCAGATTTTGGATCATAGTCAGCCCCAGAAGTCCCAGGGGAATTTCAGCCTCCCTTATCCCTTCATTCAGTCCAACCTACCTTACTGAGTTGTCATTGTGAAGAAAATGAGGAAAAAGGAACATTGATCTACAATACTTGGAGTTCTTATACCACAGGCAGGTTCTTGCTCTACTAAATCGATCTTCCCCTTGATTTTTGGATGGTCCGGCAATTGTTATTGTGTCATTTTGCTCTTCTGTGCTGACCAAGGAGAGAGCCTGGTTATTTTTTATTTTTTTAAGGATGCAACGCACACAGACATACACAGACACGGAGCCACTCCACAGCTGCATTTCTGGAAGAAAAAGCCAAATACAAGTAATTAAGCCAACCAAAGAACTGATTCACAATAATAAGTCAGAGTCTGCACTTTCTCTCTTTTTCTCTCCCTCCCCTTTTCTCCCCCTTTCCCTCCCTCCCTCTCTCTCTCTTTTTTCCATCTGCTAGAGACAGACATGGTGCTGTTTGTATTTACATAACGCAAAGTCTATTCAGGGGCGGAAATGACTCCCTTCTGGTCCAGATGTAAATGAGGAATTCTGAAGTCAGGCCAGGAAAACTGCTTGAAGATACTGATACAGATTAACAGAGCTGGAAGGGACCTTGTAGGTCATCTAGTCCAACCCCCCGCCCAAGCAGTCCAATCCCTTCTTGAAAGCTTCCAAGGATGAAGCTCCCACCACTTCTGAAGGCAACTTCTGTTCCATGGCTTGATTGTTCTCCCTGTCAGAAAATTCTGCCTTCTTTCCAGATTGAATCTCTCCTTGTTCAGTTTCCATCCATTATTCCTTCTCTGGCCTTCAGGTGCCTTGGAAAATAGCTTGACCCCTTCCTCCTCTCTGTGGCAGCCCCTCAAATATTGGAAGACTGCTCTCCTGTCTCCCCTGGTCCTTCTCTTCTCTAGACTAGCCAGGCCCAGTTCCTGCAACTGTTCATTGTAGGTTTCAGCCTCCAGTCCCCCAATCATCCTGGTTGCTCTTCTCTGCACTCTTTCTAGAGTCTCAGCATATTTTGTATAGTGTGGTGACTAAACCGGATGCAGGATTCTAGGTGTGGTCTTACTAAGACTTCATAGAGTGGGATTAGTTCCTCACTTGATTTTGATTGTATCCCTCTGTGCAGATCCTAGTTTTGGGGAGTTTTAGATTCATCTTAAAAATTATGATCTAGGTTAAGAAATGAAGTGGCTGGATGGAGTCACTGAAGCAGCTAGGTCTGAGCTTAAATGGATTCTGGGGATGACAGGAGACAGGAGGGCCTGGGGGAACATTGTCCATGGGGTCACGATGGGTCAGACACGACTTTGTGACTAATAACAACAACGATTAAGCTGGTTCCTAAGTTCACCACTTCTACGGCTTCACACAATAACCAGAATTTACAAGCTAATTGAACTGGTTGAGTTGATGCTACTTGCTACCAGAAGAAACTGAAGTCTAAGACTACCCAGGTTAGCATATTATATGAATGCTGTTGCACGAATTTTCTTTGTCCTGGTTTAATGTGCTGTCATTCTAAGAAATGGCCATTTCTAGGCCCAAATGCAAATTTCTTTTACCCTCTAAATCCATTATGCTGAAGTAACACAGAAGGTGAGTTCTTTTTAAACTTCAAGTTAATTTTTAACATAACCTGAAACTGCCAATTATCATCCATCCTTCAAACCTTGATTCAGTACCAGAATTGCTTTGCTATCATTGTCTGTTGCTTCCCAACCCAGAAATTGTTTTCTTTTGGCCAACTGTTGTTTTCCTCTTGTCTATTCACCTGAATAATAATATATCCACCTTCCATAATATTTATCAACACCTGCTCGGTGCTGACAGCTGATATTTTAGCACTAAAACCTTCATAAAAGTGACAAGCACAGCTGCCAACAATAAGTGGCTGCATATATGTACGAGGAAAGCCGTGAATTATGCTTGCTACATGTCATCCATACTGATCAACCAGGGAAATGGACAGTGGAGCTGCTAGGACAGGGCTTGGCCAATTTTGAGGACCACTGAATACTTTATGGGTGGATGGGTATTAAACAGAGGTGGTATTCAGCAGGTTCTGACCAGTTCTGGAGAACCGATAGTGGAAATTTTGAGTAGTTCAGAGAACTGACAAATCCCACCTCTGACTGGGCCCGCCCACTCTATTCTCTGCCTCCTAAATCCCAGCTGATCACCTGGGTCTTCTTTGGTTGCCCTGCATTGGGGAATGGTGCTGGGAAGCAGGCTAGTGGGTCGGGAGGGAATGGAGATTTTACAGTATCCTTCCTCTGGATTGGAGTGGGAATGGGGATTTTACTATATCCTCCCCCTGCCACACCCACCAAGCCATGCCATACCACCAAGCCACACCCACAGAATCCAACTTGTATAGTCAGTGGTGAGCAGTCTTGAAGTCCACCCACCTGGAGGCCACCAAGGTCAAAGAATTCCAAGCATCCACATTGGATAAAGTCACCATCCATCAGAACTTATGTCCATGACTGGCGACCACCTATCTTTTTCACAGAATTTGAGCAACACCTCAGTTGGGTAAAGTGGAGTTATGGGCAAAGTTCAGATGAAAAAATTCTGCTTCTTGGTCCTGACCAGGAACCAAGTTGGGGTACGAAATCACTACCCCCAAGAAGACATCATGGTTGAGATAATGGCTCACCCAAAGAGGTCTTTGGTAGACCTTCCAGGTGAGTGCTCAGTAGTTACTTCAGGTGATAAGCCCACAGGTAGAAAATGCTTCAGATCATTGCTTTGGTTCACATATGGTAGAAGCTGCTCAGAGTTCTATGTCTAAGGAGATTCTCAATCATCCAGGCCATGGTTGTCCCCAAGGCAGCTAGACTTTGGGAAAAACAACTTTGGGGCATAAATTAGGACAATAGAGTTCCTAATTTATTCAGCCCGATTTCTAATTTTGAAAGAAGAGAGATACACAATGTAAGGCAGTTGATTTATTAGGCTAGGTGACCACATATGGATCTTGGTAAGCTTCTAGGGCAGTGTCCTGCCCCTGTTGGAGTATGAACCCCAGGAAGAAGATGAACAGCTGACAGGGAGCAGGAGTGTGGCTTCGTTGGCTATGGAGGAAACTGGGGAAGGATAAAGTCCGACTGGGCAGAGCAGGGAAAAGGTAGAACAAGAGAGAGAGAGTTCAGAGGAAGACTCAGGCCCACCCTCTCTTCATCCTAGGGCATGCAGGGAGGAGTGGAGAAGGGAGCAATGTGGGTTGCATGGCTTACGGGGGAGGAAAGGGCCCTGATTCCCTTCATGAGCCACAGCTGGGAAGAGAGTTTAAAAGAAATGCATGCTGAGTGCAGGATCTGCTGGGAACAAAAGTGAGTTTATCATGTGTTGACTTTGCTTATCTGTGTTCCTGGCATCTTCCCAACCATGTTGAGTTATTGCCATGCTTTCATGTCTGGAATTCCTTCTCCTGCCCTGCTGGACTAATTACCTCATTTTGCCTTGATTGGACTTAATAGTTACAGTTTTTGTTGACCACATTTTGGATTTGATTCTCTGCAGTTAAAGGTTGTTCCTGGGAGAGTTTTTCTCCAGCTCAGAAGGTAATCAGGACACTGGGGACAAAGTTGGAACTAATAAAGGGACTCCTACTGATTATCTGACAGTGTTGCCTTTGTGCCACGCCCCTTTGGGTCATCAGAGGCGGGGATGAAGAACCTGGGCCTTTGGAGAGACTGCTGAACTCTAACTCCCAACTTTTCTTATTACTGGCCTACCTGGCAGGGCTTCCAGGACGTTGTTTAAAAGTGTCCCCACTTTGCTTCTACAGGGAACTTTAAAACATTTGAGGTTGAGATGCTCTCCAGATACATTCCAGATCTACAGAAAGCCTCGAGAACAAATATCTGTGTTCCCTCTGAGGCTGGGTGTAATCTCCCCCTCCTAATCAAATAATACATGACCTTGTTGTTCGACTCTATACAAATTTCATATCATCACAATAGTTGGAGCCAGCCTAATTTCTCCTAAGTGGCAAAACACATACAAATTTACATGACATTTGAGAACAGCCCCGTACAAAGCCACATATCCACCGGATTGCTCAGCTATTATCGGTATGTCTCGCTGTGCTGCAGAGCCCTCTACTGTGCAGTTCAAACCGAAGGGGATGCAAATTTTCAAAAAACGGTATTGGGAAAAAAAGGGGGAAAGATCTGTAAATTATCTATACCGTCCTCCCTTGGGCTTGTCCCCTGCAAGAAGATTCCTATGCTTTTATTTGCAAGATCTAACACAACAGCTCTTTAATCCTTTTGTCGTTCACAATGCGTAGGAAGCCATCAACAGTGGTTTATCATGCAGCCATAAATGCCATTGAGGAACAGCAACACGATAGCAATTAAGAGAGCCTAATAAAAGAATAAATACAGATGAAGCCTCATAAAATCCAATCCAGACTGTCATATAAAATCCTAAAAGTACCCAGTTAGGAACAGAATGCTTGTTTATACATACATACGTACATAGAGGTAGGCCTTGACTTGTAACCACAGTTGGAACTAGACTTTCTGTGACTTATCGGTAGCAAGGCAATTGTTAAGTGAGGTGCACCTGATTTTAAGACCTTTTGTGCCATGGTTGCTAAATGAATCATGCAATGGGTAAGTGAAACCATGATCATTAAGGGAATCCAGCTTTCCCCCGTTGACTTTCTTTTTGGAAGCCAGCTGGAAAGGCTGGCAATAGCAAAAGTCCTTAGACTTATATACTATATAAGTATATTATTATATATTATTATATATTATGCTTTACAACCCCCTCTAAGCTGTTACAGAGTCAGCCTCTTGCCCCCAACAATCTGGATCCTCGTTTTACCGACCTTGGAAGGATAGAAGGCTGAGTCAACCTTGACCTGACCAGGATCGATCTCCTGCAATATTGCATTCTAACCACTGCACACCATGGAAGGAAGGAAGGAAGGAAGGAGGGAGGGAGGGAGGGAGGAGGGAAGGAAGGAAGGAAGGAAGGAAGGAAGGAAGGAAGGAAGGAAGGAAGGAAGGAAGGAAGGAAGGAAGGAAGGAAGGAAGGAAGGAAGGAAAGAAGGAGGAAGGAGGGAGGGAGGGTGGAGGGATGGAGAGAGGGAGGGAGGAAGGAAGGAAGGAAGGAAGGAAGGAGGGAGGGAGGGAGGGAGGGAGGAAGGAAGAAAGGAAGGAAGGAAGGAAGGAAGGAAGGAAGGAAGGAAGGAAGGAAAGAAGGAAGGAAGGAAGAGCAATAGCAATAGTCCTTGGACTTATATACTGCTTCACAGTACTTTACAGCCCTCTCTAAGCTGTTTACAGAGTCAACCTCTTGCCCCCAACAATCTGGGTCCTCGTTTTACCAACCTCAGAAGGACAGAAGCCTGAGTCAACCTTGAGCTGGTCAGAATCGAACTGCTGACAGTGATCAGCCTGCAATGCTCCATTCTAACCATTGTGCGAAGGAAGGAAGGAGAAAAGAAAGAACAAGAGCAAGAGCATTTAGGCTCATATACCGCTTCACAGTGCCTTACAGCCCTCTAAGCGGTTTACAGAGTCAGCCTCTTGCCCCCAACAATCTCGGTCCTCATTTGACCCACCTCAGAAGGAGGGAAGGCTGAGTCAACCTTGAACCTGGCGGGATTCAAACTGCCAAATTGCAGGCAGCGGCAGTTAGCAGAAGTAGCCCTGCAGTCCTGCCTTCTAACCACTGTGCCACCGTGTCTCTTATCACGTGACCCTGGGATGCTGCAACCATCGTAAATGCAGCCCAGTCGCCAAGTATCTACATTTGGAACATGTGACCTTGAGGATGCTTTGAGGATCGTAAGTCCAGTCACCTGTCCCTTTTTCCCGCTACTGTTATAACTTCAAATGGTGGCTAAATGATTGATCTCTTATTATCATTTCTCACCCAGTGCTCAAAGGGCTTTTCCAGCAGGGCACCAAGGATGAATGAATGCCTGAATTCTTGAGTGGCCAAGTGTGATTGGACACACAAGGAATTTGTCTTTGGTGCAAATGCTCTCAAATGTACATAAAAAGAAAAGATACATTCGTCAGGAATCATCAGGTACAACACTTAATGATAGTCATAGGGTACAAATAAGCCATCAAATCATACTAGGAAACAGTCAATATAAATCGTAAGGATACAAGCAACAAGGTTACAGTCATACAGTCATAAGTGGGAGGAGATGGGTAAGAAGATAAATAGTAATAGTAATGCAGACTTTGTAATAGTTGAACAGTGTTGAGGGAATTGTTTGTTTAGCAGAGTGATGGCTTTTGGGGAAAAAAACTCCCCTTGTGTCTAGCTGTTCTGGTGTGCAGTGCTCTATAGCATCATTTTGAGGGTAGGGGTTGAAGCAATTTATGTCCAAGATGTGAGGGGTCCGTAAAGGATCTGTTGCATTTTAATAAAGAAGTTCTAAAATGTAGACTGAAAGAGTGGTTGGTTTTAATTTAAGTAGGTGAACTGGCAGCTGGCAAGAATTCTAACTCTATCTGCCTATTTTTAGGTTCTTTTTAACAAGGAGAAAGGTTGTGTTGCAAGTAGAGAGCTTCTGACAGTATCTTGAGTTCCCAAGAGACCACTGGACTTCACACAACTCCCCACAAATATGATGGGAAAATCAATACGGTGGGTTGGTTGGCTCAAAAGCAGGCATGCAATCAACCTATGCACTCCCTTCACATGACCGATCAATCCTAGTGTAAGTATCTTGCTTGAGGATTGCATTAAATACAAAGAACTAAATGTTCTTTGAGAGCAATATGCCCTGCCTTGATTTTGCCCAACGTAGTTCACAACAAAGATCTCACTCTTGATTGACTTTGGTGGCGCAGAAGTTGAGCAAACTTACTGTTTGAGTTAATTTTAGAGCATGGTATGTGGATCAAACCTAGAAAAGGAGCCGTTGGGTTTTTTTTGTTCCCCTTTCTCTGTTCAATGGGATGTAATATGTGTCCTTCTTCAATGGAGTTGATGGGAAGCATCCAGCAGGGGGTGCTCTTTCCACTGCGAAGGCTTGATTTTCTCATCTGTTTCTCTTCTCTTCCCTTCTTCTCTTTCTCTTCTCTTGTTTCATTTCTCATTTCTTTCTCTTCTCTTCTCGTTTCTTTTCTACTTCTATTTCTCTTCTCTTGTTTCTCCTTCTCTTGTTTCTCTTTCTCTTCTCTTCTTTTCTCTTTCCTCTTCCCTGGAAGAATTGCACGGGGATAAAATCCAAAATAGCTCATTCCCAAAGAAGATGTTGGTTTTGTTTTGATTTGGTATTTAGAAATCAATCACTCTTATCTCTAAGCGACAGTTCCTTTGCTCTGTGTTCTGATATTTGTGTGTGTGTGTGTGTGTGTGTGCAGGCACCCTGAAAATAATTTGCTATAAGACCTCATTGCTGTGCTCCTGGCAGTGGTGCAGCTGCTACAAACATCGCAGTCAGAATACCCACTGTTAGAAATTCATGGTTTCAGGGGTGGCCAGTTGAACGGAAAGTACAGCAACCTTAATGTTGTGCATGACAACAGTCCCAGAGTGTATTCTGGCCTCTCCAATAGCTCTGGAAAGAATTTGTAGGGAATGCCAGGTTTCCAACGCCAACCCTTCTCTCAATCCGCTCAATTAAAAACCGTGGAAGTTCGCACAACATACTTAACTGGATTAGAGTTCCAGGGAGTGAGTTTGTAAAACAGATTGAGCTGGCTTGGTGTTATCTATAGCAGTTGTGTGTGCCTGGGTGCGTGAGGAAGGGGGCTGTGGGTTTTTGTAGTTATGTAAACCCAGCATGTTTGTTGGATGATTGTTGCAATGTGTTATGCAAACCTTGAAAAGGGATTAATTCAACCATCCAACCATCTTGCGTGAATTCAAATAATGGAGGAGTAAATCGTGCCTACTGTCCCTGTCCTATTGTTTTTTTATTTTTCTTATAAATATCTATCTCATGTATTCAAAACTATATTTATTCTTATACCTGTATCTTGTAAGAGATTGACAAATCAAATAAATACTAAAAAAATACTAAATACTTATGTTTGAAATAAATATCACAACACTTCCCTGGGACTTTGGAGGAATCTTGTTTGGGGTTCTGTTTTGTTTTTGGTTTTGGTTTTTACATTTTTTGAACTGGCAATAATTAAGTTGCAGATCTCAAAGCAATAAGAAAAATGCCTCCCTTTTATTCACTATCTTCTCAGGATTGACAGCTAGTCAAGCATAGTTTGCACTCTTCCTTCCTTGCTGTTTAATTAATCAGTACAAATTGGAGTCTGGTAACTTCAAAAACGCTCACTCAACAAAACTAGGCAGTTTTTGTTTCCTTTGTTTGTGGCTCTGAATTTATTGTGACTTTTCAGTCTTACAGAATTCCTAGAGAGCAGATTGGTGGGGTAGGAAGTGGAAGTGAGAGTCTAAAACAGATGTTGGAATACAGGAGGAGGATAAGGATGGGTACTTGATGCTCTCTGAGCTTGGTGGCTTTCTTGCAGATATTTCATTACCAAACTAGGTAACACCATTAGTGTTAAAAAGGAGGAGGAGGAGGAGGAGAAAGGATGGTTGTTCTCAAAAGGAAGAGGAGAAAGGACAGTTGTTCTCCACTCTGACGCTGATGTTGATAGAGAAGAGGAGGAAAAAGAGAAAAGAAGAAGGAGGAAGAAGTATCTTCTCTTTGAAGATGAGGATGAAGATCAAGAGAAGAAAGTAGCTTCAAAGCTGATCTTTTTTTTTAATCTTCCCACGTGACTATCCAATGTCTTGCTACCTCTGAAGGCTCTCAGTAAAAAGTTTTTGCCTCCAATGAAGTAAAGAATGAGCAAGGCAAGGAGAAAAGATGATGACATTCCTTTGGAAAGATGAGAAGATGGCCATCATTTCACCCTTCAGTTTGTCTCTCCAGATGCCAGCTGCGCTCCTGGGTAAATCTACCAGGAGGCCATGAATTTCATGATGTCATTTATCCATAACATTTGACACCCTCTTTTTTTTAAAAAATTTGCATTTATGCTGCCCTTCTCCGAAGACTCAGGGCGGCTTACAGTCTATGGAGCACCATGCTAAGTGCTCGGCAATAGCCTTCATTTCATTGTATATGCCTGCTTATTACTAGGGCTTTTTGGCCCCCCCAAGCTGCATTTTTACAAAGTCAGCTTATTGCCCCCAACAATCTTGGGTCCTCAATTTACCTACCCCGAGAGGATGGAAGGCTGAGTCAACCTTGAGCCTGGTGGGGTTCGAGCCTGCACTAATTGCAGGTAGCTTGCACTAAGTGCTAGATGATTCACAGCCTGCACCACCAAGACCTCTTGTCCTTCCAAGTTGAGGTTCCATTTACAAAGCTGTTTGCTTCCTTGAATGTGTAGTGGGTTTACAGTCCATATCCTAAGTGAATGGGGTTTTTTTTGAAGACCCAGAGGCTTTAGGGTGGAGGGGCTGAGTAGTAGTGTAGTACTACTAGTAGTAGTATAGTGTACTACTACTAGAGTACTGTACTACTAGTAGTGTAACGGTAATTTTGTAGTAGTACCACTAGTAGTGAGCCAGCAGTGTGCAGAGGCAGCCAAAAAGCCAATGCTAAATTGCATTAACAGAGAGATACAATCAAGATCAAGTGAGGTACTAATACAATTCTATAAACTAAAGCCTTAATAAGACCACACCTAGAGTATTGCATCCAGTTTTGGTCACCACATTATAAAAAGGATGTTGACACTCTAGAAAAAGTGCAACCAGGATACTGGAGACTAAACCAAATGAAGAGAAGGACCAGGGGAGACATGATAGCAGTCTTCCAATATTTGAGGGGCTGCCACAGAGAGGAGGAAGGGGTCAAGCTATTTTTTAAGGCACCCAAAGGAATAATGGATGGAAATTGATCAAGGAGAGATTCAACCTGGAAATAAGAAGGAATTTTCTGACAGTGAGAACCATCAACTGATGGAACAGAAGTTGCCTTTGGAAGTTGTGGGAGCTTCATCCCTGGAAGCTTTCAAAAAGAGACTGGACTGCCATCTGTCAGAAATGGTGTAGGGTCTCCTTCTTAGCTGTGGAGGGGTTGGACTGGATAACCTACAAGGTTCCTTCCAACCATAATAATCTGTTAAATCAGACAAAGAAGCCCTTCTCCTCCTCCTCCTTCTACCCTACATCAATGTTGGTTTGTTTCATCTGCTGAAGTCAATAGCCCTGGAAATTGGATTGCATGTACAGGCTGTGTGTGCATATGGTTGAGTGTTGAAAGAGGAGGCAACCCTGTGAAAGGCCTTTGAGAACTGTACATTAACACACCTGCATCTCTGCTTCAAATGAGAAGCAGCCCCCTCTTGTCTATTCTTCAAGGTGTGACTCAGAAGTTCCAGCTGCCCTTGTTTGATGTAGCTTGCAATTCACCTCCCAATTACTTGACCTCAGGAACCAAACCAAGCTATTGATAGAAATGCTGGAACCCAAAAACACACTTGGGTCCCTTAAGGTGAGCTCAGGTGTTTTAAGGACTCGCCCACTTCACATGACTCAGACTGTTCCAGTAGCGAAAGAGGGTACTTTGCTCAGAAAACACAATTTATCCTATCCTTAAGACCCAACAGAGCTCTGACTCTTTTAAGCCAGGAGGGAGGTGGTACCTGGGATGGGGAGGACAACAGCTGTTCTTCTTCAGTGCCTGTCCTGGCCAGAGGTAATGGAGGATTAGAAACATCTCTAAATGATTCCTCCACTACCCCAGTTAAATCTAACACCATTTATTAGCTCTGGGATAAGCCGTTGGTTGTTGTTAGTTGTGAAGTTGTGTCCAACCCATCGCGACCCCATGGACAACATTCCTCCAGGCCTCTACGATCCTCACGCTGACTGTCACATATTGGAAATAGGATAGGTTCTCCTGTTTGAGCAGGGGGCTGGACTAGAAGACCTTTAAAGTCCCTTCCAGCTCTATTTGATTGATAGATAGATAGATAGATAGATAGATAGATAGATAGATAGATAGATAGAGTGTTTCTCAGAAAATAAAGCCGGCACTTATTTTCTTTTGAGCCCCCCAAAAAACGGCTTGGCCACCTTTTCAGGGGTGAATTAATTTCTCCCACCACCAGGCACCCTTGCCTAGAGTGCCCCGCCGCCTGCCCGCTGACCCGGCCTGCAACCAGCACCATACCTGGATGTGCAGCAAAGGCGCTTGGTGAGGGTAGGGAGCCCTCCATGCTTCACCATGATCGGCCGTTAGGAGCAGCTGGTGGCAAGGCGTGGCTGCCCATGGGGTGCTCCTAACAGCAAGTCCCCCCCTGCCCTCCTCCCCATTTCACATATTTTAAAATAGGCCTAAATTTGGGGGGAAGGGCTTAATTTCATTTTATGCCTAGAAAACATGCTGGGTCTTCCTATTAGGGGGGGGCGTATCATTGGAGAAACATGGTAGATAGATAATAGATAGATAGATAGATAGATGGATGGATGGATGAATGGATATAGAGATAGAGATAGATAGATGTAGAGATAGATAGATGGATGGATGGATGGATGGATGGATGGATGGATGGATGGATGGGTGGGTGGGTGGGTGGGTGGGTGGATGGATGGATGGGTGGGTGGGTGGGTGGGTGGATGGATGGATGGATGGATGGATGGATGGCTAGATAGATAATGGATGGATGGATGAATATAGAGATAGATGTAGAGATAGATGGATGGATGGATGGATGGATGGATGGATGGATGGATGGATGGATGGATGGATGGATGGATGGCTAGATAGATAATAGATGGATGGATAGATGGATGGATATAGAGATAGATAGATGTAGAGATCGATAGATGTAGATAGATAGATGATAGATAGATAATAAACAGATAGATGGATAGAGATAGATATAGAGATAGATAGATGTAGAGATAGATAGATGTAGAGATAGATAGATATAGAGATAGATAGATGTAGAGATAGATGGATAGATGTAGAGATAGATAGATATAGAAATAGATAGATGTAGAGATAGATAGACAGACAGACAGATAGATAAAGAGACTGGACAGTCACTTGTCTGAGATGGTATAGGGTTTCCTGCTTGAGCAGGGGGCTGGACTAGAAGACCTCCAAGGTCCCTTCCAGCTCTATTCTGTTCAACTTCATCCGGGCTGTCATACCGCACCCGACCACTAGAGGGCTACAGACAGTGATTCTCTTTGCAAGCCCCCTAGCGGTCTCCCGGAGCAGTGCACCCCTTTGTTCTACTTTGCAACAGGCTTTTTGGCGGATCTGGGGCGCGCTCTCTTCGCCCCTTTTGCAACCTTTGTGGCGCGGGGGGAGGGGAGGGGGTGAAGCTTCCCAAAGCAGGCGAAGACCATCTCTCTCCACGCGAGTAATCGCGGATAGGTTTCGGGGGAGAGGTGGGAGGGCGCAAACGCGCTCTTGGGCTCGCCAGCCGACTTTAGTCACGCCGGATCTTTGGACTAAAAGCAAAAGGAGAGGGGGGGCGGGGGGATGTATAAAAAAGCGAGAAGGAGAAAAGGGGAGTCGGCAGAGGAAAAATCCTTCCTCGGATTGGAGAGAGCGATTGGGAAGGATCCGCCTCTGGTTCCGTCTTTCGCTCTGGCTGCGAGTCTCTGGGGTTGCGGAGTTGGAGGGTTGACACCCCCCCACCCCGGGAAGCCTCTCTGGGTGTCCTGTCGGACGGAAGCTGCCCCTCCCCAATAAAACCCCCCTTCTCCTTTAAAGAAGGATGGCGCACTCTTTGGAGGATTCTTGCAAGATCAAGTTGGGTTTCCCACGTTTGGCGAAGCGTCCCTCGAAGGGACGGCGTTGAAGCCGCCAAAGGAAGGGTGTTCTCAGTCACCCGCCCCCCCCCCATCCACCTCGACCCCTTCCCCCCCCCTCCGCGCCCCCTTCCCCCCCCCCAGTTTCCAGGCAGCACCCCGGCTGGAGTAAGGAGGCGCTAGAAAAAAAAAGAAAAAGGAGAAAACTTTCCTTCCCCGAGAGCATCTGCCTTCCTCGGCTGCGCCTTGCGCGCGCCATCGCTAGCTACGCGCCCTCTCCGGGTGCCGGAGGGGGCGGGGGAGGAGCCTTCGCTGGATGTCCGACAGCCGGGAAAAAGTCGAGGTTAGCCGGCCACAGGCTCTTCTCTTCCCGTCTCCCCCGCCTGGAGCAGAAGCTGACCGGGAGAAGGAGCACGATCTGATGTGGATGGAGACGAACCGGGGACGCATCCTCCAGGGGCAAAAACGAAGGCGGCCGGGTTGGGGATCCGGCTTGAAGTCTTGAAAAGCGGCTCACCCGACCCCGGGAAGGAAGGAAGGCGAGGCAAGGGCGTGGGGGGTGTGGGTGTCTTCAGGATGGGGGCAGCGCCCAGTGGCCTCTTGGCTGTCAGCTCACTCTTGGGAGTCCTGCTTTGCAAAGGTGAGTCCACGGGCGCCTTCGGAGCTCAGCTGGGGAAGGGGTGAGTGGGTGAGAGGCTGGGTGGGCGCTCTGTAAGAAACAGGGTGGCCAACTTCTCAGGGAACCCCCCCCCCAACTGGTTCTGGGCTTTCAACCTCTCGGAAGGGCGAGACTGAGAGGTGAGGATTTTCGCACACAAGGAGTATAAGCTTTGTCCAGGTGAAAGGTGTTAAAAGTGCAATTGGCAACTTTTTATTTTTAGGAAATTGCAAGAAACTGGTGGATAATGGGGATTGCAAACCTGCCTTAAACCTGCGTCTTGGCAGTGGGAAGGCACATCTCTGTGCAACTTACACTAAGTTGGAATACATGAGTTACCAATTTACCCCTTATTCTAGCCTGTTGTGCTCCATCCGCAATCCCCTCTGGTGGGAGGCTTTTAATGCCAAGCAACCATCTGGGTGTGATAAACTGGAAGAGACTTGCTTTTCTCTTTTGTCTCCTGCTTTGCACCAGGAGTGTGCTTGGAAGTGTGTTAGCCCGGGTCTGAATTAAATTGAATACTTTATTTGGCCAAGTGGAATTAGACGCACGCAAGGAATTTGTCTCCCATGCAGAAGCTCTCAGTGTACATGCAAAGCAACAGAGAATAATAATAGTAATAACTAGAAAAATAAAATATCATGATTTGCAAATTGAAGTTGAGAGATGGTGGAGGAAGGAACCAATGGCTGTACCAATAGTAACAGGAGCCCTTGGAGCAATTACCCAAAGGGCTGCCTAGATTGACAAGGGAATTTTGAACTTATCAGACTTGAATATTCTGACTTTGCAAAAAAACCCATCTTACTCGGAACTGCCTATATACTCAGACGTTACCTTAACAGCGCTTAGGTCCTTGGTTAAGACTTGAACTGTTAAGTTTTTACCAGTCCCAAACTGTGAATCGAATTGAAGATTAAATCAATAATAATAATAATAACAACAACAACGTACATTTTAAGAAGATACTTGGTTGATACCTAAAATGCTATCAACCATCAGCACCAGTCAATTGTATTTGTGGTACATTTTTATATGTTCAGTTGACAGTCATGTATAATGAATAAAAGATGATAATAATAGTAATAGCAATAATAGTCATGATAATGTCCCAGACTGTGAATCAAATTGAAGATTAACCATAATATATATTTTTTACCAGTCCCAGACTGTGAATTGAATTGAAGATTAAATCTTAAATAATAATAATATTACCAATAAAAAGAGGGGGAAAAGATAAGGAGAAGGAATAATAATAATAATAATAATAGTACAGCCACACTTATGGGTTAATATATGGAGACATTAGACAGCACTGAGAGAATTAGGTTGTCAGCAGAGGGATGGCTTGAGAGATAACAAAAAAAACCCTGTCCCTGTTTGTTTGCATTTAAATGGATCAGAGGGAGCTGTGGGACCACAGAGCAGAAGTGTTGCAGAAGAGAGAAGACTATAACATCAATAATAATAACAAATCCCAATGATTCTAGCCAGGAAACCAAGTGACATATTTAACAGTTGGTTTTGTCATGACTGCAACTTGGACACCTGTTTATCTGACTCACAAACAGTTCCAGATATTGGGTGAAATATTTCCAGAGGACCATTTCTTTCTTTTTCTTTTGAGTACAACTCTGTGCCATCTGACAAACTTCTTTTCTGTTGCCACTTTTCAGGATACCAACAGAAATAAGATAGACTTTTTAAGTGTCCTTTCCCCTTTATGATTGATTGATTGATTGATTGATCCATCCATTCATTCATTCAGGGTGAGACTGTCCAGCTCTAAATGTTTTCTGGACAATGTGCACACAATAGACCTGAAAACAATATAATAGGATCTGGAGAAAAGGTCTTTTTTACTTTGTACATACCCCTTTTTCCTCTCCTCTTCTTTTCTTTGGAAAACATATGAACTGATTAAATAAAGACATTTAAACCATGAGAAATTCATGAATGTATGAATGGATATGTTGTTCTAATACAATAGTTTAATAAGCAGCATGTTTTGTTTAATGTTCAATATCTTAAGGGGATGGGGGTGAAAGGATGGATGGGATCAAATTTAGATAGACCCAAAATTGTCTATCCTTGTTTCCTATTTAAAGGCAGCTGCTTTTGAAAGTCTCAAGGTCTCCCATTTGTCTCTAATGAAATTTGAAAAATGATGGATTGTAGAAACTAAAAAAATGGCTTCTGAATCAGATCAATTAAAATTGGGTAGCAGAAGTCCCAATTCTCAATGTGTCCCTCGTATGATGGCTACCTGCTGAATCAGAGTTGTAGTTGAACATTTCTGCAGAATAACAACTTGAGGAAGATTGTTGAATGATGGAAAACTTATCTGGCTGTGATTAAAGCGCAAGGCTCTGGTTCTGGGTTCAACTCTAGGTTTGTATAAGTAGGGCTGGGAAAATGCTTTACTGGATAATACGGTGGTTCAACCACGTCCACTGTAGAATTTTAAATTCTCTTAACTGCTTCGTCACACTTCCCTTTCTCCTTCTGTATTCCCAACTGGGAGGGGAAAAAAGTTTTGTGGAAACGTTTTGCCTTGTTCTGCAAAGCACTTTGGCTTTTCAGTGAAGCTCTTCCACTTCCAATGGAAGTGAATACATTTGGAGATATTCTCTTGATCTTGCTAACATAACCATTGCTTTGCACCCGGATCAAAGCAAAGAAAATCAGAATTCAGTTTGTCCATCTATTTCATTCAGGAGCATTTGCCTGAAGTATGAAAACTCTGAACCATTCTCTCTTCCTCCCAGCACGTGCCAAAAGAAGTCCAATTAAACAGGATATTTTATTATTTTTAGTTAAAAGCCACTTGTCTAACCTTGTCAGCACCTCATTCAATCTTCTGCAATCTTCCTCCCCCCACACCATATCTCCCAAAAAGCAAATGATTGTGTATGATTATGTGAGGAGAGAGAGGGAGAAGGAAGGAGGAAGGGAGAGGGAGAGAGGGAGGGAGAGGGAGGAAGGGAGAGAGACAGCGAGAGAGAGAGAGGCAGAGAGAGAAAGAGAGGCAGAGAGAGACGCTACTGGGGGCTAAATTTCTGCTTTCTCCTGCCTTTTGAAAGCTTGAGAAACTGCCAGACTATGTCAGCAACAGAGGAACAAAGAGCTGGGGAGGTTGGTTGCCACTGTCTCTCTCTTGACCTACAAACAATTTGATTCCTCTGCTTATCCTACCAGCAGCGGCTGAGCTGTTGAGAATGACGTAAGGAGATTACTCATAGAAGGCGCTTGGTTTTTGTAGCTGCTTCCCCTGGCTCTCTCACCCACTCCTAACTTGCTGCCACTGCCTCTTTTTAAGGATAAAATAAGAGAACAACAGTGTTGGAAGGCACCTTGGAGGTCTTTTAATCCAGCCCCTACTGAAGCTCCTATACCATCCCAGACAAATGGCTCTCTGCTCTCCTCTTGAAAACCTTCAAGATATGGAAGATTAGGACTCATTCACATTCTATGCAACCCATGCTTTTCATCCACTGAATGCTATGGTAGTTAGATGATTCCTATTTCCTGGTGTAATTTTATAAACTGTGAGCATTGTTTTCCTTTTAATTAGTCAGTTTCAGGTTCGCTGTTTAATTGTTTTTGAGAGGCATAGGGTTAGGTATAATTAGATTTATTTCCCACCTCTTGTCTAGAAGCCCAAATCAATCTACATGGTGTCTCCTTCAGAGTAACACAACTGGAAGGGAGCTCATAGGTTTTCTAGTTCCAACCCCTTCCTCAAGCAGGAGACACTATATCGAGTGGTGGGATTCAAATAACTTAACAACCGGTTCTCTCTGCCCTAATGGTTTCTTCCAACAATCACTTCACCAAACCACTCAGAAAGTTAACAACTGGTTCTCCAGAATTGGTGAGAACTGGCTGAATCCCACCACTGCCTATATCAGTCCAAACAAATGGCTCTCTTGTCTCTTCTGGAAAACCTCCATGGATGAAGCAACTGGAGATAAGCTTAACTGATTAATTATTCTCACTGTCGGAAATTTCTCTTTAATTCTAGGTTGCTTCTCTCCTGGATCAGTTGCATTCAGAGCTTCTTGTCCTGCCTTCTGGTACTTTGGAGAATAGCTTGACTCCCTCTTCTTTGTGGTAGTCCCTGAGATATTGGAAGACTGCTATCACGTCGCTCCCTAGTCCTTCCCTTCGTTAGACTAGACATACACTCAATTCCTACAATCATTCTTGGATTTATTTAATAAAATCAAATCTAAATTTAATGGGTGGACCTTGAAAGAGGAGGGTTTTTTAAAAAAAATGATTTCAGTTTGCAAACATGATTCTTGGAGGAGAAATACTGTATAAAAATGCCAAGCGATTGAGAAAAATTTTGCAAAGAGGATTAGAAGAGGTCTCCTTATGCCAGAGAGACGGACTGCCATTTAAAATTTCACTCCAAGGAGAGAAAAGGGAAAAAAACCATGCAGGATGGATGTGTGTTTCATTTTAATTCTGGGCTAAATTTCCTTTGGTTTGAGGATTTGTCTCTGCTTTTTCTACATGGTGGCTTGAGCATTCATAAAACCCATTTGAACCTGGTTACAGAATATCCTGTATCGGGGCAATGCGCGGATCCCGAAGATTATTGAATATTCTGGAATGCACTGAGTACACAAATATTTAGTGTTTGGTTGCTGGACTGATGCACAAGGCATCTGGTGAAAAGCAAGGAGGTTTAGGTCTACTCTTGAAGTGTTCTCCCTTTGTGGCGCCCGTGTCACAAAAGGTGGGTGTATAAAATACAAATCTCACAACTCCCCCTGGCCATTTTGCCATCATCTTTCTCTCCTGTATTGTATCAGGCTTGCCTTTTTTCTGCTTAAGGCTTCTGAAAAGTTCAGCCATTTTTTCAGGGTTTTGTTGAAATATCCTGCGTGCGTGCGTGTGCGTGTGTGCGTGTGTGTGTGTGTGTGTGTGTGTGCGTGTGTTCAAAGGCTAAAAGACCTGAAGGGGGAGGGGTGACGAGCTTTGTGTAGTTGTGCTCTTCCATTTCTGGTGTCTGTTTGAGTTAGCGAAAGGAAAGATGCTGTGGTTGGCACAGGCACACATGTGTACTTGTGATCTGGTTAAGGGTCAGCGCTCGGCCTGAGGTGATCCCTCTTCACTCCTCCCACTGTCTTTTCATCTCCTCTGTGTGAAGTGACCCAAGCACTGGCGACATTTCTCTGTCCTGGATGGATATGTTTTTTCTCACTTTGGAAAGAATGGGGTTGGGTTTGAGGAAGGATCTTATAGAAATTGTCCCAAAGGTGCTTTGTTGTTGTTGTTATTGTTGTTGTTGTACAAAAGGCAACTGGACTTCCTTTGTTTTGCTTAAAGATGTTTCCCATCACTGGAGGCCTTTAAGAAGAGACTGGACTGTCACTTGTCTGAAATGGTATAGGGCCATGATGGTGAACCTATGGCACGTGTGCCACGGGTGGCACGCAGAGCCATTTGTGCCAGCATGAGAGCTGCACGTAAACGTACCTCACTGCGCATGTGCATTGTGCCTCACAGCTGATTTTCGGCCGGTTTGAGGCCTTTTTTGGCCTCCCAGAGGCTGGAGGAAGGCTTCTGCAGGCTTTGCAGGCTGAAAACTAGCCCCATTTTCTGAAAATACCCGAAGTGATGAAACGGGGCTAATTTTTGGCCTGCAGAAGCCTGCAGAAGCCTTCCTCAAGCCTCTGGGAGGCTGAAAAAGGCCTCAAACCAGCCAAAAATCAGCTGTGAGGCACAGTGCAGGTAAGGGGGTGATGGGGGTGGCTGGGGATTGCATGTGCATGCATAGGGGTTGTGGGGGATGTGCATTGCCTTCTGGGTTCTGGCACGAGTGTGCAAGTGTGTGCACCATTTTTGGCACAGGAGCCCAAAAAGGTTAGCCACCATTGGTACAAGGTCTCCAGCTTGAGCAGGGGGCTGGACTAGAAGACCTCCAAAGCAGGGGTGGAATTCTACCGGTTTGGACCGGTTCAGATGAATTGGATGTTAAAGTTACAGCTGGTTCGCTGAACCGGTATTTCAACCGACCATTTGGCCCTCCCAGGAGTCTCCACGTAGCCCCTTTTTGATGGAGATAAGTGCAGGGTTTGTGGAGGTTTTGGAAAGGGGGAACACGGGCCTTCTGGAGGTCTGGAAACAGGCCTGTTTCCAGCTTCCGGTGGACCTCCAGACTCTGCAGGAGGCTGTTTTCATCCTCCCAAAGGTCTGGGGGAAGCCTCTGGACCCTTGGGAGAGTAAAAATGGCCTCCCCGGCCATTGGAGGCCCACTGGAAGCCAGAAACAGGAAGTTCTGGTAGGCCATGCCCACCATGGGTCAAAAGAGTGTAAAGGTATGATGTCATCTTAAAGATACCATACACTGTTTTGAGATTTTTTTAAAGGAAGGTTTGAAACAGAAGCCAATTAGCAAATATCTTGGTCTGCAGCTGGTTAGGGTATGCATAACTGAACTCAGCATTCCTAATGGGGAAAATGTACCCTAGGAGTTAATTTTTAAAAATGACCTCTTCCAAAATATCTTGCTTTATATATTTGAAAAGTGCCAAGTACCTGTGACATCCTGAGCTCTTCCAAACCCCTGGCTTATACCAGATGTGGAAAAAGCTAGCGTTAATACAAAGCACATAAGCCTATTGGGTTGCAGTTGGCATAATGGAGGAGGAGATTTAGCCTGTGGGTTTGACTTTTGCTTCCAGCCAGTGTGGAATTGTTCGAGGCTGATCGTCTTCCTTCACAAAAGAGCTTTGCTGGTGTAAGGTAAGCTTTGATGCTGCCGTTAGGTCTGTTGCAAACTGGCAAGCTTTTAGTTAGAAAGACCAAAAGTGGATTCCACAGCTTACTTAGGTACTCTATTCCCCCAAACCATTATGTTCTTATCTCCTGCAGTTCTTCTACCAGGGCAAATCTTGATGAAGTTCAAGGTTCGTTGAGAACAAGCGCTGAAGAACAAGGGACTACATCAAAAATGGTTAATGAGCCTTCTAGAGATAGTTGGATTTTCATTTGCTTTATTGGATTACAGATTTAAAAAGTTGGAAGGACCCTTGTAGGTCATCTAGTTTAACCCCCCACCCAAGCAGGAGATCCTGTACCATTTCTGACAAATGGCAGTCCAATCTCTTCTTGAAAGCTTCCAGTGATGAAGCTCCCACAACTTCCAAAGGCAACTTCTGTTCCATCAGATGATTGTTCTCACTATATCAGGAAATTCCTCCTTATTTTCAGGTTAAATCTCTCCTTGTTCAGTTTCCATCCATTATTCCTTGTCTGGCCTTCAGGTGCTTTGGAAAATAGCTTGATCCCTTCTTCCTTTTTGCAGCCCCTCAAATATTGGAAGGCTGCTATCCTGTCTCTTCTGGTCCTTCTCTTCACTAGACCAGCCATGCCCAGTTCATCGTATGTTTTAGTCTCCAGTCCCCTCATCATCCTGGTTGCTCTTCTCTGCACTCTTTCTAGAATCTCAACATCTTTTTTATAGAGTGGTGACCAAAACTGGATGCAGGATTCTAGGTATGGAAGGCTGTATTAAGTGGTATTAATACATCTCTTGATCTTGATTGTGTCCCTCTGTAATTGCAATTTAGGATTGCATTGGCTTTTTTGGCTGCCACCCCATACTATTGGCTCATATTTAGCTGGTTGTCCACTAAGACTCCAAGATCCCTCTCAGAGTTACTGCTATTAACCCTGGTTTCACCCAGTCTATATGTGCACTTTTGGTTTTTCCTGCCTAAGTGTAGGACATTACTTTTCTCTTCATTTAATTTTCATTTTGTTAGATTAGGGCCCAATGTTCAAGTCAGGGCCCAGTAACATCTTCTAGGGTGTTAGCTATTCCTGCCAGCTTAGTATCATCTGCAAATTTGGTAAGGTCCCCTTCTATTCCCTCATCTAAGTCATTTATGAAGATATTGTAGAGTACCAAATCTTAATAGCATGGGAGTGATGGAGGAAAATGTCACGATAGTTGTGGTTTTAAGAGTGAAAAAGTAGTCCTTCTACCTACAGAGGAATGGAGCAAGCTATAGCCTGGTCCTTAGGTTGCCCTGTGATAGTACCATGTTGACCTTTTGATTGGCTTTTAGAATATGACCTTCTTCCTCCAAAGGTCCTCATCGGGATGGAATGAACCATTTTTGTGACCTCTTTATTTGTACAGTAGCTGGCTTCTTACAACTTGTAACTTGGGGACTGTTCTCCTCCATAGTCATCCCATGCCCATCTGGCTTACTGTTGTTCAAAACCCTGGTTATCTTCTGGCCAAAAACATAGCAAGGCCAACCTACCACATGCACACCTAAGCTCTGTTTGGTTTCATTATCCAAACAAACAATACACAAAGGATTAAGATGTCAGCTTGATTTATCCTCTGCACAAATGTGTGTTCCTCCACAGGCAGAATTTGCATCTCTGGTGTCTAGAGCTAGCAGATTTGGACAGGTGCTTGTAGAGGAGGAGGAAGGGGTGTGCTTGTGCTGTTTTCTTGTAATTGGAGAGTATCAAAGAGGTGTTGTTCTGCTCAGAGAAGTTGTATATCTCATCCATTCTTCATATCTGATTGAACTATCTACCAAAAATGAGGTGACTCTGAAGCCTAGAAGTAGGAGCTTGATTTGTTTTGAAGGGCATCCTAGCAGTGCAAAATATAGTGTAATAAATAGAGTTTCTACTCACAACCAGATATGAAGAGGCTAATTCACCCACTTAACTGGGTGGCATAGTGGTTAGAATACAGTACTGCAGACTACTTCTGCTGACTACCAGCAATTCACCTGGCACAGAGGGAGAGAGAGGGAGGGAGGGAGGGAGAGAGAGAGAGAGAGATGGAGCCTGGGCCATCCGTCAGCCCTCAGATGGAGTGTCAACAGCCCCCCAGTCTGGAGGTGGTTGATGAGGAAGAGGAGGAACAGCTGGGTCCAGTGTCTAACACGTGGATGCGCAGGAGAGGAGAACAGGAGAAATCTATGGTCCGGTCCTTGGGACAGAAGAGCCACTGCTGCTAGCGAAGTCCCATCCTACCTCTGGGGATAAAAGGCAGGGGGCGGAGATGAATAGGTGTGGCAGACCAACTATTCCTCTCCCTGCTGGACAGACATGTTAGCCTGCAGTGAGAGAGAAACTTTTTGCCAGGGCTACTGGTGCTCCTAATAAAGGAATCTTTGAGTTAACTTAAAAGGGTTTGTTGTGTTTGGAGAACTGGGTCAGAACAATATCCCATGGGCCATCACACCTCTCTTTTTCTTTACTTTGTCCCCAAATTTATCGGTATGATTTGGAGAACTACAAAACGGAGAACATCTTCTGAACAGGGGTGGGATTCAGCCGGTTTGGCCCAGTTCGCGCAAACCAGATGTCAAATTTACATCTCGTCCACTGATCCCATGGTTGAACCGATCGGCTGGCCCCACCCACCCCTCCCCTCCCAGGAGACTCTACATGGCCCGTTTTGGATGCAGGTAGTTGCAGGGTCTGTGCGGTGGCTTTGGAAGGATGAAAAACAGGCCAATCTAGAAGTTCCGGAAGTCCAGAAATGGGCCTGTTTCTGGCTTCCGGAGGCCCTCGAGTCCGGGGGAGGCTGTTTTCACCTCCCAGAGGCCCGAGGGAGGATTCTTCTTCTTCTTCTTCTTCTTCTTCTTCTTCTTCTTCTTCTTCTTCTTCTTCTTCTTCTTCTTCTTCTTCTTCTTCTTCTTCTTCTTCTTCTTCTTCTTCTTCTTCTTCTTCTTCTTCTTCTTCTTCTTCTTCTTCTTCTTCTTCTTCTTCTTCTCCTTCTTCTTCTCCTTCTCCTTCTCCTTCTCCTTCTCCTTCTCCTTCTGCTTCTGCTTCTGCTTCTTCTTCTGCTTCTTTTTCAATTGTCTTCAGTTTTCTTAGCCGTCCTATTTCAGGTAGTTATTCCCCCATCAGGTGCTCTATGGACGTGATGACATCAGCGGAACTTTGCCAGGGTAATTGCACTCTTAATTACAACTGTCTTGAATTAGGGAGCGATTATGCAAAAGATAATTGAAACCCTGCTGAGACCACCTTCCCATTTGCTAACATCTGATCAGATCCTACTAAATATATGCATGGATATCTTCTTCTTCTTTTTTTGCTGAACTTTAAATACTGAAGTAACACAGGCATTAGAGGTGCAGGCATACCCAATACTTTAGTTAGGAGGTTTATTAATTAATCGACAAGAGGAATATAATTGAGAGTTTGGATTGCAAGCTCGGTTTCCTAAAATGATCACTTGGATATGATTCCTCTTTGAGGGAAGTCCTTGGCCCATCCTACTTCGCAGCAATAAGAAATAGCATCAGGATTGTTGGGGATGGTTTTAAATGTAAAGGAGAAGAGAGAAGAGAAGAGAAGAGAAGAGAATGAAGAATAGAATAGAGAATGGAGTGGAGTGGAGTAGAGTAGAGTAGAGTAGAGTAGAGTAGAGTAGAGTAGAGTAGAGTAGAGTAGAATATGGAAGGGACCTTGGAGGTCTTCTAGTCCAACCCTCTGCTCAGACAGGAAATCGTATACCATTTCAGACAAATTGTTGTCCAAACTTTTTTTTAAAAATGTCCAGTGTTGGAGAATTCAAGCTTTTGGAAGCAAGTTGTTCCATTGGTTAATTGTTCTAACTATAAAGGAAAGTACATTTTCCTTTGTACCCAAAGTCACAAATGCATTTTCAAGAGGCAACTGGACTTTCCTTCTTTTTCCTTGAAGATGTTTCGCTTCTCCTCCAAGAACCTTTTTCAACTCTGACTTGAATGGTGGAGAATGGAAGAATTTATATTCCTTGCACAGATCTGATCATTAGCAGTGTTTCTGAGAATCATTGAGGCTACTCGGAGGTTTATCATACCATGACCTGGATGATGGAGAAACTTCATAGACATTTAGCTATGCACTCTGGAATGGAAACCTGTCAAATGGTGTGGACTATGAATGAATTTTAAATGAAAAAAGTGCCGCCTACAGGATTTAGGTGACCCTGAGGGCACAGCTGACCCTCCCAGTGGTCTCAACCACACTCAGAAAAAGTGCTAAGTGCCAGTTACAGCTAAAAGGAAAGCAGGTTTTGGCATATATGAAGTGCTAATGTGGAAGGAAGGAAGGAAGGAAGGAAGGAAGGAAGGAAGGAAGGAAGGAAGGAAGGAAGGAAGGAAGGAAGGAAGGAAGGAAGGAAGGAAGGAACAAAAGGCAGAGGGAGGGAGGGAAGGAAAGACTGAGATCCATCCCTGAAGTAGACTCAAAAAAAGGAAGATAACTAATCTTCCCAATGAATGCATTGGGATTTAGAATTGGTTCCAGGATGTATGAAGTGCTAATGTGGAAGTAAGTAAGGAACCAACGGAAGAAGAAAGGAAGGAAGGAAGGAAGGAAGGAAGGAAGGAAGGAAGGAAGGAAGGAAACAAAAGGTGGAGGGAGGGAGGAAAGGGAGGGAAGGAGGGAGGGAAAGACTGAGATTTTCATCCACCCATCCCTGAATTAGAATCAGAAAAAGGAAGACAAGGAAGGAAGCAACAAAGGAAGGAAGGAAGGAAGGAAGGAGAAAGGAAACAAAAGGCAGAGGAAGGAAGGAAAGGGAGAGAGGGAAAGACTGAGATTTCCATCCACCCATCCCTGAAATAAACTCAAAAAAAGGAAGACAAATAATCTTCCAAATGAATGTATTGAGATTTAGAATTGGTTCCAGGATAGAGGTATAGCACAGGGGAGTTTTACAGAACAAACTATGGTCTTTAGAAGGAGCCTGGTTTAAAAGTAGGGTCTCGACAGTCCATGCCAGGGCTATCAAAGTCAGATAATGAAAAACCTGCCCACGCGCTGAGGTGAATGGCTGTCAAAGGATGGTCAGATGGCTCATTTGAAGATGAAAATTGAGTGCCGCAGTTAGACAGGCAAAATCAGAAGTTCACTTTACACTGGACAAAAGCTGTCAGGCTGAGAGCTGATAGGGTTTCAGGGGAGATAGAGGAATGGGGAAGGAAGGAAAAAAGATCTAATTCTCCAGATCTTTGTCTAGCAACCTCTCGGAGAAAAAGAATCAAGATGAACAGGAGAATGAGGGGGATCAAAGAGGATAGGGCAATCTAATTGTAAATGTGATTATAGGAAAGGGATTTATTAAGCTTAGGGTCTCAATGCGTGTCTGGGTTGAACTGCCCAACACAATTTCAGAATCGGAGGAGAAAAGCTTGAGGAATGTGGAAGTTGCTGGGATGCTCAATTGTGACCCAATGGGTCCTCTGTGAAGAAGAAGAAAAAGGAGGAGGAGGAGGAGAAGAAGAAGAAGATAGTTTGCCTGTCAAAATGGGGGCCCTACATGTTGAAAATGGCATTGCCAACTCTCTGGTTTCACCCAAATTCTTTTCTTCTTGAAGAGGGGGGGTAAATGTTTATCCCATCAAGTTGAACAACATTGGGTGGAATGAAGTCCATTTCTGGTCCAGCACTGGCTAATTTATTTGTAGCCCAATGAAATTGATTATTAATGGGGATCTAAACATCCTTCAACTTGAGATGAGATTTCCTTTTTTCCTCCTCCTCTTCCTCTTCCTCCTCCTCCCCCTTCTCCCTTTCTCATTCTTCTCCTTTCTTCCTTCTCCCTTTCTGTTCCCCCTTCTTCACCTTCTCCCCTCCTCCTCCTCTTATCTTTCTTCTCCTCTTCCCATCCTTCTTCTCATTCTCCTCCTCTTTCTCCTTCCAGATTCTTTTTCAAAATTCTTTTTCCATTTATCCATCCTTTCCTCCTCCCCTTCTTCTTCTCCTTGTTCTCCTCCTCCTCTTCTTGTCTTTCTTCTTCTTGTCCTCCACCCATCCTCCTCCTCCCCCTCCTCTTTCTTCTTCCATCCTTCTCTTTCCACCTTTTTTCCTCCTCCTAATTTTCCTTCCACTCTTCTCTTTCCATCCATCCATCCTTTCTTCCTTCCTCCTCTCCTTCTGCCCTTCTTTTCCTTTCCTCCTTCTCTCTTCTCTCTTTCTTCTCCCCCTTCTCATTCACTTCCTTCTCCCCTTCTCCTCTTTCTCTTCTTGTCTTTCTCCTCCTCCTCTTCCTCCCATCCTCCTCCTCTTTCTTCTTCCATCCTGCCTCCTCCTCAGTGGTGGGATTCAAATTTTTTTACTACTGGTTCTGTGGGCGTGGTTTGGTGGGCGTGGCAGGGGAAGGATACTGTAAAATCTCCAGTCAGAGGTGGGATTTGCTGGTTCTCCAAACTACTCAAAATTTCCACTACTGGTTCTCCAGAACTGGTCAGAACCTGCTGAATGCCACCTCTGCTCCTCCTTCTCCTTTTCCTTCCATCCTTCTCTTTCCATCCATCCATCCATCCTTCTTCTTCATCCTCCTCCTCCTTTTCCTTCCATCCTTCTCTTTCCATCCTCCTCCCTTTTAAAGTGAGTCCTCCTCCTGCTCCTCTTTCATAAATATTATTTTTCTTGGATTAAATCTTGGATATCCAATTTAGTTAATGTCTTTTTCAGCTCCATAGGCCAATAGAGACGCTGCATGATGAGTTTGTCAATAACTCGAATGGTTTGTTTCTCTATTTGTGCGCATTCTCTATTGTTTGGAGTTTTAATTATTCTTAATATGCTCTAGTAATAAATACAATTGGGTTTGAAGAACCAGGAGGGAGGATAGAGTTCCCCCCCCCTCTTCCTTTTAAAGATTAGAGCACAAAAGCACTTTAAGCTTCCTGTTCGCTGCTGCTGAAGATAGAAAGCGAAAGACATTTCTTACAGGCAGAGAGTCAAAAGCATCATGTTTTATTGGGGCATAGAAATGTCAGGTTTTAATTCTCTCCTCGTTTTTAATATCCCCTTTAAGGGTTTTGCGTGGACAAAAGAAGTGCTTTTATTTATTACTCAGACAAAAAGTCCTTGAATGAGCAATAAAAAAAAAAAGAATTAAAAAGTAGCAGCTCCATGCATTTTGGAGAGCCAGCTAGGATTGCATTGAAATATTTAAAATATGTATAACCTCCTTCTACGATAGGGGGGAACTCGCTAATCTCTGTTTCTCTCTTAGTATTGGGAATTGGTTTTTGCTAGTTTCAGAATGAAGGCTTGCCAAAGCTCTTAATGCTGATAATGCATGGTGTTATTGAAATTTTTATGCCCACCAGGTGAGGACTGCTAGAAAGGAATGGAGTTTGCTTTCTCCATATATATATATGAATATATACAGGTGGCTGGCTTTGTCAGTGTCAGTGGAAGTGTTCTTGGTTGATTAGTTTGTTGTTTATCCCACCTTCTGGCACTAATGGTGCTATCTAGTTGGGTCATGAAATGTCTGCAAGAAAATAATCAAGTTCAGAGAGCACCAAGGATCCCACAGTCCTCCTCTTCCTCCTCCTCCTCTTCCTCCTCTTTTCCATAACTCTCCTCCCTCTGACAGTGGTGATGTTACCTAATCAAGTAATGAAAACATCTGCTAGAAAACCACCAAGCTCAGAGAGCACCAAGGACCCTACAATCTTCCTCTTTTCCATAACCCTCCTCCCTTCTAACAATGAGGTCATTACCTAGTCAGGTAATGAAATGTCTGCCAACAGCCAAGCTCAGAGAGTACCAAGGACACAATCTTCCTCCTCCTCTTCCTCCTCTTTTCCACACCCGTCCTCTCTTCTAATAGTGATGATGCTATCTAGTTAGGTAATGAAACGTCTTGGTAATGGTAGTCTCTGGTCTCATAGCTCTTCAGACCGAGTTGAAAAACTGAGGATACCCCCCCTGGTAACAGTCCCCAGTTCTGAACAACATCGAAGCAAATTCAGCTGCTCATCTTCTTCTGAAAGATAGTCTACTTGATGGTACAAAAAAGATATTTTCTCCTTTACAGAATACAGGGTGGGACTGGATTCTCCCTTCAGCTCCCTGAGGTGTGTCAGGTAGGACAAAACGCCCCTTCTCCATTGAGCTGAAGGGACAATCCAGGATGGGACATACCGAAGCTGACTGCTGACTGTCCTACAGATGGGAACTGGACTGGCCAGAGGTCCCCACCTCTACATGAATGCCCTGCAGGGCCCATCTTCCAAAGGACACCTCTGCCAAGGCAAAGGAGTCAATTTTATAATGTCTTATGAATGGGGTCACAGACAACCATGTTGCAGCTCAACAAATGTCTAGAACCGATGCCCGCATTGCCCAGGCTGCAGTGGTCACCACGCTTCTGGTTGAGTGCGCAGTGATTCTTCTCGGCACAGAAAGAGCCTGTAATTCATAGGCTTTAGCAATACAGGCTCTGAGCCAGCGACCCACGATAGAACCTGCGACCCAAAGTTGACGGCTGAAAGGAAACAGACAGGGCTTCAATCTTCCTTAAAGGAAGAAGTTCGTTTGATGTAAATACAGAGGGCCTTCCTAACGTCCAAGGTGTGCCATTTTCTCTCCAGTGCATGGGAACAGAAATCAGGCAAAATCAACTCCTATGAACGATGGAATAAGGAGTTCATCTTGGGCAGAAAGGTAGGGTCCAACTGCAGAACCACCCTGTCTGCATGAAAAACGCAAAGGTCCTTTCTGATGGATAAGGCCGCCAACTCCGAGATACGCTTGGCCGAAGTAATGGCCACTAAGAATGACACCTTGCATGTGAGTAGACGAAGGCTGACTTCATGCAAAGGCTCAAATGGGGGAGAAGTCAGTGCCTGCAGGACCTTAGGCAAGTCCCAGGTGGGATAATGGTGGACCATCGGTGGCTTTAAATTTGTGGCTCCCCTAAGGAAGGCTTTCACCCTGGGGTGTTGGGCCAGAGTGGCCAGACAAATAGGCTGAAAAACAGCTTCTATCCCAGTGCAGTACCTCTGTTGAATTCTCCTGCATAGTACAGTGTTGGTGCATTGTCGGGGGGGGTTCAATTCAATGTGTGGAGAGTGAAGGTTGTGTATTTGTGTTTATTTTCATGGTCATGATGTGCACTGAAGATGGTGTTTGATTTCGTTGTACGAGGTGCAATGGCAATCAAGTAAACTAAACTAAATTAAATGTCTGCAAGGAAATAACCAAGCTCAGAGAGCATCAAGGACTCCACAGGTCTCCTCCTCCTCCTTCTCTTCCTCCTCCTCTTTTCCACAACTCTCCTCCCTTCTAATAGTAATGGTGTTACCTAGTCAGGTAATGAAACACCTGCTAGAAAACCACCAAGCTCAAGAGAGCACCATCGTTCAGCCTTGAACTGCAAAGATTCTCTTCTTGTTGTTGAGAAACACCACTACGGACTCTTCTTGAACTTTGTAATGGCTGTAGATCTAACCCTCAACAAGAGTGAGGTGATGTTGATCAGTGGGGTAGCGATGACGGGGCCAAAGAAACATGGACGGAGAGTCGCTTGTTTTTCTGGAATCCAGACCTGTGACGACAACCGCCTGACCCAGCCTGACCTCGTCTTTTCATGCAGCTGTTGAAGTTTTCTAGTACCTTTCTTCTTTTCACATCTCTGTGCAGACTGAATAAATGTCAGGCACGGAATACGGTCCAATACTCCACCGAGGAAAACAAGAAAGATTGTGTATTCTAAGGAACAGCCTGCATTTATGCTCGCACTGAGAATCTTCAGCTAAGCTTCATTCCCTTCTCATTTTGGGACATTGAATGGCTCGTTTTGGTTTCTGCTGCTGCTGTCAAAATGGAGTGCATTTGTCTCCATTTGTGGTCCCTCCCCCACTTCTTTCCTTCTGGCTAACAAGTTCCCGAAGAATTGGGCGTTTATTTTTAGCTTCGGTGTGCCATTCTCCTTCCAACAGAAGATGCTTCAGCTGGTAGGGACGGTGTCTTCTGCCTCCCTTTGTTCTTTTCATCCTTCCTGAAAACCTTGTGAAATAGACAAGGTTGAGGCAAGAAAAAAACACCCTTAAGTGAACTTCGCAAAAGTAGAAGTAGAAGCTTAATCCAGAGTCTCTGCATTTAGTTTTGTTCACCACATTATCAAAAAGAAGTTGAGACTCTAGAAAGAGTGCAGAGAAGAGCGACGAAGATGATTAGGGACCAGAGGCTAAAACGTACGAAGAACAGTTGCTGGAATTGGGTATGTCTAGTTTAATGAAAAGAAGGACCAGGGTTGACATGATAGCAGTCTTCCAATATCTCAGGGGCTGCCCCAAAGAAGAGGGAGTCAAGCTATTCTCCAAAGCACCAGAGGACAGGACAAGAAGCAGGGATGGAAACTAACCAAGGAGAGAAGCAACCTAGAACTAAGGAGAAAATTCCTGACAGAACAATTAATCAGTGGAACAGATTGCCACCAGAAGTTGTAAATGCTCTAACACTGGAGGTTTTTAAGAAGAGACTGGACAGCTATTTATCTGAAGTGGTGTAGGGTTTCCTGCCTAAGCATGGGGTTGGACTATAAGACCTCCAAGATCCCTTCCAACTCTGCTATTCTATTCTATTCTATTCTATTCTATTCTATTCTATTCTATTCTATTCTATTCTATTCTATTCTATTCTATTCTATTCTATTCTATTCTATTCTATTCTATTCTATTCTGTTCCTCATTCTATTCTATTCTACTCTACTCTACTCTATTCTATTCTACTCTATCCTATTCTATTCTATCTCATTGGGGGAAAATCCACATAGAGATTAGAAAAGGAACATCCACAGGATGAAAGGGACAAAGTTAGAAACGTAGAAACATAAGGAGCTATGGGAACTAAAAATAGAAAGGTGGGGATTCTTTTGGCCCTCGAGCCGATCGTCTTCTCTTGATGTGGTGCTTACCTCTGTTCTTACTGAAAGGCAAAGCGAAACACAGCCTCCAGCATTAACTTGCTTTGATAAAGTGCTTTTTGAGCTTCTCCACCTCCTAAGCAGGCTGGTGACATTAAACGGACAGCCTGGTATTTGACACAATACAGAATAAGAGAGTTGGGAAGGGTATCTTGGAGGTCTTCCAATCCAATCCCTGGCTGAAGCAGGAGGCCCTACACCATTTTGGAGAAATGACTCCTCTTCCTGAAAAACTCCAGTGATGGAGCACCCACAAACTTCCAGAGCCAAGCCGTTCCACGGGTTAATTATTTATTAATTATTCTCACTATCAGGAAATCTCTCCTTGGTAAGTTTCCATCCCTTATTTCTTAGCTTGCCCTCCCATGTTTTGGAGGGTAGGCCATCTCCTTCTTCTCTGTGTCAGTTCCTCAAATATTAGAAGAATGCTATTATGAGGGAGACAGGATAGCAGTCTTCCAATATTTGAGGGGCTGCCCCAGAGAGGAGGAGGGGGTCAAGCTATTTTCCAAGGCACCCGAAGGCCAGACAAGGAACAATGGATGGAAACTGATCAAGGAGAAATTCAACCTGGAAAGGAGGAATTTGCTGACAGTAAGGACAATCATCCAATGGAACAGAAGTTGCCTTCGGGAATTGTGAGAACTTCATCCCTGGAGGCTTTCAAGAAGAGACTGGACTGCCATCTGTCGGAAATGGTGTAGGGTCTTCTGCTTGGGCGGTGGGGGTGGGTGGGGCGTTGGACTACATGTCTCTTCCAGCTCTGTTAATCTGAATCCATCTAAGATAACCAACAGCCTGGAGGCTACAACATATGATGAATGGTTGCAGGAACTGGGCATGGCTAATCCAGTGAAGAGGAGGACCAGGGGAGACAGGACATCAATCTTCCAATATTTGAGGGGCTGCCATGGAGAGGAGGCAGTCAAGCTGTTTTCCAAGGCACCCGAAGGCCAGACAAGGAACAATGGATGGAAACTGAATAAGGAGAGATTCAACCTGGAAATAAGGAGGAATTTGCTGACAGGGAGAGCAATCAAGCCATGGAACAGAAGTTGCCTTGGGGAGTTGTGGGAGCTTCATCACTTGAGACCTTCAAGAAGAGACTGGACTGGTGTAGGGTCTTCTGCTTGGGCGAGTGGGGTTTGGACTAGATGACCTACAAGGCCTCTTCCAACCAGTGATGGGATTCAAATAATTTAACAACCGGTTCTCTGCCATAATGATTTCTTCCAATAACCAGTTCACCAAACTGCTCAGAAAGTGGCGCGAACTGGCTGGATCCCACCACTGCTTCCAACTCTGTTAATCTGTATCTGTATGCCACCCTAGTCTTTTTCTTTGTTAGACTAGACATTCCCAGTTCCTGGAACCATTCATCATATGTTTTAGTCTCCAGTCTCCTTTTTTTGTAAAACGTTTTTTATTTTTTACATTTCAAAAACTTCTCTTTTGGTTCCAGGTTTTCACATTTCCATACCAACATGACCTTAGTTACATATTCATCTTTCCCATTTAGGTTCATACCATATCATTACATCTCATATTTTCTATAAATTTTCTCAGATATTCTTATATTCTTCACATTTATTTTATATATTTTCTTATAGTCTCCAGTCTCTTGATCACCTTTGTTGGCCTTCTTTGCTCTCTTCCTAGAGTCTCAACACCTTTTTTTTTTTGGTATCATGGTGACCAAAACTGGATGCAATATTCCAAGTGTGGCCTTACTAAAGTGGTGTAAAGCAGTAGTAGTAACGCAGAACATGGAGCTCTGAATCAGGTGGAAGAGAGATCTTGTTGGAACTGGGGAGTCATGGGGCCAAAGACCAAAGAACCCAACAAAGACATTTGCAAAGTAGCCACTGGGTGAACTCCTGTAATGTTGTTTGTTTATGGTTTAAGCAACCTGGGTTTGCAGTAGGGAGGAGGAAGGGTCCACTGGAATTACTTGAATTATCCTTGGCCTTGGTGGCTGGGAATTGTGGCAGTTGTAGTCCTAGACCTCAGGGGAACAACAAGTTAGAGAAGATAAGTTAATGGGTGGAAACTAATCAAGGAGAGAAGCAACCTAGAACTAAGAAGAAATCTCCTGAAAGTGAGATCAATTAATCAGTGGAACAGCTTGCTTGCAGAAGTTGTGGGTGCTCCAACAATGGAAGTTTTAGATTGGACAACCATTTGTCTGAAATGGTATATAGGGTCTTCTGCCTGAGCAGGAGGGTGGACTAAAAAACTTCCGTTATTCTATTCTATTCTGTTCTGTTCTGTTCCGTTCCATTCCATTCTTTCCTTATTCTTTCTCTATTCCATTCCATTCTATTCTATTCCATTCCATTCTTTCTTTATTCTTTCTCTATTCTATTCCATTCCATTCCATTGCATTCCATTCCATTCTTTCCTTATTCTTGCTCTATTCTATTCCATTCCATTCCATTCCATTCTTTCTTTATTCTTTCTCTATTCTATTCCATTTCATTCCATTCCATTGCATTCCGTCCTTTCCTTATTCTATTCTATTCTGTTCCGTTCCGTTCCATTCTATTCTATTCCATTCCATTCTTTCTTTATTCTTTCTCTATTCTATTCCATTTCATTCCATTCCATTGCATTCCGTTCTTTCCTTATTCTGTTCTGTTCTGTTCCGTTCCGTTCCATTCCATTCTATTCCATTCCATTCCTTCCTTATTCTTGCTCTATTCTATTCCATTCCATTTCATTCCATTCCATTCTTTCCTTATTCTTGCTCTATTCTATTCCATTCTATTCCATTCCATTCCATTCCACTCTTTCCTTATTCTTTATTCTATTCTATTCTTATTCTATTCCACTCTACTCCACTCCACTCAAGATATATGTTGATGTGGTTAAGGGGAAATGTTCCGACGATGAGAGCAATTAACCAGTGGAACAGCTTGCCTCCAGGAGTTGGGAGTGCTCCATTGCTAGAAGTTTTCAAGAAGAAATTGGGACAGCCCTTTGTCCAGAATGGCACAGGGTCTCTTGGCTGAGTAGCAGGTTAGAGTAGAAGATCTCCGAGCCCCCTTCCAAACTCTGTTCTTCTGTTAATCAGTGGGATTTATAACTCTTGAACTCCACCAGTTCTCTCTTTTTTTAAGAGAGGGAAGCTGAACTTTCTGCGATAACAGAAAGTGCCTTTGTGTGGGGGTGGAAATACAGTGAACCCTTTGCTGCTGCTGCTGCCACTTCTCAGTTCTGCAGCTCTGTGCAGGGTCTGCGCTGGGATTCTGCCTCGACCCCCCCTCTCCCCTCCCTCGCCCCTTTGTCTTTTCACAAATTCCACCTCCTGTCACATCCCTTTCTCCTTTGTGGAAGATGAAACCTATCAGAGGGAGATTAGATTTATTAAGTGCTGCCCGCTTGCTTGATGTGATCTGGTGGGAGCAGGGAGGGGAAGAGAAAGAAACAAACACCCAAAGAACTTAGAGGAACAGAATGTCCTCTGAAAATGAACTCTTCCCCTCCGTTCTTTCTTCAATAAAATGTTGAGGAGGCCTTCAATGATTTAGTAGGAGAGAAATAAAGGAGTTGAACATTTTTTAAAAGGGAGGCAATGTCTGTGTTTTCCAGAGCCACCTGCTCCCATCTGGGTTTTTTCCACAAGTCCTTCCTCTGTTTTGATCGACTGCAAATTTCAAACTACCATCTTCCTGTTTAGAATCACACAGTGTTGGGATTCTCCTCTTTTGTCCCTGGGGAGGAGGAATCACATCAGAAAGGGGGTGTGTGGGGAAAGTAACTCCTAAAATGGGGAGAGTGACCGACTTGGATGCAATAGTTCAACCAGGACCTTCTAGGATGGTTTGAAAAAGCATTCTGTTGGTATCTACAGGGACATTTTTCAATTGCATTTCGTATTAATATTAGATCCTCTCAGGCTACGTAACATATCGGGACAGCAAGGGAATCAATTGCCTTGGGCGAATACTTCAGTATTTTCCCATGTGATGTTTAGAATCTTTAAATCACTCTACAAGAGTCTTGAATGTTCTTTGCCATGTATTTTGAAGATGTCCTTTCGGTCATTTGGCATTGGGGCAGCGGGGAGATCCATTTCATTGCCATCTTTGGGGATCCATGCAAAGAATATCACTTGCAAGTGTCCTTCATGCAACAATGTCGAAGGTAGGATAGGATAGGAATAGGATAGGAATAGGAGAATAGAATTGGAAGGGACTTTGGAGGTCTTCTAGTGCAACCCTCTGCTCAAGCAGGAGACCCCATACCATTTTGAACAAATGGTTGCCCAGTCTGCTCTTGAAAACCTCTAGTGTTGGAGCATCCACAACTTTTGAAGGTAAGTCATTCCACTGACTAATTGTTCTTTCCATCCATGCATTCATCCATCTATCCATCCATCCATCCATCCATCCATCCATCTACCTATCTTTCTATCCATCCATCCATGCATTCATCTGTCTGTCTGTCTGTCTGTCTGTCTGTCTGTCTATCTATCTATCTATCTATCTATCTATCCATCCATCCATCCATCCATCCATCCATCCATCCATCCATGCATTCATCTATGTCTATCTATCTATCTCCATCCTATGCATTCATCTATTTATCTATCTATCCCTCCATCCATGCATTCATCCATGTCTATCTATCTGTCTATCTCCATCCATCCATCCATCCATCCATCCATCCATCCATCCATCCATCCATCTATCTCCATCTATTAAAGTACTCTGAAACTTTGCTGATCTTTCTTTCTTTCTTTCTTTCTTTCTTTCTTTCTTTCTTTCTTTCTTTCTTTCTTTCTTTCTTTCTTTCTTTCTTTCTTTCTTTCTTTCTTTCTTTCTTTCTTTCTTTCTTTCTTTCTTTCTTTCTTTCTTTCTTTCTTTCTTTCTTTCTTTCTTTCTTTCTTTTCTTTTTTAAACCCATCTGGATCAGTGAAAGTGCAGGTTATGGTGGTCCATTCTGATTATGAGATCCTTTTGGTTCCTCTGAGCAAGTTTGGGTTTGTTGATTATTATTATTTTTTCCCAAAGAAAACAGCCCTTTGCAAACTTCCAACCCGTCAAGCGTCATCTCGCCGGCATTGTTCGACCTCTATCCAGCTTTGTTCAACTGTCCTAAGAAACTCCTTGGGTGTCTGGAAACGTTCTCCTTCCCAGCTGTGAACTCAAGTGATTGTGCACTTTGTTTTGTTCAAGGGAATACCTGGTGGATTTAAGGGGGTGGGGGGGTTGTTGTACTTCCCAGGTCTGTGCATTTGTGTCTCGCTGTGTGTGTCTGAATAAAATTAATCTCAGCTGGAAATTCACTCAGCACTGAGTGAATTCTTCTCGGTCTCTCCTGGCAACTATTCCCTTTCCACCCCATTAGAAGATTAGACTTTAAGACTCTTTTGATGCCTTTCCTTGGGGCCCCTCCAGCCCAAACCTCGCCCTTTTAAACTTTTAATGCAAAGAAGCATTAGTCAGGGTGCAGAGTTGGCTAAAGAGCGGGAACTGTTTGGGCATATAATCCTATTTTGCACACACACACACACAGACACAGACACACACACACACACACACACACACACACACACACACTGCACAGAAGAGCTTAGGTATCAGCTTGCATTTGATCACTGAGGAGAGAAATCCTTTGACTTCTTCTTAGCCATTCCACGTGTTTGTTCCACATGATGTTTCTTAGTCGTTGGGGAGGCGACGTGAAACCTTCTGTAGGTCCCAAAGATGCCTTTTTAAAAAAAAAGGTCACGGGACTTTTTGCTTTTGCTTGAAGACAGTTTGCTTCTTCATCCAAGAAGCTTCTTCAGTTCTGAACTGAGAAGTGACATGTCTTCTAGCAAACACAAAAGTCCAGTTGTCTCAAAGGTGCTTTTTTTTTTTTTTCCCCAAGAGGCAACTGAATTTTCTTGTTTTTCTTTGAAAATGTTTCACGTCTCATCCAAGAAGCTTCTTCAACTCTTGATAGGATAATGGGGAAAGAAGGATTTATATCCCTTGCAGATAAGCTGGTCATTTGCATATCCTTTTTTAATTTTATTTTTATTTTATGCATTTTCTATTAAGTACATTTCTTAGTGCTTAATAAACCTCGTGTTGTCTGGGTATATAATTTGCTTAACAATTCAAATTACATTCTTAATCTCCACCCCTTTTTTCCCAACCAATGATAAAATAAATTCCATGTTTGATAGTAATCTCCATCCTCTTTCTGTTTAATTTTCAATGTCCATCTATCCATTTCTGCGCAATCTAGTACCTTCTTGACTATTTCTTCATCTCATGGTACATCTTCATTTTTCCAATTGTCATAAATTGTCGTAAAAGTATCCCAATAAAAAGGAACACAGACAAACCACAAACAATAATTCGTACTTGGAGATTCAGAGGTTTATTTCATGAACAATTTGAAACATGAAAAGCCATCTTAATCAACAAGCATTACAGTAAGATATTACTTACACATTAACAACCCATTTTAAAATCATCCTAACTAAAACTTTGGTTCATGTCTCTTTAACCTGGGACCTGCTATCATCCAAAGGTCTTATTGAATCTGATAGATCAATAACCTATATTTTTTTGTTTTCCCCACACAATATTGTGCAAAAATAATCCTCACTGCTGTTAAGACATTTTGCTTCTTCATCCAAGAAGCTTCTTCAGTTCCAAACTGAAGAAGTGAAGTGAACTGAAGAAGCTTCCTGGATGAGAAGCGAAACCTCCTCAAGGAAAAACAAAACTCCAGCTGCTTTTTGAAAAAAAATACCATTAGGACTTAGAATTTCCAGAGACATTCCTTCTGTATGATTTGCCCAGGTACATTTTTTTTATTTATTTGATTTGTCAATTGCTTACGAGATGATAGGTATAAGTATAAACATGAGTAAGAATACAGGAAATAGGTAGGAATAAAAAGGGACAATAGGACAGGGACGGTAGGCACGATGGTGCACTTATGCACGCCCCCTTACAGACCTCTTAGGAATGGGTATTCTCTCCCTTCCTTTCCTTTCCTTTCCTTCTTTCCTTCCTCCTGCTCCCTCTCTTCTTTTCTCCCCTTCCTTCCTTCCCCTTCCCTGATCTCCTTCCTTCCCCCTTCCTTCTTTCCATCCTTCCTCCCACTCCCTCCCTTCTTTTCTCTCCTCCCTCCATTCTTTCTCTCCTTTCTTCCTTCCCCTTCCCTGTTCTCCTTCCTTCCCCCTTCCTTCCTTCTTTCCTTTCTTCTTTTATTTTTTATTTTATTTATCTATTTGATTTGTCAATCACTTATAAGATAATAGGTATAAGTATAAACATGAGTATGAATACAGGAAATAGGTGCGAATAAATGGAGACAATAGGACAGGGACAGTAGGCACGATGGTGCACTTATGCACACCCTCTTAGAAATGAGTATTCTCTCCCTTCCTTTCCTCCCTCCATTCTTTTCTCTCCTTCCTTCCTTCCTTCCTTCCTTCCTTCCTTCCTTCCTTCCTTCCTTCCTTCCTTCTCCCTTCCTTCCTTCTTTCCTTCCTTTTATTTTTTATTTTATTTATTTATTTGATTTGTCAATCGCTTACAAGATAATAGGTATAAGTATAAACATGGGTAAGAATACAGGAAATAGGTACGAATAAATGGGGACAATAGGACAGGGACGGTAGGCATGATGGTGCACTTATGCATGCCCCTTACCTCTTAGGAATGGGGGGAGGTCAGTAGTGGATAGTTTGAGGTTAAAAGAGTTGGGAGGTTAGAGGATGTAACAACAGAGTCAGGTAGTGCATTCCAGGCATTGACCCCTCTGTTGCTGAAGTTGTACTTCCTGCAACTAAGTTTGGATATATTAGTATAGGGTATTCTGTTGCGAGCAGAGGAGTGGAGGACTTTTCTCGTGAAATACTTCTGGACTCGCTCAATTGTATTAATGTCTGATATACAGTGTGGATTCCAGATAGTGGAGCTGTATTCAAGCATTGGTCTAGCAAAGGTTTTGTATGCCCTGGTTAGCAATTCAGTATTACCGGAAGAGAAGCTTCGTAAGATTAGGTTTACAACTCTTAATGCCTTTTTGTTCTTTAGCAAGTTGGAAAATTAGCAAGCTTGTCATTTTGTTCCCCGCTCTTGCATTGCGAAGGTAGTCTTTGACTTACAACGGTTCATTTAGTGACCATTCAAAGTTACGTAGGCACTGGGAAAAGGGACTTAGGACTACTGTGTTTCTCATGACCGTTGCAGCATCTCCAGGCTCACATGATCAAAATTCAGACATTTGTGGCAACTGATTCATACTTAAGACCGTTGCTGTGTCTCAAGATTATGTGATGCCCTTTTGCGATCTTCTGGCAAGCAAAGTCAATGGGGATACCAGATTTACTTAACAACTGTGGCTCCAACTTAATGACTACAATGATTCGCTTAACAACGGTGGCAAAGAAAGGTTGTAAGAATGTGGCAAAACTCACTGAACAAATGTCTCACTTAGTGTCATGCCCCTGTCGGAATCTGAATCCAAGGAAGAAGACAAACAACTGACAGGGAGTGGGAGTGTGGCTCCATTGGCTGTGGAGAAAACTGGGAAAGGGCAAAGTCCAGCTGGGCAGAGCAGGGAAGAGGTAGAACAAGGGAGAGGGAGTTCAGAGGAAGACCCAGGGCCCACCCCCTCTTCATGCTAGGGTGCACAAGGAGGAATGGAGAAGGGAGCAACATGGGTTGCCTGGCTTACGGGGGAGGAAAGGGCCCTGATTCCCTTCATTAGCCACAGCTGGGAATGAGAGTTTAAAAGAAATGCACGCGGAGTGTGGCAGCTGCTGGGAATAAACGTGAGTGTATCTTATGTTGACTTTGCTTATCTGTGTTCCTGGCATCCTCCCAACCGTATTGAGTTATTGCCATGCTTTCACATCTGGAATTCTTGCTCCTGCCCTGCCAGACTGATTATCTAATTTTGCCTTGATTGGACTTATAGTTACAGTTTTTGTTGAGCATGTTTTGGACTTGATTCTCTGCAACCAAAGGCTGTTCCTGGGAGAGTTTTTCTCTAGCCCAGAAGGTAACCAGGACATTGGGGGCAAAGTTGGAGCTAATAAAGGGACTCCTACTGATTATCTGACTTTGTTGCCTTTATGCAACGCCCCTTTGGATCATCAGACTTAGCAACAGAATTTTTGAGCTTGATTGTGGTCATCAGTCGGGGAGTATCAGTGGTGGGATTCACATTTTTTTACTACCAGTCCTGTGGGCGTGGCTTGGTGAGCATGGTAGGGGAAGGATACTGCAAAATCCCCATTCCCTCCCCACCCCACTAACCTGCTTTCCAGCTCCGTTCTCCTGTGCAGAGCAACCAAAGAAGACCCAGTCGATCAGCTGGGACTCAATGGGAGGCAGAGAATAGATGGAGCCGGGGCCAGACAGAGGTGGTATTGGCTGGTTCTCCGAACTACTCAAAATTTCTGCTACCGGTTCTCCACAACAGGTCAGAACCAGCTAAATACCACCTCTGGGGAGTACCTGTCTCTTCTGGAACTTATGCTACTGATTTGAGTGTCTTGTCCAGCAGAAAACCAACACGCTGCATTTTCAAAAGTCAGGCCAACAAAAACAGAATGCGGAAACTTAGCCACTAAAACTGACCCCGGCCTGCTGTGCCTGGATCATAACAACTAGATCTCCAGAGATCCCATCCCAAAGAACGTGTTGAATGGCAGATTTGGTAACATCCCCATCGAAGGTGCCCTCAGGCCATTGCTCTCCTTGCCCATATTTGTTCCAGATCTCCTGGGTTCCAGAGAAAATGCTGGAAGGTTGGTTTGTAATTGACTCAGGAGATTAGTCACGTCGCTGGTCGACGCGCCAGTTTTCCCTCAATTAATTAAGAATTGATTTTACACTAAGCATGACTAATTGCCATTATTTTTAATGCCTCTTTTTGGAATTAAAAGCTGCGGGGAGGTATTTGTTTGGCTGGTGGCTGGAAGGCTTATAAAATAGAATCGGGATGGAAATCATACCTGCTGTGCAGCATCGATCAGATTTTATCACAGATTAACTGAGTTGGAAGGGACCTTGTAGGCCATCTAGTCCAACCCCCCCCCCCCCCCCCCGGAGACCCTACACCATTTCTGACAAATGGCAGATACAGATACAGATTAACAGAGTTGGAAGGGACCTAGTAGGTCATCCACCCCACCCAAGCAGTCCAATCTCTTCTTGAAAGCCTTCAGGGATAAAGCTCCCACAACTTCTGAAGGCAACTTCTGTTCCATTGGTTGATTGTTCTCACGGTCAGAAAATTTCTCCTTATTTCCAGGTTGAATTTCTCCTTGATCAGTTTCCATCCATTATGCCTTGTCTGGGCTTTGGGTGCCTTGGAAAATAGCTCCTCTCTGTGGCAGCCCCAAAAATATTGGAGCACTGCTATCCTGTCTCCCCTGCTCCTTCTCTTCCCTAACTAGCCAGGCCCAGTTCCTGCAACTGTTCATTGTATCTTTTAGCCTCCAGTCCCCTCATCATCCTGGTTGCTCTTCTCTGCACTTTTTCTAGAGTCTCGACATTTTTTTTATAGTGTGGAGACCAAAACTGGATACAGTACTCTAGGTATGGTCTTACTAAGGCTTTATAGAGTGTTAGTAGCACCTCCCTTGATCTTGATTGTATCCCTCTATTAATGCAATTTAGGATTGTGTTGGCTTTTTTGGCTGTCACTGCACACTGTTAGCTCTTATTTAATTGGTTGTCCACTAATACTCCAAGATTCTTCTCATAGTTACTGCTAGTAAGCCTGGTTTCACCCAGTCTATATTACTAGTATCCTAACGGTTTTGCATTTCTCTACGCATTTCTTTTTATAAGGGTGCTACCTGACGGATAAGATTTTCCCTGCCTTTATTGTGGGGGAGAGGCCTTCTCACCCACCCACCCCACTTTGTGGTAGTCAGTTAGCTTCTCTTCTGGAGTTAAGCATCTTCTTCATGCTCAAAGATGATATTTGAGGTATACGAATATTACAGTTGCAAGGAATGCAAATCTGTACATCCACCCAGCTGGTTGATCTCAGTAAGCAGGACAAGAAAAGGTTTATATGGATAACATGATCAGATAGAAAAGAAACCCTGCATGCAAAAGATTAAGCTCTAGACATTGCTTCTTCAGAAATCCTTTTCTGCTAGTGTGGAATGTTGCTCGGATCCATAAGTCCTTAAAATCCTGTTTTGAAACTGGAAACCGGCAATAATTCCTGCCTTCTTTGGTCTTGGGGGGGATTAGGAAATTGTGGCAGACTCAGAAGCTCACTGGTGCTGACTACAGAACCCATAAAACCATAATAAAATCACCATAATGTGGAGCCATAGAATTCCAAGGAGATATTGAATTATAACATCTATCCCACTGCAATTCTATGGCTCCATATTAGGGTGGTTTTATTATGGTTTTATCTTAATTTAATATATTATCTCCTATATTGTATTGTCCACATATTTTATATATGCATATATATGTACATACATTGTACATATATGTATTTTATATGTGTATACATGTGTGTATGTGTGTGTATCATCTCTCTATCATATCTCTCTATCATCTCTCTCTCCCTGTCTATCTACTGTCTGTCTGTCTATCAGTCATCTATCTATGTCATCTATCTATGTATCTATCTATCATCTATCTATCATCTATTTATCACCTATCTATCTATGTATCTATGTATCTATGTATCTATCTATCTATCTATCTATCTATCTATCTATCTATCTATCTATCTATCTATCTATCTATCTATCTATCTATACACACACATGCGCGCACACACACTGATGCTTTATTTTGCCATAAGCTAAGTAAATAAATATAGTACACAACCTTTTAATTCATGTCTTGATTTCTTGAATGGGGCCCTCCTTTAGCTGACTCCACACAACACTTTAAACTACAAATCTTGGCTTATCTATCCCACACTGGTCTGGATTTGTTCAGCTCTAGACCAGGGGTCTGCAACCCACAGCTCTGGAGCCACATGTGGCTCTTTCATCCCTCTGCGGCAGCTCCCTGTCGCCGGTCGGCACCACAATTTTGAGAGGAGCTTCCAATTGGGGGAGGGAAAGCACAGCACACCAGGAGCAGACTCTATGGCAAGGGGTGTGATTTCCAGTTGGCTCCACAATCGATAGGACTTTCGGTTAGGACAGGTAGAGGAAAAAGGATGCTGTGCTAGGAGGAGGCTCGATGGTGAGGGGAACCAGACTTCCGGTTGGCTCCAGAATTGAATGGAGGCTTCCAGTTAGGATCTTTGTGGCTCCCAGTGTTTTCTTTTCTGTGGGAAATAGGTTCAAATGGCTTTTTGATGGTTTAAAGTTGCCAACCCTGCTCTGACCAAGGCTTCCCAAGACCATAATTAAGCACACTTTTAGTTAAAAACAACTCTTGTTTTATTTCGACACTGGGAATTATGTTCATTCCCAGCCGATAATGATTCCCAAACAGTCCCTCAAGATAAGCACTCACCTTTCTCTCCTTTGAACTGCTGCCAACAACTTAAGTGCCAAATTAACTGTAAAAAACCAACCAAAGTACAAAGTCCACATGGAGCTTCAAGGATTAATCTGAACAGAATGAATGACTTTGCTTCCTGCAAAGATTTCTCTACCTTTGCATGTCCTTTATAGCTTAGGAGAGGGGCTATAATCTCCCAGCCTTACTCCCGAGTCTCCCCTTTTGTCTCAGCTGCTCTTGCCTTCTGGCAGCTCTGTGCACACGCGCACTGGAAACAGGCTCCCCTTGTTCCTCGGCCTTGCTGCTGCCAGACTCTGGAGGCTCCAAAGGCAGTATCCCACTCCCAGATGGTCCTGGCCCCATCTCTGCATCGGATGCAGGACCCTCATCTGAATCCTCTCCAGATTCCAGGACTGGTTTCCATTCTTCCCCACTGTCCGATTCCACTGCCATCTGCACAGGCTGCCAGAGAGCCACAACAGACCCCTGTGCTAGACAGAAATAAAGAACTGATCATGTCAGCTTAGCCGTTGGCGTGAAACAGTTCAGTGACTTAAACCTATGGTCACTGGCCACGGTCATCCCCATCTTCAAAAAGGGAGACCTCAACCTAGTTGAAAATTACAGACCAATCTCTTTATGCTGCGTCACCTGTAAAGTCATGGAATCAATTATTAACCAATCCATCATCCTCCACTTAGAGACAAACAACCTACTCTCTAATAAACAATTTGGTTTCAGAAAAAAAATATCCTGTAATCTGCAACTCTTACACTGCAAAAACATATGGACTACACAACTCGGTCAGGGCAAAGCAATAGACGCAATCTACATAGACGTCTGTAAAGCCTTTGATTTAGTGGTACATGACAAACTACTCCTAAAACTAAAATCTTACGGTATCTCTGGACACCTGCATAACTGAATAGAAGCATTCCTGTCAAACAGACAACAAATGGTCAAAATTGGGAGCGTCCTATCAAATTCTGTATCTATCAACAGTGGTGTCCTCCAAGGCAGTGTTCTAGGACCAACTCTTTTCATACTCTACATAAATGACCTCTGCGATCATATTAAGAGCAACTGCGTTCTCTTCGCTGATGATGTAAAGCTATTCAACACCACAGACAATACTACTACCCTTCAAAAAGACCTTGACTATGTATCAGAATGGTCAAACAAATGGCAACTTCAAATCTCAACAAATAAATGCTCTGTCCTACATATTGGCAAAAAAAATCAGAAAATAAAACAAGACCTTGTTGATGATCCAAACTCTGTCAAGGATCTTGGAATACTCATCTCTAATGATTTAAATGCTAGAGCCCACTGTAACTACATAGCCAAAAAGCCATTAAGAGTTGTTAACCTAATCTTACATAGCTTTTTCTCTGGTAATATTACACTACTAACTAGAGCATACAAAACATTTGCTAGACCAATACTCGAATACAGTTCATCAGTTTGGAACCCACATTACGTATCTGATATTAACACAGTTGAAAAAGTCCAGAAATATTTTACAAGAAAAGTTCTTCACTCCTCTACTCGTTGCAGAATACCTTATGCCACCAGACTTGAAATTCTAGACTTAGAAAACCTAGAACTATGCCGCCTTCAGTCCAATCTATAGTAAGTATGGTATATAAAATCATACATTGCAATGTCCCACCTAACAATGTATACTTCAGCTTCAACCATAACAATACAAGAGTACACAATAGATACAAACTCAAGGTAAACTGCACCAAACTTGATTGCAGGAAATACGACTTCAGCCACAGAGTGGTCAATGTCTGGAATACTCTACTTGACTCTGTGGTTTTTTCCCAAACCCCAAAAACTTTAACCTTAGACTGTCTACTATTGACCTCACCCCTTTCCTAAGAGGTTTGTAGGGGGCGTGCATAAGCACACCAACGTGCCTACCGTCCCTGTCCTGTTGTTTATTTTTATTTTTCTTGTATGTATCCATTTCATGTATTCATAGCTATGTATACACTTATACCTATTATCTTGTAAGCGATTGACAAAATAAAATACATAAAAATAAAAATAAATAAAATTCTTCTCCCAGATTTCAGATGGAATTTTATTTTATTTTTTTGCCTCCGTCAACCACGAGCCCCGAATGGGAGAGTCTCGCCATTCTTCTCCCACAGACTCACCCCGGAAGCCTTCACGGACCAATCTTGGCTTGAGCAGAAGGTTGGGAAAAGAAAAGAGAGGTTGGACCTGAGAGGCTCCCAAAGCCAGGCAGAGCTTCGGCTGCTTAAACCCCAAATGTGCACCCCTCCCTCAACCATCCTTGCCCCAATCTCTTCCAGCTGGGCGCCCACAGTTCTTGTTGTTGTTGTTTTTTGGCATGTGTAGCTTGGCCCAATTTGCATAATTGCAGGCTTCCATTCATTCCGTTTCCCCAGCCATGGCAGTCAAAGAATTAATTACTCCAAGGTTGGGGGTTGGGGGAGGGTTTGCCGGGTCTCCAGATTAGAAAACAAGAAAGAGTTTCACAACTTGAAGTCTGGAAAGATTTTGCCTTCTCGCCCACGCTGACCGCTCCCAAGCTTGTCAAACCATCCAGGGCACCCTCATAGACCAGTGCTTTCCAAAGGAATAACAGAATAACCAAGAGTTAGAAGGGACCTTGTAGGTCATCTGGTCCAACCCCCCCCTCCCACCCAAGCAGGAGGCTCTACACCATTTCTAACAGATGGCAGTCCAGTCACTTCTTGAAAGCTTCCAATGATGAAGCTCCCACAACTTCTGAAGGCAAGTTGTTCCATTGAATAGAGAATAACAGAGAGTTAGAAGGGAGCTTGGAGGTCATCTAGTCCAGCCCCCCCCAACCAAGCAGGAGACCCTACACCATTTCTGACAAATGGCAGTCCAATCTCTTCTTGAAAGCTTCCAGTAATTGAAACTCCCACAACTTCTAAAGGCAACTTCTGTTCCATGGGTTGATTGTTCTGATGGTCAGAAAATCTCTCCTTATTTCTAGATTGAATCTCTCCTTGATCAGTTTCCATAGAGAAACAAAGTTACCCAACCACAGATAGTGAAAAGTATGACAAAAAAGCAAGTTTTGGGGTTGGAATGATTTATTGAGGCAGTGTGCATGCCTTTCTTGGCTGTTGAAGTTTCTTTGAGTTTTGAAGAGAACATATTTGAGCTTCTCAGGTTGACTTCTGGCAGGGAAGGATAATTTGTTTGTTTGTTTGTTTGTTTTGCAGCCAAAGATCTTCTGAGGTCCAAAGAGGTGTCCATTATATGGATTTTGGTCTCTGGTAGAGAGATGTTTTGGAGCTTTAGAACATTGGAAGGGGGGTGTTGAAGATGGTTGAAATGCCCAGCATAACTGTCAGCCTTGGAAGCCATTTTTTACTTGGAATCTTTGAGGCTGCCACATTCAGTGCCTGGGAATTTGGGAGAGGGGATTTCATAGTGAGCTACAAGATTGGACTCAACAACATTCCTTTCTCAGAGAGTCAAGGACAAGTTGCCCTGCACCGGGAGGGGAGTGACTGGAGGGCTGTCTCCAGTTGGGATGAAGATTGGATTGGGCCATGTGAGGGACTGATGGATGCAGGGGATGGATCTTGGATTGCTCTTTTGGGAAGGAAAAACCCGGAACTCTCAGATTTGGGTTTTCCCAGATGTGCCAATAGGACAACTACTATAGACTACTATAGACTCTTGGACAAAGATCCTTCATGTCCTCCTTCTCTTTTCTTCCTTGCCTCTTATCCTTCTCTTTTCTTCTTTCTCACTTTATCTCCTTTCCTCTCCTCCTTCTCTCCTCCTTCTCCCCTCCTCTCCCCTTCTCTGCTTCTCCTCCTTCTCTCCTCCTCATTCTCCTTCTCCTCTCCTTTTCCTTCTCTCCTCTCCTTCTCTCCTCTCCTTCTCCTCCTCTCCTTCTTGTCCCCCTCTCCTCTCCTTCTCCTCTTCCTCACCTCCCCCTCCTCCTCTCTCACAGGGATCAAACCAGGAAATTTGGTTTTCCCAAGCTGTTCTGTATGAGTAAATAAAGCTTAGTTTTGATTCCAAATGCATCAAATCTTTATTTGTCAAGCAGCCAGCCCCCTGTACCATTTCCTGACTTTGGTGGCATTTTTTTGGTGGCATGCTTTTCTCTTTAATAATACGAAGCGTGCCATATAAAAAAAAATGTCCTCGCTTCCTTCCCTCACTCAGCACGATGCCTTTGGTTGCTTCCTTTCTGGAGAAGTTGCACTTTCTGCAAAGCTTCAGGCTCGTCGTGTTGAGAAAGACCCATCAGCAACAGGCTCCATTGTGTGATGGTATCCTCTGTTGACCTTTGATTTGAGGACATTGATTCCCCCGAGGAACAGTCTCTTAAGTGGATCTTGTGTACATCGCAGTAGGCATCTTTGCCATGTGCCGAAAACACAAGCCTGGACCGTCCTTTCCTTCCCTGCTTTTCAAGCTGCATCTTAGCATCTCCCTCTGTGTGGATTTCCAAAGCTTCTCCCTCTGTATTCTTTAATCTCTTCTGTCCAATAATTCTTTCAATTCATTTTCAACAAGTCTTTCCTGTGCAAACACAGACACCACTTCCCAAAGTTCTACCCTTCATCCATGCAGGATAATTTCAGGCCCTGATCCAGACAGGTCGAGTGACTCACAACCCTTGGCAGATAATTTCAAGAGACTGTGAGGTCCTTGGTGCTCTCTGACTTTGGTTGTTATTGTTGTTTTGCAATTGTTTCATTACCCAACTATATAGCATCATCAATGCAGGAAGAGAGAGGAGGGGAGGGAGGGAGGAGGAGGAAGACTATGGGGTCCTTGGTAAGTTTGGCGATCTTCTTGCAGATGTTTCGTGACCCAACTAGGTTGCTTCATCAGTACTAGATGGGAATGGGTTATGGAGAGGAGGAGGAGGAGGAGACCCATGGGACTAGGTGCTCTCTAAGCTTGGTGGTTTTCTTGCAGATGTTTTTTTACCCCTAGGTAACATCATCAGTGCTAGAAGGGAGTGAGGGTTTGTGGAATAGAGGAAAGTGAGTGAGAGAGAGAGAGAGAGAGGAGGAGGAGGAGGAGGACTATGGGGTTCTTGGTGAGTTTGATGGTTTTCTTGCAGATGTTTCTTGACCCAACTAGACAACATGATCAGTGCTAGAAGGGGGGGGGGTCTGTTCTCTGTTTATATACAAGTGACTTATCCTGTCAATGTTAGTGGATGTGTTTTCTTCTTGGTAGTTACTTGATTGCACTGTTGTGTGTTTGAGTATTTATCTGAGTTGATAGTTCCTTTATAGAGGTATTGTTTAATGCTTGATTGTTGGTCTGACATTATATAGGGCAGGTCAGTGGTATATAAATAGAGAGCAAACCCCATCTCCCTTCTAGATAGCAAACCCCATTCCCTTCTAAGGAACATTCTGATGATGTTCCTTAGTTGGGTCACGAAATGCCTGCAAGAAAATTACCAAGCCCAAGAGAGCACCAAGGACCCCACAATTTAACCCTGAGAAATATTCTTCTCTCTTGGTAATTTCAAGTGTTTTCTGCAAGCCAGCCAGCGATTCATTTGTGATTTGTTTCATAAATTCATTGTTCACTTTTCCCTTCCAGATTTTTCTCCCCTCTCTCATTTTTAAAACAGGTCAATTTTCTCTTTGGCTTTGTTTCTTTTTCCTCCTTTCCTTCAAACAAGTGGCAGTGTGAAACTTTTGTGATCCTGCCATGCTGTAAGAAAGAGTTTCCTCCTGGGAAGGCTGGAATTTATATCTCCTCAGTTGTCACGGCTTTGAAAGCAGAAGGCCCTTCTTTGTTTCTGATCAAACTGGACATTTGAAACACCACCCACTGTCCTAACCTTGCTTTGAGCTTCAGCCCATTGGCTCCCTTTGTCTGCTGAGAAAATCCATCTGGGGTTCAATCAAAGGCCTTTCCAAGCCCCTGTATGCAGGAGGAGAACATCAGAGGGAAAGATCAGTTGATGAAGGAAAAAAGAAAGAAAGATATGAACAGTGATGGGATTAAAAATGTTTTACTACCGGTTCTGTGGGCGTGGCTTGGGCGTGGTGTGGCTTGTTGGGCATTTATTTATTTATTTTATTTGCATTTATATGCTGCCCTTCTCCGGAGACTCAGGGCGGCTTACAGTCTATGGAGCACCATGCTAAGTGCTCAGCAATAGCCTTCATTCCATTGTATATGCCTGCTTATTACTAGGGCTTTTGACCCCCCCAAGCGGCATTTTTTTTACAAAGTCAGCTTATTGCCCCCAACAATCTTGGGTCCTCAATTTACCTACCCCGAGAGGATGGAAGGCTGAGTCAACCTTGAGCCATGGGATTCGAGCCTGCACTAATTGCAGGCAGCTTGCACTAAGTGCTAGATGATTAACAGCCTGCACCACCAAGGCCATGGCAGGGAAAGGTTCCTGCAAAATCCCCATTCCCTCCCACCCCACTAACCTGCTTTCCAGCTCTGTTCTCCTGTGCAGGGCAACCAAAGGAGACCCAGCGTCAGCTTTGGAAGCCATATTGAGATTCGATGCTCTCACACTGCCACAAGCCTGAGAAACTGAGAGTGGGGGGATTCCATTGAGTAGCTCTAAGTAGACAAAATTAAATTCCTTTGTTAGTTCAAGGTCATTGAGTATGGTGTAGGATGAAATAAGGATCTTACTTTAGGATGGATTGTGATTGGGCCATGTGATATGATGACGGCCAAGTGGGGATGGATTTGTAGTTTGGGAAATTGCAAGGAAGCCCGAAAACTTTCCGATTCGGGATTCCACAGATGTGCCAGTTTACTATCCAAATAAAGGTACCTTTGAGATATATCTGTTTCGGAGTTATTGATTGGAATGAAGGTTTGCTGGAACGCTGACACCCAGCCGATCAGCTGGGACTCAGGAGCAGAGAATAGATGGGGTTGGCGGGGCCAGTCAGAGGTGGGATTTGCCGGTTCTCCGAACTACTCAAAATTTCTGCTACCGGTTCTGTAGAACCAGCTGAATACCACCTCTGGCATTGAAAGGAGAAACGTACACCACCAAATTGAATGGACAGCTCCAGAACTCGGAATGGGACAATTCATGCGGCCCATTCACTGTGAGACAACTGAACACGAGATAACTGTGCTCTAAAACCCCTTCCTCTCTTAATATTACTAGGGTGACCATGTGCCTCTTCCTCTCTTTCTTAGTTTTATTTAAATGATTGGGATTTTATTAATAATAAGATTAAGATTAATAAGATTACTAATAACATTAAGAGAGGAATGGGCCTGGAGTACAGTTATCTCATGGTGAGTTGTCCCATTGTGAACAGAATAGAATGATTTTCTATCCTTGAAGGTTAACTAGTCCAACCCCTCCTCCCCAACCCAAGCAGGAGACCCTACACCATTTCTGATAGATGGCAATCCAGTCTCTTCTTGAAAGCTTCCAGTGATGAAGCTCCCACAACTTCCGAAGGCAACTTCTGTTCCATGGGAGATTGCTCTCACTGTCAAAAAATTACTCCTTATTTCCAGGTTGAATCTCTTCTGGATCAGATTCCATCCATTGTTCCTTGTCTGGCCTTCAGGTTCTTTGGAAAACAGCTTGACCCCCTCCCCCTCTCTGTGGCATCCCCTCAAATATTGGAAGACTGCTATGCTGTCTCCCCTGGTCCTTCTCTTCATTAGACTAACCATGCCCAGTTCCTGCAACCATTCATTGTAGGTTTTAGCCTCCAGTCCCCTCATCATCCTGGTTGCTCTTCTTTGCACTCTTTCTAGAGTCTCAGCATCTTTTTTACAATGTGGTGCATTGTCCCTCAGCGAATTGACCATGGCGAGATGTCCTAAACCCCCAGAACTTGATCTGTAGGACCTGCTCTTTCTTGGGGTCACTAAAGAAGCTGGGAGCAAGCAATGACACCTTCTTCATTCATTATTCCATGTCTGGTGCTCTGATCTGTTTGTCCCTTGGCTGGTCTGTGCACTTGTTGCACTAATCTGATGAAGGACAGTTTATGGCAGAAGATTATCTAAGTAGCTTTGGATGTGGCAGTCTGAAAAACACTGTCTTGTTCTTTGCTTCAAACAGCAAAATTCTGATCAGACAAACGATCGGTAAACAACATTCTAATTAGGGAAGCACCAGGAATACTGATAGGGAAAGCTACCATATATAAACAGAGAGCAAGTTCCATCCCTTTCTACCCCTGATGATGTTACCTTGCTTGGTAATGAAACATCTGCAAGAAAACAACCAAGCTTATAGAGCACCAAAGAACCCATAGTTCTCCTCCTCTTCCACCTCCTCCTCAAAAATCCCAGTCTCTTTTAACACTGATGATAGGACCCGGTCAGGTTATGAAACACCTGTAAGAAAACAACCAAGTTCAGAGAGCACCAAGGACCCCAAAGTTCAACCCTGTGCCACAAATATCCTCATGTATTGATTCAGCTCTTATCCTATCTGTCCACAAATTTGAAGTTTTTGACATCTTCAGGTTGCCAGAGTTGAGAAACATTGCCCCAATTCATCAGGTGATGGGTTTGATATGGGATTTGCATGCAGGGTAAAGCCTTTAAAACCTTGTGTTTTTAAACCAAGGCTTGGCATTTAGCAGCGTGCATGACTCCAATGCTACATGCCTTATTCAATAAACCCCAATTAAGCAAATGCTGGCTTATATGCATGCGGGTATTCCTCTCCAGAATGCATGGTTTAGGAAAACATGTCCTTCATTTTCTGGTCTTCCCTTTCCATGCTTGGATGGAGCAACATCTGCAGCAGGTGATACCGAGGTCAGCCAACTACACGTCTGAACAGATGTTGAGTAACATATTGCTTCCTCTCCTCCGAGAGAAAAGAGTTCAGAGGCCTGGAGGATGATGGGAACTCTGGAAGGATGCCAAATTAGAGAGAGGAAGGGAAAGCAGATAGATGATTATGCAGTCCAAGCCAGGCACTAAATCTACTGAAGTGAGGTACCACTGTAGGTATTATTTGATGCTTTGGAAACACAGAGATTAAGACATTTTAGAAGAAGCACTGTGTTTATTTCTAGTGACCAAAAAATTATAGTAATCAGGATGAATTGAGCAGTATCTATTCATGCTAGCCCATTTTATTAAATAGCATCAGTTTTCATGAGCTACAGCTCACTTTTTTATTTATTATGTAAACAGAGTTGGAAGGGACCCTGTAAGTCAGCTAGTCCAACTCTCCCCCCAAGCAGGGGACCCTATACCATTTCTGACAGATGGCGGTCCAGTCTCTTCTTGAAAGCTTCCAGGGATGAAGTTCCCACAACTTCCAAAGGCAACTTCTGTTCCATGGGTTGATTGTACTCCCTGTCAGAAAATTTTGTCCTTATTTCCAGGTTGAATCTCTCCTTGTTCAGTTTCCATCCATTATTCCTTCTCTGGCCTTCAGGGGCTTTGGAAAATGGCTTGACCCCTCTCCTCCTCAAATGGCAGCCCCTCAAATATTGGAAGACTGGTATGCTGTCTCTCCTGGTCCTTCTCTTCCCTAGACTAACCATGCCCAGTTCCTGCAACCGTTCCTCGTATGTTTTAGCCTCCAGACCCCTAATCATCCTGGTTGCTCTTCATCAGATATATCTTCATCAGATTCACTTCATCAGATATATCTGGGATAGTCTTCATATAACAATTACAATTGGGACCTGCCACTCGGTTCTTAAGCAAAGAAGTCACTAAGTGAAACTGCAACTGTGTCTAAGTTCTTTGTTCAGCTTTCCTTTGTTTTACAGGCTTTTCTTGAATTTGCAAAATATTGAACTTAGGGAAGAAGCTCTGCTTGATGTCAACCAAGAATAATTGTTCCATCAAGCTGCAGCAGAAGGAGATTAGAAGTAACATCAGTCCTTTTTGGGGGGGAGAACCTGATTTGTGTCTCTCAACTTCTCCCAGTTTTCTCTTTCCAGAAATCCAAGATAAAGAGAGACCGAGAAGAAAGCAGCGAAGCTAGGAATTAATTCTGAAAGTTGAACGCCATCCCGTTGTCCTGGCAAGGTGGTGTTCAACTTTCAGAATTCATTCCTGGCTTCGCTGCTTTCTTCTTGTCTTTTTTCACTTTAGTTTTTTTTCTTTTTGTAGAATTATGGTGGTGATTGCTGCCATCTGAATCACCGTTGTTTGTTTCCCTTTTCCTAACAATTGGAGCCAAAAGCACTTTGAACAACTAGCTAAATCCATAAAAGGATTCGGCCTGACTGTCTATAACAAACAGAGCAGTTTTATACAAAGGGTGCCAAACTACAGAGATGAAAAACATCTGCTACAGAGGCACCTGCCTGCATGACTGCTTCAAATGATATGATTTGTAACAGACCCGCTCAGTAGACAGGAAAATGGGACACCATTGTGTTCTGGCAATGTCCGTTTCAGAGATTCACTGCCTAGAAAGAGTGCAGAGAAAAGCAGTGAAAATGTTGAGACTCTAGAACAAGGTTCTTCCAGCTTGGCAAGTTTAAGATTTGCGGACTTCAACTGGCAGAATTCCTGAGCTAACAGGAGGAATTCTGGGAGTTGAAATCCACAAGTCTTAAAGCTGTCAAGTTTGAAGACCCTTGTTCTAGAAAGAGTGCAATTACTGTGTTTCTCATATAATAAGGCCAGGCCTTATTTTCTTTTGACCCCCCCCAAAACCGGCTAGGATGTCTTTTTGTGGGTGACTTAATTTACTCCCCCACCTCGAGCGCCCCATGCGCACTCGCCCTGAGGCCACTTCTACTGGCCGATCTAAGTGGCTGGTGACTGCCCCTGGGGAACTTCCATCGCCCAAAATAAAGTGCCTCCTGGCGAGGGGACACGAGCAGCCATGCCTCGCCCCGAAACGGCTGGTGACTCTTCCTTCGGGGAGCTTCGATCAGCCAATAGAAGCGGCCTCATGGTGAGGGGAGCCTCTATTGCCTGATGTTCGATGGGGGTATTCTAGCCTAGGCTACCTGCAGGGCGCTCCTAAGGCAAGTTTTCTCCCCCCCCCCCGCCCCCCCCCCGCCCCCCATTTCTCTTCACCTCGTGTAGTTTAACGAATGATGTGAGAAATGGCGGGGAAACGCATGGTTTAAATAAGCCTAAATTTTGGGGGCGGGGCTTAATTTCACTTCATGTCTAGAAATTATGCTGGGCCTTCCTATTGGTGGAGGCCATATTGTTGGAGAAACAAAGTAGACACAAGGACAGTTTTTTCCCGAAAGCCATCACTCTGCTAAACAAATAATTCTCTCAACACTGTCCAACTATTTACAAAGTCTGCACTACTATTACTGTTAATCTTCTCATCACTCCTTATCACCCATCCCCTCCCACCTGTGATGGTATGACTGTAACTTTGTCGCTTGTATCCCAACGATTTTTATTGACTGTTTCCTAGTATGATTTGATTGTTGATTGTACCCTATGACTATCATTAAGTGTTGTACGTTATGATTCTTGATTCTTAATGAATGTATCTTTTCTTTATGTATACTGAGAATATTTACACCAAGACAAATTCCTTGTGTGTCCAATCACACTTGGCCAATAAGCTATTCTATTCTATTCTATTCTATTCTATTCTATTCAGAGAAGAGCAACCAGGATGATGAGGGGACTGGAGACTCAAACATACAATGAACGTTTATAGGAACTGGGCATGGCTGGTCTAGTGAAGAGAAGGACCAGGGGAGACAGGATAGCATTGCTCCAATATTTGAGGGGCTGCCAGAGAGGAGAGGGTCAAGCTATTTTCCAAGGCCCCCAAAGGCCAGATAAGGAATAATGAATGGAAACTGATCAAGGAGAGATTCAACCTGGAAATAAGGAGAAATTTTCTGACAGTGAGAACAATCAACTCATGGAACAGAAGTTGCCTTCAGAACTTGTGGGAGCTTCATCACTGGAGGCTTTCAAGAAGAGATTGGACTGCTTGGATGAGGGGGGGGGGGTTGGACTAGATGACCTACTAGGTCCCTTCCAACCCTGTTAATCTGTATCTGTATCTGCCATTTGTCAGAAGGAGACTGGACTGATATTTGTTGGGGATGGTGTAGGGTCTTCTCCTTGGGTGGGGGGCTGTACTAGATGACCTACAAGGTCTCTTCCAATTCTGTTAATCTGTTAATGATAAGGGCTCTGCAGGCTAAATCACATGATAAATGTCTAAGGGAACTAGGTACATTTAGCCTAAGGAAGAGAAGACTTAGGAGAGACATAATAGCAGTTGCCCAATATTTGCAAGGCTTTCACATGGAAGAGCAGGGTCAATTTGTTCTCCAAAACCCCTGAGGACAGAACAAGAAGCAATGGGTCCAAGTTCATTAAAGAGAGATCCAACCTAGAATTAAGGAGAAATTTCCTAATGGTGAGAACAATTAATCAATGTTAACAGCTTCCCTCCTGGAATTGTGGGTGCTCCATCACTGGAGGTTTTTCAGGAAAAGATTGGATAACTATTTGCCTGGAATGGTATACGGTCTCCTGCCTTGGGCAGTGGGGGTCAGACTAGAAGACCTCCACAGTCCCTTCCAAATCTAGGATTCTATGGTTTTCCAGTAAGAAGCCAAATGAATTGCAACCCTCTCTTTTCTTTAACTTTGACGACTTTAGCTGCCATGGTAGTTTCTCGGGTTTTGATGTTCCTGCTTGCCATTTTCTTAGGAGTTTAGCCTTGTCTGGGTTGGATTTTGACCCAGCAATTGGAACAACTCAGTGGGGGAAGGAGAACAAGAGATGAATATGCTGCATGGGGGAAAAATGGTGCATGGTGCTTGTCTAATATTCAACGGGCTCCTCCTGCTGGCTGTTTGTCAGAGCGGAGAGAACTTGGGAAGGGGGAGATAAGAAACCAGGGAGGGCTTGTTTGTCAAGAGGAGAAGAATGAGGCAGGAGCAACTGAGAAGGCTGCTTGTAACTATAGAATGTATTTTTCTCTGTTAACCTGGATCCCTGAGCTTTGATGGCCTAATCAGAAAAGACAAAGAGGACTTTTCCTTCAAATGAGAAAAATTTACTGGCTTATATCAGAGACTAACTCGATACCCGTGCTTCGCTACGAAACTATGTGGCTGGGCTTACATTTTGGGGAGGAAAATAAGTGGGGGTGGGGGGAATTCTGCCTCTGCCTACCAGCATCCATCGGTATTCATCTGGCTAGTGTCCTGTCAGTGTGTGGGAGAGTTGAGGGCTGTTTGGAAACTGAAACAGTATTTGCTGTGTGAGCAAGAAGGAGACAGCAAGGAGCCTGGGCGTGGCTTAGCTCAACTGTTCTGTACTAAAGCTGCTTAGTGCTGTGAAATTGAAACTCCTCTCCTCGGCTTGTGTTTTGCATTTGGAACAGATTTCTTTTTAGGTGGGGAGGGGGAGGAGAACTCCTTAGCATCAGAGCATGTTAATAATAATAATAAAGGAAATACTAATAGCTCTGATGGTCATTTTGAAAAATCCTTTCTTAGCGAGCACTTAGAAGCCAGGAGGAACATAGGTGACAAATTTCAAGTTTGTAGGTTTTACGGTTTTCAAGTTGCCTCTTGAAAAAGCATCTTCGTGACCTGGATGATGGAAAATCTCCACAGACATTCTGGTGCTCAGCAGAGTTCTGAATGTGGGACCAGTCCCTTCTTCCCAAAAGCTCTGGGGATGCCAAGGTTGTCCTCCTGGATTTTATTTTGTAGGCTGCAAAATGTTTTGTCGTCCGACTATGGAAAGATGAGGTGGTGAATTTGCCAGACAGGAGACATCAAAGGAATTCTTTGGCAACCCTGGCACCCAGGAAGGTATTGCACGTGGTTGCAACCTAATAACAAAGCTCTTCCCTGCCTACCTTCAACTTACATAGCTGCTGCTGCAATAAATAGTAACAGATACTTTGGCCCTGAGCAAGTCTGCTTTTGATTCAGTCTTGAACCAGCAAGCTATGAAATGAATTCACTGTTGGCGGCTGTGGAAAGAAAAATTCCAGAAAGCACAACTTTGAAAATACAAAATGACTACCTTCTGTTCAATGACTGAAAGAAGAGAATAAGACCCTCTCCTTCTCCATCCCTACCCCCTACCCCAAAATTCTTGCTCTGTTTGGTCTTTACATTATTTCCAACTGGAAGAGAAGAAGTTGACTTCAGATCTCCCCGTTGCTTGAAACCACAAGTAAGATTCCTTTGGATTTGACACTTTTCATCTTTTACTTTGCAGGGATGTGGCTGGTTGACTGGCTGCTCTGTGCTTAATGTGGTTACTGAATCAATCCATTACTGGATCTTTCTGCCTGTAGATGGATTCCTAATCACATTAAGCCACAAAACCAATAGGAACCTAACCAACCTTAGCACAATGGTGCCTCTAAGTTCCTTCCCTGATCTGGCTAAATGTGTTGTGCACATTAGATGATTCAATATGACGAGAACTTGAAATTCTCAAAGAATTCATCGCTATGACAATGCCAGAATTGTGTTGGCACCACATTTCAAAGAGATAGATAGCTGCTGTTCTGAATTCCAGTTTGAGCTGAGGATGGACAATGCTATTTTCCAAAGCAACTGAAAGCCAGACAAGGAATAATGGATGGAAACTGAACAAGGAGAGATTCAACCTAGAAATAAGGAGGAATTTTCTGACAGTGAGAACGATCAACCGTTGGAACATAAATTGCCTTCGGAAGTTGTGGGAGCTTCATCCCTGGAAGCTTTCAAGAAGAGACTGGACTGCCATCTGTCAGAAATGGTCTCCTGCTTGGGCAGGGGGTTGGATTAGATGATCTACCAAGTCCCTTCCAACTCTGTTAATCAGAATCTATCTTAGATTATCAAAGACCTGCAGACTAAAACATATGAACGGTTGCAGGAATTGGTCTAGGGAAGAGAAGGACCAGGGGAGACAGGATAGCAGTCTTCCAATATTTGAGGGGCTGCCACAGAGAGGAGGGAGTCAAGCTATTTTCCAAAGCCCCCGAAGGCCAGTCAAGGAACTATGGATGGAAACTGATCAAGGAGAGATTCAACCTGGAAATAAAGAGAAATTTTCTGACACTGAGAACAATCAACCCATGGAACAAAAGTTGCTTTCAGAAGTTGTGGGAGCTTCATCATCCCTGGAAGCTTTCAAGAAGAGATTGGACTGCCATCTGTCAGAAATGGTGTAGGGTCTCCTCCGTGCTTGGATTAGATGACCTTTAAGGTCCCTTCCAACTCTGGTAATCTGGAAAAAAAAATATTAGAGGCCCAGCAAAACTGGCTGCAGCTTTTCCTAGACTTCAGACAAAGGACTTGGCAGCATTGGTTAAAAAGAAAAATTAGGAGGACTTGCATCGCCCATCGCCCATCAGTGCTTTCTTATCAAAATACTAGAAATCTAAGCACAGCTGAAGTCGAAGCTGCTTCTGACTTCTCATAATCTCCACATCTCAAAGACCTGGAAAAAAATGTGCATCCCAGATCCCTTGCCTGTTTTACATTTGTAAGGATGGAATAGAATGCAAAGTTAACCCTGGGATGGAGGAAAGAATCTGTCCACTTAGGCTGCCTGCTGGTTTTAATTAGTTCCAACTTTATACGAGCTGAACTTCAGAGATCTGTCCTGAGTTTGGGAAGGTCCCACTTTTCTGAAGTTTGGGGAAGGAGGGGGAGGAGGAGAAGTAGAATTTGTTTCTTCTGTGGGTTACATGGAGTGGATAATGGGAACCAGCTGATGGATCTTGCTGTTGATGTCGGCTGGTTCCCTGCCAAGAGAGAGGTGAAAGTTCAGACATAGCTCATGTTGCCAAAGTTTGCTCTCAGAGAAAAACTGAGGCATATGTCTCCCTGTGTGTGGGCATGCATATGTGTCTGTTAATAATTTCTCATTAAGGGCTTCTCTGTTGTCCATTGAAATGTTACAGTATTGGGTTTTTTATATAAAAGATGTAAGTTTATCTTTTATGTACACTGAGAGCATATGCACCAAAGACAAGTTGCTTGTGTGTCCAATCATACTTGGCCAATAAAAAATTATATTCTAGTCTAGAATATAACTATTTTAATCTAGTTTAGCCTGGTCTCCTTCCTTCTTCCTTCTCTTCTCTTCTCTTCTCTTCTCTTCTCTTCTCTTCTCTTCTCTTCTCTTCTCTTCTCTTCTCTTCTCTTCTCTTCTCTTCTCTTCTATCTTATCCTATCCAATTCTAGAGTTCAACAGAAACCTACATTTTAAAAAAATTGAAGAAATCCCATGAAAGCGAATAATTTAATGGGGGTTAGGGGTGGAGACGCAACTCAATATTAGCATCCACCCCTGTCCCAAAGGTGCTTTTCAACTGGATTGAAGAAGCTTCTTGGATGAGAAGCGAAATGTCTCCAAAGAAAAACCAGAAAGTCCAGTTGCCTCTTGAAAAAAGCATCTTTTTGGGACAACCATCACCTGGACAACCAGATGGGACAACCATCACCTGGGTGACTGAGCATCGCCATAGGCATCTGTGTTAATTTTTTCCAGTGTCAAGTGTTGGGACAAACCAACCAAAGTGACATCCAAGCTGGATTTACAGAGAGCAGGTCAATCAGTAGCCAGTGACCATGGCTGTAGAATGGCCATGTCAGGTCCACCATTGTACTCTGGTGTCCTGCCTTCATGCTGAGGGGGGGAGAGGATGCATGTATTTGATTTTTCCTCTTATGCTGTTGGGAATTAGGTAGGGGAAATGTCTTCGGAGACAGGACTTCCCAGTCGATTTTGGCAGGTTCCAAGGCCACTGTGCCCTGAGTGTGAACTGTTATCTGCCCGGCACCTCAGTGTTCTCAAAACATTTTTCGGCATTGCATTGGCTGCTGGTGAGCTGGTCAGAGGGATTGGGATTGGGAAACTGAAAGAATTCCTTTACGCTTTGTGTGGGAACCTCAGATTCTGCCCCACTTTCTCTCAGTTTCTCTCAGTAAAAGTTCTTTTGATTCAACCCAATGGATTTGAGAATCTTGCTTTCCTGTGGGGGCGACTGGGGCAGGTTTGACATGCCATCAGCATCTTCTATGTTAAACAAATTTTGATTGAGGCAGTGGGGTGGGAGAAGAATTCATCATCTTCCATCCCTTTTGGAAGACTCAGAATCATCTCTTGAAACAGGTTGCCCAAACATCACAATTCTTCTTAGCTTCTCAATGTTCTTCTTCTCAAGTCAGAAGTCATACCTGGAAACCATCGTGCCTTTGTATTCCCTGGGATGCTGAGTCCAATAATAATGCACTTGCTTCCAATTAATGCTTAGATTCTACTGGTGTGCCCCAGTCAATTGGTTTGAGAACTATGGTGTCTCTTCTTGTTGCACAGAAAATAAGCGCGGAATGACTGATGACAGAGGACTCATTTTCTCTGGAGGAACTTTCCTGGATAGCCAATAGCAATTCCACAATGGCAACCTGGGGTCACAGTCTCTGTTTCTAATTAAAATGAGTACTCTCTCTCTCTCTCTCTCACCCTCCCTCTCTCCTTTTAAGCTGCCTTCGAGCTATTAATTCTGTGGAGTAATCCATTAATGGCTATGGCCCTAATTGAAAGGAAACGAAAAATGTGTTGCCATTAAGGAAAGAGAAAAAAAGAAGGAAGGAAGGAGTAACAGTATTAGATCTATCATTTCCTTGCTTCTTCTTGAAGCCCCTTCTTTAATTAGCTGGCCGAACACAAGGAAACAATGCCTGAAAAGAACAGCCTGACAGTAGAAAGACTGGAAGAAGGTGGCTCTAATTAAGAAAACATTTGCATTATTTCCAAACTCCACCATCACTGATGGAAAGGCATGACCTAATTCATTTGCATAAGCTTGGAACAATATTTAAAAAAAATACTTGAGAGGGAAAGTGTTATGAAGTGGCCATTGGATATCCTTAATTAATTAGAGGTGGCATAGTATTATTCCTGATCGCAAGGATGGAACTGTGATGCTTGGAAGCAGAAATGACAAGCGCAAGCAACCAGTTCCACACGTAAAAAGGTTCAAGTGGCTACTTTATTTTATATTGCCTATAGTACAAATATCTCTTAAGGCTGCTCTCCTTCCCTTGGGAATAAACAGAGAAGGTTCCATGAAACTTGGGTGGGGCTTGGTCTTAGGCCTTTTGTGACTGCACAAAGACTCAATTCATGGCCTGCTTGATTCCTTTTCCTTGCCCAGTTGGGAGTTTCCCAAGAACATCCAGCTATGGACAATGTCCAAGGAGTAGCAACTTTGCTTATGGCATTTGTTTTTAGAGTGCATCCATTACCTTCCGGCAGTTGGTTCAGCTGATTGGTTTGTCCTGTAGAGTATGGATTGGTTCATATGCAAGGAAGCAAGACTTTTGAAGTCTTTAATGCACATTGACACCTTGCTGCTGGTTGATTTGCATAATATATAGGAATTTAATTATATCAGACAGGTCATTGTCATTTGATGTCATTGTCTTCTTCTTCTTCTCTCCTCCTCCTCCTCCTATCATCATCTAGAAAGAGTGCAGAGAGGAGCAACAAATGATTAGGGGACTCGAAGATAAACCATATAAAGAATGGTTGCTGGAAGTGGATATGCCTAATCTTATGAAAAGAAGGACTAGGGGTGGCATGAAATCAGTGTTTTAATATCTCAGAAGCTGCCCCAAAGAAGAGGGAGTCAAGCTATTCTCCAAAGCACCTGAAGGCAGGACAAGAAGCAATGGATGGAAACTCATCAAGGAGGGAAGCAACTAAAGAGGAATTTCCTGAAAGTGAGATCAGTTAACTAGTGGGACAGTTTGCCTCCAGAAGTTGTGGGTGCTCCAACACTGGATGTTTTTAACAAGAGATTAGATAATCATTTGTTTGAAGTGGTGTAGGGTTTCCTCTGCCTAAGCAGGGGGTTGGACTAGAAGATCTCCAAGGTCCCTTCCAACTCTGTTATCCTATCCTATCCTATTCTACCTCCTCCCTGAGGTGGAAATCAAACCAACGGGATAAAAGTAAAGATCTAAGAATGGGGTGTCCACGCCTGGACCTTCTCCAGCAAGGAAAATGCACTGGACAGATAGCAAAACAGATTCTTCAAAGAGTGAATGGCACAAATTGATTTAATGTCTGCCTATGACAAACAGTTGGCTTGATTTATCTGTTCCATGGAGTTTCTGGTCCTTTTTTACCCTCTTCTTCATACTCCAGATTCTTGACATGCCCTTTGATCTTGCACACCTGTGTGTTTCTCTGCCTCCCAGCTAATTCCTAGAAACAATATGAGACTGGGCTGGAGGGATGCTTGTGATAAAAAAAAAATCAGTGGAGGCTGGCCCCGAAAGTCAGTGAAGTTGATCTTTAAAATATAATAACGATCTCTTATCTTTGGAGGCCAATTTGATGGGTTGACTGATCTTGGTGGAAGTAACAGATGTTTTGAAAAGAGTTCAGAACCATGACAACCTCAAAAGGGGAGAACATTTTTCAACGTCTGATTTGAATTCTCCCCTGGTGCATCTCTTTTGGATTTTATCCCAGACTAGGCGGGAACTTACACGATGCAAAATGAGATGGGATTGATCAGGATCTTCTCCCACTAGTTCTGTAGCTCCAGCCTGATTATTCTTTTCAAGAGATGAATTTTGAGGATAAGACACCCAAATGCATGGACAGATGCACTTTGAGATGCTTGTTCCTGCTAGACCTCATTGCCTCAAAGGGAATGGCTGAGGATGTGGTGGAAGAATTAATTTTATTCCAAAAACTATTGGTTTTATGTTCCAAAAAAGCTCCTGAGATGTCGTTGAGGTGCTTTTCCAAAAGTCAGTTGGACTTTCTGATGGAAAAGGGAAGAAAGTCCAGTTGCCTTTTGGAAAAGCTTCTTTGGAACAACCATGACCTGGATGATTAAGAATATCCATAGACATTAAGCTCATGAGATGTTGAGCAAAATTTGGTTGGGAGGCAGGCTGGAATCAAGATCAATTCACTTGTCTTCTGGTGGATAATTATCTGGGGTTCAACTCTTCACATGCTCAGAGAGAATCTCTAGTTCTAGACTACTGAATCTATGGCCTCAAGATTATCTACTGCATCCTCCACAGGATGTCCTTTGGAGAATTAATCCTTCAAATGTTAACTACAGATGGTGCTCTGCACTGTGATTAAAGGGCAATCTCATTATGAGCCACGGTGTGGTTATGTGGCACAGTAGGTTACAGTGCAGTACTGCAGACTACTTCTGCTGACTGCCAGCTGCCTGCAATTTGGCAGTTTGAATCTCACCAGGTTTAAGGTTGACTCAGCCTTCCAACCTTCCGAGGTGGGTAAAATGGGGACCCAGATTGTTGGGGGCAAGAGGTTGATTCTGTAAACTGCTTAGAGAGGGGCTGGAAAGCACTGTGAAGTGGTACGTAAGTCTAAGTGCTATTGCTATTCCTTTTCTCCTTCCTTCCTTCCTTCCTTCCTTCCTTCCTTCCTTCCTTCCTTCCTTCCTTCCTTCCTTCCTTCCTTCCTTCCTTCCTTCCTTCCTTCCTTCCTTCCTTCCATCCATCCATCCATCCATCCATCCATCCATCCATCCATCCATGGCGCACAGTGGTTAGAATGCAGTCTTGCCAGCAGTTCTGACCGGCTCATGGTTGACTCAGCTTCCATCCTTCCGAGGTGGATAAAATGAAGACTCAGATTGTTGGGGTGAAAACCACTTGGAGAGGGATGCAAAATACTGTGAAGCGGTATATAAGTGCTATTGCTATTATTCAAGAGATTGTGAGGTTGCTGGGCATCAATACATGCATTGTGTCACTGTGGGATACCCCCACAGCTCTATTTCGGCAAGTTTCTCTGCCGAAATGTGTGTACTGAAATGCCTTTTTTTTTTTTTAACTATGGTGTGACTGAGATGGAAATGGAAATGGAGCAAAGGAGGACAGAGATGAGGGATTCACAATAATTTACTTGTCAATTAAATTTTCTTTTTCATTGACAGCCTCTTACCCTGCTCTGTGTTTTCTTGACCTCTGCAGTTATTATGTTTTGTTTTTTAATAAATTGCATTTTTGGGATTTTAATAGCACTTTGCTCATTTGGAAAGAAATGAATTCTACTCTCGCGTTCTTCGGTATGAATTATAGATGAAGATGCATCACCTTAAATAACCATTTGGAAGTTATGGCTCTCCTTGCCATCTTCTCCTTTGTGCCTCATCAGGGGTGGGGTGGGAAAGAAAACGAAGGATGACTTTTTATAGTTTTCCACCTTGTAGCATCCCACTAAGTCTCACTCTCGCAGGAAGGCAGGTGGCACGGACACGTTTGCAAAGCATTGCCTAGGTAGAATTTTAATGACATTGCTATCTTGTTGAGGGTCAGTGTAAGACACTTAGTGTTTGCAACCTACCCCGCGGTTTCTCAACCTTGGCTGCTTGAAGATAGGTGGACTTCAACTCCCAGAATTCCCCAGCCAGCCATGAAACACTGCTCTAGACTGGACTGTACATCCTATTTATGCTTGGTATTTCACATGCTAAAATTCTAATGTTAAAGGAGGTATCTACAGCTGACTTGAACCAAGTTCCTTGTGGTGAGATGGGTGGCAAGTAAATTTAATAAATAAATAAATGGAACTGAACTGAGCCCCAAATAATAATAAAGTAGACTGCAGGTGTATATGTATACATTACAGATTTACAGATTTACAGAGTTGGAAGGGACCTTGTGGGTCATCTAGTCCAATCCCCCACAAGAGCGGACCCTACACCATTTTTGACAGATGGCAGTCCAATCTCTTCTCGAAAGCTTCCAGTGATGAAGCTCCTACAACTTCTGAAGGCAACTTCTGTTCCATTGAATATAGAATAACAGAGAGTTGGAAGGGAGCTTGGAGGTCATCTAGTCCAGTCCCCCCGCCCAAGCAGGAGATCCTATACTATTTCTGACAGGTGGCCACCAAGTCTCTTTTTAAAAGCTCCAGTGATTGAAGCTCCCACAACTTCTGTTCCATGGGTTGATTGTTCTGATGGTCAGAAAATGTCTCCTTATTTCTAGGTTGAATCTCTCCTTGATCAATTACCAGCTATTATTCCTTGTCTGGCCTTCGGGTGCTTTGGAAACAGTTTGACCCCTCCTTTCTGTGGCAGCCCTTCAAATATTGGAGGGTGCTATCATGTCTTCCCTGGTCCTTCTCTTCACTGGACTAGCCAGTTCCTGCCACTGTTCATCGTATGTTTTAGCTTCCAGTCCCCTAATTATCTTGGCTGCTCTTCTCTGCACTTTTTCTAGAGTCTCAACACCGTTTTTATAGTGTGGTGACCAAAACTGGATGCAGTACTCTAGGTGTGGTCTTACTAAGGCTTTATAGAGTGTTAAATTAGTTGTTAAGGCTTTCCCCAACAGGATCTTAGGAGTCATTGTTTGGTTGATGGTGTGATGGATTATCTCTTCTTGTTCCTTCCATTCAACTCTTCTCTTTGGAATATTCTCAAAAGAAGAGGGTATATCTCTTTGACCACTTCAAGCTGGAGGATAAATTTCAGGATAAAGTTTGAAAATGTTTTGCACTGAGCTTGGGAAAAGTAGTTGTGATGCTCATGAGGTGCATCACAGCAGGTGAAAAGACAATGTGATACGTCTCAACTTTGTATCAATATATATCTCTGTTTAAGTTACTGCTGTTTGGCACTTAACAAATTAAATATTTAATTCTGTTTTTCCCCCTTTTTCTATAATAGTGGCCATGGGACGTGTTGCCTTTGACAGTGTTCAGAAATTTTCATCTTTATCAGCATATCTACCTGTAAAGTATCAGATCTCTGGCACTGAGTCTTCATTTTTCCTTAGAGAAGCCAACCATGAATTCATGAAAAACTCAAGTTTACAATCTCGTGTGGAAACCTTCTTTACCTACAAAACTAAGAAGAGGCCCGTCGTCAGCGTTAGCTATGGACCGTTCTTGGTGGAACATGATGTCCCTCAGGATCTGCTGTTGACTCCCAATGCTTTTGGGTCCACCAACAAGTTTACATTCAACTGGAAGCTGAAAACCTATATCATGAGTGAAAAAATCTACTTGACAAGGCCCAAAGTCCAAATTCTCTTCTACATTGTGGGGAGAGATTGGGATGACTACAGCATGTCTGAACAGCTTCCCTGCATGCATGTTTTTGCCTTCTGGGAAACTTTGGGAGTGCGGGGTAGCTGCAGGCTGAAAGGAGACCTGGGATTATGTGTAGCTAGTCTAGATCTTCAGCCAACTTGGTTTAACCCACCCACAGTTGTCACTGGCCGTAAGAAAGTGATTGATCGGTCTGATGGGATCTCGGTAGAACTTTATTATGCGATCCACCCTGGGGGTGAAACCGGTGAGTGTAGCACTGAAGACCTACGGAAGGGTAATGCAATCCGTCCAGGAAAAGAAGGGGCAGGAGAAAGAATGTCCCACTTACAACGCATTGGGTCTATCAGTCTTCACCAGGCACCAGAGACTTCTCAGCTGACTGAGTTGTGGTTGGACAGCAACATTGTCATCCAGCTGCCGTTGAAGCCCGTCAAGCAGGGAGAAGTTGTGACCGCTTCCGTGACAGTTACCAACAATATCACAGTGGATCAATTTATTCTCAGGTATGCATGCTTTCTTGATCCATCGACTTACGTTCTCTCATTGTGTTGTCCCCTCTTTTGTATGGGGTGGGGTGTTTATCCCTTCATTATCCTTTCCATCTGGATGCTACTAAATCTCTTTGGAAGTTCCTAGATGTTTGGGATGTGGTGGCTCAGTGGCTAAGACACTGAGCTTGTCAATCAGAAAGGTAGGCAGTTCGGCGGGTTGAGTCCCTAGCGCCATGTAACTGAGTCAGCTCCCATTACTTGTCCCAACTTCTGCCAACCTAGCAGTTCGAAAGCATGTAAAAATTCAAGTAGAAAAATAGGAACAACTTTGGTGGGAAGGTAACAGCGTTCCGTGTGTCTTCGGCATTTAGTCATGCTGGCCACATGACCATGGAGACGTCTTCGGACAGCGCTGAATTTTTGGCTTTGTAACGGAGATGAGCACCGCCCCCTAGAGCCGGAAATGATTAGCATGTACGTGCAAGGGGAACCTTTACCTTTAGAAGTTTGGAAGTTTAAAAAGTTTCTTCTTTCAAAACCCTACATTTCTCTTAATGTGAAAGGAACTTGGTAGTCAGGGTTCTAAACTCTGTAGCCTGGAGGACACTGGGTTGGGAAGTCTTAACTTTGAGGCTTCCAGATTTGAATCTGCAAAGATCTCGACAGGGTTCAAGCATCTTTGGGTGAGTTGACACAATATGAGTTTGCAACTACTTCTTTTCCAGTGTGCATCCAACCTTCCTTGGAAATGTAGTAAAACAGCAAGCACCTCTCTTTTTATTTATAGCTAATGATAAAGCTACATTATGGGATATTTGCTTTACATTTCTCCTTTTCAAACATAAGAAGATTTATATCATGGACATATGGTCATTTATTATTCAGAGATCTCATATATCTGGGTTGTGATTACCCGAGCTGGAAAAAAAATTGATGGAGTTCATCTTACATTGTCTGAAGTCTTCATTATTCAAACTTTGCTATTCAGCATAAAAGAAAAGCATTTTGAAACACTGAAGCTCAGCTAGAATTATTGGATGCAATCATCAAAATATCTCTTTGGATTATCCCAATTGTTTGGAGGTTGGGGTTTTTGTTTTTTTTGCCAGAGTTCCTGAAAAAATAACTCTTTACAAGCTTCTCAAGACAATGTCTGACAATTTGAGTCCAACTTAAGGAAAAAGAGACATTCCATTGGCAAATGAAGTCAAAGGTTTAGTCTTCGAGCTTTTGGACTGGTGCTAGAGCCCTAACTGGAAACAGGAATTTTGTGCTAAAGAACTCAAAAACATTAATGTAAAGACACATTCAAAAGAAAATAATCTCTCCCTGATTGCTAGTCACATGATTGACTACGATAGTTCAATAGAAGGGAAATGAAAGCTAACAATTGGTGAAGTGTATCTGGTGTTCTCAATAAATCCTATAATATCTTAAACTTGGCTAAATGTATCTAAATAATGTTAGAACGTTAAGACTCAATGTGATATATGTATTCATCTGTTGTAAAAAAAAAAGTAACTAGTTCAGACTTACATAATTCAAGCATGAGTTGTTTGCTTGGCCTTCAAGATTCTGGGACTGGTGCTGGAGTCCAACTTCTCTCTCCCCAAAATGTATGTTTTGGGCTATTCTATGCATAGTATTTATGCAGTGCCTGGTTGTGTGTTGCTTTTTAGTTTTTGATTGGAGTGTTGATGGCAAGCTAAATGTTGATGGCTGTTGTTTCCTTGTGTTACCAAGTCCAAGTCCTGAGTACCTGATATGCTGTTGGTAAGTTAGCATTCCTGTTGAGTGACCAGGGGCTCATTTCCCATGCTTCAATTATTTCCCTGGCTATTTTTGTATCTACTCGGCCAACAATCTTAGTAGAGCTGAAAAATCAAATGTATGTTCTTGATTGTTGCAGTGAGTTTGGGATCTTGTCATCTGACCACTCATTTGTGTTCTTGCAATCTGGGGGTTAGCTTCCTCCCTGTCTACATAGTCATAGAGGCAATCCGTGCAGGGGATCTGATAGATTACATTAGAAGTACCTCCTGTTGTGGCTCACCAGTGGCCAGCAGAGCCGGCAGCAGATTCGGATAGTGAGGAGGTTGGGGAGGAACACGGGGCAGTTCTGGATTCTGGGGAAGACTCTGATGAGGGCTCTGCATCGGAGGCAGAGATGGGGCCAAGGCCATCTGACAGTTCTCAGCTGACTTCGGAGTCGGACACCAGTGAGGCAGAAGAACAGCTGGAGCCTGTTCCCAGTGTGCGCATGCACAGAGCTGCCAGAAGAAGGGAACAGCTAAGGAACATGGGCCGACTCGGAAGAAAAGCCACAGGTGGATGGTGAATGGCCCCTCCCGTAGGGAATAAAAGAGGAGCAAAAGGGAAGTGGGGTTTTCCAGGAGACAATTAGTTCATTTGTGTGAAGATCTGTTCCTCTTCAGCAGAAGTATTGTCTGCTACAGTGTGGCATCTGAAAGATACTAGCCTGGCAGTGATAAAGGTCTGTAAGTATGAAATATCTTGAAGGACTGTTGGCTGGGACTTTGCTGGAGAGAAAACTACTGTAAACTAAATAGAAGGGGTTTATCAGAATGAGGAGTCAGCTTTGTGCTGTTGGGGAAGCCAAGGTCAGAACAGCTCCCACCTTCAAGTGATCTTTCATTGACTGCCCCAACATGTACAGAGAAGGCAGCACACAATTTTTGTTTTGCATGAAATTACAAAGAGCAAATATCTCCTTGCATATCCAAAGCATCAGTATTCCAGATGCATCTATTCACTTGATGCATAAACTACCGTATTTCTCATATAATAAGACCGAGCCTTTTTTTTTTTTTTGAGCCCTGAAAAAATGGCTAGGACGTCTTTTCGGGGGTGAATTAATTTCTCCCCCCCCCTCCCCCCCCCGTGCAACCTTGCCTAGGGTGCATTCCAAGCGCACCCAGGCCGAGCTGCAGTTGTCCCTCTCTCGCCAGCACCATCTCCAATAACAGCATCTGAGTCGCTTCCACCTTTTCCCCGTCCCCACAACAACAGGAAAAAAAAACATTTTGAGGTACCTGGGAGCACCACGCGCTGCATTTTGATTTAATCCTGAGCGGCTGGTTGGGCGCGAGAAGAGCCGAGCGAGCATCTCTGCTGCTGCTACCCTTGGTGCTCCAGCCTCAGACTCTGCAAGTTTCCAAAAGTCCCAGTGCGCAGCCCGTTCCTGCATTCCAAGCACGCCCAGGCCGAGCTGCAGTTGTCCCTCTCTCGCCAGCGCCATCTCCAACAACAGCAGCAACAGTGGCGGGAACCTTGGAAGTTACGGAGACAGATCCCCCACCCGAGAAGCAACTGAAACGCTTCCACAGTTCCTGCCGCCGCTGCCGCTGTTGTTGGAGATGGCGCTGGCAAGAGAGGGACAACTGCAGCTCGGCCTGGGCCTGCTTGGAATGCAGGAACGGGCTGCGCATTGGGACTTTTGGAAACTTGCAGAGTCTGAGGCTGGAGCACCAAGGGTAGCAGCAGTAGAGACACTCGCTCGGCTCTTCTCACACCCAACCAGCACCCACAGGTATCTCAAAATGTTTTTTTTCCTGTTGTTGTGGGGACGGGAATGGGGGAAAAGTGGGAGCAACTCAGACGCTGTTGTTGGAGACAATGCTAGTGAGAGAGGCACCAGCACCGGCAGGAACCATGGAAGCTACAGAGGCCCGAGAAGCGGCTGAAATGTTGCTGGTGGACATCCATGCCAGTGTCGCCCGCCCGCTGACCCGGCAGCAAAGGTGCTTGGCGGGGGTAGGGAGCCCATTGATTGGCCATTAGAACTGGCTAGTGGTGAGGCGCACTCACCCAAGGGGCGCTCCTAACGGCAAGTTCCCCCCTGCCTTCCCCCCCCCAGTTTCACATGTTTTAAAATAGGCCTAAATTTGGGGGAGGGGCTTAATTTCATTTTATGCCTAGAAAACATGCTGGGTCTTCCTATTGGGGGGGTGGGTATTGTTGGAGAAACATGGTAGCAGGCGGGGTAGATTTTAAGGAACCTTGTACGCTAAACTCACAAAATAAAAGAAAGAGGGATGAAGTTTTTCTGGCCCATTAGAAATCTTCAGGTGTTTCTTCAATTGCTTCCAGTCAAAGAGGTCTCCTCCTTCCCCAGCCCCTTGTTTTGAGAGGGCATCCTTTGGAAAGGCTCAGGGTTGTTGAAATGGACAATTGAATTACCCATCAGGAGCTGGCAAGTTGACTGCAAGACAATGGATAATTAGCCAGGATATTAAATCATCAGATTGTCAGGGCGAGAAAGGCTAAATGTGGCTAGCAAAGCTATTAGGCAGATCGAGGCAGGGAAGCTAATGAGTATTGACGGAGCAGCTGGATTTGAGAGAAGAGCATGACGCTCAAAATGTCAAGGCTGAACAAGATGAAACATAATCCAGGAGATGGCAACCAATCAATTAGCAGTCTGGGACAAGTTTGTGGATTCCATAATAACCCACTGCCATCTTGTTTTGTGGGGTCAGCTTTTGTCCCGCCACCCTCGAGGTGTCACACGGCACAGAAATTTTCATGTAACTGATCTGAACCCGTAAAGGAGAATATTGGTAGCTCAGGATTCAAACAAGGGGTCCTTGGTCCTCTCTGACCATTGTTTTCTTGAAGGCATTTCATGACCCAACTAGGTAACCTAATCAGAACTAGAAGAATTTGTGGAGAGGAGAAGGAGGACTGTGGGGTCCTTGGTGTTCTCTGAGCTTGGTTGTTTTCTTGCAGACATCTCATTATCCAAACTAGGTAACATCATCAGTTGTAGAAGGACGTGTAATTTAGGAGGAGGAGGAGGAGGAAAACGGTGGGGTCCTTGGTGCTTTCTGAGCTTGCTTCTTTTCTTGCAGACATTCTTTACCCAACTAGGTAACGTCTTCAGTGCTAGGAGAGAGAAGGGTTTCTGGGAGGAGGAGGAGGAGGAGGACTGTGGAATCCTTGGTGCTCTTTGAGTTCGGTTGTTTTCTTGCAGACATTTCATGATCCAACTAGGTAACATCATCTATACTAGAAGGGAGAGGGTTTGCAGACAGGAGGAGGAGGAGGTTGACTGTGGGGCCCTTGGTGCTCTCTGAGCTTGGTTGTTTTCCTGAAGATATTTCATTACCAAACTAGGTAACATCACCAGTGTTGCTAGCAGTCATGATGTTACCCAGTTTGGATAATGAAACATCTACAAGAAAACAACCAACTCTGATCTGAAAATCGCTGGAAGGCCCTCTACACAGGAGGAAAATCCAAATGGTGATTACATAACCCTGAGACATTAAACCATAGTAAATACATGCTGGTTGCCACCTTCCTGAGTTGAAAACATGTGACCATGAGGGTTCTGTGTGACAGTCATCAATGTAAGAACCAGTCATGTCACTTGATTCAGCATCATTGTAACTTGGAACTGTCACTAAATGAATGACCATATGTTAAGGGGGCTAACTGTATATAATAATAAGCATTATATGTCCATGAGAATTATATTCATACATGGTTTTCTTCCATCATGTGGTCCATGTTGACCTATTGAGTTATAACTTATAGTTCCTTCAAGCAACTACCTTTCTGCTACAAAGAAGAGGGAGTCAAGCTATTCTCCAAAGCACCAGAAGGCAGGACAAGAAACAATGGATGGAAACTCGTCACAGAGAGAAGCAACCTGGAACTAAGGGAAAACTTCCTAAAAGTGAGGATAATTAACTAGTGGAACAGAAGTTGTGGTTGCTCCATTACTGGAGGTTTTTAAGAAGAGACTGGGCAGTTGCTTGTCTGGAATGGTATAGGACAGGGTCTCCTGCTTGATCAGGGGGTTGGACTAGAAGATCTCCAAGGTCCCTTCCAGCTTTATTCTGAACTGAATTGGGTATATCTAGTCTGGTGAAAAGAAGGACTAGGGGAGACATGATAGTAGTGTTCCAATATCTCGGGCTGCCACAAAGAGGAGGGAGTCAAGCTATTCTCCAAAGCATCTGAAGGCAGAACAAGAAGCAATGGATGGAAAGTAATCAAGGAGAGAAACAACCTGGAACTAAGGAGGAATTTCCTGACAGTGAGAGCAATTAACCAGTGGAACGGATTGCCTCCAGAAGTTGTGAGTGTGCTCCATCAGAGATGGCTATGTCTAAAAATATTTGGAATATGTGGAAAAGCACCAGAAAGCAAGACAAAAAAAGCAATGAATGGAAATTAATGAAGGAGAGAAGCAACCTAGAATAAGGAGAAATTTCCTGATTGTTAGAATAATTCATCAGTGGAACAGCTTGCCTTAAGAAGTTGTGGGTGCGCCATCAAGATCTTTAAGAAAAGACTGGATCAGCAGTGGGATCCTGCCTGTTCCACTACCGGTTCTGTAACCTAACACGTGTGCACAGCTTTCTACACACTAGCTGAGGCTTGCAGCGCCAATCAGCTGAGAGGATAAAGAAGAGAAAAGCACAGGGGTGGGTAGGAGGGCCAATTTCTCCTCTCAGCTGATCGTAGGAGGTGCTTTTTGTACTACCAGTTTGGCCAAACCAGTCCAAACCATTAGCATAACATCATTGGACTGGACATCCATTTGCCTGAAATGGTCTAGGGTCTACTGCTTGATCAGGGGGTTGGACTAGAAAACCTCCAAGGTCCCTTCCAACTGTTTTTCTGTTCTGTCCTATGGATGTTGCAGGAATCACTGCATTGCCTGATTGCTCATTGGAGATCGAAACCATTTTTATTTGTTTTCTTTCTTCCATCCTACACATTAAAATTGTAAACATACTGCTTCAAAGACCTTCTGGACTCTCAAACCGATCAAATCACTGGAGGCTTTTCAAGAAGTGATTGGACTGCCATTTGTCAGAAATGGTGTAGGGGTCTCCTGCTTGGGTGGGAGGAGTTGGACTAGATGACCTACAAGGTCCCTTCCAACTCTGTTAATCTATAAATCTGTCGTTCTGCTGGGGAATAGGAAAGCTTTTCGAGCAAGGTTTGGCTGGTTAGTTCTGTTTGATAGGAGAACTTGAGAATCCTGACTTCAGATGTAACATCTCCTTTCATCTTGTTCTGCCCCCTGCCTTTCACGTCCATGGTTGAAACACACAGGTCTTCAGAAGGGAAGGAATGAAATGATTTCTCCCCATCCCCAGTTTTTTCCCCTCTTTGTGTGTGTGTGTGTGTGTGTGTGTGTGTGTGTGTGTTTTTCAGGATGGCTCTTAAGACCTCCAAGTTCAAAGTGAAACCTCCACACACAACTGATTCCGTTCAGCTCTCAAAATGGAAAAAGATCTTGCAATACCCCGGATCTTCATCTCTTTATTATTTTGTGTCCTGTTGTGATGGGTCCGAGGGAGAAAACAACACACAATTTCATCCCTACTGTGGATGAAATGTTTAAAACAAGAAAAAAACCCAAACAAAAATTGTTATTCAACTTTGCTTTTATCACTGCAAAGTGATAAGATTCTGGTGCTTTTTCTAGATACAACTCAAAACTAGTCAAAAGGTCTCTTTCATGAGTCACAATATTTATTGTATTATTTTGACACACGCTGCTTTTCCAGGGTTCAAAAATAGATGGACCTGTTTGAAGATATGAAGTGGGTGGAAATATATGTGCCTTAATTCGGAAACCAGGACTAAACCCAAATATTTACATTAGAGACACATAGAAACATGCATGCAAAGACAATCACTCCCCAAAATGTTTAATGATTATAATTAAGAATGGGAAAAACGTGCATGGGTGGCTGAGGAATTCTGGGAGTTGAAGTTCACGTGTCTTAAGGTTGCCCATAATGTTGTGGGTGCTCCAACATTGGAGGTTTTTAAGAAGAGACTGGACAACCATTTATCTGAAATGGTAGAGTCTCCTGCTTGAGCAGGGGGTTGGACTAGAAGACCTCCAAGCTCCCTTCCAACTCTGTTATTCTGTTTTTTATGATTATTAAACCAACCCGTTCAGCTCCCGCAGCCATAGAGTCTGTCTCTATGAGAAGCCAGACACTGCAGAATTCTGGTAGTTGAAGTCCACACTTCTAAAAGTGACCAAGTTTGAGAAACACTGAGTCAAGGACTCAGAACTGTCAACCTTTGAAAGGATCTTGAATGACAGTGAGAAGCCTATAATCTTGTAGGCTTTAATGGAGATTAGAATCCTTCTCAATGGACTAAACTATCTAAAAACGATCTGCATATTTGTTCTTATGGGGCCATGATGGTGCTGGAAGCCACTGAAGGTTGTGGACAGAGATACAATGGAGGTTAGACATTGCCTTGGTCAATGGTTGCATCTTCTCAGCATTGGGTTCTCTAATGGCTCAACTCATTCTTGCAATTGCAAAGGTGGAGCCTGTTAATTAGATGTGGTTTCCAAAGTTTTTTGATAGGGGGTGGTTAAAAGAAGGAATGGAAATGGTTGGAAGTCAGAAGCAAGCAACCAGAGCGACTTGCAAATAACAAAAATCAGTGATGTGATTACCTATCAGATATGTTACAAGAATCTCTCCAAATTGCTTGCCTTTCCCCAGAAACAATCAGATAAAGCCTTATGGATCTTGGGGGAAGTCAAGATTCTGTCATTTGTGGCTATGCAAGGATTCCAAAATAGGGACACGGTGGCTCAGTGGCTAAGATGCTGAGCTTGTCGATTGGAAAGGGCGGCAGTTCGGCGGTTCGAATCCCCAGTGCTGCATAACGGAGTGAGCTCCCGTTCCTTGTCCCAGCTTCTGCCAACCTAGCAGTTTGAAAGCACGTAAAAAATGCAAGTAGAAAAATAGGGACAACTTTGTTGGGAAGGTAACAGCGTTCCATGTGCCTTCAAAGGCGTTTAGTCATGCTGGCCACAGGACCATGGAGACATCTTCAGGCAGCTCTGGCTCTTTGGCTTTGTAACAGAGATGAGCACCGCCCCCTAGAGCCAGAAATGATTAGCATGTATGTGCGAGGGGGACCTTTACCTAAGGATTCCAAGATAGGTCCCTGTTTGACTCCCTCCTACCAGCCTGGCTAGCAGTTTCCCAAGAGACTTCCCCCATACATAAGAAAAACAGTCTGTTTCATGTACACCCTCATGGTTTTCATCTAGAATATTTTTGACCACATCTGTGGACAGCTCTGCCTGTTCCCCTTCCAAGCTACTGTACCTAGTTCCAGCCAAGTCTTAGAAAAAAATTGCACATAACTGGGTTTATTAAAGGGCGATGTGCCACAGTGTAAGGCTTGGCAATGTTCCCGCATCCCTTTGCAACAATGGTGCCATTAATCCTATGTGGCGAGGCCTCCCTGTGTTAAGGAAATATTTATGGGGTCTTCAGAGATCATAAAAATGAGCCTGGATAAAAATCTGCTTTGCCAGGCAACACTTGGACAGATTAGGGGACATATGGTTTGCAGGAGTTGGTTGTTCACACACACAGACACACTAATAAACTCTCACTTTTATGTGTCTTCTTTCGGCCATCCATCACGTTTCTGCAAAGTAACAGGAGAGGTCAGCCAAGAAGCTTAAATGCATTTAAAAAAAAAAAAAAAACATTCCATGGAGTTTGCAGTGTGTTAGGAAGGGAACAAAAAGTCAAGTTGTTTAGAGAAGATGAATTTGGCAAGGAAATCATGATGTGCTTGGTATTTAGTAACCAGAGGCAAAGAATCATAGAATCCTAGGGCTGGAAGCAGGGGTGGTATTTTACTGGTTTGGCCCAGTTCGAGTGAACCGGTAGTAAGTTTGGCAGAATCTGCATTCCGATGATCAGTTGTGCCGCGCGATTTAGATTAGCTAGAAAGGAGGAAATCATCGGATTTCTTGCTTTCTAGCTGATTCCTCCCCCTTGCAGTTGTACTTACCTTGCCAGGAGGCTTCCCTGAGACTCAGTAGGGGCACGGGGGAGGGTGCTGCGAAAGGGGAAAAAACATGACATAGCCATGCCTACCCAGTCACATGATCACCTGGCCACGCCCACCTAGCCACACCCACCTAGCCACACCCACAGAACCAGTAGTAAAAAATTTTGAATCCCACCACTGGCTTGAAGGGACCTTATAGGTGTTCTAGTCCAACTTCCTACCCAGTTCCAATCCCCTTCCTAGGCAAGACACCCTATATCACTTCAGAAAAATAGTTGTCCATTCTCTTCTTAAAAACTTCCAGTGTTGGAGCATTTACACCTTCTGGAGGCAAGTCATTCCACTGGTTAATTGTCCTCACTGTTAGGAAGTTCCTCCTTAGTTCTAGGTTGCTTCTCTCCTTGATTAGTTTCCAACTGTTGCTTCTGTCCTGCCTTCAGGTGCTTTGGAGAACAGCTTGACTCCCTCTTCTTTGTGGTAGCCCCTCAAATATTGGAACACTGCTATCATGTCACCCTTAGTCCTTGTTTTCATTAGATTAGACATACCCAATTCTTGCAACTTTTCTTTGAATGTTTTAGCCTCCAGTCCCCTAATCATCTTTGTTGCTCTTCTCTGCACTATTTCTAACATCTCAACATCTTTTTTTACATCCTGGTGACCAAAACTGGATGCAGTATTCCAGATAAATCATCCCAGAAAAATGGTTGTCCAATCTTTTCTGAAACTGTTCATGATGGAGCAGCCGCAACTCCAGAATGCAAACTGTTCCATTGATTCATCCTCTCTGTCAGAAAATTCTTCCTTATTTCCACTTTGATTCCTTCTTGTCCTTCCCTCGGGTGTTATGGAGAATAAATATCCTCATGTGTCATCTTTGGCCTGGATATCCAAAGGGGTGGTTGAATGTCATCCTTGAATATCAAAACAACAGGTGCCCTCAGAACAATTTGGGATATTGGCCAATATTCACTCACTTATTGGTCACTTGGACAAATCGTTCATTGAGAGATTATCTCCCTTGCTTTAAGTATGCATCTGCAGTGGTGTACAATTTTTGGATTGAGAGTCATCTTGGCTCTGTTATTGTACATTCTGCAAAAATAGGTTTGTAAAGTTAGAATTAAAACATTTATTTCAAATGGAGTTAATATGATTACTCTATATCCATTCATTATTTTTCCCTCCTGTCACAGTCAAAGGTTTTCTAGAAGTTTCCAATTATGAACTCCTATTGTAGTAGTAGTATTGATGAGGTTGGTTTTAGAGTGGTGGCCTACAGGGGGAGCTCTCTCCCCACAGTCAGGAGGCTGTGAGTTCGATCCTAGGTAGAGACTGATATTTCTCTCTCTGGGCAGAATGTATCTGCTGAACAAAACTCCGCATTGGCAACAGGAAGAGCATCTGGCCATTAAAACACTCTGCTGGTTATCTCATTCAAGTTGCCCAGACTCTGCCCTGCAAGGGATTATGGGATCGCTAAAAGGAAATGATGATGATGATTAATGAGGTTAGTTAAGCCAAGTTGACCCATCAAACTTTGAAACAAGCTGTTAGCAACATAAAATTCTTTCTGTCTCTTTTAAACATTGTTTACAATGTTGAATGTACGCTTATCCTCCAATACATAGAGAGATTCCAATCAGTTCCATATCTACCAACGTATCTTCTGACATGACAGAGATGATTCAGAAGGAGGGAGTGGATCCCAGATGCAATAAGAAGGAACATCCTCAAAAGGCGATCAAGTTGGTGGAGACATCCAAAAAGCTTCCCAAAAAGTGTAGATTAAAGCAAAATGCAGTGTCCATTTTTTGGCCAATACAAGTTCTCCAAATGCAGTACAACCTTCCAAGCTGAAGAACTCACAAGGCAGGAGGACAGACAAAAGTGCTGAAAAACAAGGGAGATGTAAAGTGACCTCAGTGTCCGATGCCAGACCTGTTTTCAGCATTTCTTTGTAGGCTTGATAAATGTGAAATCCTTGACCTGATTTCTTCTTGGCTCTTCATTCAACATGGCCTCTGAGAATTTTAAGATAATGTAAATATAAATAAAAGATGTCATGGTCAGTTTACTATGCTCGGGGCACCTGGAAGGGTTCCTAGCAAAAGTGAATTCTGCACTCGGAGCTGAAGATGATATTTTATCAGTAAATATGTCTGTGTTTGGAGAACAAAACTCGTCTTTGAGAATATGGGCATCGCTGTGGAAGAAATTAATTCTCTCTTTTCCGTCAGCTGCCAGTCTTCCTTAATGCAGAAATATTGGAAAAACAGAACCAGCGTCTTTTGGGAAATGCACAATATTAAGAAAAGAAAAGCACTAGTTTTGATATGAGTACATCAACAAAGAGTCTCCAAGAACCTTCAATGAAACATTGGGCTGGTCCCCATTTTTAGAAGGGTTAGCAAAAAATTTCCTTCTTTTCTGCACATCCTCCTTATTGAGGGTTCTCCCACCCGAAGTAACATTAACTCCACTTCTGGAAGTCCCTCAAGATCTGGTTATCTCATCAGGCCCAAAAAGGGGACCGGGGAGATCTTGAGATGGCTTCATTATTGCTGTTAACATCCATTCCCTCTTATGCCTTGTGATTTGTTTTTGTTTTTTTAATAATGGATAATTTAAAATGTTTATTGCTTTTATCACTTTGTTGTAAGCTGCCCAGAGATCTCAACTGAGATGGACAACAATATACATTGGATGGATGCATGGACAGAGAGATTAGAGAGATGGATAGATCAATAGATGATAGATAATAGATAGATTGGTGATAGATAGATAGATAGATAGATAGATAGATAGATAGATAGATAGATAGATAGATAGATAGTAGATAGACAGACAGAGTCATAACTTATTGATACAGAGATAGGTGGAATCATGATATAAAAAGATTAATAGAGGATGGATGGATGGATGGATGGATGGATGGATGGAGATGGATGGATGCATAGATAGATAGATGGAATCATAAAGATAATGATTGGTAGTTAGATGATAAATGATTGAGATAGAGAAAGGTAGAATCATAGAATTTTATAAATAGATAAAAGATTGATAGTTGATGGATAGACAGACAGACAGACAGACAGACAGATAGATAGACAGATAGAATCATAAAGGTAATGATTGGTAGTTAGATGATAAATGATTGAGAAACAGAAAGGTAGAATCATAGATAAATAGATAAAAGATTGATAGGTGATGGATGGATGGATTGATGGATAAATGGATGAATGGACAGATAAACAGACAGATAGAGTAATAGAATCATAAAGATAGGACAGATAGCGATGGATGGATGGATGGGTGAATGGATGGATGGATGATTGAGAGAGAGATGGATACATAAGAGAGATACACAGATACATTAAATAGGTGGCAATAATTCTGCAAGCCTCTCTTGATGATGTGTTGAATACAAAGCCCAAGCAATTACACATGTGTGTGTGTGCGCATACGCACACTGCACATCTTTATCATCAAACTGTCCAGTGCCAGTGTGTTTAATCAAAGCAAAAAATAGAAATCCTCATTAAGTGGTTGACACTTAATTATAGCCTGGGGTGAAACTCCATGATTAGTAATCATTGCATCAGTTTAATCAACAGCTGATAAGGAGAGTTGAATTTTTGTTATTGTCAATGTTCTCCTCATAATGAATAAACATGACCGAGGTTTTCCTTTCATTATTTTTATTGGCATTCTTAATTGGCTGCCTCCATTGCAGCTGGTTTGCGAAGGTGGATGGGAGTTTCTATCATGGCTAGAAGTCAGAACCATGGTAGATTCTTCATGCATAGCATGGTATTCAAAGCAGTGAACTTTGCACAGAGTGGTCAGATTGTGTCAGTTGTTTCCAGGAAGATCAAAGATCACATGGGAGATGGAACTTCTAACCATTTCACCCAATGACTTCCTTTAGGTTTCTTCTCTCCTTAGGAAGGGTGAACCATGAAAGGGATAAACCCAGATTTGTTTGGAGCCATTGGGGAGATCTCAGGGTGTTTCCTCCTTCTCCTTCTCTCTCTCCTTTTCCTTCCTCCTTCCCCCCTCTCCTTCTCTTCTCCTCTCCTCCCCTCTCCTTCCTTTCCTTCTCTCCTTCCTTTTCCCCTCTCCTCCCTTTTTCTCCTTTCCTTCCTCTCTCTCCTCTCTTCTCCCTCTCCTTCTCTCCTTTCTCCCCTCTCTCTCCATTCTCCTCCTCTTTCCCTCCTCTCTTCTCCTTCTCCACTCTCCTCTCGTCTCCTTCTCTTCTCCTTTCCTCCCCACTCCCTCTCCTCCTTTTCCTTCTCTCTCTCCATCTCCTCCTCCTTCTCCCTCTCCTTCTTCTCCTCCTTTTTCTCTCCTCCTCCTCTCTTCTTCCTTCTCTCCTCCCTCTCTTCCTTCCTCCTTCTCTCCTCTCTCTCTCTCTCTCTCCTTTCCTTCTCTCCTTCCCTCTCCCCTCTCTCTTCTTCTCTCTTCTCTCTCTCCTCTCTCCTTCTCTCCCTCTCCTTCTCCCTCTCCTTCTCCCTCTCTTCCTCCTTTTCCTCCTCCTCTCCTTTCCTTCTCTCCTCTCTCTCCCTCTCCTTCTCCTTTTTCTTCTCCTTCTCCTTTCCTTCTCTCTTCTCTCTCTTTCTCCCTCTCCTTTTCCTCCTTCTCCCTCTCCTTTTTCTCCTCCTCTTCCTCCTCCGCCTCCTCCTCCACCACCACCACCACAGGCCTACTTAAGACCACTCATGTTCCCAATCCTTACTTCTTATTTTTTTTTTCCAATTTAGGCCTATCTTTAAAAACGGTGCTTCCTCCTTTCCACCATCACCACCAATTCTGGACTCAGAATGGACCTCTTCTGCCCAGCTCGGATGAGTGGCAGGTCTCAATGGGGGTGAGGGTATGTCACTTGAAGCCCACCCTGCTGTTTTGTTAGCTACCTTGTGAAGCCTGGGAAGTTAATTGACTGAGCATCATGCTTGAAATTCAAGCACTTTCTGCTTGGCAAGAAGGGGGAGAGAAGGAACTGAATCACAAGCAGCACTTTGGTGTTTGTGATGGTAATTAGAGCGGCCCGAAAGTGATGCTCGTAGAAGGAGAGAAAATTCTGACATCCGAGTAAAGGAAATTACAATCTCTTTCAGGCACTGCACTCCCTTATGGGTTATTATTGTGAATTTCTGAATTATACCTGTGACCTCCTTGAGAAGGCCAGTTGGATAAAATCGGTGCATCAGGAGATAACTAGGTAACTGGGAAACACTAAAACTTCAAAGCAGCGTCTTTTGATTAACCTCCATGCTTTTTTTAAAGCTTCCATATTGGAAGATGAACTTTCTGCATTGCAGTAACTCATGCAACACAATGCAACGCAACACGATGCACACACACACCCTCCTATCTTTATTAGGGTATAGATAAGAATTGATTTTACCCATTCGAAAAGCTCATTTGGCAATGCCCTACAAAGTAGACAAGCTACTGGGACTGTCAAATTCCCATTGTAGTCAATGGCATGTAGTCAATTTCTCAATTTCTGCTCAATGATACCCAAAACATTTTGGACTTGCCTCCAGAAGTTGCAGGTGCTCCAACACTGGAGGTTTTTAAGAATTGCCACCTGTCTGAAATGGTATAAGGGTCTTTTTTTAAGATTAACAGAGTTGAATGGGACCTTGTAGGTCATCTAATCTAATCTCCCACCCAAGCAAGAGACCTACACCATTTCTAAAAGATAACAGCCCAGCCTCTTCTTGAAAGCTTCCAGTGATGAAGCTCCCACAACTTCTGAAGGCAATTTCTGTTCCGTTGGTTGATTGTTCTCACTGTCAGAAAATTTCTCCTTATTTCCAGGTTGAATTTCTCCGTGATCAATTTCCATCCATTATTCCTTGTCTGGCCTTTGGAAAATAGTTTGACCCGCTCCTCTCTGTGGTAGCCCCTCACATATTGCAAGACTGCTTTCATGTCTCCCCTGGTCCTTCTCTTCCCTGACTAGCCATGCAACTGTTCATTTTACGTTTTAGCCTCCAGTCCTCTCATCATCCTGGTTGCTCTTTTCTGAACTCTCTCTAGAGTCTCAATGTCGTTTTTATAGTATGGTGACCAAAACTGGATGCAGGATTCTAGGAGTGGTCTTAACTAAGATTGGACTAGAACAGGGGTCTCCAACCTTTTGGACCTCAGGGTCCACCAACTCATAATTTTACATCCCGCGTGTTAGGAATCTGTACACCAATTAGTTGGGTTGGCAATATGCAGTATAAACCATCAATGTATGTTTGTAGCTTTAAGACAAAATCACTGTATTGATTTATACTATATTTCAATTGGTTGATTATATTGCAAATTACCATAAGAGGGAGCTAGAGATCATAGCTTGCGCTCTCTGACATTCTGTTGCTATCTAAAGTTCTCTGTTGTGTTTATGCTGTGCTTATACTTCGATATCTTTCTTTACTGTAAATGACAAAGACAACCGGTAAGAAGACTTTGTAATTGGATATTCTTTGGACTGTTAAACGTATATAACCTGGACCGTTTATTGGACTGTGCTATTTCTTAAAGTAAACTTTAACTCAATTTAGTGTATCTGTGTGTGGCTGAATAATTATTCATAACTACTCTCATAAACGTTTCCATGTGCATATCCTTGTTACTCAAGGGTTATTCTGTACATATCATAACACCGTGGACCAGAGACCCTGGGAAAATCCCCCTCAAAAAAGTCTGCAGGAAAATCCCCCACCCTGTTTTCTTACCAATTGATCATTCTTTATTTGGGATTGCAGGATACCGTCTCCAGCTCTGTTCTCAGGGGATGAAAGAGAGAGACTTTTGGCTTCATGCAAGGAAAGCAGCAGAAACAGCAGAAGTCTGTCTTTCTTTCCCCCAAACTCCACCAGAAATGAGTCTTTGCCGGCGCAGCCTCTTGGAGCAGGAGGCCTTGCAGGGGCCTGAAGACTCGTTTCTGGCAAAGTTTGGGGGAGAGAGAGAAAGACTTTTGCTGCTTTCCTTGCATGCAGCTAAAAGCAGAAGAAGAAAGAAGCAGAAAGAAGCAGCCCGGTGGCCAGGCCAGGCGCGTGGGGCGCATGGCAAGTTCCCTCCTCCCCTCACTACCTCCTGTTGTTTGCAATGCAAGCGAAGCAAGTCTTGTGTTCCTGCGTGTCATGTGGGTGGTGCAGCCTTGTGTTCCTGCACAACCTGGATTAATTGCTTTATGGGTGACATTTCTCTGCGGACCACCAAAATTTTCTCACGGACCACCAGTGGTCCCCGGCCCGCCGGTTGGCGATCACTGGACTAGAAGACCTCCAACTCTGTTATTCTGTAAAAATAAAATAAGCTAGGATTCTACCCCTGAGCAAATCTGAACCCACAGTGAGATTCCCAGCTGAAGTGGCCTCCTCCAACTCATAGAATTCAAGATGGTAGATTTGTACCTCAAAACAAACAACACGGGATGGAGATAGAGTTAGATGGCCTTGTTTATTTTAGATCAGCTTAGAAATTACAGTGGGCAGTTCATCCCTCTTGGAAGTCACCTGATTGTGGAGGAACATTTTAGAGCATAAGAAAACGTGTATTTTCAATACTGCCAGTCATGTTGTGCCTTCTCAATGCCCGGCGTTTTGGTCTTTTGCTCGAAACAAAGGAACTTTGTAAGAATGCACTGAATTCCCTCAGATTTCACCTCAGATACAAAGCACTGAATCATCTCCCCCGAGCCTCTTGGCCTTCTAAGCTTAGTTTTTCATACGGCTTCACAGTTGTCAAAGCTGCTCTGAGGGGAGAGACAGATTTGCGACCAAGTGATCCGGTGTTCTGATGATCCTTTGTACTTGAAGGGACGTTTTTACAGGTTACTCTACAGATCTACAGGGTGGTTACTTGCGGCTGTCTTTTGAAACTGGCCCTCGGTCATCGTCATGGAATTTTTTCTGCTCCTTCCAGTTCCTTGCTTTCACCCGAGGCTTGCTTAGGTGAGGAAGGAATATCATCTGGAAGTTATCCCAAGCAGCACTTAGCTTGGGGTGCAACTTATAAGGTTGCTGATAAAAATGCAATTGAGGTAAAGATAAAAGTTCCCCTCGCACATGCGTGCTAGTCATTTCTGGCTCTAGGGGGCGGTGTTCATCTCCGTTACAAAGCCGAAGAGCCAGCGCTGTCCAAAGACGTCTCCGTGGTCATGTGGCTGGCAGGACTAAACGTCTTCGATGGCGCATGGAACACTGTGGCCTTCCGGATCCTATTCAAGGTGGTAGTGATCATCTTTAAAGCACTCCATGGCTCGGGACCTGGGTACTTACAGGACTGCCTGCTGCCCCCAACGGCCTCCCGCCGCCCAGTGCGCTCCCACAGGGTTGGCCTCCTCGGGGTTCCGCCGGCTGGGCGATGCCGGTTGGTGGCCGCGAGGGTGCGGGCCTTCTCTGCGGGGGCTCCCTCCCTTTGGAACGACTTGCCCCTGGAGATACGGGCCATCACCGACATTCAGACCTTCCAGCGTGCAGTAAAGACCCACTTTTTTCAACAGGCCGGCCTGGGCCAGTAATAATTGTGGGGTTTTAAATTTGGTATTTTAATTTTTTACCTGTTTTTATACATTTTGATAATTTTATAACTCGGCCATTAATTTAATCATTTTAAATTGTTTTTAACTGTACAATTTTTATATCTTGTTTCTATTTTTATCTGGCTGTACACTGCCCCGAGTCCCTTTTTTGGGAGAGGGGGCAGTATAAAAATCTAATAAATAAATAAACTGTTACCTTCCCACCAAAGGGGTCCCTATTTTCCTACTTGCATTTTTTACGTGCTTTTGAACTGCTAGGTTGGCAGAAGCCGGGACAAGTGACAGGAGCTCACTCCATTATGTGGGGCCAGGGATTTGAACTGCCGAACTGCCAACCTTTCTGATTGACAAGCTCAGCATCTTAGCCACTGAGCCACCGCAATTGATGTAGAGGACTGAATTTTACCTGAGATAAGATGTGAAGAGGGAAGTCGTTCACGGGGTAAACTCAACCCTGTGCCTTCAAAAGTTGTGGGAGCTTCATCCCTGGAAGACGTCAAGAAGATACTGGACTGCCATATCTGTCAGAAATGGTGTAGGGTCTCCTGCTTGGGTTAGGGGGGTTGGACTAGATGACCTACAAGGTCTCTTTCCAACTCTGTTAATCTGTTAATCGTCTGCTCCCTGCTGAGGGAAGATATATATGATGAAGTCTCCAAATACTGCACAATGTTGATTTCTAGTTGATCCAAAACTTATACCCTAAACTGGAATTATTTTGCATTTGTCTGCCTCTTCACTAGATTGATACTTATGGGGCCCTTGGTTGCTCTTTGAACTGGGTTGTTTTCTTTGCAGACATTTTCATGTCCCAACTAGGCAACACCATCAGTGGTAGAAGAGAGCGGGGTTTTGCTCTGTGTTTATACACAAGTAATTTGACTTATTCAGTGTTGGTGGGAATATTCTTGCTGGTTCCTTGATTTAGGCTGTTGTTGACTGTTTGATTGTTTGTCTGGATTCATATGTCCTTGATTATGGCGGGGTGTATTGGGGTATAAACAGAGAACAAATCCCACTCCATTCTAGCACTGATGATATTATCTAGTTGGGTCATGAAATGTCTGCAAAAAAACAACCCAGCTCAGAGAGCATCAAGGATCCATAATCCTCCTCCTCCTCCTCCTCCTCCTCTCCATAAACCTCACTGTCTTCTAGCACTGATGATGTTATCTAGTTGGGTTATGAAATGTCTGCAAGAAAACCACCAAGCTCAGAGCAAAGACCCCATACATTTCAATCTTGTGAAAAGGCAGACAAAAATGCAAAATAAATCTGGTTTAGATATAATTTCTTGGGTAAACCAGAAATCAAAACTGTGTAGTCTTTGGAGACATATTCTTCCTCCTCCTGCTCCTGCTCCTTCTCTCCACAAACCTCACTCTCTTCTAGCACTGCTGATATTACCTAGCTGGGTCATGAAACGTCTGCAAGTAAACCTCCCAGCTCAGAGATTGCCAAGCCCGCCTCCATTCCTCTTCCTTTTCACCCCCTTTCCTCCACTCCACAAACCTCACTCCCTTCCAGCACGGATGGCGGTTGCAAATCTTAAGACTCCTTGTGTCCCAGGGATTTCCTCCGAGGTCTTCTGATTTTCCTAGCTGCCTTGAAGCCTCAAGCTTCCTATTTACTCTCCTTCTGGCCTTGGAACATGCAACCGCAAGGCAAGAAGGAATCGGGAGTCCTCAATTGGCACGGAAGCGGTGGGTGGAAATTCTGTATTAAGAGCTTGAGTGCAATAAGAAACCACTTAGAGAGTCCCATTATATCGCCTGCCATCTTTCATTTGAGTAGCGGTTTTACTTTCTCCTCTGAGAGTTCCACACAGTGTGGAAATGGCCCTTGCTTCTCGTTCTTTCTATTATGTGTTGTTTTTTTCCCCTTGGCCCCCCAAGGCAAAGCTTGATTGAAAAACCGAGCTTTTTCAAGAAGGGGCTGCGGCGGATATTAAGGAGGAATAAACGAAGTCCACTTCTAAGGAGAGAGAGAAAAAAACCCTCCTGCATGAAGGGAGTTTGATTTAGAGCTAATAGTGGCTGATAGCAGCCCAGACTAGCATCTTTTACCATTTTTATTGGATGCATTAGATATCCCAAAGGCAGGTTTGTTGTGCTTTCGATTCCCAGTGGCCCAACGGACATCATCTCTCGCCAGAATTCCCTCCAGAATAATGGCTTCTCGGAGTGTTTGTAAACTCATCCTTGTATCTCAGGGCTGTTAAACTCGATTTCATGGAGGGCCGCATCAGGATTGGGTTTGACCTCAGAGGACCGGGGGCGTGGCCAGAGGATGAGTGTGGCCATTGGAGGTGTGGCCAGCTCGACGTCACTCATGTTGGGGACACCTGTGGTGGCCAAGTACTAAAGCAGGACTTCCCTGAGACCCTTCCTCATTCTCATTATAATCTCCTTTCTTTCCTTCCTTCCTTCCTTCCTTCCTTCCTTCCTTCCTTCCTTCCTTCCTTCCTTCCTTCCTTCCTTCCTTCCTTCCATTCATTCTTTCCTCTACTGCCTACTGTCCTTCTTCTTCTTTCCTTCCCTCTTCATTGTCCTTCCTTCTTCCTTCTCCTTTTTCTCCTTCCATCCAAGCAATGGATGGAAACTAATCAAGGAGAGAAGCAACCTGGAACTAAGGAGGAATTCTCTTGACAGTGAGAACAATTAATCAGTGGAACAGCTTGCCTCCAGAAGTTGTGGGTGCTCCAACACTGGAGGCTTTTAAGAAGAGATTGGACAACCATTTATCCAGAATGGTATGGTGTCAGAGTAAAGCCAGGAATTGCTTTATGAGTTGACATATGGGATCCCCTGCTCATGTAGGGGGATAGGACTGCATGACTTCCAAGGCCCCTTCCAACTCTCTTATTCTATTTTATTCTATTCATCAATGACATCTAAACACCTTGTCTTCTGCAACCTTCTTTTTCAATGGCTTTTGATTTTTCTGGGTGTAATCATACAGGTGGTCCTCATTTAATGATCCCAAATGGGTCTCATGATTTAGTAAAGATAAGTAAAGCAGTTGCTATGTGAAACTGTGACTGTGCTTAAGATCTTCCTTCAGCTTCCCTTTGCTTTATAGACCTGTGAAAGTCCTGAATATTTGGAGACAAACTGATGTAATAGAGAACACAAGTGAGGTCCTAGCAGACTCAAAATAATCCTTTCTTCTTCCCTCTCCCTCCCTATGTTCCTTCCTCCCTTGCTTCCTCCCTTCCTTTCTCTTCCCCTTCCCTCTTTCTCCTTTCCTTCCTCCCTCCCTTCCCCCCCCTCTTCTTCCTTCCTTCTTTCCTTCCTTCCCTCCCTCCCTCCTTCCTTAGTTCAATGTCTTGTAGAAACTGGGAAATCACATTTGGAATAATGAATTTCAAACTTCAATCATTGGGGTGGGTTTTACTACCACCTTCCCCAAAGCCAAAATAAAGCTGTTACAGAGTCATGCATATTGCCTGGATCTCTTTGGAAAAATGGTCCATTGAAGCAATAGGCTCCTTTAAACCCACTTTAAAACAGAGAGAGAGAGGAAGAGGGAGGGAGGGAGAGGTAGAGAGAGGCAGGAAGGGAGAGGGAGGGAGAGAGAAGGAGAGAGAGAGAAAGAGAGTGAGAGCGAGAGAGAGAACACTTTGGTTGGATATATATTGTTCACTGTAGAGAACACCAACTCATATTCTGGGCTAAAAATAAAGCATTTCGTTCTGCAGCCATGCTTTTAATGTGCATAATTTCTTTTGATGACCAAATGTAGGGCTTGAATTCCCATTCACTCTGTGTGCAGCATGCACAGCTTTACCCCGAAGTGCACCGATCACACTGCACATTGCAAATGAACTCATCCTTACCCTGGCCACCATGAAAGTTGCAGCAGCAATTTTTTATTTTCATTTGAAACCCTTTCTTCTTTATTTAGTTATCTATTTATCTGGATAATTGACTGCATCAAAAAAAGCACCATCCATGTTGTCTTTTTTTTAAAGTTTTTTATTTTTTAAATTTTATGCATCTTTCCATGTGAGAAATATGTTTCCAGGTTATCACACTTGTACATAGTCATACCTTCATTTCCGTTATTCTTATATAATATTAACTCATATCATTATTCATTTCACTCATCTTTAAATAAGTTTGCAGTTCATTAAGTTTTTCAATTCATTAATTCAATATCAATATCATTTCATCCATACGTAAGTTTTCAAATCTTTCTTCCCTATTATTTCCATTTTCAGCTTACCACTTATTTTATTTTACTTTACACGTCATTGCTATCCTTAATTTTCTCTAAGCTGATATATAATAAACAATCTAAAAATAGTAAAAATATAGATAAAACCAATATATTTAGGATCCACATGGTATTTTCCATTCCCCTACTTTAATCATAGTAAAATATTCCTATTGTAGAATTTTAAAATCCATTAAATAATCAACTGTATTTATAATCAACTATATATATATATATCCCCTCCAATAAATCATTAAAATAACTTCTTAATATCCCTCATCTTCACTTTACTTATAATTGTTAATAATCATACCTTTTTTAAAATTCATTTCTATTCCTTTATTTTGATCCTCCAAAAAAAGGGAGTTCATAACAACACATTCTATATACAGTTAATATTCATATATGTAATTACTCATTCCTAAAATATTTCCCTACCAGTTTTAAATTAAACACCAATATATGCTCCATTTGGTATCCCCCTTATAAAATCCCTAACCCTTATCTCTAAATTTTTCAGCTTTATTGTTTATTTTAATTTTAGCCAACTTTCCCTTTTCTAAATTTCCCTGGTCTTTCTTCTTTCCTTCTAACATTTCACCCATCTTCTCCCCCCCGCCCCCCGTTTCCTGTTCTCTTTTTTGAAGTTTCTTCTTGTATCATTTTTTCTTTTTTTGTTTGATCCTGGGAGCATTTTCTCTATTATTTGTTAAGTCTGTCATCAATATCATAGTTTTAATTCCTTTAGTGTCTTTTGGCAAAGTCTCTTGTTCTCCATGTCTGTCTGAGCCTCTTTCTTCTTCCTTTGACTCTGCCTCACTAGAATTTCTTTGTTCGACAACCATCCCCATTATTTTCTTTTCCAGTATTTCCAATAATTCCCTTCTTTCTTTGAACACTCCTTTTACCATTTGTAACTCCAACTTAAAGTCTTTACTTATTTCTTCCACTTTTATATTAAATTGTTAATATTCAAAGTCTTTTATTGCAATCCTTGCCAAAAGTCTCTTTTTATCTTTATTTCTTTTGTTAATCCTTCTATCTCTTTGTCACAATCAGCACCCAACAATCCCAGGAAGTTGCATCTGTATATTCTCTTGGTAGGATTTAGAAGTCCAGTAGATTTCCATATAATTTTGTAGGAAAAAAAAGTCTTTGACCATTAGGTGGTGCTCTGTATCACTTTCCACTTTTTTTAAGTTCTTTTTTTTCTCTTTTAAACATTAATTTCTAACCATGTCCACAATTTATTTTCTTAGTACTAACCAATTCCAGGTAAGTCCAGCATTTAATCCAATGCCTAATTAATGCCAGTTTATATTATTCAAAGTTTAGTCTTTGATCCCATTGTAGCTTTTTATAAATCGATTTTGTTTACCTTGTGTTCACCTCTTTTTTTTCCTGTTCGCCGCTGTGTTATTCTTACGTGAGGGCGCTTTCTTTCTATTTCTTGGGGTTGATAAGGAAAAATCAAATTCTTTATCTGGTTGCACGTCTCTCACCACTTCACCACTCCAGCGCAAAACTTAATTCCGGGCAGCTTTCCATCTTCAGGGCAGCCATTTTAGACTGCCGTTTCTCCCTGTCTTCCAGGGGAGTAATACCTAGCCAGGGAAAAGAGATGCAGCTCCCCTCGACCCAGCTGGTGGTCTCCCCCTCTTCGCCCACCCCTCCAAGGTGGGTCAGGATGACACCAGTCCCTTAGGGACCTTTCTGACAAGGGAAACACGGACCCGAGCCACGCACAATCGCGGTCTCTGGCCGTCATCAATGGAAGTGCCACCGGAAGTCCCATCCATGTTGTCTTCTTGTCATGAAATGGAAGTGTCTGTAGAGATTCTCAGTCCTCCAGGTCATGCTTGTCCTAAAGGTTTTTTTTTTTTTCAGGAGGCCACTGGAGTTTCTTCTTTTTATTTTGAAGATGTTTCGCTTCTCATCCAAGAAGCTTCTTCAGCTCTGACTGGATGGTGGGGAATGGAAGGATTTATATTCCTTGCAGATAGCAGGTCATTTGCATTCTTTTTAGAGAGTCATTGAGGCCACTTGGAGGTTTGTCTATGTCCTCAGAGTCACCTGAGTAGTGCATATGGTTTTTTCCCCTCTGGAAATCCATCCCTACTCCCACACTATTCAAAGGATGTTCATCCCAAATTGTATAGTAAAAACTCTGTAGAGGTTCTCAGTCATCCAGGTAATGGTTGTCCCAAAGGTATTTTTTCAAGAAGCAACTGGACTTCCTTGTTTTTTGCTTTTTCTTTGAAGTCATTTTGCTTCTTATCCAAGAAGCTTCTTCAGCTCTGACAGGATATTGGGGAATGGTAGTGGAAGTGGTGTTTGCACTTCCCAGGCACCCATCCTTTGGGGTCTCTTGGTGGGTTCCCATCTAATTTTTAAGCAAGTCTAATGCAGGTTTCTTTTGTGTCCACAGAGAAGGATAAAATCAGACTTGGTATTGTCTGTGCTTGGTGGTTTGTTTGCAGATGTTTCATTACCCCACTAGGGAATATCATCAGTATGAGGAGGTGATGGGGTTTGCTTTCTGTTTATATACAGTAGTTTGCCTTGCCCATTTTGATGGTTCCTTTGATTAGGGTATGATTTCCTGTTTGATTGTTTGTCTGGTATCAATCCCTGCTTATCTGGGTGTAGACTGCTGGAGAGAATGTGTTCTGATCTTTTTTGCTTTCTCACTTTCCATCCTTCCCAGGTCGGTAAAATGAGGACCCAGATTGTTGCGGGTAATACACTGACTCTACAAACCAATTAGAGAATACTATAAAGCACTATGACATGGTATATACTGTACGTCGAAGACCTATTGCTAGTATTTCATTTGAATGGTGTGTAAATGTAATTTGCCTCTGTGTGTTCGTTGATGTTTCTGAATGCAAAGTTTCCAGGAATTCTCTAGCCCAGATTTAGCTTGGCCTAGAATGCTCTAGGGCAGCGGTAGGGATCCTTGGCTCTTTTATCACTGATGGACTTCAACTCCCAGAATTCCTGAGTAAGCCATAAAAGTTTCCCCATCCCTGGCCTAGTGGTTTTTCAGTTGTGAGGGAAATCAATTTTTGACTTGAATGGGACTGTTTAATATACAAATGTAGGACATATAAAGAATATTGATCATTCAAGTCAAAAATTAGGACATTTGTATATTGAACAATCCCATTCAAATCAAAAATTGATTTCCCTCACAACTGAAAAACCAGTAGGCCAGGGATGGGGAACTTTTTATAGCTCATTCAGGAATTCTGGGAGTTGAAGTCCATAAGTGATAAAAGAGCCAAGGTTCCCTACCACTGCTCTAGGGGAAAACTATGGTTGAGTCTGTCCATGTGTTGTGAGATTAAGGTGGTTTCATTTTATCTTCTGAATGCTAGCTGGTGTTCATGGATGCGCTCTGCCAATTCTTCTGCTTGTTTGTCCTACACAGTGGGATCAGACTAAAATGTACGGCTAGAATAAGCGCAACAGTCAGTTTGGGAACTGACCCTTTAATGCCAACAAAGCCCTTAGTAGTTAAAAAAGAGGGGGAGTTCTTTAACTTCCTGGCCGAATTCATCTTCATCTGCTGGACTTGTTATATAAGCAGAAAAGAAGGAAGAAGAGAGGGAGAGAGAAAGAAGGAGGGAGGGCGAGAGAGGGAGAGGGGGGAGAGAGGGAGAGACAGAGACAGAAAGAAAGAGACAGAGAGAGAAAGAGAGAGAAGGGGGAGGGAGGGAGAGAAAGAGAGAGGGAGGGAGAGAGAGAAAGAAGGAGGGAGGGAGAGACAGAGAGAGACAGAAAGAAAGACAGAGGGAGAGAAAGAGAGAAAGGAGGGAGAGAGAAAGGAAGGGAGGGAGGGAAAGAAAGAGGGAGGGAAGGAGAGAGGAGAGAGAAAGAAGGGAGGGGGAGAGAGAGAAGGAGGGAGGGAGGGAGAGGAGAGAGAAAGGGAAGAGAGAGAGAGATTCTAAGCATAACTGATTGTGCCTCTCCATATTTATTTCAAAGGTAAAGCTTGGGGCATTTTGTGAGACCTTCAGTGCATTAACAGCTTCACACTCCTGATTTCTATAACTTTGGATTAGCTTCTTTGGCCCGGTTCCTCTTTGCTTTCATTAAAATAGCCATTGTGCTGGTGATAAAAAAGGAGACACACTTTTTTTTGATAAATGTCTGATATAGCAGTTAATTAACTCATAGCTTCAACACCAGCCTTCTCAGTTGTGGTCCAGATTTCCACCCACCCATTTCACTTTCTGTAGCTTTGTCCTGCGGGCCTCGATTGTACTAACTGTGTCCAAGACACACACACAGAGAGAGAGAGAGAGATAGAACAAGCCTAACAAGCAACAAGCCTAACTTGTCTCACTATGTCAAGGACAGTTTGGCCTAGTGGTTACAGTACCAGACTAGAAAGCGAGAGACTGTGAGTTCTGGTCTAGCCTTAGGCATGAGAGTTGATTTGGCAACTTTGGACCAATCACCGGAAGAGAGTTCTAGTTTCACCTTAGGCAGGAAAGCCAGTTAGGTAACTGCCAATCACCGGGAGGTGATGAGTTCTAGTCTTGCCTTAGCCATGAAAACTGGCTGGGTGACTTTGGGCCAGTCATTAGGAGACGGTGAGTTCTAGTCTTGCCTTAGCCATGAAAGCTAGCTGGGTGATCTTGGGCCAGTGACTTCAGCAACAGAGTGGTCGATGCCTGGAACACCCTACCCGACCCCGTAGTTACAGCCTCGAAGCCTCACAGCTTCAACCTCAAACTGTCTACCGTGGACCTCACCCCATTCCTAAGAGGTTCTTAAAGGGGGCCTGCATAAGGGCACCCAGCATGCCTACCGTCCCTGTCCTACTGTCCCCATTTATCTGTATTTACTCCCTTTGTCCCCTGTTTATGTTCATACTTAGACTTGTTATCTTGTACATGTTTGACAAACAAATAAATAAAATAAATAAGTGATAAACTAATAAATCACCTGGAAATGGAGAGTTTTAGTCCCACCTTTGTCTTGAAAGCCAGCTGGGTGATTTGGAGCCAGCTCCTTTCTCTCTCAGTCCAACCCTACCTCACGGGGTTGTTGTTGACAGGACAACAAGAGGAGGGAGGAGTACTAGTTACGTTCGCTGCCTTGAGTTATTTGTAGAAATAATAAAGGAGGGATACAAATAAATGAAACATACACAAACGTCCATTGGAAGGAGCATGTTCTACTTCTCCAGGAAACGTTTGAGCCCAAATTCCAGCCCTTAGGAATTTGATTCCAAGGGACAATCAAGAGTTCTTTATTGCTGACCTTTTTAGCAGTGTACGAAAGGTGCTTTTTTCGAGAGGCAATTGGACTTTCTTGTTTTTCTTTGAAGATGTTTCACTTCTCATCCAAGAAGCTTCTTCAGCTCTGACTGGATGATGGGGAATGGAAGGATTGATATTCCTTGCAGACAGCTGGTTATTTGCATCCTTTTAGAGCGGCGTTGAGGAGATTTATCCGTGTCCTCAGGGACTCCTGAGTGTGCAAATGGTTCCTGCAGTTTTCCCTCTGGAAATCCATTCCTACTCCCACACCATTCAAAGGGTGTTCATCCGAAATTGTATAGTCTGTAGGGATTCTCAGTCATCCAGGTCATGGTGGTCCCAAAGGTGCTTTTTCAGGAGGCAACTGGATTTTCTGGATTTTTTTTTTACCCATCATCCAGTCAGAGCTGAAAAAGCTTCTTGGATGAGATGCAAAACATCTTCAGATAAAAACAAGAAAGTCCAGTTGCCTCCTAAAACAAGTAACTTTGGGAGAGCCATGACCTGGATGATCGAGAATCTCTGCAGACTTTTCATCATGGTGTTCCTTTGGGTTTCTTCCTCCTTAATTGTCCTCTAAGCCACCCATGGGTGCCACCCTTTAAAGTTCTGTGCTTCTACAACACCAACTGGAAATATGACGTCTTTCATGGCACAATCTGCATTATTTTCTGACTTTGAATCAGATCCAAGGGAGCAAGATTTCTGGTAGGTTAGGAAAAAGAGCAGCTTGGGGCTACTAAGTGAGGAGCAGGTGAGAAATAATACATAGATCAAGCTCATGGACTAGAAATCACCATCTTCTGATGATTGACCCAAAGTCACCCAGTTGGCTTTCTTGCCTAAGTTGAAACTAGAACTCACGATTTTCTGGTGATTGCTCCAAAGTCACCCAGCCAACTCTCATGCCTTAAGGCTAGACTAGAACTCACACCTTCCCATTTTATAGCCTGGTATATTAACCACTAGACCAAGCTGACTTTGACATGGTGAGACAGGTTAGGTGTCCTGCCCCTGTTGGAGTCTGAATCTGAGGAGGAAGACCAACAGTTGACAAGGAGTGGGAGTGTAACTCCATTGGCTGTGGAAGAAACTGGGGAAGGGCAAAATCCGGCTGGGCAGAGCAAGGAAGAGGTAGAACAAGGGAGAGGGAATTCAGAGAAAGAGCCAGGCCCACCCCCTCTTCATCCTGGGGAACTCAGGGAGGAATGGAGAAGAGAGCAATGTGGGTTGCATGGCTTAGGAGGAGGAAAGGGCCCTGATTTCCTTCATTAGCTACAGCTGGGAGCACAGTGTATAAAAAAGGAAGCTGCGCGCAGGAAACTATTGAGAGCAAATATGAATTTATCTCATATCATCATGGCTTATCTTTGTTCCTGGCATCTTCCCAACTGTGTGAGTTTTGCCGTGCTTTCAAGTCTGAAATTCCTTCTCCTGCCCTGTCAAGTTAATTACTTCAGCTTGGATTTTTAGTTACAGTTTTGTTTGGATTTTTAGTTACAGTTTGCATATACCTTGTTTTGGACTGAATTTTCTCCAGTTAAAGGCTGTTCCTGGGAGAGTTTTTCTCCAGCCGAAGGTAACCTGGACATTGGGGGCAAAGTTGGAGATAATAAAGGGACTCTTTCAGGGCTGTTTGTGTGTTTGGACAGGATTCTTTCTCTTGGAGAAATGGGAAAGAAATTTTCAAGGAGCCAGGGAATGAGAGAGAAAAACAGAAAGCTCTTTGGCAGTGTAGGACCAAATATTATCATTCCAAGAAGAGACCTTCTTTAGTGGCATTAAGTAGGAGAGATTCTCTACAGGTATAGACCTGTGCCCATTAGAACGATTCTTCTCCTTTATATCAAATTTTTATTCCTTTTTCTTTTTGCAACTTTCCTTCCAACAGGGCAAAAGTGAAGAAAGGGGTAAACATCCTGAATGCCAAAATCAGTGAGCTACGGCAGTGGGACGTGATGCAGGAGGTCAGTAATGGTGGGAAGCATTCGACAATTGCTGTGATGTGTCACAGAATCAAGGCGAATTCACGCAGCAGGTGAGTGCAATCCTGGGCTTCAGCCCTTTGAGCATTCTGGCCCCTTTTGGTTTTGATCAAAACAGGAAGGACCCCTTTGCCGAGGGGAAGCAAACCCCTTCGCTGGTTGCGGTAATATAATGGAGAGGGAGGGAGGTAAGGAGTGAGGGAGGGAGAGCAATAAGAAGGAAGGGTGGGATGGACGGGAGGGAAGGAAAGAGAGGAGGGAGGGAGGAAAGTAAGAAGAAAGGGAAGGTCAAGGAGAAGGAAGGAAGGAAAATGAGAAGAAAGGGAAGGGCAATGAAAAGGAAGAAAGGATGGAAGGGAAGGAGGGAGGGAGAGCAATGAGAAGAAAGGGAGGGGAGGGAGGGAGAGAGAGAAGGAAGGAAGGAACAAAGGAAGGAAGAGCAATAAAAAAAGGAGGGAGGGCAAGGAAGGAAGGAAAATGAGAAAGGGAGGGGCAATGAAAAGAAAGGATGGATGGATGGAAGGAAGGAAGGAAGGGAGAGAGGGAGGGAGAGCAATGACAAGAATGGGGGGAGGGGAGGAAGGAGGGAGAGAGAGAAGGAAGGAATCACTTGTCAAGGTGAGCTTTCAAGAATCTGTTTCCTTGATTCCCCTTAAGAATCAGGAACCCCTCTAGATGGACCTTGTACATTCTAACAGAACCTTAATAATGCATAAAGGCAACATAACTAAAGGATGATGTATCTGAGCTCTATCATTTCTCATCATTTGGCCCATTACGAGGAGAAACAGGGCCCTTTATTCAGCTAAGCTGCTTTGTTCTCTAACGAAGAATCCCAGATTCAAAATACATTAGGGCTTTTAAAAGAAATAATTGGCCTTATTTCTCCTCTCTGATGTTACTTTGATAGGCGATTGGGGGAAAGAAGCATTGGGTCTCTGCAGGCAAAGCGAGATGTTTTGATCTTGTCTCTGCTTGTTCAGAGGATCTGAGCAGGAAGACCTCCAACCATCCACCAATCTGTCCAGAAAATTGGTCCTGTTTCCCAGTTGCTCTTACCATTACATTGGCTGGATAACAGATGAAAGAAACAAACCTTCATAGCTTAAGATCCTGAAATAAGCATCTTGCTGTCTAATCCAGTGGTGAAATGCCACCGGTTTAGCCCGGTTCACCCAAACTGGTAGCAAAAATTGCTATTGATTGGCTGAACTGAGAGTAAAAAAAACCTCCAATGATCAGCTGAGAGGAGAAAGAAAAGAATAGTGCAGGATCGGCCCTCCCACCTGCCCTTTTCTGTTCTTTATCCTCTCAACTGATTGGCACGGCAGAGCCTCAGCTGGTGTTTGGAAAGCTGCGAGTGCACACACGCGTGAAGTGCACAATCACCGAACCAATAGGGAAACTGGTAGAATCCCACCACTGGTCTAATCTGAGATTGTCCTCTGTAACACCAAAAAGAGACTCTTATTTTTTTACATCATTGTTTAGAAAAGCAGTTGGGTTGGTTCAGCTGCCTTAATCCTTCCTATGAAGAAGAAGATAACTTCCTTAGATGTTCATGGATAGAAGAGAATATTCATAACTCAAGGTTGAACTGTCTGGTTAGGGTTAGGTGGTCTTTGAGCTTGTTGGGTTTTTTTTGCAGACATTTCATTACCTGACTAGATAACATCGTCAGTGATAGAAGAGAGTGAGGTTTGCAAAGAGGAGGAGGAGGTAGGAGGAGAAAGAGGATGACCATGAGAGTCCTTGATGGCCTCTGAGCTTGGTGGTTTTCTTGCAGAGGTTTCATTACCTGACTAGGTAACATCATCAGTGATAGAAGGGAATGAGGTTTTCTGGGATTAGGAGGAGGAGGAGAGTGGGAGAAGGGAGTGGGGTTTGTAGAGATAAGGGTGAGGGAGGAGGGGGAAGGAGAACTGTGGGGCCCTTAGTTCTTTCTGAGCTTGGTTGTTTTCTTGCAGACATTCATGACTCAACTAAATGAGAAGGGAGTGAGGTTTGTGGAGAGGAGGAGGAGGAGGAAAATAATGGTGTTGTCTACTGGTGTTTTTCTTGCAAATGTTTCATTACCCAACCAGTTAATTTCATCAGTGCTAGCATTAGCTGGATTCCTTCTAGCACTGAAGACGTTACCAAGTTGGGTCATGAAACATTTGCAAGAAAACAATTGAACTCAGAGAGCATCAAGGATCACAAAATCCTCCCTCCCTCCCTCTCTCCTTCCTCCGTCTCCTCTTCCTCCAGCACCGATGATGTTCCCTAATTGGGTCATGAAACATCTGCAAGAAAGAAAGAAAAAAGCCAAGTTCTGAGACCGCCAAGGATCCAACTTAATCCATCATCCAGTCAACAGCAACCTCTTTCTCGAATGTGGTTGGGTTGCTTATCCTTGTAAGCGTGGCAGGATTTTGGGAATTGCACAACGTCTCAATGAGGGAGCTTCCTCTGTTTTTCCCGTGCACGGGACAGAAAGGAACAGATGTGTCAATCCGTTAGGGAAACACGTTGAGATAGAAGCCTTAATTCTCTTTTATTTTGAGGTGATCTCAAAGGGCGCTGTCTTCCCTCCCGTGCATCGAAGCCATGATCCATTTATTTAGGCTCATGAGTGCCATTAGGAGTCGTTTGCATTTTCCAGCATTTGCTTTATCTTCACCTTCTGACATTGCTTTTTCATTTTACTTACATTGGACATGAAAATAAATCTAATTCAGATTATTCTATTCTGTCCTAGTATGGAATGTATTCCTTCCTTTCCTCCCTCCGTCCCTCTTTCCTTTCTTCATTTCTTCCCACTCTCCCTTTCTCCTTTCCTCCCTCCCTCCCTTTCTTCTTCCTTCCTTTTGTCCTACCTACCCTCTCTCCTTCCTTTCTTCCCTCTCTCCCTTTTTCCTTTCCTTCCTTCCTCCTTCCTGTCTTTATTCTTTCCTTCCTACTTATGCTCCCTCTCTCCTTCCCTCCCTCCTTGCCACCTTCCTTTCTTCCCTCTCCCTCCTTTCTTCCCTTCCTCTCTTTTTCCTTTCCTTCCTTCCTCCTTCCTGTCTTTATTTCTTCTTTCCTTCCTACTTATGCTCCCTCCCTCCTTCTCTCCCTCCTTCCCACCTTCCTTTCTTCCCCCTCTTTCCTTTCTTCCCTTCCTCTCCTTTTCCTTTCCTTCCTTCCTCCTTCCTGTCTTTATTTCTTCTTTCCTTCCTACTTATGCTCCCTCCCTCCTTCTCTCCCTCCTTCCCACCTTCCTTTCTTCCCCCTCTTTCCTTTCTTCCCTTCCTCTCTTTTTCCTTTCCTTCCTTCCTCCTTCCTGTCTTTATTTCTTCTTTCCTTCCTACTTATGCTCCCTCCCTCCTTCTCTCCCTCCTTCCCACCTTCCTTTCCTCCCCCTCTTTCCTTTCTTCCCTTCCTCTCTTTTTCCTTTCCTTTCTTTCCTCCTTCCTCTTCCTTCTTTCCTACCCATCTTTCCTTTCTTCTCTTTCCTTCCTTCCTACCTACCCTGCCTCCTTCCTTTCTTTGTTCCCTCCCGCCTTCCTTCCCTCCCTCCCTCCTTCCTTCCCCCAAAACAGACTCCCCAAACCCTCCAAAGCTTCTCCACAGCACAGAGCACTTATTTTTTTATTAAAACTAATTTAATTTGGCAACGGTCTACATGTTGTTAATGGGATCATTCTGCGTTGCCACCATACTCCCAGGTTGGAGGGGGGGGGGCGGTGGTTGGCTTCTCATCTTTCTCCTCTTTCCAAAGCGATTTCACACAATTATTAATTTCAAAGCCAGGGACGCAGATCCCCAAATTCCTGCCTCTTGAGATTTTGCAACAGGGTTTTTGGCACCATCCTCAGAGTGCAGGGTGTGCACGGAGGCTGAGGGAGGGAGAAAAGCAGGCCTCCCGGAAACTCAGGAAGGCCAGAAATGGGCCTGTTTCCAGCTTCCAGAGAGACTCCGGAGCCCGGGGAGGCTATTTTCGCCTTCCCGGAGTCTCAAGGAAAGCCTCCAGAGCCCGGGTAGGGCAAAAACGCCCCCCCCCCCACCCCACAACATGGTGCAGGAGGCCGACTAGACCACACCCACCATGGCCACGCCCACACAGCAACCAAGCAGAGAACCCCTTGCTAAAAATTTTGAAGCCCACCCCTGCGCATTTCCCCTCCTTTTGCTATCTTCGTAGCCAAGCTTGATCGTCCTGGACAAAGGACTGTTTGTGAGGTTTTATTAAAAAAAGAAGAAGATAAAATGATGCATAAGAGAGGTGGGCTCCCGGCCCCTCCCCATCCTGCGGGCTCAAAGCGCCATGGAAATAAGAACATCTGCTGGAATTCACGAACAGCTGACTTCAGCGAGAGAAATCACTTCCTTGGCTTTCGATAATGGCGAGAAGAATAAATCATCCAGGCAATAAAGCTTGGGAGGGGCCAGGGAGGCAAAAGCCCCTGATCTAACATCTTTAAAATAAAATGAATAACAATCCCATTAGTATTCCGCAGGCTGCAGTTTCCCAAACTTTTCCAGACAATGCACTGTTGATAAAAGAAATAAAGAAATAAATAAAAAATCATAGATAACTTTGAAGCCCGTCAGCATTTGGAAGAGAATAACAGAGATAATAGAATGGACCTTGGAGGTTTTACAGATTAACAGAGTTGGCAGGGACCTTGGAGGTCATCTAGTCCAACCTCCCGCCCAAGCAGGTGAGAGGTATCTGGTCTCAAGCAGGAAACCCTTTTGACATTCCAGACCAATGGCTGTGCAGTCTCTTCTTAAAAAATCTGCAGTGTTGGAGCACCCGTAACTTTTGGAGGCGAGCCGTTTCATCGAATAACAGAATAATGGAGTCGGAAGGGACCTTGTAGGTCATCTAGTCCAACCCTCTGCCCAAGGAGACCCTACACCACTTCTGACAGATGGCAGTCCAGTCTCTTCTTGAAAGCCTCCAGCGGAGAAGCTCCCACAACTTCTGAAGGCAACTTCTGTTCCTTTGGTTGATTGTTTTCACCATCAAGAAATTCCTCCTTGTTTCCAGGCTGAACCTCTTCTCGTTCAGTTTCCATAGGTCTTCTAGTCCAACCCGCTGCTCAAGACAGGAAGCCCTATATCACTCTGGACAAATGGTTGTCCTGTCTCTTCTTGAAAACCTGCAGTGATGGAGCACCCACAACTTCTGAAGTTCGACTGGTTAATTTTTCACACTGTCAGAAAATGCCTTCTTAGTTCTAGGTTGGCTCTCTCCTTGATTAGTTTCCAGCCATCAATTCATATTATACTGCATATAGAGATTTGTGCCAATGATAGGGGTGAGTTGCACAACCTTCAAGCATTGCTTCTGCTCAGCCATCTTCCAGAATCACCTAGAGGCTTTTTAACACAGGTGGATCATGGTGAGGTCCCACCTTCCTTCGCAGGAATTAGCTTCCATTGGGCTTGAATTTAGTCTCATCTCTTGGAGTTGCCGAGATGGCACAGTGGTTAGAGTGCAGTATTGCAAGCTATTTCTGTTGACTGACGGCTGCCTGCAATTTGGCAGTTTGAATTCCACCAGTCTCAAGGTTGACTCAGCCTTCCAAACAGGTCGGTAAAATGAGGACCCAGATTGTTGAGGGCAGGAGGCTGACTCTGTAAACCACTTAGAGAGGGGGTGTAAAACACTATAAAGCAGTATATAAGTCTAAGTGCTGTTGTTATTGCCTTCCTTCCTTCCTTCCTTCCTTCCTTCCTTCCTTCCTTCCTTCCTTCCTTCCTTCCTTCCTTCCTTCCTTCCATGGTGCACAGTGGTTAGAATGCAGTATTGCAGGCAAACTCTGCCCACCGCCACCAGTTCGATCCTGACAAGCTCAAGGTTGACTCAACATTCCATCCTTCCGAGGTCAGTAAAATGAGGACTCAGATTGTTGGGAGCAAGATGCTGACTTGACAATCCCCTTTGAGAGGGCTGTAAAGCATTGTGAAGCAGAATATAAATCTAAGTGCTATTGCTGTTGCTCTTAGAAATCTTTATAATGTGCTGGGCAAACATATCTCTCATATAATTTACTTACAAGGTAGACTTACAAACTAGAAAAGAGAGGAAGTGTAGAGGTGTTCTGATGAACCCAAGTCAAGATGTTGGTCATATGGAGGGTTGATATTTATCCCATCATCCAATTTGCCGTAAAGGATGGAAAGTAACCAAGCAGAGAACCAACCTAGAAAGGAAGGAGAAATTTCCTGACAGTGAGAACAGTCTATCAGTGGGATGGCTTGCTTTCAACAGTTGTGGGAGCCTCATCACTGGAGGCTTTCAAGAAGAGACTGACAGACATTTGTTTGCAATGGGCAGGAGGTTGGACTACAGGATCTCTAAGGTCCCTTCCAACTCTGTCATTTTGTTCTGTCCTGTAATGCCAGTATGGTCCTTAGGGTTAGGTTTTCCAGCTTCTTCATGAGGTTCAAGTCAAGGGTTGACCAGCTGCCAGGTTTTTCGAAACCTCCCAGATCCTTTGCTTTCTCTCCCCCATGGCCTAAATCTTCCCCTTGTTAACTCCAATCACTTGGGCAGGCAGTTCCTACACTTATAACGGTGTTTCGTCTTGTACAGTGTGACATAATGGCTGTTATTCATCAACTTGATGTTCTGGCTTAACAATACCAATCATGCTTGACTCATCTCTCCCTTTCAATTCCAAATCAATTTCCCCGGGAGGAAATTGATTTGATTAGTGATCCATTTGCTTCGCCTCTTTCAATTTGTTGAAGGTTGTTTGGGTGACCTCTCAAGTATCGCCTAGGCGTTTTGTCAAGAGTTTCCTATTTATAGTCTCAAACAGGGCAATGTCCAAGGGATGAATTGATTTAATAACTTTCCATTGATAAGATTCCTACAGAGGAATCCTAAGTTTTCTCAGGTTTGGGCATCAATCAATCAGAATATTAAGCCCTAAGGATAGGTATAGTAAAATATCTAATTCCGGTAGTAGGATGGATGGGTGGATAATAGATGATGGAGAGACAGGTAGATGACAGGTAGATAGGTAGAGATAGATAGGATAGAGATAGATGATAGAGATAGAGAGATACAAATAGAGAGATACAGATAGATGATAGAGATAGATGATAGATAGATAAATAGACAATACAGATGACAGAGATAGATAGGATAGTAGATGATAGATAGATAGATAGATAGATAGATAGATAGATAGATAGATAGATAGATAGATGATAGACAGACAGACAGATCGACAATAGAGATATACAGTTGACAGAGATAGATAGACAGATGATAGAGATAGATAGATAGATAGATAGATAGATAGATAGATAGATAGATAGATAGATAGATAGATAATAGATAGGTGATAGATACGGTAGGTAGGTAGGTAGGTAGGTAAGTAGAGTTTTCTTTGAAACGTGGAACAGTGAATATTTTAAATCTTGCCTGGGCCAACCCTCTACACCTGCCTCAGTTTAGACCTCAAATAACTTTATTTCTAGAAATAGTTTTGTTGAAGAACAACATATTTCATATTCTACCCAAAGACATCTGAAGGATGACTTCAGTGAAAGTCAACTAAAAGGGGTTTCTAAATTCATAAGAAAGTGTCCACAGCAATTTTGCACCATGGCCTGTGGCAGTAGTTCCAGCTGTGTAGGGAGATTGCCATTTCTCCTCTATTCTCACCTCAGACCGAAGGGCTGAGATGACCGTAGGAAACCACTGAACATCTCGTGTCTGCGGTTTGAGACATGTCAAGAGTTCATAGGGCTCAGTTCTTGCATTATACTGTCTGCCAGAAGATGGGGCTAATGTTTTACTTCACTCTGGTTCAGAAAGGGATATTTCTGAACCTCTAGGAGATCTTGTTCTTTTCCAAGATGCCTTTAACGCAGGCTTGTTTCTCTGGATGTTTTGTTGTTCAGTTGCTAAGTTGTTTCTGACTCCTCATGGACCATACTACACCAGGTCCCCCTGTCCTCCGTTGACTCCCTGAGTTTGCCCAAACTCATGGCCATTGCTTCCATGACACTATCTAAACACCTCCTCCTCCTCTACCTTAACCTTCTCCTCTGGCCTTCCATCTTTTCCAACCTCAGGGTCTTCTCCAAGGAGTCCTCTCTTCTGCTTTGGTGGCCAAAGTATTTGAGCTTCAGCCTCAGGATCTGTCCTTCCAAGGGACAATCAGGGTTGTTCATTTCCTTTAGGATGGACTGACTCCGTCTCCTCTGCAGTCTAAGAGACTTTCAAGAGTCTTCCCTAACATCTTTAGATGTATATGACTACAGTTTCCATAGTCACTCAACCCAGCCCTCTCTAGCTTGTAAAGAGATCCTTGGATTGAGTATAGCTTCAAAATCTGTCCTTCCAAAGGAACAGTCAGGGTTGTTCATTTCCTTTAGGATGGACTGATTGGGTCTCCTTTACCCAAGGGACACTCAAAAGTCTTCCTCAACATCTCTAGATGTATATGACTACAGGTGAAACTCAAAAAATTAGAATATTGTGCAAAAGTTCATTTATTTCAGTAATGCAACTTAAAAGGTGAAACTAATATATGGGATAGACTCTTTACATGCAAAGCAAGATAGTTCAAGCCATGATTTGTCATAATTGTGATGATTATGGCTTACAGCTCATGAAAACCCCAAATCCACAATCGCAGAAAATTAGAATATTACATGCAATCAATAAAACAAGGATTGTACATAGAACAATATCAGACCTCTGAAAAGTATAAGCACGCATATGTACTTAGTACTTGGTTTGGGCCCCTTTTGCAGCAATTACTACCTCAATGCAGCATGGCATGGAAGCTATCAGCCTGTGGCACTGCTGAGGTGCTATGGAAGACCAGGATGCTTCAATAGCGGCCTTCAGCTCTTCTGCATTGTTCGGTCTCATGTCTCTCATCTTTCTCTTGGCAATGCCCATAGATGGGGTTCAGGTCAGGCGAGGTTGCTGGCCAATCAAGCACAGTAATCCCATGGTCATTGAACCAGGTTTTGGTGCTTTTGGCAGTGTGGGCAGGTACCAAGTCCTGCTGGAAAATGAAGTCAGCATCCCCATAAAGCTCATCTGCACAAGGAAGCATGAAGTGCTCCAAAATCTCCTGGCAGATGGCTCCTTTGACACTGGACTTAATGCAGCACAGTGGACCAACACCAGCAGATGACATGGCTCCCCAAATCAACACAGACTGTGGAAACTTCATCCTGGACTTCAAGCATCTTGCAGTGTGTGCCTCTCCATTCTTCCTCCAGACTCTGGGTCCTTGGTTTCCAAATGAGATGCAAAAGTTGCTCTCATCAGAAAAGAGGACTTTGGACCACTGAGCAACAGACCAGTTCTGTTTTTTTTTAGCCCAGGTAAGACGCTTCTGACGTTGTTTGTTGTTCAGGAGCGGCTTGACAAGAGGAATACGACATTTGAAGCCCATGTCCAGGATCCGTCTCTGTGTGATGGCTCTTGATGCACTGACTCCAGCCTCAGTCCACTCCTTGTGAAAGTCCCCAACACTTTTGAATGGCCTTTTCCTGACAATCCTCTCCAGGCTGCGGTCATTCCTGCTGCTTGTGCACCTTCTTCTTCCACACTTTTCCCTTCCACATAACTTTCTATTAATGTGCTTTGATACAGCCCTTTGGAACATCCAACTTCTTTTGCAATTACCTTTTGAGGCTTTCCCTCCTTATGGAGGGTGTCAGTGATGGTTTTCTGCACAACTGTCAGGTCAGCAGTTTTTCCCATGATTGTGATTCCTACTGAACCAGACTGAGAGACCATTTAAAGGCTCAGGAACCCTTTGCAGGTGCTATGGCTTAATTAGCTGATTAGAGCGGACACTTTGAGCTTAGAATATTGAACCTTTTCACAATATTCTAATTTTCTGAGTGTGGATTTGGGGTTTTCAAGAGCTGTAAGCCATAATCATCTCAATTATGACACATCACAGCTTGAACTATCTTGCTTTGCATGTAATGAGTCTATCTCATATATTAGGTTCACCTTTTAAGTTGCATTACTGAAATAAATGAACTTTTGCATGTTATTCTAATTTTTTGAGTTTCACCTGTACAGTTTCCACAATCACTCAACCCAGCCCTTTCTAGCTCGTACAGAGATCCTGGGATCGAGTGTAAAACTTCCTTTATGCAATCTAGATGTAGATGAGGATTATCTACATCTAGAAAGCTTCTTCGTGTCAGCTTAGTTTTGACTAATTATAAAAATGGTTTCATGCTTACTTGGAACAATGGACTGTGTTCTTTGCCTGGAGCTACAGCTTTCCACTAAGGGACACAAGGCATGGGTCCATCGTAGCCTGGATGTGATCCCTGATTGGGGTAGGGTTGGATCCCTGGCTGGCTTAGACCAACCTTGTAAGCAGAAAATAAGGAGGAAGCCAATACGTTTTTGTTTGCCACATGAAGTAGCTTCCCCTTAAGAGTTCCAAAGCCTTGACAATTTATGGATTTTAGCTGCTAAACCGTGATTCCTTCTGCAATGGAAAAAAAACCTGTGTTCTCTTTTTTTGTGGTGGCTAAATTTAGATAATGTTTCTCTCATTTTGACTGGTGTCTTTTAAAGAGGGCTCTTTGTCTGCTCTTTTGAACAATTTCTTTTTTAATTTTATGATGCTCGTATTTCTTGATGCTTGTTTATTGCATTGGGCTTAGATTGATTGCATGTATATTTTATGATTGCAAACTGCTCTGAGATTTTTTGATTATTTTGTGGGAGGGGGAAAATGCAAGATGTCACCAGTCCAGGATGAGAGTATGGATTTTCACACCCAGAGGTTTGTTTTTTTTCCCAAGGCATTATATCTATATTGTTGATTCTTTTGTCACTGTTATTATTTCACAAACACATTTTTTTAAAAAATGGAACAGTGCAATATAAAAACATTGAATTAGTAGTGTTAGTAGTGTCATGGTGCCAGAAAGATCTAGACAAATTCAAAAGGAAGGCTGAGGCAGAGCAAATGTATAAATTATCTGGATTTATTGCAGGCAGAAAGGTATAGTGGATTTTTTTTTTTTTAAATGGAACCGTCTGGAGCATAGAAATAATTGGAAGGGATGAGGTTCAAAGTTAATATAGCCTTCCCTAAATCAAAGTCATCTGAGGGTGGAGTCAAAAAATAAAGATGGCATATATGACCCGTTAAAAGAGCTTCAGTCACGAGATTAAAGCCACCATCTTTATTGGTTCTAATTCCCTTGAAGAAAATGATGGGATTCACTCAACCCATCCTTTTAAAAACATAGATTAAACTAAGATGTGAAGCAAGGCATGTAGCTGAAGATGCAGTCTTGTTGGTGAATTAGAAGGGGGAGGAAAAACCCTTGCTGGCTGGGGAATTCTGGGAGTTGAAGTCCACACATCTGAAGGTTGTCATGCTGGCTGGGGAATTCTGGGAGGTGAAGTCTACGTATCATAAGGTTGAAGTCCACACATCTGAAGGTTGTCGTGCTGGCTGGGGAATTTAGAGAATTAAAATCCATACATCTTAAGTTTAAAGCCCACAGAGCTTACGATTGTCATGATGGCTGAAGAATTCTGGAAGTCCCTACATTTTCAAGTGGCCATGGTTGAGAAACTCAGGAGTGTGTGGTGGGCTAGAGGTGGAGTTCTCGCCTCGCAATCTGGAGGCTGTGAGTTTGATCCTAGGTAGAGGCAGATATTTCTCTCTCTCTGTGCACCATGAGAATATATCTGCTGAATAAAATTCTGCATTGGTGACAGGAAAGGGATCCGGCCAGTAAACACTCAGCTCCATTCAGTTGCCCAGACTCCACTCTGCAAGGGATTATGGGGTTGTTAAAAGAGGATGATGATGATGGTGGTTGAGAAACACCATTTTAAGGTATCAAGAGATGCCTTGAGTTGACATCCCCATCATTTTCTTCAAGTTACTTTTCCTCCTTATAGATACATAACTATTCACTTGTGACACCTGAACTTTTCCAAAAGCAGAAACAGATGTTCATGAGAGATAAAAAGAGAGGAGATTATGCAATAAGATTGAGCGGTCTTTTGTAGTTAAGTGCATTGAAGCTTAATCAAGAGACGAAGGTAGATATCTCTCATTCATTGTTTTTCAATCATTTCTGATCAGTGTTAGAATGACAGCTTGAAAGCTTATTTTTCCACAGGGAACATTTTATTAATTCCAACCAATTGTGTGTTTGTGTGGTTTTCCTCAAGGAAACAGTAAAACATGACAAGTATTTTTGTAAATGAAAGCAGTCAGAAAACATCTGTTGAAAGTGATAATGTCTAAGTAGTTTTGCTGTTGCTCTGAAAAAGAGATTAATTTTTCATTGTCCTCCAGTTAAGATGAGAATTGCTTACCCAGAACTACTGATGAAAAACATCACATGGAGCTCCAGATCATAAAAATTGGATGTGGATGGGAACATCAAATGGATCTCTAAATTTTGGAGAACAGAGAGATTCTATTCCCCTAACCTTTTCAGCGATGTTCTTACTTTAATAAATCATCACGTATGACCAAGACTTTTTGATATCCAGAATGGAAGTTAAGATGTGATCTGTTCTATGGACCCAAAATTAATTGGTCCAGTAGTTGAATCTTTATTTAACAGTGGTGAAAAGGTCATCTTCTGTAGAGATTAGAGGAGCAGGCTGTTCTAAAAGGAAGAAAGCAGTCTTGAGTGGCACTTTCTCATCTTTGCTCATGCTACCAAACCTCGTGGGATGACAGTCTCATATCTGTGTCATATCACAGGGGTCAAACCTGGCTCCATAACTTGGTTGTGCTTCTGTCTTCTGGAAAGTAGAGTTGATATCTCCAGCCAATGATTAGGGAAAGGAAATACTTATCGGATGAATGTTCCATTGAATCAGTTCTTCAACTCTCTGATCCTTCTGAGAAGTGTAGAAGACACCAACGATTGAGAGGGAGAGATGCTGATCAAGAATAATCAATTCTTTGATTAAGAACTGGTGATATTTATGAGAGGAGGGGCACCCTTTGTGTGGGGACTTTGCTTCAGGAAAGGATTGAATGAAGTAAAATTGTGAAGTCGCACCGACCTCTACATCTAAGAAATCGGAGTTGCTACAATGACATTGAAGACCAACTTGTCCTGCAACCTTATGAACGGTCTGATTCTTTGTACCTGACATTAATAGCAATAGCACTTAGACTTATAGACCGCTTCATAGTGCTTTACAGCCCTCTCAAATGATTTACAGAGTCAGCATATTGTCCCCAACAATCTGGGTCCTCATTTTACCCACATCAGAAGGATAGAACTTGGAAGGCTGAGTCAACCTTGAGCCTGGTGAGATTTGAACTGCCAAATTGCAATCATTTGGCAGTCAGCAGAAGTAGCCTGCAGTACTGCACTCTAACCACTGTTCATGGAAAAGAAAGGAAAGGAAAGGAAAGAATAGCAATAGCACTTAGAATTATATACTATTTCACAGTACTTTACAGCCCTCTCTAAGCAATTTACAGAATCAGCCTATTAATCCCAACAATCTGGGTCCTCATTTTACCCACCTCGGAAGGAGGGAAGGCTGAGCCAACCTTGACCCTGGTGGGATTCGAACTGCCAAATTGCAATCAGCTGGCAGTCAGCAGAAGTAGCTTGCAGTACTGCACTCTAACTGCTGCTCATCAACCTAATTAGCCTAGAAGATTTATTCAAGCCTATACAGAAGAATCTGGTCAACTAAAGTTCGGCATTAAATTGGTACCAGATAAGAGTCAATGGAATTCAGGAGGGCTTAGGCTTGGACCCTTTGTGAGAATGTAACAACTCTAAGCTGATGGCATGCTTAACTCCACCCTCCAGCTCTTCCTGCTCTTCTCCTACAATACATGAAGTAACTTCCAACAAACAGTTGGTGCCTGCAAAGAAACCCCCTCCTCTACTTCTTGTAATTCTGGTGCCATTGTGGCCATATTTCTCATATGTCTATTTATGTGGTTCCTGCCTAGAGGTAATCATGTAGCTCTGGCTAGAAACAGAATACTGGGTTAAGTAGACAGGCACTTGTTTTTCAAACCCCTTTTTCTGGGAGAGGGCGGGAAGGAGATGACAGCTGATCAATAGGCTAGAAGAAGCCAACCAATATTCTAGGGGAAAAACCAGCAAAACAGTGTTTCTGGCAGTTCACGAGAAAATGAATTATCTCCTGGCGGAGATAAAGTTCATCCATCTTTCCATTCAACCTGGGCTTGTGGCAGGGTTAGTTGGGAGTTGATCTTGCCTGGGCCGCCCGTCATGTTTCTGCTTTGACCTTCTGCAAAATCTAGTTTTGACTTAAATGTCAAGGAACTGTTGAGATGGAAGCATTGGAGAAGCGCATCTGGGAAGTATTGATAGGTATCAACAAGGAGTTTTAATGCTGTTGTGGTTGTTGCCAAGTGAGAGAGAGATCTGATCTTTGAAATTTGTTTCGGCTTTTTTTTTTTTTTTGCTTTTCTGCGTGATCCCCAACAGCTCTGGCACCCATTTTTGTAAGCTGTTGAGAATCGAGGAAGACAGACTATAACTCACAGCTCATAGATTACAGCCTGAAAGAATGTCTGTGTTCTTTTCGGCAGGGATCCCGATAATACTTTCCTCTTACAGCGTGTGTGCCCTGAATTTGATTTTAAAAATGAACTAGGTGGATCAAGGGACGCGGTGGCTCAGGGGCTAAGAAAGGATTAGAAAGGTCGGCAGTTCGACGGTTCGAATCCCTAGCACCGCATAACAGAGTGAGCTCCCGTTACTTGTCCCAGCTTCTGCCAACCTAGTAGTTCGAAAGCACACACAAAAAAATGCAAGTAGAAAAATAGGGGCCCCTTTGGTGCGAAGGGTGCATTTCTCCGTGCACCTTTGGCGGTTAGCCTTTGGTGGTTAGCCATGCTAGCCACATGACCGTAGAGACGTCTTTTGACCGCGCTGGTTCTTTGGCTTTGTAATGGAGATGAGCACCGCCCCCTAGAGCCGGAAACTACTAACATGGATGTGCTAGGACAGCGGTAGGGAACCTTGGCTCTTTTATCACTGATGGACTTCAGCTCCCAGAATTCCTGAGTGAGCCATAAACGTTTCCCCATCCCTGGCCTAGTGGTTTTTCAGTTGTGAGGGAAATCAATTTTTGACTTGAATGGGACTGTTTAATATACAAATGTAGGACATATAAAGAATATTGATCATTCAAGTCAAAAATTAGGACATTTGTATATTGAATAATCCCATTCAAATCAAAAATTGATTTCCCTCACAACTGAAAAACCACTAGGCCAGGGATGGGGAAACGTTTATGGCTCACTCAGGAATTCTGGAGTTGAAGTCCATAAGTGATAAAAGAGCCAAGGTTCCCTACCACTGTGCTAGGGGAACTTTTATCTTTACCTAGGTAGATCAACCCACTAAAGAAGACTTTGTCAGGCTGGAGTTTTTGTTGTTGTTGTTGTTGTTGCACTCGTGTCAGAAGCATCGTGGCACTTCTGGGTTGAAAGGATTAGCTGATGGCATCATTGTTGGCCTAGGAGAGTGGTGCGGTGGCCCAGAGATGGAGCTATCACCTCATCCGGACTCTGTGAATTCAATCTTAGGTAGAGGCAGATATTTCTGTCTCTGGGCACCATGCAAATATATCTGCTGAACAAAACTCCATATCGGTGACAGGAAGGGCATCCGGCCAGTAAACACTCTGCTAGCTCCATTCAGTTGCCATGACTCCAACCCACAAGGGAGTATGGGATTGTTAAAAGATGATGATGATGATGATCACCGTTGGCCTGGGGATGCCCAGTTGGGGATTCCTTTCATGTCCCCAGCAGGAGCTGGAGTGAAGGGTGAGAGCTCAACCCTGACTCATGTCAGCTCTTGGATCTCGAACACAGACTTACTAACCTTCTGCCCAGTGTCCCAATCAGGTGAGCCACCATGTTCCATGTCAGACTGGTGATGTCAGCCTTGTAGGGTAGTCCAGAAAGGAAACACACCCAGATGAACTAATTCTACTTTGTTGTGAGGTTACACTGATAGAATCTTGTGAGTCTGAATGTACCTTTCTCTCCCACTTCCTCACCTTTACAGCTCAAGAAACTAGGGAGGGTTTCTTCTGAAGGGTTTGCCATACTCCATTCCTTTTGTGAGCTACATTGCCTCTTATCTGATTGGTCCTTTTTGGAGACCATGAGTTCTACTCTTGCCTTAAACATTCAAGATGGCTGGATGACTTTGGGCCAATCACCAGGAGATGTTGAATTCCCACCGCAAAGGCAACTAGGTGACTTTGGGCCAATCACTAGGAGATTCTGATTTCTAGTCCCGCCTTACACATAAAAGCCAGATGAATGACTTGGGTCAATCACTAAGAGACAGTGAGTTCTAATCCTGCCTTAGGCATAAAAGCCAGCTGGGTGACTTTGGGCCAATCACCGAGTTAAACCCACTGTGCATTCCTGCCTCTTCTCGGTGCCTCATTGAAATCCCTATTTTCAGCTAAGCTTGGGGGAAAAAGAGACCGTTCCATTTACACCTCCGATATTCTCAGTTCTTTGACTTGTCATAAATAACTTTGTCCCCCTGTCAAAATAGGAAAGCAGAACAGGAAGGAAGACGGCTCCTTCTCTGCCCTATTAGAGAGTCAAAAAGTAAACAGCCAGACCATTAATTCAGATCCCGATCGATGAATTCCCATCTATTCTAGCCTCTGGTACTTGCTGGCATCTGTGCTTATCCTTAACATTTCTACATTGTTTGGAATATTGCTCCCTTTATTCCCCTATATTGCATTTTTATTGCTCAAGTCAGGGATATTGTGGACAAAATCATTACAACATTTGTCCTTTCGACTCTCCATTCTGTTTGCTGATCCCGAAACTGAGCCAACATGCAAAGATGGACTTTCAAAATGAACAATTTTGTTGAGTTCCTAATGACTTGTTTATGTTTATGTTCTAGAAAAGGATGACAGATGTGCACCAAAGTATTACTGAGTCTTCCATAATGTCCTCTAAATTCTGTTTTTCTCGAAGAACCATCAGCTTAGTCTAGCAAATCTGGTCCTTACTCAGATTTGGCTTCATGGAGAGACCGATGTTATCCACTGACCTGCATCCTAACAGTGTCAAGTGAGGGTCCCCTCCTTGGTCTCAGAATGGCTGTTGCATTCTTGGGGATAACAGTGTTGTGTTGAAAACAAACCTAACCCAACATAAGTTTCATGGAATTTACCTGCTAAAAGTGTTCATTCAGCAGCAAATAAGCTTGCTTAGGGTTCCAATGTTCTTAAATAACTACAAGTAGTCCATGACGTACAACAGTTCATTTAGTGACCGTACAAAGTTACAACAGCACTGAAAAAAGTTGAATAGAATAGAGCTGGAAGGGACCTTGGAGGTCTTCTAGTCCAGCCCCCTGCTCAAGCAGGAAAACCTATACCATCTCAGACAAGTGGCTATCTGGTTTCTTCTTAAAAACCTCCAGTGATGGAGTGCCCACTGATTTCTGGAGGCAAGCTGTGATGACCCAGGACATGGCACAAAAGCAACAAACTCACAAAAATAGATAAAGTCCCTTTAATACCTCCAACTTGGCCCCCAATGTCCAGTTATCATTGGCTGGAGAAAAAACTCTCCCAAGAACAGTTTTTAAAGGGAAGAAATTCCATCCAAACCCAAAGTACATATAAAGTATAAATAAAAACCAACACAAACCACAGCTGCAGCCATTAACAAGACAGGGCAGGATAAGGAATTGAAGATGTCAAAAGATAATGAAACATACACACTTGGGAGGACGCCAGAACTCAGATAAGACTTGACAAACCAAAATAATTTCACGCTTTGCTTCCAGTCTGCCCTTTTAAACAGTCTTCCCAGCTGCAGCCAATGAAGGGGATCAGGGCCCTTTCCTCCCCCATAAACCACATAACTCACATTGCTCCCTTCTCCATTCCTCCCTGCGTGCCCTAGGATGAAGAGAGAGTGGGCCTGGACCTTCCTCTGAATGCCCAGCCAGACTGTGCCCTTCCCCAGTTTCCTTCACAGCCACCAGAACCACACTCCCACTCCCTGTCAGCTGTTCCTCCTCTCCCTCAGAATCAGATTCCAACAGCGACATGACACAATCTATTCTACTGGTTCAGTTGTCCTCACTGTTAGGAAGTTTTTCCTTAATTCCAGGTTGCTTCTCTCCTTGATTAGTTTCCATCCATTGTTTCTTGTCCTGCCCTCCGGTGCCTTGGGGAATAATTTGACCCCCTCTTCTTTGTGGCAGCCCCTCAAATACTGGAAGACTGTATCCTGTCGCCTTTAATTCTTCTTTTCTTTAGACTAGCCAAACCCAAACCCAAAGAGACTTATGACCATTTTCCAGACTTACAACCTTTGCAGCATCCTCACGATCATGTGATTAAAATTCAGACCCTTGGCCGCAGGTTCATATTTATGATGTTTGCAATGTCTGGGGTCACATGATCTCCTTTTGTGACCTTCTGACAAGCAAAGTCAATGAGTTAGCCAGATTCACAACCGTCTTAATTTATAATTTATCAACTGCAGTGATTCACATAACAATTGTGGTAAGAAAGGATGTAAAATGAGGCAAAACTCGCTTAACCAATGTCTCACTTAACAGCAGAAATGTTGGGCTCAGCTGTGGACTACCTATATTTAGAATATAGAATACAATAGAATAATAATAGAATAGACTCTATCCTATTATTATTCTATAATAGAATAGAATAATAAGATTGGAAATAACAGTGGAGATCTTCTAGTCTAACCACCTGATTGAATAGAATAAAATAGAATTCTTTATTGGCCAAGTGTGACTGGACACACAAGGAATTTGTCTTGGTGCAAATGCTCTCAGTGTACATAATAGAAAAGATACATTCATCAAGAATCAAGAATCATAAGATACAACGCTTAATGATAGTCATAGGGTATGATAAGCAATCAAATCATACTAGAAAATGGTCAATATAAATTGTTAGGATACAAGCCACAAACTTACAGTAGTACAGTCACAAGTGGAAGGGGATGGGCGATAAGAAGGGATGAGAAGGTTAATAGTAATAGTAGTGCAGACTTTGCAAATAGTTGGACAGTATTGTGGGAATTATTTGTTTAGCAGAGTGATGGCGCTCAGGGAAAAACTGTCCTTGTGTCTAGTTGTTCTGGTGTGCAGTGCTCTATAGCGTCGTTTTGAGGGAAGGAGTTGAAACAGTTTATGTCCAGGATGTGAGGGGTCTAGATATTTTCACAGCCCTCTTTTTGACTCGTGCAGGATACAGGTCCTCAATTGAAGGCAGGTGGGTAGTAATTGTTTTTTCTGCAATCCTAATTATCCTCTGAAGTCTGTGTCTGTCCTGTTGGGTTGCAGAACCAAACCAGACAGTTATAGAGGTGCAGATGACAGCAGACTCAATAATTCCTCTGTAGAACTGGATCAGCAGCTCCTTGGGCAGTTTGAGCTTCCTGAGCTGGCGCAGAAAGAACATTCTTTATTGTGCTTTTTTGATGACGTTTTTGATGTTAGGTGTCCATTTTAGGTCATGTGATATAGTAGAACCTAGAAATTTGAAGGTCTCTATTGTTGATACTGTGTTGTCTATCGTAGTATTGTAAGAGGTGGGTAGTATGGGAGGCTTTCTTTGTCTTTCAGAACTAGTTCTCAGCTCAGCCTTGAATGACATCGGGCTCTAGCTAACATTCAATGGTATTCAATGGTAAAAAAAAGGAATGTTCTACTTTTAGGCAAGAAAAATGGAATGCACAGGTACAGTATATGTGGTGCTTGCTCAATAGTGGTGACTGTGAGAGGGATCTTGGAGTCCGAGTGGACAATCACTTAAATATGAAGCAGCAGTGTGCTGCAGCTGGGTAAAAAGCCAACACAGTTGGCTGCATAAACAGGGGTAGAATCAAGATCACTTGAAGTGTTAATACTATTTTATAAGGCCTTGGTAAGGCCACACTTGGATTACTGCATCCAGTTTTGGACACCACGATGTAAAGAAGATGTTGAGACTCAGAATGCAGAGAATACAGACAGTTAAGGGACTGGAGGCTAAAACATATAAAGAATGGTTGCAGGAATTGGATATGTTTAATTTGATGAAAAGAAGGACCAGAGGTGACATGATAGCAGTCTTCCAATATATCAGGGGCTGCCAGAGAGGAGAGGGTCAAGCTATTCTCCAAAGCACCAGAGGGCAGTATAAGAAGCCATGGGTAGAAACTAATCCAGGAGAGAAGTAACTTAGAACTAAGGAGAAATTTCCTGACAGTTGAAACAATTAATCAGTGGAACAGCTTCTCTCCAGAAGTTGTAAATGCTCCAACGCTAGAAGTTTTTAAGAAGAGATTGGACAGGCATTTGTCTGAAGTGGTGTAGGATTTCCTGCCTAAGCAGGGGGTTGGACTAGAAGACCTCCCAGATCCCTTCCAACTCTGTTATTCTATATATTCTATATTCCATCTAGTAGCTTGGAGAATATATTTTCTTTTATTATTCGGACTGAAATTCTTGAGTTTGGCATTGATAAAGCTGAGAATAGTTGCACCAGCCACTGCTACTGTTGTATATTAGAACTGAATTACAGCCTTCAGTTTGGAGAAGAGTTTCTGTGGATAAATAAAAAGAATATGGAAATTGCTTTGGGAAGGGGAAGAAGAAAAAAAAGCTGTGTTGGCAAATACACACACATGCACACCGAAATTCTTTCTCCCTAAAATGCTTCGCTTTTCAATACATTTCTTTAGCGAGGTAATTTTCTCTGCTTAACCAATAAGAAGATGAGCATTTTCCCATCTTCTGCTTCAGGTTGTGGATTAAATCACTGTGTATGATTGCTGAGTTAACTGGGCTGGGCTGATCTACATTTTGAAGCCTGATCCTGAGAACACCAAAGCAAGGCGTGAGCTGAAAGGGGGTTTGCATCCCTGATCTGTTTAAAAGATAAAGTAGTGATAGCTCTACTGGTATTTTTTTCTGGGGAGACTGGCCTATCAGGGCAACCTGATCTACCCAAATACAGACAGAGCATACTGCAAAGGTGGTATTCAGCCAGTTCTGATCAATTCTGGAGAGCCAGTAGTGGAAATCTTGAGTAGTTCAGAGAACCAGCCAATCCCACCTCTGACTGGCCCCGCCCCCATCTCTTCTCTGCCTCCCATTGAGTCCCAGCAGAGCGGCTGGGTCTCCTTCGGTTGCCCTGCACAGGAAAACAGAGCTGGAAAGCAGGTTAGTGGGGTGGGGAGGTAAGGGAGAGTTTGCAAGATCCTTCCCCTGCCACGCCCACCAAGCCCTGTCATGCCCACCAAGCCACACCCACCAGAACCGGTAGTAAAAAAAATTGAATCCCACCACTGGCATACTGCTTCCCCTTTTGCCGTTCAGCCGCAGTCCAGGAGCCTTTGCAGGCAGTCGCTTTCGCCACAAACTATTTTTGTGTTGAATTGATATTTACCAACAAAGAAATAAAGGGAGACTTGTATAGATTTATTTCAAGCTATTTAACTCTCATCAGCTAGCCATCCCCTTCTGGGATTCGATCCTGGGCTACTTGCATATTAGGGAGATGTCTTAGCCTCTAAGCCATGGGCTCTCCTTGCTTTGTTGGCTATACCAGGGGGGAGATTCAGTGTTTTCTCTGGTGAGACTGGTCTTTCAGGGCAACCTGGTCTACCCAACTATGGGAGGGAGCATAACGGCTTCCACTTTCACCTTTCATCCCCAATCCAGGAGCCTTTGCAGGCAGTCACTTTTGTGACAAACTATTTTTGTGTTGAATTTATTTGAATTTAGTCTATCCAAATATTGCACAGAGCGTACTGCTTCTGCAAGGAGATCCTGTGGTGTGGAGTTAAATATGCAAGTAGCCCAGGTTCAAATCCCACAAAAGCTAGTTGATGAGAGCTAAATAGCTTGAAATAGATCTATACAAGTCTCCCTTTATTTCTTTGTCAGTAAATATCAGTTCGACACAACTCTACTGGTAGTCTTTGACTTACAATCACAATTGGGAGCTGAGTCACTTCTGATTTTACCATCCTTTTTGTCATGATTGTTAAGTCAATCCAATTCCTCCAATGACTTTTGGTTGTTAGAAGTCGGTTGGATCTGGACACTAGATTATGAATGGATGGATTGTGCAATGAGTTAGGTATCTTTAGCCTAATGAAGGGAAGCCTCAGTGGAGACATGATAGCTATCTTCCAATACTTGAAGGGCTGTCACAGAGAAGAGCTATTCTCCAAATCACTAGAAGAAGCAATGGATGGAAGCTTATCAGAGAGAGATCCAACCTAGAACTTTCCCATCAGGGAGAACATGGTGGAATGGCTTGCTTCCAGAAGTTGTGGGTGCTTTATTGTTGGACATTTTCAAGAAAAGATTGGCCAACCATTTGGGATGGAATAAGGACTCCTGCCTTGGGCAGGGGGTTGGACTCAAAGACCTCCAAGTTTCCTTCCCTTTCATATGATTCTATGAAAATATCAAGAGCCTAAATAGAGGACTCAAAAACCTCCAAGGTCTATTCTAGCCCTAGGTTTCTATGATTCTATGAAAATATCAAGAGCTGAAACAGAGGATTTGACCAGTTTCTGTTCAGAGCTCTCCAAGGTACTGAACCAGTTTTTGCTCATCTACAAATATAAAATGTGGTAGGTGATTGGACCTCCTGTCTTTTCTGTTCATGCATGCAATGTCACAGCGGGGCTTCCATTGCAATGCTGCACCTATGGCTTTGCAGATTTTGATCCTTCTTGCTCCTGAGACTTACAGAATCCCAACTGGGAAAGTCTACATTATCCAACTGGGGGAAAGCTTCATTGTCTTCCCAGAAGTCTTTTGTGAATTCATCTATCACAACCTTCTAAATGATATCTTGACCTGAAACAGTTATCTAGCTTAGGGCATAAACCTGTAGGGTGGAAAATTCAGTTTCATTAGATTATAATTTGTTTTTAGTTGGCAGGTTTCCTATTGATACAGAGAAAAAGGGGGAAATGTAAAAATAGTAGCTATTTTTAAAGAAGCAAATCTCCTTCCCTGCGCCTTCCTAAAGAGGCTGTCTTTCTTAATTGTATCCATTTTCTGCAACTTTAAAGCCCTTAAAGTGATGCTTTTTCTCTGACTCTTTTGTTTTCTGCATTCTCAGCCCGAGAATGGCACATCAGGTGAATACTAAAAAGCAAAACAGCTTCTCAAAGGAAGAAAGAGATGGCACCAGAGTTAGGTTAGCTTCCATCTAAAAAAAAACACCACTGAGTTCCTTTTGTAAAAGTTTTGGGCCAACAAATTTAAGGAAATTTGAAGCAAGCAAGAGGAAACTGTCAAAGGCTTGAAGCCAAAAGGTTGAAGGGATTGATGCCATCTTTCCTTTTAAGCAGGAGGGAGAACAAAATTGTTTCGTGCCACCATTTTTATGCATTGAGAAGAAATTAATATTGAGCTGACCGATGGTGACAAGAGAGGTGGTTTGAATTGGATGAGGGGAGACCTAGATATTTTTATGACTTGGTATCCCATCTACTCAGAGAGAACTTTTGATACTTTTGGGGTGTTTTTTTTCAGGAGGCAACTTGACTTTCTTGGTTTTTTTTCTTTTGAAGACATTTCGCTTCTCACCCAAGAAGCTTCTTCGGCTCTGACTGGATGGTGGGGAATGGAAGGATTTATACTCCTTGCAGACAGCTGATCATTTGCATCCTTTTAGAGGGTTCTTGAAACACTTATCTGTGTCCTCAGGGTCACCTGAGTGGTACTCCTGGTTCCTGCAGTCTGCAATTCTTTTTCCTTTGGAAATCCGTTCCTACTCCCACTCCATTCCAAGGGTGTTCATCTCAAATTGTATAGCTAAAAGTCTGTAGAGATTCTCATTCATCCAGGTCATGGTGCTTTTTTCAGGAGACAATGGGGCTTTCTTGTTTTTTTCTCTTGAAGATGTTTCACTTCTCATCCAAGAAGCTTCTTCAGCTCTGACAGGATGGTGGGGAATGGAAGGATTTACTGTATATTCCTTGCAGACAGCTAACCATTTGCATCTTTTTAGAGGGGTGTCAAGGCACTTGGAGGTTCATCTGTGTCCTCAGGCTCACATGAGTAATGCTCCTGGTTCCTGTAGTCTGAAAAAAAACAGGGAAGTCCAGTTGCCTCCAGAAAAAAGCACTTCTGGGACACATTCTGGTGAGAGAGAAATTTCCTGAGGATGGAGGTCCAAAAGCTCAAAAGATTAATCCTCTGGTGACAGTAACCAACCCAGATTGGATCCTTAGTGGAGAGTCTTGGAGATTATCTGAATTGAATGATGGATTTTCAGACATTGTGGAAACATTCTGGACTTGCAACGATCCCCCCTCGTCTCACTTGCCTTCTCCTTTCTGCCTCCCTCACCTATTTTATGGATGGTCCTAAAATGTGATGAAGATGTGTTGTCCTGACTCCAACTTGGTTCCGTGATGATATCACATGGTTGCACAATATTGTGAAGTCCATTCAGAGTAAGAACAATGCAGTTAAGTGTTCTGTCCTAGTTAAAAACAAACAAAAGGGATTGCCAGCTTCAAAATCTAGCCAGGGACAACTCATCCACTGAGTTGAAATTTTGCAAAGGGAAAGGGGTAAAGATGAAGCATCTTTCAAGTTGACCTTCAGTTAAATTGATTTGATGGATGATTCCAGGTAGGTTGCAGCTCAGATGGATGGGGGAGAGGTGACAGTTGATTGCTTAATGGTGATGATTCCCCCCCCTCAAGCCAATTGCTAGAAGAGGAATACAGTTTCTCCAACTCACTGTAACAGATTTAAACAGATAATTTTGCTTTCTCCTTAACTGTCCTGGCCACTTTCCCCAATACATTTTACCTAAAAATCCCAACACTCAGACTTTCACTATATACTCCCGATATTTATTGATAGTTGCTTAGAAATGATGCCATTTTACTTGCTTAAAGACAAATGTTATTTTGATTTGTAATCTCTCTGTTCTTTCTTTTCCAATTGTTCATGATGTGTTGTTGTTTCGCTGGTTGTCTAGATCTTTTTTTAAACCGTTCTTTGCCATCCTGTCTAGTCTAAAACCTCTTCTCTGTTTCTTTTCATCCAGAAGCAACAATAATAACATGTTCAGTGAAGTTGTGCGACTGAATTTTGAAATTGCCAGCTTCAGCAGCCTTTCGGGAACCCAGCCAATATCCTGGCAAGTGGAATATCCTCAGAAGAAGATGACAGAGATGGCCCTTTCTGAAATTTTCATTTGCCAAAAGGATCTAGTAGCGATTGTCCCACTAGCAATGGTAAGAGATCCTTAGTTGATATTCCTAACCAAATTTCCAAAAGATTTGTTGTGCTCTTGCATTGCTTTCATGGGAACTTTGAAATTTCTTCATTACTTTTCCTAAAAATAATATGCCTACCCTCCAAGATGTTTGGAGAGCAATGTCTTCCTAACATTCTAGTAAACATAGGTCAACGAATGGTTTATTGCCAGATGATCACTCAAGACCAACATTTCAGTAGACTGGAGATCTGCTGAAGTCCATCGTTCTAATCATGACACCATATTGAATGCAACTATTCAACCAAGAGGTGGCTTTAATATTTTGAAATAGCAATGCCAAGTAATATGGTGTTAATGAACTGATCCCTAATCTTGAGCATTAATGCAGTCACTATGACTTTAGTTTGGCAAGATTCTGTCTATCAGTGAGGAACAATAAAGGAAACTGCCTAAAAGAACTTCAGCAAATGGTTCTTGATTTGGGAGCCTGATAGTATTTGCATTTTGGCATGCTGTAAGACCAACCATGGATTTTATCCATTATGTGAATTGTGTCTTCATGTTAATCCATACTGCGATTAGTCTGAGCATTCTATGGTTATAGGAACCCAACAATTACGTTCCATTAAATCTGTTAAATGTATGAACTTCCATGGTTTAAGAGTCGACTCAAAACTGGTTCTCACTGATCCATCTCCAATCCTTCACCATTATGCACTTCAGTTCTCTTATAAAGATGAACCTCTTTCCAATCGACTTTTCCAAGCCACATGAAATAGTTGAGCTAACATCATGTTACCTGGTCATTAACCAGTTTTGCCTTTACCATGATACACTCTGAACATGAGAAGAAGTGAAAGCCACATGGTCAAATATCTGGGCAACATGATCCTTGGGGGTAAACAAAATACAAACAGAAAGAGAAGAGCTTTGATATACACCCACACAAATGTCTATGGAGCACTCCAAGTACTTTTGGTTCAACCCTAGTCAAAAGAAGCAAGCGAGGCCAGTTCTGCAGAGCTGATGCTAATCAGAAGTTAATAATAAGTCCTTCATCTGGGAACGTTAAAAGGATTTGGTGATGCTTGGCCAATAAATTATAAATAGACCTGAAACTATTACCGGGTTGTTTCCTAAAAATACACTTTGAATTGCCTTCTTAGGTGTGCATATGTCTGTTCTCTGCCAAGCCATATCACCGAGGTTGCCACAGCCTGTAAGGCAACCGGCTAATAGCATCAAGGTGAATAAAGGAGCCGATGCTTAGAATTTTCTTTTTTATTCTTTTCTTTTTTTCTTTTTGTGAAAAAATAAAATAAAATAAAATGCTGGCAGGATCAGACAAGGTAAAAGTACATTTGCTCTTCTTTTCTTCTGCTAACTCTGCAGCTTCAGCCAGCCCCTTATTTTGCTGTCGTTATTTTTTAATTTCTTCTTCATTTGTGCGTTAATCTCCCGCCGAGCTGATTACCTGACAATTCCTTGGCTCGGAATTGCAGGGTGAGAAAAACAGGAGCTTCAAAGGAAAAAAAAAGTTTGAGGCTGCCATCTGCTCAGATATATCCAAATCAGCTCTGTGAGTTTGGAAGCTAAAAAAAAAAAGGAAAGGAAAGAAAATTCATTCCAACTTGCCATGGGGAAAGATAATAATAATCAAGGAACAGTTTTGGGATTCTTATGATGGTGATGGTGGTTGGTCACACAGTCAGTCAGATGTTCTGACTGGACTTGGCATTGTTGTCTACCTATTGAGTCCTTCCCAAGGACCTGGGACAGGGAGGATGGTGTTATTTGATGTGTTAAAAAGTCTTGTCGCAGGATGTAAGCTATTCCAAGTGAAGCTGCCTTTTGCAATTGACTGATGGGGGATTTTGTCAATGGATGAGAAGTGAAATGTCTTCCAAGAAAAACAAGAAAGTCCAGTTGCTTCTTGAAAGTCCAGTTGCCTCTTTAGGACAACTATGACCTGGAGGACTGAGAATCTCCCTAGACAAGTAGTATCAAAAGGAACTTTTACACAGAAACGGGGATTACAGAGAAGTCAAATGGAATCTGAAGTTCTCACAAAACGTTAAGGTATTCTTTCCAATTCACCCCTCCTCCCCAAAGGTATTTTGAGAACTCTGAGGTGTTAGGTTGATGGCAATTCATTCCCAGGATGCAGTGACCTTGGTGTCAGGTTAGAACTGGCTGGGAGGAAGTCCATCTGTCTTCAAGGTAGTCCCTTTCCCTGAATCCCACCCAGTTATAGCAAAAGCCAAAGCATGTAGAGAATGCAACCCCTATAACCTCCTCTCCCTCTCCTCCATCAGAATGGCAGTGTCCCAGAAGGTCCCCTTCAGTGCTCCAGTTGCTTTGGACAATGACTATTGACCCTATCTTTCCTTTCTTTTGCTACAATCGTTCTACTCTTATCCAGTTCTTTCTCTTCTATTTTGTTGTTTCCAGGTACTGTTGCATCTACTATCCAGACTAGTATATTTGTTATTATTATTATTATTATGGTTGGTTGCCCAGTCAGCCAGGTATTCAGGCTGGATTTGGCATTTTTGTCCACCTATTGAGTCCTTCCCAAGGACCTGAGATTATGCAGATGTGGAGGTTTGATGGTGTTAGAGCTATCATTGCAGGATGTCAGCTATTCAAAATCAAGCTGCCTTTTGCAATTGACTGATAGAGATTGTGTCAATGCCCATGGCATTCAGGGCCCATGTTCAAGTGTTTCTGAGGTCTCTGTCCATCTAGGGATCTCAGAGTCAACTGGTAGACCAATGAAGCTTCTTCTCTTTTCTCACCATTCACAAGTTTGTCCATCAACCTGAGTCAAGGCCACTCCCCAGATTTAGCAGTGATGAATGGAACATGGTGACTTTTTAAGAAGCATTTTAAGGTGGAGAATAATTCAATCCAGATAAGTCTTCTATTTGGAGAGCCAAGTGTTGCAGAGCTGGCGGCAGATTCAGATAATGAGAAGGTTGGGAAGGAATATGGGCCAGTCCTGGAGTCTGGGGAAGGCTCTGATGTGTACTCTGTGTTGGAGACAGAGTTGGGGCCAAGGCCGTCCGACAGTTATCAGCTGCCTTCAGAGTCGGAGATCAGTGGGGCAGAAAAACAGCTGGAGCCTGTTCCAGATGTGCACATGCACAGAGCTGTCAGGAGAAGGGAACAGTTAAGGAACAAGGGTCAACTCAGGAGTAAAGGCACAGATGAATGGCCCCTCCCACAGGGAATAAATAGGAGTGAAAGGGGATGGTGTTTGCAGGAGACAATTAGTTCATTTAATTAGTGTGAAGATTTGTTTGTGATTCACAGAGACTCCTTGCCACGTATTTCCTTGTACAGCATTGCACTTGGAAGCTATTGGCCTGGCAACTCTCCAAGCCTGATAAGATCTGTGGTTAAAATTCACCCTTGAAAGATTGTTTGCCAGGACTTCTTGGATGGGAATGATGGGAATTCACATTAGCCAAATAAAAAGGGGTTTTGTCAGGACAAGGAATCTGCTTCGTGATTTTTTTGAAGTCTAGGAACACCAAGCTTCTGGGCATTCCGTGTTGCCTTTTTGTGGTGCAACCCACAAAAAAAAAAAAAAAAATCTCAAAATCTCTTTTGTGCTGCAACCTGCAAAATCTTCACAATGCGTTTTTGTGGTGCAGCCCAAAGTAAAAATTGCTAGATGATGGTCAACCACAAAACCAAGCCAGGCAGAGAATGCATCAAAAATGGCAAAATTAAAGTAATAGCTTTGCTGAGAGGCATCTCTGTTTATTTATTTACATGTGGGAGATTATGATGATGTGAGGGAGGAGGAGAATTCACTGTGCCAGAGCTGTGATTTGTAAAACAGACAGACCTGAGCAATTTGTCACTGTGTTTTTTTTTTTAATAACTTGAGGCCTCCTTCTTTCCTGGTAAGTCCTTTCCCCCTCTTTAGCGGGTGGAATATTAAGGTTTACCGTATTTTATTCCTGATGCTTTTTCAAAGCTCATAAGTGCATTAACCTGGCTTTTCAACAGCCTAAGCCTGTTTGAACAGTGGCAGGATCTAATTGGGAAAGCCAGATCTATTTGTGTTCAGTTCGGCTCGCCTTCAATCCAATCCAGCTGAATAATTTACAAAGACACACTTACATAAGGCCCAAGTACGGATATATACAACTTTTCTCCTATATGCATGCTCACATGTAACATTTCCAGACAGAGACTTAAGGATCTTCAGGCCAGCATCTTGCCATATAAACACTTTCATTCTTTTCAGTGGCTTTTTTTCCTCAAATGTCCGTTTTTGGAATTTCACAAAATTGCAATAAATTTTGCTTTCAGATTCTAAGCATACATATATACCCACATACATGCATGCATGCATGCATGCATACATACATAGTCTTTTTATGACCCCGTAATCCCTTACTTAGCTCAGTGGCTAAGATGCTGAGCTTGTCGATCAGAAAGATCGGCAGTTCGGCGGTTCGAATCCCTAACACCGTATCATGGAGTGAGCTCTCGTTACTTGTCCCAGCTTCTGCCAACCTAGCAGTACAAAAGCATGTAAAAATGGAAGTAGACAAATAGGGACCATTTCGGTGTAAAAGTAACAGTATTCCATGCACCTTCGGCATTTAGTCATGCCGGCCACATGACCACGGAGACGTCTTCAGAAAGCGCTGGCTCTTCGGCTTTGTAACAGAGATGAGCACCGCCTCCTAGAGCCGGGAAAGACTAGCACATACATGTGAGGGGAACCTTCACCTTTAATCCCTTACATCAGGATGGTGTCAGGGCAACTGAATGGAGCTGAGTGGCCAGATGCCCTTCCTGTCACCAATACAGAGTTCATAGCACATTGTGCCAGAGAGAGAAATATCTGCCGCTACCTAGGATCGAACTCATAGCCTCCTGATTGTGAGGCGAGAGCTCCACCTCTAGGCCACCGCACCACTCATTCTAATTGTACCTAGATAGGAGGGAAATATCTATGTCTATTACTCTATCTATATCATGTGTATCTATATACACACATCATATACCAGTATTTTTCAGTCTTGGTGACTTGAAAATGATGGATGTCAACCTCAAACAAGAAGCTTCAAGTAAGAAACAATGGATGGAAATTAACAAAAGAGAGAAGCAACTGAATTAAGGAGAATCTTTCTATCAGTGAAGACAATTAACCAGTGGAACAGCTTGCCACCAGAAGTTGTGGATACTTCACCACTGGAGATTGTTAAGAAGAGACTTGACAGTCTTTTATCTGCAGGTATAGGGTCTGCTGCTTGAGCAGTGGGTTGGACTAGAAGATCTCCAGACTCTCTTCCAGCTCTATTCTGATTGATTGATTGATTGATTGATTGATTAAATTCCTCAACTGTGTTGCTGAGAAATTCTGGGAGCTGAAGTTCACCCATCGTCATGTTGTCAAGGTTGAGAAACACTACCATATACCATACACCCTCTTGGTCCTTTTCTTTCTCTCACGCCATCACTCTTCTGAAATTCCCACAGTACTGTCATGCCTAAGATATTTAGCTATGTAGTAAGGCTGTATTACTATTATTCTTCTCATCTTTCCTATTACTTACTTCTATTGGCATTTTACGATTATATACCCTGAGAGCTTATGCGCTGGAGAGAAATTCCTTGTGTATCCAATCACACATTTAAGAATATTCTATTCTATTCTGTATTAGGAAGATGCTAGATCCATAAAAGGCCTGGATTCATGCAAGACACACAAATATTAACCAGTGGAACAGCTTCCCTTCAAAGGTTGTAAGTGCTTCATTACTGGAGGTTTTTAAGAAGAGACTGGATACTCATTTGTCTGAAATGGTGTAATGTCTCCTGCTTGAGCAGGGGGCTGGACTAGAAGACCTCCAAGGTCCCTTCCAGCTCTATTCTGATATAGCTAAGAAGCTATCTTTGCACCAAAGCTAAACTTTGCTAGGTTTTAACCTTGGTTTGGTTTGTATTATTGGACGCCCTGACCTCGTGATCAATCCTGGTGGCCAAGATTGAAGGACTGATCATGTGGTCAGGGAATCCAGGCTTCTGAGTCACCATTTTACCTTTCCTTGATCCAAGCATATATCTTAACCACCATCGTCTCTTGTGATTAGCATAAGTTGGTTTGCTTATTGATGGTTTTAACATAATGAGATCCTAGTCACTCAATTCGCCCTCCCTAGTTCAGGCTGATGAATCAACCCTGCTAATAGCGATTTATACAGCAGGATCCAACTTAATGCTACATGTGAATCCAGCTTCTGAGTTGACCCACTGAAAGAACATTGAAAAAATGTTTCCATGGAACTCTTTTTGACTATGACTAAGGGGAAACCTGATATCTTCTAGAAACTAGTTTGGATTGTCTTGGGTATGGATGTTTTGAGTGGGGTTGTGGACCTCTTGGTCCGGCAGGGTTTGGAAACCCAACTGCATGTTATTCCCTCTAAAGCAAAACCAATCAGGTGAAATTGCAATATGTTTTTTGTGACGGCCATACCATCATGGTGAGCCACCATAATGGTAACAAAGAAGGGAGGAGGAGCAGAAGAAGAAGAAGAAGAAGAGGAGGAGGAGGAGGAGGAGGAGGAGGAGGAAGAAGAAGAAGAAGAAGAAGAAGAAGAAGAAGAAGAAGAAGAAGAAGAAGAAGAAGAAGAAGAAGAAGAAGAAGAAGAAGAAGAAGAAGAAGAAGAAGAAGAAGAAGTAGTAGTAGTAGTAGTAGTAGTAGTAGTAGTAGTAGTAATAGTGTTGGCCAACTAAAGGAAAAGATTGACAGTAGGCTTTTTAATCTGCCAGCTCCCAAGCCTACGGAGTCCTCCCCTCCTTGATTTAATGGTGCTGATTGTCCTTCGGCAGGATTCATCGCCTCCCCAAACATGAATAAATAATAAATGCTCTTTTATTACAATTTATTACACTAGTACATCTTCTGAAATCCTCTATTAGGGGGGGAAATGGCTACGCTGCAGTTTGGATGAGCAGGCATCTGTCTCATTGCGAGACCAAATGGCAATTATTAATTCTCTTTTAGAGATGTCCTGGGCCTTCCTCATCACTTCTGGAATAAAAGGAATAAAATAAAGCAGGAAGTACTCTGGTTTCTGCAAATACCATTTGTCTGAAATAGAGTAAGGTTGTCTCCTGAGCAGGAGGGATTGGATTCGAAGACCTCCAAGGTCCCTTCCAATTCTGTTCCTTTGTCTGTCCCTTCATCTGTCTGTCTGTTCATCTATCTGCCTGCCTGCCCACTTGCCTTTTCTTTTGTCTGTTTGTCTGCTGCAGGATCCAACTTGGGTCTATCACTGGAATCAGAGGATAGTCTTCCAAGGCTATTTTTGTACCTGCTCAGCCAACAATCTGAGTAGCTGCAAAATTGAGTGTATGTCCTTATTCATTGCAATGTGAGGCTATCAATGAGTTTGCGTTTCTTCCTCTGACTGCTCGCTTGTGTGGGTGGTCAGCTTCCTCCTTATCTGTCCTACGTAGTCACATGGGCAATCCATGCAGGGGATCCGGTAGATTACATTAGAAGTATCTCCCACCTCCAAGCGATCTTTGCAATGCATAATTTGCCCTTCATTTCTGGCCCCAGCGAACAAACCAGATTGGTTCCTGCAATATTATCCTGGGTCATATATATTTGCCTTCATTCGTCTGTTTGTCTGTCTGTCGACATGCCTACCAATCTCTCCTTTCATCTGCTTGTCTGTAAGTCCATCTAACAGTTTGTCTGTGTGTCCACCCATCCTTTCTGTCCTGAAAAGCTTATTCCCCTAGAAGCTCCAGTTTAGCGACAACGGAGCTGTGGATATTTGGAGATTTTTTTTTTTTGGGGGGTGGGGGGGAACCATCTGGTCTGTGTTTAGGAGCAAGGAAATCCCTTGACAGTGTGCGCAAATGTGTGTTCTCTTATAAAACATTCATGTGTGTTGCTTTTGTTGTGGTTTGCAGTCCATGTTTCTTGTTGATCGCAGCTATTATCCCATTGCTGTTAAGTAAATTGCCAAATGAATAAGTTAGTTCCACCAATGGGCCGTGTATATCACTTTTTGCATTTTTAATTTTGCTTTAAAAAGGCCTGGGGTACCAAGGGTGTGGAAGGAATTGTTTTTCTGAGCGACAGAGTGCATTTTCATGTTATGGGTATTGTGATCTTACAGAGTCATTCTTCATCTAACAGCTCCTTTATAACCTCCCTTCTTCCTGAGTATTTAGTGCCTAGAAATCTGCCTGCCTGCCTGCCTGCCTGCCTGCCTGCCTGCCTGCCTGCCTGCCTGCCTGCCTGCCTGCCTGCCTGCCTGCCTATCTATCTATCTATCTATCTATCTATCTATCTATCTATCTATCTATCTATCTATCTATCCATTTATCCATGTATCCGTCTATCCATCTATCATCCAGCTATCTCCTATCTATCTATCTATCTATCTATCTATCTATCTATCTATCTATCTATCTATCTATCTATCTATCTATCATTCATTCACTGAAGCATAAAATGAAAGAGTCCACCATCTCAGAGAGGAAGGGAGGGAGGGAGGAAGAAGGAGGGAGGAAGGGAGGGAGGGAGAGGGGGAAAGGAAGGAAGGAAAATAGCCTGAAAAACAGCTTCTACCCCAAGGTGGTAGCTCTGTTGAATTCTACTGCATAGTGCAGTGCTGGTGTGGTGTCGGGGATTTTCACTTCAATGTGTGGAGTGTGAAGGATGTGTGTTTGTGTTTATTTTCATGCTCTTGTTGTGCACTGAAGATGGTGTTCGATTTCATTGTATGAGGTGCAATGACAATAAAGTAAACTAAACTAAAGAGAAGTGAAATGGAAAAGAGGGAGGGAGGGAAGGAAGGAAGGAAGGAAGGAAGGAAGGAAGGAAGGAAGGAAGGAAGGAAGGAAGGAAGGAAGGAAGGAAGGAAGGAAGGAAGGTGGTTGTCTTCTAACTTTCCGCTTTAACACCTTGTAACACTCAGCTACAATTCAGTGCAAGTCAGCACAGACAAAAGAGAATTTGATCTTGCTTAAAGTTCATATTCAAAGTGTGAGGGCACATTTCACAGAAGGACATGCACAGAGAGAGAGCAAGGGAGGGGGAGAGAGAAACAGGCACTATTCCCAATCCTTTTTCTTCTGCCAAAGTTAACAACTTTTCTTCTTCCTGGCACTGAACATTTAAGTGCTGCTATGACAGTGATGAGCCTGGAGGGGGAGGAGAAAGGCAACAACCATATTTCAAAAGTTGGGATCTTAGTAGGAAATTACACCTTTTGGCTACCTGAGAAATATCATTTTCAGTTTAGCAATTGTCCAGGCAGAAAGAGACCGCTGGTCTGTCTCGCCAGCTAGAAATCATGATTGCTTGTTTTGATCCTTCCCTTCCAGCCTATCTCCTTTGCAGTTAATCTTAAAATTGGCTCAGCTGGTAATCTGTTATCTATCCATCCTTCTCTTTATTACTCAAAAATAAGTAGAAGGAGGAAAAGGAGGAGGAGGAGGAGGAGAAGAAGAAGAAGAAGAAGAAGAAGAAGAAGAAGAAGAAGAAGAAGAAGAAGAAGAAGAAGAAGAAGAAGAAGAAGAAGAAGAAGAAGAAGAAGAAGAAGAAGAAGAAGAAGAAGAAGAAGAAGAAGAAGAAGAAGAAGAAGAAGAAGAAGAAGAAGAAGAAGAAGAAGAAGAAGAAGAAGAAGAAGAAGACACATTCAGAAGAGATATATTGGCCAGTGCCCTTGGCATCACCAGAGTTAGCTATTCAGTGCTGCATAATAGAGACTGCAGAAATAGGAAAACCTTTCTCTACAGATGCCAGAGAATGAGAAGGAAACATTATGCACAGTTGGCATGGACTGTACCATTTTGGACTACTGTTGAGGAGAGAAAAGGCACCAATTTCACAAATAATTCTGCCTGGAGTTTAAAATAAACTCTCAGCCATTCTCATTTACCATTGAAGGAGAATATTTGTAGTTCAGGATTGAAATGAGGGATTCTTGTTGCTCTCTGAGCTTGGTGGTTTCCTTGCAGATGTTTCATTACCCAAACTAGGTTTTAACAGATTAACAGAGTTGAGAGGGATCTTGTAGATCATCTAGTCCAACTCCCTGCCGCCCAAGTGGGAGACCCTACACCATTTCTGACAGATGGAAGTCCAATCTCTTCTTGAAAGTCTCAAGTGATGAAGCTCCCACAACTTCTGAAGGCAACTTCTGTTCCATGAGTTGATTGTTCTCACTGTCAGAAATTTTCTCCTTATTTCCAGGCTGAATCTCTCTTTGTTCAGTTTCCATCCAGAGTTCCTTGTCTGGCCTTCAGGTGCCTTGGAAAATAGCTTGACCCCATCCTCACTGTGGCAGCCCCTCCAATATTGGAACATATGCTCTGAGAACTTCTATGAAGGACCCTCTTAACTCTCTTCCTCCCAACCAAACTCTCTAAGCTCTTGGTTCCTCCACAAGGCAGCCCCTCCCTCCTGGGAATCCAGACTACGTTCCACACCACATCTGATACATTTTGCAGAATTAGAGAGTTCCGTCCTTATAATTTGGCCCTGGGGTTTCATATTTACTCAAGAGGTGAAGGCACAAGGGGAAGAAAGGAGTGCCAGAAGGGAGTGAGGTTTGCAAAGAGAAGGAAGAGGTTGCTCAGATAATTCTTTCCAATCCGAATAGGGTTTGAATAGAAGATTGCCAATTTTGATGCCCGAGGTCTCCATATTTTGCTAAGACTTTAGAAAATACATACATGATTGCATTTGGTTGGAGGCATTCATACATCACCGGGAGTCATAAATCCTGATTTATAGGCCAGGATGGCGAGGTTCATGAGCGTAGAAATCCTAAACAAAACCCACCGCGGCAAGGAAGAATAAATGATGCCAAGTACTGAGTGCTAGCAGAATCAATTGGCAGAAGTATGCAGAATATTGTATATAATTCTTCTTAGCCACGGAGCTGCCTCAGAAAGAAAATTGCAAAAGCTGCATTCGAATGCATGCGCCGTGGGAATGAGACACAGGCAGCAACACAGAGAAAGCAGAGTTATTGGGTTTTTTTAAAGGCTAAAACATTGACAAATGTCCCCTGCTCCTAACTGTACAACAGTGATTAGAAGGACAGATTTTTTTCTCCAACTTTGGTTTAACCAGGGGACTTGTGAGAAACCAGGAAAGGCTTATGAAGGTTCCGTCAAAATAATAATGAGGCCTACAAAGTTTCAAAAATAATTTGTATTTGGGAGGCTTAGAAAAAGGCAGCTGCCGTTCCACGAGTGAAATCTGTAACTCTTGGGAAGCAGATGAGGAAATCCATCACTTTTCTGCTTGGGCTCCCGTTGGTGGGGGGAGGGTTAGGAGAATCAGTTGTTTAACGCTTGTACTAGGAGAGACTCTGAACTTATCAAGCCGTTACAGAATCGAGAAAGAAAAACACCTCTTAATGGCTTTGCTTGTTAATTATCTGTTTACATGAAATCGCTAGCCTTCCCTTTGTACTATGAAAAAGCGCTGGGGAATTCATCAATGGAGGCCCCATTTGCAAGAAGGAAAATAAATTCCTTAGCTTTGTAAGATTTGAACTGAGGGAAGTTACCCCTCGTAAGAAGAATGAAATATTTTGAGAAATATATCTTTTTTAAAGGCAGTATCTGGGCTCCGGTAGTGACCCCCATTTAAATCATGAGTCTCTAGCCAGATTTTCAAAGTTTAAAGAAGATTTATTAGGAGTAATAAATGCCTGGGTGTAGCCAACTCTGAGACACATAATTCATGGTCACCCTTGATCCTGGTTTTCCCTTCACCTCTCTGGGTGTATCCTAATTCATATTCTCCAATGGGACACATCCATAGCCAACAGTCATCGATCGTGCTCTCCAGTTAGAATTTTGCATGGCAGAAACTTCAGTCGCCTAGTTACTATCTTTGAAAACATTTATGGAATGCAGTTTCAGTTTTGCAAGCTGGCGCACTGCTCCCCACTCCCTTTCTGTTGGCAACTCGAAAAGACCAGAGAAATATTTTATGAGTTGACAGGCAGAATATTATAGTTCTCCTAAAAGAGAAATGGGAATCTTAAGGGAGACAGAAACTCAGAGCTTCAGCTCCCTGCCTCTAGCAGACATTTGGTACCCATTGAGAAGGACTGGGCCAGTCTATCTACAAGACAAAAGACCTTCAGCTCCAGGATGATGGGATTAAGATATGACCCTCCAGGTCAGGATATAATAAGATTATCTAGCAGCAAGGCTCACTGCATTGCAAAATCTAAGGACACAGCATTAGCCAGCAAGGCTCAACCAAACATATCTCAGACAAACTCCTTGTACATAGCCCCATGGGAGTCTGATAGCAGCCAATAGAATACATGTTCTTGTACAGGAACAGGAAGCCCAAGTTCAAAGCCCAAGAGGGAGCATAAAAAATACCTCTCTCTCTCAACTCCATGGGGTCAGCTGCCCAGGACCTCAAGCCCATGTGGTCCTGTTCAACAATAAACCATGTCTTTCTCCCACTTGGAACTGAACCAGAGAGAGAGTTCTTCCAATAGAACTGAAAGCTTGTTTGGAGTGGACTTCAGGAATGGCACTTTAAAACCAGGAAATAATCTTAAATGTGGCTGTTTTGTCTTACAATATTGAGGGTTGCATCTAGAGATCTTCTGAAACGATTGCATTTTTTTTTCCACATTGGGTTTTTTCCATAAATTGTTTTACTTTATGGTGTTCTGAGGACATGGATATTTTAGTTTTATTTTTATTACATGTTTGTGCCCCCCTATAGGAAGGCGCTCATGCTGACATGCTTTAGATCTTTGTCTTTCATGGTTCTTCTGCCTAAGAGGTTCAGTAAGATTCTTATCCAGAAATCCCAAAAGTGCTTTTCAAAATAACTGGACTTTTGGGGGAGGGGGAGGGTTTCTTTGAAAATATTTGATTTCTCATCCAAGAAGCTTCTTCTGTTCTTCATGACCTGCATCTCCATAGACCCTTATCCAGAAGGTTTATATGTACATTCAGACAGTAACATGGAGACAATTGCATGAGTCCTCATGAAATGCCCTATTTACTATTCTTGGAGGACAGAGGTAATCTCTCCCCTATGGGCATTGGGTTTGTGGAGAGGGAGGAGGAGGAGGACTGCGTGGCTCTTGGTGTTCTCTGATCTTGGTTGGTTTTTTCTAGATATTTCACGACCCAACTGGGAAACATCATCAGTGCTACAAAGGAGTGATGGGGTTTGTGGAACAGAGGAGGAGGAGGGGGCTTGTGTGGTCCTTGGTGCTCTCTGAGCTTGGTTCTTTCCTTTTTTTAATATCTTTTTTGTTTATTTTGGCCTGCAACTGTACATCCTTTGATGAATAAGTATCTTTATTGGCCATTCATGGTCCCTAGATTCCATATTTATGTGTGGTCTTTTTTGTTCGCGGACGAAGATGATGAAGGGGGAAAGAAACTCTCTTGAGACTTGATCTTGGAAGAACCAAGTTTTTGGAACCATTGCAGATGAAATATTGCAAACTGTAAGCAATAATTTGGGTTTTGTTTTAAGGTAGCCACCAGACAGAAACAGCCTCTCCTTAACCTCTTCTGTTTTTAACTTTATATAAATACTAGCTGGATACCCGTGCTTTGCTATGAAACTATGTGATCAGACTTAGATTTTGGGGTGGAAAATAAGGGGAAAACATCTGTCTCTGCCTACCAGCATCCATCGGTATTCATCTGGCTGGTGTCCTGTCAGTGTGTGAGAGAGTTGAGGTCTGTTTGGAAACTGAAGCAATATTTGCTGTGTGAGCAAGAAGGAGACAGCAAGGAGCCTGGGTGTGGCTTAGCTCAACTATTCTGTACTAAAAGCTGGTTGCTGCTGTGAAACTGAAACAAAAACTGAAGCTCCTTTGCTTGTGTTTTGCATTTGGAACAGATTTCTTTTACAGGTGGGGAGGGGGAGTAGAACTCCTTAGCATCAGAGCGTGTTAATAATAATAATATAAGAAATACTAATAGCTCTGATGGTCATTTCGAAAAATCCTTTCTTAGTGAGCACCTAGAAGCCAAGAGGAAACCTATGTGCCAAATTTCCAGTTTGTAGGCTTTGCGGTTCTGGAGAGTTTTTGATGATGCGTGAGTGGTATTTTGCTTTTATATATATATAGAATCACCTTTAAATCTAATTATTTGCTAGGTCCGCAGATCAGCACAAGCAAATGAAACTATGCCCCTCTGGTCCACGGAAAAGTCTCTGGAAAAAGATTGGGGGCCGCTGTTTTAAGGTCTTACTAGGGGTGTCTGAAGTTCTGATGAGAAGGGATAAAACGTGGGAAAGAAGGAGTAGCGAAGATGAAACAACCTTTTAAAAAATCGATTTATTTCTTATTGAGCTCAGAGCTCTTATGAAAAGCCCGATAATGATGATGAAATTCTTGTTTTTTTCCTTCTCCAAGCTCGGGCAGCAATTGAAATTAGAAATCTGCAGCTCTCACACCAACATCCCATTTATTCAACGATTGGTCCATTTGGCTCGATTTGGAAAATGGAAGAAAAATCTGCAAAATGTTTTCCATTCCTGTGTTTTTCATACGCATTTCTTAATCTCTGATGACAGACCGATCATAAATGTCCTTTAAATGTTATGGAACAGGAGCGAAGTTAAACTGTACAAATGTTTTGGAATTGATGTGTTTAGCATTTAAATGGCAGCCTTTTTTTTTTTTTCAGATGGTTTGATGCCCATCTATGGATCATTTATTTCTATCTCTCTGGTCTGTTTTGAAAATATTTCCTTCAAATGAAAAAAGAAAACAGTTTGGCAAAACTTTAGGAGCGGGGAGAAATTGTTGCCTTATTTGACCAAGATTTAATAATATCCTTTTCCTGGGATTCTTACAGATACCTGCTGAAGACAGGATATTATTTTAATCTTTGATTTAATTTAGTACTGCGATATATATGTAGAGTCTCTCAATTCAGCCCAGCTCCTGGTGAGCTGAGTAATTATTTTAGGAGCAATGTAAAAATAGTTTTCACCTCCTCCTTCTGATTTTTTGTTTTGTTTTTGACATTCTAGTTTGATACAACTCCCTCCAAGAATTAACCAAGATTCTGCCAAGTCAAGATAATGTTGGCTAGTTTAGATGAAGACAATTGAATGATATCCTGCCCACTTTTTCCAGTGGCCCTTGGCTGACACCCAAGTGAGAAAGTTTCCTTCCACAATGAGCCAACCCTGCTTTGAACCTTGACAAAATGGTCATTGATCCTCAGGAGAACTTATCTCAACCAGTGCTATGTTGACACCTGAATCAGAATCAGAATAGAGCTGGAAGGGATCTTGGAGGTCTTCTAGTCCAGCCCCCTGCTCAAGCAGGAGACCAGATTCCATTTCAGAAAAGTCACTGTCCAGTCTCTTCTTAAAAACCTCCAGAAATAAATTTTCAGGAGGCAACTGGACTTCCTTTATTTTTTCCTTTTGAAGACGTTTCTCTTCTCATCCAAGAAGCTTCTTCAGCTCTGACTGGATGGTGGGGAATGGAAGGATTTAAATTCCTTGCAGACAGCTGGTCATTTGCATCCTTTTAGAGAGTCTGTTGAGGCCACTTGGAGGTTAATCTGTGTCCTCAGGGGTGGTCCCTGTAGTCTGCAATTTTTCCTCTGGAGCTCCATTCCTACTCCCACACCATTCAAAGGGGATTCGTCCCAAATTGTATAGCTTTTTGGGAAAATAAATTGACCCCCTCCTCTTTATGGCAGCCTCTCAAATACCGGATCACAGTGTCTCCCCTAGTCCTTCTTTTCTCTAGACTAGCCAAACCCAAACCCTGCAACTGGGGTTTCTTCTTCATCTGTTTTAGTCTCCAGGCCTTTCATTATCTTAGTTGCTCTTCTTTGCACTTTTTCCAAACTCTCAACATTTTATTTTTTATTTTTTGTAATGTGGTGACTATTCAGAGTTTTGCAGCATTAATTCAGCACCAGAAAAATAAACACAGATGGCTGGTGCTTCATTTAACATCTTTATTAACATAATAAGTAGATTTTACAAACTAGTTGCAGATTTCTCCAACATGGAGCAAACACAGACAGAAACATGTTGCAAGTGCAGAGCTTCAGCAGTAACTTCAACTGCTCAGAAACAGACATCAGTTTCACTTTAGTTCAGCAGGCAAGCAGAGGAGAGAAGCAGTTTCATTTTCAATAGACAGACTCAAAGCTTAACTTAGCTGCAGAGCTGCAGAGCTTAATATAGTGCCATGCCTAGGCTACTTCTCGTTTCAGTTTCCAAACAGTCCTCATTGGCTGACTTAGTTGTTATGCCTATTCATTCGCTGACCTTGTTACCAAGCTCTATTCCAGTTCATGAATATACTCTGACAGTAACCAAAAGTGGATGCAGGATTCCAGGTGTGGCCTTAACTAAGGCTTTATAAAGCGATACTAATACTTCACCTGATTTTGACTCTATGGCTCTATTTATACAACTAGGGATTGTATTCGCTTTGTTGGCTGCCGTCGCATGCTGCTGGCTCATGTTTAAATGATCATCTGTTAGGACTCCAAGGTCCTCTCACAGTTACTGTTTTTTTAACCTGCTTTTGTTCCCATCGTGTTCCAGGACACGGATATCTTGAACACAGCCATCCTCACTGGGAAGACGGTTGCTGTCCCCATCAAGGTGATTTCTGTTGAAGAAAACAATATGGTGATGGATATCTCTGAATCGGTGGAATGCAAGTCTTCTGCTGAGGATGTGGTTAAAGTAAGTGCCTTGGGAGATATTTTATCCTTGGCTTTTGATGAGTTTAATAGATCAATAGAGATGGAAAGGACCTTGTAGGTGGAGTGTGCGGTGGCCGAGAAGTGGAGCTCTTGCCTCACAATCCGGAGGCTGTGAGTTCCATCCTAGGTAGAGGCGGATGTTTCTCTCTCTGGGCACAACGAGAATCTATCTGCTGAACAAAACTCCACATTGGCAACAGGAAGGGCATCTGGCCAGTAAACACACTACTAGCTCCATTCAATTGCCCAGACTCCACCCCACAAGGGATTATGGGGTCATTAAAAGAAGATGATGATGAAGGAACCTTGTAGGTCATCTAGTCTGCCCCCCCTGCCCAAGCAGGAGACCCTACACCATTTCTGACAGATGGCCGTCCAGTCTCTTTTTGAAAGCCTCCAGTGATGAAGCTCCCACAACTTCCAAAGGCAATTTCTGTTCCACTGGTTGATTGTCCTCACTGTCAGAAAATTCCTCCTTATTTCTAGATTGAATCTCTCTTGTTGATCAGTTCCCATCCATTGTTCTTTGTCTGGCCTTTGGGTGCTTTGGAAAATAGCTTGACCCCCTCCTCCTCTCTGTGGCAGCCCCTCAAATATTGGAAGACTGCTATCACATCTCTCCTGGTCCTTCTCTTCACTAGACTAGCCAGGCCCAGTTCCTGCAACCATTCATTGTATGTTTGAGCCTCCAGTCCCCTAATCATCCTGGTTGCTCTTCTCTGCACTCTTTCCAGAGTCTCAGCCTTTTTTTTTATAGTGTGGAGTTGAGTCTCTGACCTCCAACTGTGCACCCTCAAGGTCAATTATGACCTTGTTGGATCAAGATGGTTTATTAATTCTTGTCCCATCTTTCTGGTCAAGGTTCATTTATTGGTGTTGCCTTTTCTTCTCCACTTGATATGCAAACAGCCAGAACTTTCCTGACAGCATACTGGGTTCCCATTTTGGGGGAAATGTGTTGATGCTGTTGGTTTTATATAGATGCAAAGATGATCCGAAGGAACATCTGAGCTTCAGTTCAGCAGTAAGGAATACCTGAGGTGAATTACAGAGTTATGTTATAAAATAGCTGGGCTATTTGTATTCCAGATTAGAGCCCAACCTGAAATTGGATGTAATTAGAGCTTCTTGGAAATATCTCTGAAAAGTATTGAGGTAAACCATAGAGATAATATATGTAGCTCCAGCTATTAAAGAATCCCTGCTGGATTTTAACATGTCCATATTAATAATGCAACCAAACTTCCTTTGGCTCAAGGCAATTTCAGTTTTTGGCTGGCTGCCCTTGTCGACCAACCAGTCAGGTTTTCAGTTAAAGATACAGATTTCTGAAACCGCCTTGAACTGACATATATATTTTACTGCATGATCTTCCTAATACAAATAGAAACAGGGCTGGGCTGCTGGGGGTTCGCAGGGGTTCGGGAGAGCCCCCTAGCTAAGATTCTGTGCAGTTTGGAGAACCCCCAAATCCCACTCCTGGCTGGCCCCTCCCACCCCTCCTCTCCCTTCCCAGGAGTCCCTACATGGCCCATTGGATGCCAGGTAAGGGCAGGGCGCACAGGGAGGTTCAGGGAGGGCAAAAAATGGGCCTCCTGGAAGTTCAGGAAAGCCGGAAATGGGTCCATTTCTGGCTTCCAGAGAGCCTCTTAGGAGGCCATTTTTGCCCTTCTGAAGGCTCGAGGAAAGCCCAGGGAGGGTGAAAACATCACCACCCCCCGCTGTGGTGCAGGAGGCCGACTAGACCACACCCACCACCCAGCAACCAGGCAGAGAACCCATTGCTAAAAGTTTTGAAGCCCACCCCTCAATAGAAAACCCCAAACTGTATGGCTACCGATCTGTCATTCTCTAATCTCAGAACTTCCTTCTGATGACACAACATCTCTGACACATGTATGGTCCTTAAATCTATCAAAGATTACAACCCACCTTAAATCTCCACCTTGCTGAACTAGATCATAAAATCTTGACCTTACAGATACCAAAAAGTAAAAATATCTTCTGAATCTTGTTTCAATTAAACCTAGAAATACTCTCACAGCAAAGCAAGGCCTCTGCTTTGTTCCTAGTGTTCCTCTGTGTTGTTTTTAACGTGACTTTCCCATTGTGTCTTGAATTATTGTGCAGTCCGTCTTCGATAAATAGAAACATTTCCACGAAATGAACCCTAGAACGAGCACAGAGAAGAGCAACAAAGATGATTAGGGGTTTAGCCATATGCTGAATGATTGAAGGAACTGGATATGCCTAGTCTAATGAATAGAGTGGAATGGAATGGAATGGAATGGAATTAGAATAGAATAGAATAGAATAGAATAGAATAGAATAGAATAGAATAGAATAGAATAGAATAATAGAATAGAATGAAGAGGAAGAGAAAAGAAGAGAAGAGAACTGGAAGGGACCTTGGAGGTCTTCTAGTCCAACCCTACTCAAGCAGGAGAACCTATACTATTTCAGATAAATGACTGTCTACACTCTTCTTAAAAACCTCCAGCGATGAAGCACCTATAATGTCTGAAGGCAATCCGTTCCGCTGGTTAATTGTCCTCACTGTTAGGAAGTTTCTCCTTAATTCCAGATTGCTTCTCTCCTTGATTAGTTGCCATCCGTTGCTTCTTGTCCTGCCTTTAGGTTAAAGAAAAGGTTCAAGCTATTCTTTGGAGAATAGCTTGACTCCCTTTTCTTGGGGGCAGGCCCTCAAATATTGTAACGCTGCTATCATGTCACCCCTAATTTTCTTTTCTTTAGACTAGCCATACCCAAATCACGCAGCTGTTCTTCATATCTTTTAGCCTAGAAGGACTAGGGGTGTCAAGATAGCAGCCTTCCAGTACTTGAGTAGCTTTCACAAAGAAGAGAGGGTCAGCTTCTTTTCCAAAGCACATGAGGGCAGGACAAGAAGTAACAAATGGAAGATTATCAAAGGGAGACCCAATCTAGAGTTGAGGAGAAATTTCCTGACAGTGCAGAACAATTAATCAGTGGAACAACTTATTTCCAGAAATTGTGGGTGCTCCATCCCTGGAGGTTTTCAAGAGCAGACTGGGCAGCCATTTGTTCAAAATGGCATGGGGTCTCCTGCTTGAGCATAAGGCTGGAGTAGAAGATCTCCAAGGTTTCTTCCACCCCTATTATTCTACCTTTTCTGTCAAGATGATTATCCAACAGCAAATCAAACTAGACTGTTATTTCCAGAAATAGACTGGACAGACTTGAAAAAAATGGGAAGAGGACAGAATAACAGACAAATGGCTGTCCAATCTCTTCTTAAAAACCTTTCAGTGATGGAGCACCCCAATTTATCATAACTTATGTTAATGTACCCAGATAATTATAGAATGTGGAATAACAGAGTCGGAGGTCTTTTAGTTCAGTCCTTTGCCCAAGCAGGTAACCAGGGGTGGGATCAGTGGTGATATTCTACTGGTTCAGCCCGGTTCGGCCAAGCCGATAGCACCGATGAGCAGCAGAGACCGAACCGGTTCTCTCCGCCGCTCTGCTGTTGGGCCCGCCTGGGCTCCCATATGCACCGTTATCCTCTGCTTTTGAATCACAGCTGCTTTGTGTGGCACAGAAGAGGGCCGCATGGCAGCTGCTGAAGCAACTGGGAGAGTGCAGGCTTGCAGGAAGTGAGTTGGAATGCCTCTGCGCCTGCGCAAAGTGAGCAATTGGTGCATGTGCACGCACAAAGTGTGTGCGAAGCGTGCCCACCAAGCCACACCCACTGAACCGTTGGTAAAACTTTTTGAATCCCACCCCTGGGTGATATTCTACCGGTTCAAGCGAACCAGTAGTTCCAGTAATCATTTGGCCCTTGCCCTTTTCCTGAGCTTTATTTCCTTGTTTTTGAGCACCGCTGATTTGCGCAGCAGAGCAATTTGCCATGCATCAGCTGTTTTATTCACCAGGGCTGCAGCAGAAGGTAAGTATTAGAGCTAAAAATGGTCTTTTCTAAATGCTGTGCGTGCGCGCTCACGGAACTGGTTGCTACACCGATTGAATCGCGCCACTGCAGTAGGTAACCCTATCATTCTGGACAAATGGTTGTCCAATCCCTTCTTAAAAGACTCCAGTGATGGTACACCCATACCTTTTGAAGCTAAGTGGTTTCAACGATTAATTGTTCTCACTATCAGGAAATTTCTCCTTAGTTCTAAATTGGCACCATCCTCTGCTCTCCTCAGAGATTTCAAGAAACATTAAAGGAAACCTGAAAATTATGGCTAGACAAGCCATGAGGCAGATCTGGAAAAGTGAGATTTAATATTTTACACACCCGCCCTTGCTATACCTCTTGGTATACACTTCCAACAAAGTCTAGGTCCATAAAATATATATATCATTGAAACGTTGGTTCTTGGCAACATAAGTGACACACTTAAAAGTCTAACTGATGTTCCAGGACATTTAGCCAATTTTTTTCCTCTCTCTCTCTTGGTTTGGATTATCAACAGCACTTGCCTTGTCTGAATTCTGAATTTACACTCCTCCTTGCAGTTATAAAAGTGCTCAATCTCCCAAGGACAGGTCTAACCTTTTAAAAAGTGGACCAGAAGTGGCACTAAAACATGAAGAATAGCTCTCTCTTTTTTTTTTTTGCTGGCTCAGCAAGATTCATCCAAGATGCTTTCTCGATAGTCTGTTAATAACGAGGCTTCCATTCTGGACTTTGGGAATCTCTTCTCTTCCTGGAAACTTGGGAAAGGAGCCAGCTATTATTTATTTATTTATTTATTTATTTATTTATTTATTTTGCAAAACTTGGGGGAGAAAAAAAAATCACTTCCCTCTCTGGAACAGATTGCTCAGATTTGAAATAGACCTTGCTTTGGCAGTCAATTTCCTTCTATTTATTTCTGTGTCTATTCAAATTAAGTGAGTCAAGCATGTGCTAAGGTTGGCAGCAAAGGAAGCCAACAGAGAAGAGACATATAATAAAGGAGAATATCTGTAGCTCAGGGTTGACATGAGGCGTCCTTGGTGATCTCTGAGTTTGGTAGTTTTCTCACAGATGTTTCATTATAGGTAACTCCATCAGAAGGGAGGAGGACTGTGAGGTCCTAAACTAGGCTAGCACGGATGATGTTACCAGGGGTGGGATTCAGCCGGTATGGACCGGTTCGGGCGAACTGGTAGTTCCAGTGATAAGTTGGCGCCGCCCACCTGCCCCTGTGCTAGTCTGGCCTATATTTCCTTTGTTTGAAGAGTGGATTGTCACGTCTCGGCTGTTTTACTCACCAGGGCTGCAGTAGAAGGTAAGTTTTAGAACTGTTTTCAAACACACCACGTGTATGCACTCACAGAACCAGTTATTACACCAGTTGAATCCCACCACTGGATGTTACCCAGTTTGGCTAATGAAATGTTTGCAAGAAAACAACCAAGCTTGAGGAGCACCAAGGACCCTATCCTCCTTCTCCTTCTCAATTCTGCAACACCCACTCCCTTCTAGCCCTGATGATATTTCCTAGTTGGGTCATGAAACGTCTTCAAGAAACCACCAAGCTCAGAGAGCACCAACAATCCTACTTTCCTTCTCCTTCTTCCCCTCTTTCTCCTCTTCCTCTTCCTTCTTCTCCCCCTCTTCCTCCTTCTTCTTCTCCTCCTTCTTTCAAACCTCACTCTCTTCTACCATTGATAATGTTATCTAGTTTGGATAATGAAATGTCTGCAAGAAAACAACCAAGCCCAGAGAGCACCAACGACCCCTCAGATACATCTAGGTAGATCAACTTAGAGGAACAGGGCCACATTAGATTTTAAGGACAAAGATCTCTCTTTCTCTCTCTTTTTCCTGCAGGCCTCTTTAAAGGCTAAAGACTGCTAATAAATCTGAGGAAGTTAGTAACATTCCGTACTTTTTACTATCTCCTCCAACATTGATGCTGAAATAAAATATATGGCATATCTTGGGTAGGTTTCTACCTGACCTCCGGATTCAAGAGTTGCTAAAATTGAAAATTGGAGGACCTGTTGTGCATAGATGTTTTGAATGTTGACTAGGATTGTAGAGGTTTAAAAATTGAAAAAATGGATAAGAGAAATTACAGGGTACGATATTTAATTTAAGCCAGAAGCTTTTTTGCTGGGGATGATTAAAGGAAGCCCAAAGAAACATATCCAGTACATCGTACAACATATATTAACAGCGGCAAGAATTGCCTATGCCCAAAGCTGGAAAATAGATGATGTACCTTCAGAAAATATGATAATAAATAAAATACTTGATTGTGCTGAGATGGACAGACTGACGAGAAAACTAAAAGGGAAAGAAGAGCCAGACTTCTATGAGGTTTGCGAAATGTTATATAGATGGTTAGATAAGAGAAACAAGGTTTGATATGGAGAAGAATTGTAAATATTGTATTTAAGAATATAAGTAACACTTGACACAGAACTGTTAAAATGTAAATTTATATATATATATTTAAAATAAATAAATAAAAATTTTAAAAAAAGGATTGTAGAGATTTAGGGTGAAATTCCTGCTTATGTTGAAGATCCATAGCAAGCTGCATCCATCCTGCTTTCCATTGTATTAGAAATCAATCAAATATCCCATGATCCCCAACTCTTATTAGATTTCTCAGTGAACAAATGTCCCATAATCCTCAACTCTTACGAGATTTTCCAGTGGGCAAACATCCCATAATCCCCAATGCTTATCAGATTACTCAATCTGTTCCAAATGTTCCATGATCCCAAAAATCTTGTCAAATGTCTGTGTTAACAGATGAGATCTTGCGTGATTCCAGGCAAGAATGCAGGACCTGTGTGAGTTCCAGGCATCTTCCTGCAGTGCTTCCAAACCCCATGAGATTTCCTGTGATCTTGTGAGATCTCTAACTACTTTGAACTTTCTTTCTCACTCCTTTTTCTGACTGTGTTACAAAGGCACGGGCCCCCAAAACATCACCATCTTCTGATAGGCGAGTTGACAGTGTGAATTGGCCATGACAAAAGACTTATTTTGACCTTAATTTTCTTTATTCCACCTTTATTTGTATTCTGTCCTTTTTACTTGTGATGAAGGCTGATTGCTAGAGAAGGGACAGATGTTGGATCTGATGTCTGGGAGTAATATTTTATTCCACATATCCAGGGTAGCAGGAAGCTTTCATGAGTTAATGGACCAAGGTTGATTCTCCCTTTGCTTTCCCCAAAGTAAAAGCTCTTATTGCATTCTTACAATCTGAAGATTTATAGAGAGGATATTGTTTAATTAAGCACACATACTATTTATTTATTTTTATTTATTTTATTTATTTTGTCAAGCGATTATAAGATAACAGGTATAAGTATAAACATAGTTATGAATACATGAAATGGATACATATAAGAAAAATAAAAAGAAACAATAGGACAGGGACAGTAGGCACCTTGGTGCACTTATGCACGCCCCCTACAGACCTCTTAGGAAAGGGGTGAGGTCAATAGTAGACAGTCTAAGGTTAAAGTTTTTGGGGTTTGGAGAAGAAATCACTAGGAGGTGTTAGGAACGTGGTGGTTCAGTGGCTAAGACGCTGAGGTCGTTGATCAGGAAGGTCAGCAGTTCGGCGGTTTGAATCCCTAGCACCGCAGAACGGAGTGAGCTCCCGTTACTTGTCCCAGCTTCTGCCAACCTAGCGGTTCAAAAGCACGTAAAAAATGCAAGTAGCAAAATAGGGACCATTTTGGTGGAAAGGTAACAGCGTTCCTCCGTGCGCCTTCGCCGTTGAGTCATGCCGGCCACATGACCTCAGAGACGTCTTCGGACAGCGCTGGCTCTTCAGCTTTATAACGGAGATGAGCACCGCCCCCTAGAGTCGGAAACAACTAGCACATATTTGTGAGGGGAACTGTTACTTTTACCTTACTAGGAGGTGTTAGTTGCTACAGTGAAAAGGAACTGAATTATCAGACTTACAACATCCTTTTGGGGCTTATTCCCACCTTGCCAACGAGTGCTACATTATGAGAAAAGGTGAATAGTTAGGAAAAAGCCCATTTTAATCCTTTGTTCCTTGCACTTCATATTTGATTTATACCTCCTGTCAACTTGATTTAGCGGTATAAGAGAAGTTTATTCCATCTCAATTTTATATAAACTTGCCCAAAATCAACTTTCCAGAATTCTAAATGTCTATGGAGATTCTCAGTCATTCAGGTCATGCCCATCAGTGCTTTTTTTTCCCCTCAAAAGGCAACTGGACTTTGTTTTTCTTTGAAGATGTTTCACTTCTACATCCAAGAAGCTTCTTCAGTTCTGGGGGAGTGGTGGAAGATGGAAGAATTTATATTCCTTGCAGTTATCTGGTCATTAGGACTCTTTCTGAGAGTTTTTGAGGCCACTTGGACAGATAAACCTCCTCCACCATTCAGTCACAACCGAAGAAGCTTCTTCGGTTCAGGGAAAATAAAAAATCCAGTTGTCTTTGAAAAAGCAGCTTTGGGACACCAGATTTCTATTATCATGGTCGCTTGCACAGTCAGCCAGATGTTTAGGCTGGATTTGGCATTTCTGTCCACCTATCAAATCCCTCCCATGTGCAGATGTTGTTATTTGATAGTGTTAAAGATGATGTTGCAAGATGTAAGTCAGACTGCCTTTTGCAATTGACTTATGGGGATTTTGTCAATGCCAATGATGGTCAAGGGATGCTCCAGAAGTTTTGCAATTATACCTAAGGCACCTTTTACTGCTGGTACTATCTTTGCAAACATCTTCCAATCCCAGGTCCTAGGGAAGGACTCCAAATCCAGCTGCCAGTTCTTTAGGCGAATGTCGGCCTTCATTCATATCAACTTCTTCCCAAGAACCATGTATCAGCCTATTTCAGCGCCAAGCAGTGATTAATAGTCATCCTTGTTATTATTTCCCAAAGCAGCCCAACTATTTTTTCTTCTCCCTTTAGATGTTACAAATCCCCAGGACGTTTCCGTTCAAAGAACAGAACACCCAGTAAAAAAAATCATTCCTTCTGTGACAGACCATTATCTCTTTTTTATGGTTGGTTTTATGCTGCTGAACTTTTCTTTTCATTCAACTTCAGGGCAGCCTCGTCTTCTCACTGCCAGCCTTGAACTGGATTTATTATTTAGCATGTAAATATTGTCCTAGAATAGAAGAATACATTAGCCTAGCCAATTTCAGAGAGAGATCCGTAATCGCTTCTTTAATCAGTGTTGGATTTTACAGACCACTGAGTTCCCTCTTCTGTTAACATGACTGGGGACAAGCTGGCTGGTAGAGACAGATAATGGATAGATGGGTAGAAAGAGAGAGGATAGAGAGATACAGAGAGATGATACAGGGATGATAGGTAGATAGATGATAGATAGATAGATAGATAGATAGATAGATAGATAGATAGATAGATAATCTATCTCTATCATCTGTATTGATATAGATGATATATATTATCTGTTGATAGATAAAAATAATTGAAAGAAACAAAAAATAGATTAGATGGATGGATGGATGGATGGATGGATATAGACAGACAGACATAATAGATCCTTGATGACAGATAAAAATTGAAAGAAACAAAATATAGTGATAGTAGATACATTAAACAGAGAGTAGATAGATAGATAGATAGATAGATAGATAGATAGATAGATAGATAGATAGATAGATAGATAGAGATTATAGATAGATAGAAAAATAGATAAATAGAGATAGATGATGATGGAGGATAGACAGGCAGTTGATAGATGATTGATGGATAAGTAGATGAAAGATAATAGAATGATAATGATATAGATATAGATAGCTGGATACAGTAGATGATGGATGGATAGATACTGTGGATGATAGATACATAGAATATATATATATATATATTTATATATATCACACAGACACAGATACAGACACACACACACACACACAAAACACACACACATATATATATATAGAGGGACGGAGGGTGGAAGGGAGGGAGAGATAGAAATGGTTTCCAAAGAGGCTCTGTGATAACATTGTCATCAAAGCAGTTCTTAAAAGTGTCATAAATGTTGCCGAAAACTATGCAATCATGCACATTGTGTCATATATATTTCAGTGAGCCTCACTGAAGCCTTACTAGATGGGCCCAGGGCCCAAAAGCTAAATGGGTTGTATGGTCTGATCATGGCCACCATTTTGTCCAAATGCCCACGCCTGGCTCTCAGAGTTCCAGATGTGCCCCAACAGATCTCCTCCAAAGGCTGCCAATCCAATGGCAATCACCCAGTCAGTGACATCCCCTGATTCCTTCTCCTAGGTGTCTGACAGATGTGACTATGTTTTTGTCAACGGCAAAGAGATGAAAGGAAAGGTGAATGTCATGGTGAACTTCACATACCAGTATCTTAGTGCCCCCTTGCGGCTTACGGTTTGGGTCCCACGCCTGCCGCTTCAGATTGATGTGTCCGACACGGAGCTGAACCAGATCAAAGGTTGGAGAGTCCCCATTGTTTCCAGCCAGAGGTGAGTTTTGTTGGTTGTCTCAAGATTTGTGTGTCCTTCTGTCTCTATTGCGGTTCCTTTTTCAGTCCAGGGTCCTCTTTCAATAGAGAGGATGAGCTATGATAAAGGTGGGTGGGGGGTTGGATGATCTCTGGAGGGCCCGTGACAGAGGTTTTTCCTCTGCCCTGGTCCTATTAGACCTCTCGGCGGCTTTTGATATTGTTGACCACAGTATCCTATTGCAGCGGTTGGGAGGGGTTGGGGGTGGGAAGCACTGTTCTGCGGTGGTTCTCCTCCTTCCTCTCCGACCGTTCGCAATTTGTGTTGGCAGGGGGGCAGAGATCGACCTTGAGGCCTCTGATTTGTGGGGTTCCTCAGGGGTCGGTGCTCTCACCCCTGCTGTTTAACATTTATATGAAGCCGCTGGGTATCATCCATGGCTTTGGGGTGGAGTTTCATCAGTATGCTGGTGATACTCAGCTGTACATTTCCACCCCAGGCCACCCCAATGAAGCCGTAGAAGTGATGACCCGGTGCCTGGAGGCTGTACGGGGTTGGATGGGGCGAAACAGGCTTCAGTTCAACCAAGACCGAGTGGCTGTGCTTTCCGGCACCCCGATACAGCCAGTTAGTTCCATCGTTGGCTGTGGAGGGTGGAGGGAATTCTTGCCCCCACGGAGAGGGTGCACAATCTGGGTGTCCTCCTGAACGTGCGGCTGTCGTTAGAAGATCACATAGCGGCCGTCGCCAGGGGGGCTTTTTGTCAGGTCCGCAGGATCTACCAGTTGCGGCCCTTTCTGGATCGGGATGCCCTTCGCATGGTCACATCCGCCCTCGTTATCTCCCATCTGGACTATGTCAATGTTCTCTACATGGGGCTCCCCTTGAAGAGCACCCGGAGGCTCCAGTTGGTGCAAAATGCAGCCGCGCGGGTGGTTTTGGGGGCTCCTCGGAGCTCCCATGTTACGCCACTCTTGCGTGAGCTGCATTGGCTCCCAGTAGCCTCCCGGGTGCGATTCAAGGTATTTGTGACTACCTTTAAAGCACTCCATGGCTTGGAACCTGGGTACTTATGGGACCGCCTACTGCCGTCATCGATCTCCCGTCGCCCAGTACGCTCCCATAGGGTGGGCCTCCTTGGGATGCCGACGGCTGGATGGCTGGTGACCCTGAGGGTATGGGCTTTCTCCTTGGGGGCACCCTCCCTCTGGAAGAATTGCCCCGGAGATGAGGACCATCCCTGACCTTTTGGACTTCCGGTGCGCATTGAAAACATACTTATTTCATCAAGCGGGACTGGCCTAGGGTTTTATAGGGTTAATTTGGTTTTAATGGGTTTTAATCTTTTATATTCTTGATTGAATTTTATTTTGAGCCAATATATTTAATTTTTTAAATTGTTTTTACGTATTGTATTTGTATCATTTTTTAACTTTGGCTGTATACTGCCCCGGGTCCCGGCAGGGAGAGGGGTGGTATAGAAAACTAATAAAATAAATAAATAAATAGGTGACCTACAAGGTCCCTTCCAACTCTGATTATCTGTTAAATCTGTGACCTAAAAAGGAAAATATTCCACCTCAGTTTTCCCCAAATTCCAGAGGACATGGTGCAGTGGTTAGAGTTGGATTGGATTCAGGGAAAATCAGCATGAAGGTGCCATTCAGTCATGGGACTTTCTGAAAGATGTTTCTGTTCTGTATCTCTATTAAATCTCTATCATCTATCCACCTACCTACCTATCTCCTATCATCTATCTTGATATCTCTATCTTCTATCTATCTGTATATTGGTCTCTCTGTCTATATCTATCTGTCTATCTAGCTATCTAGCTATCTATCATCTATCACCTATTATCCATCCATTATCTATCTATCTATCTATCTATCTATCTATCTATCTATCTATCTATCTATCTATATCATTTACCTATCATCTATTATCCACCCACTCACCCATCCACCCGCCCTTCCATCCATCCATCCATCCATCATCCATCCATCCATCCATCCATCCATCCATCCATCCATCCATCCATCCATCTATCTATCATCTCTCTCCCTCTCTCTCCCTCTCTCTCTCCTTAGTTTATATAATTATTGGGGGGGGGATAACATATGGCCTATTCCATTTAAGAAGTTAGTAAACAAATATAATTGGTTCAGAGTAATTGCAAATTCTTCCCTAAAAGAAGCCTTCATTGGAGATTAGTCCATGAACCAATGATGGATTGTCTTCTCCAAACAGCAGAGAGCTCCCCGTTGACTGTAGTGACTCTACATCTTCTTTGTAGAGGACGCCATGGCATTTTTGAAGAGCTCAACTCACTGAGCATGAAGTACAATCTCTAAATGCTAATTTTTCAGATTGACGCGAGACAGTGATGATGAAGATGAAGATGACCGGAAGGGAAGAGGCTGCACCCTCCAGTACCAGCATGCCATGGTGCGGGTCCTCACCCAGTTTGTGGCAGAAGATGCCAGCCCATCAGGGCAGCTGTCCTACTTGTTGGGCTCCGACTGGCAGATTGACATAACAGATTTGGTGACGGACTTCATGAAGCTTGAGAAACCTTATGTGGCCCAGTTACAAGGAGGCAAGGTTCTGGTTGGACAAGAAGTTGGCATGACAATGGTCCAGGTCAGTCTATCACATTGGTATGAGAATATTCCTGCCTTGATATTCCATTCTATAAAGATAGTTGAGAAAAAGGGACAGTGTAATTTTGATATGCTCTTAAGAGGATCTCTCTGTTGACTTCCAAAGGTCCTTTCTCCACTATCTGACTCCATCTTGGCTGAGAAGACCGTGACGGTGTTGGACGACAAGGTGACCATCACTGATATGGGAATCCAACTCGTAGCTGGGTTGTCCCTTGTCCTTCAGCCCAGCATAGCTAGCCCTCAAGCTTTCGTGGCTACCACGGTAGCTCAAGACTTACTCCACACTCCCAAACAGGTAGAGAGCATTTTGGATTTTTCTGAGTCGTATGCAGTGGTGGGATTCTAAATTTTTTACTACCGGTTCTGTGGGCATGGCTTGATGGGCGTGGAAGGGGAGGGATACTGTAAAATCTCCAGTCAGAGGTGCATTGGCCAGTTCTCCGAACTACTCAAAAATTCCGCTACTGGTTCTCCAGAACTGGTCAGAACCTGCTGAATACCACCTCTGCTTCCTTCCCTTTGTTCCTCTCTTTCTTCCCCTTTCATTCCTTTCTTCACCCCTTTCCTTCCTCTCTTCCTTCCCCTTTCATTCCTCTTTTCCTTCCTCCTTCCTTCTTCTATTCTTCCCCTTTCATTCCTCTCTTCCATCCCTTTCCTTCCTCTCTTCCTTCCCCTTTTGTTCCACTCGAGTGGTGGGATTCAATTTTTTTACTACCGGTCCTGTGAGCATGGCTTGGTGGGTGTGGTGTGGCTTGGTGGGCATGGCAGGGGAAGGTGACTGCAAAATCCCCATTCCCTCCCCACCCCATTAACCTGCTTTCCAGCTCCGTTCTCCTGTGCAGGGCAATCCAAGGAGACCCAGCCAATCAGCTGGAACTCGGGAGGCAGAGAATAAGTGGGGGTGGGGCCAGTCAGAGGTGGTATTTGCCAGTTCTCCGAACTACTCAAAATTTCTGCTACCGGTTCTCCAAAACTTGTTAGAACCTGCTGAATCTCAGCTCTGGGCGTATGCTGAGACCTCCAGGATTTTAGCATATCGCTTCATCTTTAAACCCAGTAGCCCTTATTATCAAAGAGATACGGTGGAAAATAGAGGAATGGAAAATGAAACTGTTCCTGTCATTGCATCTTCTTACTTTATGGCCCCCTCTAAAAGCTTACTTCTTCACAAATACCCACATGGAGGTCCAGGCATGTTCTTCCCAAGGCAGCGGTAAAACCTTTTAATCTAAATGGGTAAACATTTGTACCAATTGTTCCAAAGAAGAAGAAAAGACCACTCTCGTGTTTAAATGATGCTTGCGTCAAGGGACACATCCTCTTAGAAGAGACTTTTTTCCCCTCCCCTCTGGCTGTTTCCTACCTGGAAAGTATAATAATCCTTGAGGACCATTAAACTAAATGGCTCCCTTCTGCATTGCTTAAAAAAGTATCAGATTTATTGATTCGACCTATTGATTAAGCATTCCAGCCCTGTAAAAGGCACTCTCCCTTCTCCTTCCCATTACAGCTGATTTGTGTCAGGAAACAACAGTCTCCTTGTAAAACTTGGCCGGGCTTTTACCAGATCCATGAACTTCAAAGCCAGAACAGAATAACGGCTTGAGAAAATAAGAGTTGCAAAGAGTAACTTGGGAAACATCGATTGGGAAGTCCTTGACTTGCTAACTATCTGTTTATCAGTGATCTGAGGACTTGGAAGCAGTTGGAACCCCCAGTAGTAATTGGGACTCAACCAGGGGTGGGCTTCAAAAATTTTAGCAACGGGTTCTCTGCCCAGTTGCTGGGTTGGCGTGGCCATGGTGGGCGTGGCCTAGTCAGCCTCCTACATCATGGCAAGGGGGGGGGTATTTTTGCCCTCCCTGGGCTCTGGAGGCTCTCTGGAAGCCAGAAATGGGCCCATTTTTGCCCTCCCCGAGGCTCCCCGTCCGCCCTGGACTCAACAGTAATAATTATTACTAATTATTAATCAGTGGCAATAATTCCAAAACCTGGAATTAAGGAGAAACTTCCTAACAGTGAGGCCAATGAACCAGTGGAATAGAAGTTGCCTTCAGAAGTTGTGGATGCTCCATCACTGGAGGTTTTGAAGAAAAGACTGGACAGTCACTTGTCTCAAATGGTACAGGGTCTTCTGTTAGAGCAGGGAGCTGGACTAGAAGACCTCCAAGGTCCCTTCCAGTTCTATTCTGAATTTGAATTTAGTTGGGTCCCAAACAATTGAGTCCAAACAGTTGAGCCATGATTCATATTTAGGACAAATGCAAGAGGTCACATCATCCCTGAGGTCACAAATCACAATTTAGGCACTTGATAACTGGTTAAGAAAAGTCATAGAACATAGAACAATAGAGTTGGAAGGGACCTTAGAGGTCTTCTAGTCCAACCCTCTGCTCAAACAGAATTCGCTATACCAGTGGTAGCTAACATTTTTGGGCTTGTGTGCCAGCACCCAGAAGGCAATGCGTGTTCCCCCAACGGCCCCTATGCATGCACGCACAATCCCCCACCACCCACCGCCCCCTTATCTGCAGTGTACCTCACAGCTGATTTTTGGCTGGTTTGAGGCCTTTTTTGGCCTCCCAGAGGCTTCAGGAAGGCTTTTGCAGGCTTCTGCAGGCTTTTCAGGCCGAAAACCAGGCCCGTTTCATCACTTCTGATATTTTCAGAAAAACAGGGATGAAACAGGCCTAGTTTTCATCCTGAAAAGCCTGCAGAAGCCTGCAAAAGCCTTCCTGAAACCTGTGGGAGGCTGAAAAAGGCCTCAAACCAGCCCAAAATCAGCTGTGAGGCGCATGCATGTGCAGTGAGGTAAGTTTACCTGCAGCTCGCATGCCGGTATAAATGGCTCTGCCTGCCACTTGTGGCACGCATGCCATAGATTCACCATCACGACGCTATACCATTTCAGATAAATGGTTGTCCACTTTCTTTTTGAAAGACTCCGGTGATGGAGCACCCACAATTTCTGAAGGCAAGCTGTTCTACTGGTTGAATGCTCTTACCATTAAGAAATTCCTCTTTAGTTTTAGGTTGCTTCTCTCCTTGGCAAGTTTCCATACATTGTTTCTTGTCTTGCCTTCTGGTGCTTTGGAAAATAGTTTGACCCCCTCATCTTTATAGGAGCCTCCCAAATATTGGAACACTGCTATCATGTCTTCCCTAGTCCTTTTCATTAGAGTATAGACATACCCAATTCTTGTAATGTTCTTCATTTTTTAGCCTCCAAGCCCCCAGTCATTCTTGTTGCTCTTCTCTGCACTCTTTCCAGAGTCTCAACATCTGTTTTATATTGTGGTGACCAGAATTGAATGCAGTATTCCAAGTGTGGTCTTACCAAGGCCACACTTGGTAAAGTGTGGTACTAGAACTTCATCCGCTCTTGATTCTGTCATGTGGTTGTAGTTTGCTATTTTTTTTTTTTCTTTTTTGCCAAGGTAGAGCTGGTGTTCATCACTCTGCTTCTTGTCTGGACTGTCTCAAAGGGTTAACTCATCCAAAGTATTTTCTTTTTTACTGGTTCATTTTCCAAGAAAACTAGCGAGATGTTCAACGTACATCTCAGAAGGCAGAAGGCGTTTGACCTTGTTTAATTACGTCCTTTTCTTTTCTACTAGGAGGCCATGGTGAGCTCCTGGATCCAATTCAGTGATGGTGCTGTGACCCCACTGGACATCTACGATCCCAGAGACTTCTCTCTCTCTGCCTCCTCGCTTGACGAATCGGTTGTTTCAGCCCATCAGACGTCTGCTGTCAAATGGCCAGTGGTAGTAGCAGAAGGGGAAGGGGAAGGCCTGCTGGTCAAAGTAGATATGATGATCTCTGAATCTTGCCAGAAATCCAAGCGGAAGAGTATCCTAGCAGTTGGCAACGGAAACATCAAAGTCAAGTTTGGCCAGAACGATGCCAACCCTCATGGTCTTGGGGATTACAATGCTGAGGAAATTGAAAACCATGCCAGTGACCGGAGGCAGAAGGTGTTTGACCAGGAAGGACAATATTATAGAAGCTCTTCTGATGAACAAGAAGAAGGGCCTGGAAGGAAGACTGGTGTGACAGCCAAGTCTACAACCAAAAGCAAAGTCTTTAAAAGTATCCCTGAAGGAGATAAACTCTCAGATGAAGGTCTACTCCAGAACATCCCGATTGACTTCACCAACTTCCCGGCTCAGATCGATCTCCCCCAAAGCAATAATGGCATGGAGGACAGTGACCTGGTTGAGTCACCTAGAGGTCTTAGTGACTTGGAGACAGGAATGTATGCCCTGTTAGGAGTCTTCTGCCTCGCCATTCTGGTCTTCCTAATCAACTGTGCCACCTTCACATTGAAGTACCGTCACAAGCAGCTTCCCATGGAAGGGCAGACCTCCATGAACCACTCTCATGACTGGGTGTGGCTTGGGAATGAAATGGAGCTGTTGGACAATCCAGCAGATGTCTCACCTCCACTAGATGAGTGCACCACAATCATAGACCAAGGGATAAGCTTTGATGTGGGCAGTCAACTCCTCGTTGGCACACCCAAAAAACTCCCAAGTCAAAGCAGTCCAAAAATTCAACTGGAGGACAAGCAAATCAGGGACCTGAAACAGGAGCACCCTTTGCATTCACCCACCTCCAAGCGGAAGCGGGTCAAATTTACCACGTTCACCACCATCCCTCCAGATGACGGCTGTCCCACCGTCAATTCCATCCTCAATTGCAATGAAGATGACATTAAATGGGTTTGCCAAGATATGGACCTGGGAGAATCGAAACAGATCAGGAACTACCTGGAGAAACTCAAAGACAAAATGTAGCATCACTCTGGGTTTTAAGAGTTAACAGCCACACCTTGATGCCTTCAGATGCATTGAAATATGTGAATAAACAAATATATGCATGAACTAGTGTGGGAGCTGAGTAGATGATGTATGGGACCAATTTTGATTAGCCAGCAGATACATTCTTTGATAAACCCAGCTAGGTAGCAGTATCTGATCCAGCTGGACTGATTGCAGAAAACAAATCAGAGTTGGACCTGGTTAGTCTTTGGATAGAACATCATCAAGATGTTCTCAGGTTCCCAGTAGACTCTACTGGGAAGTAATAACACAATGGCTAATGATTTCCATATTGTTGCCAATGATATTACATGGATGTTTTCATAAAAGTTCATTACATTATTATTATTTGCTAAAGCATATTGGCTAATGTCTATGGAGATTCTCACTCATCCAGGTCACAATTGTCCCAAAGGTGCTTTTTCAAGTGGCAACTGGACTTTCTTGTTTTATTTTAAAGACATTTTGCTTCTCGTCCAAGAAGCTTCTTCAGCCCTGAGAAGAAGCTGAAGAAGTTTCTTGGATGTCGATGATAGGTGATTTCTCTCACGTCCCATCCTCTTCAGGCTAAATGTTTCTAAGGTCTAATGGAAATTCCCAAGCAATAGTTGGTGGATAGATAAGGCAGGATGTCATTATAAATCAGAAAGTTGGGTTTGGAGAGATTATCAAGTGCAAAGTAGCCAAAAGTATTCTTTTTTTAGAGAGGTATCAGAGTGGATGGTGGAGATAAAAGGCTGCACACTTTTTAGCTGTCTTGTAAAGGTTTGAAAAGTCTTGAGATCTAAAGAGATCTTGAGGGAGTTATCATGGTTGACTTCCCATTCTTTGAGCTGGAGAGAAATGGGGATGACGTCTTGTACAGGAGAATGAAACTGGACTCATTTTACAGGTATTCTAATCCCAAAGCTTTTCTTTGGTCCAAAGCTAACATAATCCATTGAAAAGGTCTTGCCACTTAGAGAAGAACGCTTTGGTGAGGAAATTCTAGACACAGAGGAGTCCTTGAACTTCTCCTGAACTAACAACAAAAACAACACCTCTGCATTGTGTTATATGTTTCATTCCCCATTGGCTCCTGTGTATGATGTCACAATGCATATTAGAAAAGGGGTAGGGCATGGGTCAGGGTACCACAACATTGCTTTCTTCAGCCTAACCACCAGTGGATAGATAGAACAGCCAATCCTGGTTGGTTCAGCCTTGTAGTGAATCAGCACCACTTGACGTTGAGCATTGTCTAATCCGCATCCAGGTCTATCTTTGAAGGTTGTTTTGCTTTTTTTCACTACTGTGAAGGTGACCTAAAGGTCTGTTTGAGAGGACAGAGTTGATCTGGACCCAGAAAGTCCTCTTCTCCTACCTAGGAGACCAATCAGTTTGAAATTAACAGATTAATAGAGTTGAAAGAGACCCTGTAGGTCATCTAGAAGTCCAACCCCCCACCCAAGCAGAAGACTCTATACCATTTCCGACAGATGGCAGTCTTGTCTCCTCTTTAAAGCCTCCAGGGATGAAGCTCCCACAATTTCTGAAGGCAACTTCTGTTCCATCCATTGATTGTTCTCACTGTCAGAAAATTTCTCCTTATTTTCAGGTTGAATCTCTCCTTGATCAGTTTCCATCCATTATTCCTTGTCTAGCCTTCAGTCTAACCTTGAAAAACAGGTTGGCCCCTTCCTCTCTGTAGCAGCCCCTCAAATATTGATTCATTCTCAGTGGAGCAGAAAGTAGTTTATTCTAAGTGGAGCAGAAACAGTAGTGGGAACCAACGTATTCCACTACTGGTTTGGTGATCGCGCGCACACGCAGCTTTCCCCACACCTGCAGTGCCAATCAGCTGAGAGGATAAAAGAAGAGAAAAGCACAGGTGCGGGTTGATCCTGCGCTTTTCTCTTCTTTCTCCTCTCAACTGATATTGGGGACCTTTTTTAGTACCAGTTCGGCTGAACCAGGCCAAACCGGTAGCATACCACCACTTAGCAGAAACTCTGAAATTCCAGCTTTTCCTTCTGGTTCTCCTTCCCTCAAAACAAATGTCAGTCCTAGTTCAATGGGCTGGTTGGCTGGATTCGCACAACCCAACGAAGCAGATCTGGTTAAATATATGTTACTGCCGTTCCCTTGGTGTTAACCTTGATTAGCTGTCTCTTGCGTGTTGTCCAGCATAACAAGTCAGCCCAAGGGTGTTAATTTAAAGCTGGCAATGTTGTATGAATTCAGAAGATTGGTTCATTCAGCCCGCCCCCCCCCCCAAGATTAAACCTGTTGTGTGAATGAAGCTTCTGGAAGCTTTCCAGCCTGCTTACAAAATGGGAGTACGCTCTGTCAATCATTGTTAGGGATACTTAAATGCCTCATTGCATTTTATTTGTGCCCTGTTTGGATTTGGGCTTTTCCCCACCCAAAAACACCTGTCTATTTTACTTCTTTTGTTGGGATGGCCTCCCTGGAAATTGACCACCTCATAATGTAGACCGACCTCTTTTTTTTATTATTGTTATTTTAACAAGACTGGCCTGGTATTCACTGTAAACTGAATGAATGTAATATTTATTTCTACGTGTCCACGGTTGTAATTAAAATGTTTCCATGGCTTGGTTAAAAGTAAATTTGTTTGGAGGAGGTCCATCAAGGGTAAAAAATCAAGTCTATATTCCTCTCCCAGGACAAACTCAGCCCCTAAGATGATGGGTAAGGTCATATTAAAAACATGGATGGGGGCTCATCGTCGATTACAGGCAGTCCCCAACTTGCAACAGTTAATTTAGTAACCGTTCAAAGTTGCAACGGCACTGAGAAATGTGACCGAGGACCATTTTTTCACAGCTACAACCTTTGTAGCGTCCCCAAGATTATGTGATCAAAATTCAGATGCTTGGTCACAGACTTGTATTTATGATGGTTGCTACGTCCCAAGGTTGTGTGATCCCCTTTTGTGACCTTCTGACAAGCAATGTTAATGGGGGAATCAAGATGTCAGGTTTCCAGCGATTGCCCTATTTAAATCATGAGCCTCGAGCCAAGCTTTAGAAGAATCCAAAAGATTTATTAGGAGCAACATGCTGGCATTGACCTATATGAAGCCAACTCTGACATATGTAATTTACAGTCACCTGTAACTCTGTTTCCCCCTCCCCCTGGGTGTGTCATAAATCAGATTCTCCAATGAAACACCTTCACGGGTTGGGTGTCATCAATCACATTTTCCAATGAAGGATTTTCATGGGCAGAAGATCCAGTAGCTTAGGCTACAATATTTGTAAGTTAAGCATGGAATGTACTTCTGGTTTTTATTGCTGTACTGCTCCTTCAGGGTCCCCCCCCTCCTGATTATGGCAACTCGAAAGAAGCATAGGAATACTTTATGAGATGACACCAGATTCACTTAACAACCAGGTTACTAATTTATCAACTGCAGTAATTCACTTAACAACAGTGCCAAGAAAGGGGGCAAAACTCATTTAACAACAGGCGTTTGGGGCTCAATTGTGGTCATAAATCAAGCACTACCTATACATGTAATGCTGATGGTTAGGAATATGTTCATTGAGATCAATTGTCTCTTGGCAGGTTGGTTAGGTTAGAACAGAGTAGAATAGTATAGAGCTGGAAGGAACCTTGGAAGTCTTTTAGTCCAGCCCACTGCTCTGGCTGGAGACCCTATACCATTTCAGACAATTGGCTGATTCCCATGTTCCTCTGGGTTGTTTCTATGCGACTTTCCCGTTGCATCTTGAAATACTGTGCAGTCCATCTTCGATAGATAGAAACATTGCCACGAAATGAACTAAAATATCCCCATTTAAACTGTCACTTTGGAAACGAAGGCATTCCTTTTCATCAATCCTTTGCATGTAGAACAATTTGGCCGACCACAAGAAGATCCAATCTGAAGATTTGGCTGCCTAACCAACTTCAGCCTTTATGTTGCTTTCCTCCTGAGGTCCAAGCAAACCACTCCCAAACCACTCTTTTTTTTTTTTTTTTTTGAAAAAAAAGGGGGGTGGAAACCAGGAGGAAGTGTGATTAAACCCAAGATAGACCAAGTTCTAAAAGAAGTTGATTAGTCTCCAATGTAGCCAGAGGAGGGCGCCTGATAACTTCCTAAAATGAGAACTTGCGAATTTTGCTCTGTCCTTCTGCCTTCTCCAAGGTTCCTTCCAGCTCTATACTATTCTACTCTGTTCTAACCTAACCAACCTGCCAAGAGACAATTGATCTCAATGAACATATTCCTAACCATCCTTTGAAAAAAAAAAAACAACACTGCTGTGCTAAGGCCAGTTTTTGTGTGTGTGTGTGTGTGTGTGACAGAGAGAGAGAGAGAGAGAGAGAGAAGGGTTGGTAGGGGAAAAACAACAGCAGCTATGCTTGGAATATTTGGCACCAGGAGGTTTGCCAAATAAATGGTTTCCCACTGTTAAAATTGGTTCTGTGATTCTATGAGCTCTTTAAAGTGCTACCTTTGGGGAGTGGGTTTTTCTTTTGCTGCATCCAACTGCTTTTGAATAGCGAGGCTGCTGGCTTCAGAAGCAGCCGAGTTTGCTATCAATGCTTTCCCAGCTTTTGAAAGACTTTTGAGATGAGCTGTTGAAATTGTACTGCCTGGTTGAAATGCAAGTACGAAAAGAGACAAGAAAAGAAAAAAAGAGGAAGGGACAGGAAAAAGGAAAGGAAAGGAAAATGGAAGGGGAGGGGAGGGAAGCGAAGGGATGGGGAGGGGAGGGGAGGAGGAAAAGAAAAGGAAGAAAGGAGAGGAAAGGGAAGGAGAGAAGGACAGAAAAAGAAAGGAAGGGGAAGAAAGGGGAAAAAAGGAAAGGAGGAAAGGAAAGGAGAAGAAAAAGAAAAGGAGGGAAGGACAGGAAAGGAAAGGACAGGGAAGGGAAGGGTAAGAGGGAAGGAAAGGACAGGAAAGAAGGAAAGGGGAGGAGGAAAGGCGGAAAAGGAAAGGAAAGGAAAAGTAAGAAGAACAGGAAAAGAAAGGAAGGGGAAGAAAGGGGAGGAAAGGAAAAAAGGAAAGGAGGGAAGGACAGGAAAGGAAAGGAGGGAAAAGAAAGGAAAGGAAAGGAAAGGAAGAAAAACCAGCTTCTGCAAAGAGAGCCTATCTTGCCCTATATACAGTAAATAGAGCCTTTGGGAATATTGTAGCCCTAAATTGCTGGAAGACCAAAACCAACTTCCACACCTGGGGAGGTAGAGGATCAACCTGTTCTTCTTACAGTTCGTGATGGTAATATTGGTAAGAGAGAACACTCTCTGTATAATGAATGAACGTTCTCCATCTCTGTAGGCTTTTATGCAGAGGTTGGACAGCCAGTTCTAGAGGATGACCAAGTTCCTTTTCCTGCAGATGACAAAGGCTTGGATGAGATGTTCCTTGGGGATCCATCAGCTCCTCATCTTTGTAGTTCTATGATTTATGGATGCAGCCTATTTAGCCATTGGCAAATGACCATTCAAGACCAGCCATTGTTTTATTGAACCTCACATTGACACCAGAGAGAGAAAAATATGAACTCAATTTGGACCACAGTTCGTATATAATGGAAAATAGATTGAACTTTTTGTTTTGCTCAACCAGAAATTAAACATCTCTTGGATGCTTTCCTTTTTATTTCCTAATTAGGACCCCAACTTTTGGAGAATGAATTCAGACCATTGGCTGTGGTCAGCCTCATAAAAGATCTCATTATTATATAACTGCTCCAAAGCCGTGGCAATGAGTTATAATTATTTTCTTCTTTCCTAATTGGGCATCTGTGTCTCTGTTTCCAAATACAGCTGGAAAACAAATGACTAATTGCAGGGAAACTTTGGGTTTTTTTTCTTCATTGACATGCAGGAAATGAAACTAGGCAGAAAACTCTGCCCCAAACAAACCTCAGCAAAACTCACATAATGGAAGATTTTTATTTATTTATTTATTGCCATGGGAGGCAGGTAGGGAAGGGCAGATTTTATGTCCACGATCCAAGGTAGCCTTTGAAAATATTCGCTAGGAAAGCTGTACGTGTAACTCTGGGCATCCTTTAGCTGTGTGTGTCTGTGTGTCAAAAAAGTCACTTTGGCAGTTGTGTGTGTGTCATTGAAATACACCTAGAATTCCATTCCATTCCATTCTCCTATTCTATTCTATTCTAATTATCTCTACTCCACTCCACTCTACTCTACTCCTTATTCTATTTTCTATTCCATTCCATTTTCTATTTCGTTCCGCTCCATTCCATTTTCTATTCTATTTCATTCCATATTCTATTCTATTCCTTATTATATTCCATTCTTCATTCTATTCTACTCTACTCTACTCTACTCTACTCTACTCTACTCTACTCTTACTCTACTTTCTATTCTATTCTATTCCATTCCATTCTATTCTATCTCTACTCCATTCCCTATTCTATTTTCTATTCCATTCCATTCTCTACTCTGTTCCGTTTCATTCCATTTTCTATTCTATTCTATATTCTGTTCTATTCTATATTCTATTCTATTTCATTCCATATTCTATTTTATTCCTTATTCTATTCCATTCTTCATTCTATTCTATTCTATTCTATTCTGTTCTGTTCTGTTCTGTTCTATTCTACTTTACTCTACTCTCTCCTATTCTATTCTATTCTGTATTCTATTCTATTTCATTCCATATTCTATTCCTTATTCTATTCCATTCTTCATTCCATTCTATTCTATTCTACTTTACTCTAGTCTACTCTCTATTCTATTCTATTCTTACTTAGAGTGCTAAGCAGTTGGAAAGAGACATGACCTGTCATATTGCCCACTCCCTGGCTCAAAAACAGCTGCACTTTGCTAACCTCAGAAACCCTCCAATCTAACCCATGCTTCCTGAAAAGCAGACCTGTTCCGATATTTCATTTCCCTTCCGCCTGAAATCTATATAAAAATATTTCAAGTGCTCTCTGCCAATATTAAAAACACTCCAGAAGGCGCACACATGCTGCAATTTTGAATTATTGCTTCCCTGCATATATATATATTTTCCCCTCCGCACATAAGTCTTTGGTACACAATATTTTTGATGTGTTTTTAAAAGCAAGAATCATAGCAATTTAACAATGCTGCCTTGGCAGCCCACGCATGCAATGCCTTGGAATCTCGGCGCAGTTATGATTCTCTGAGTGCGATTTCTGAATTATTAACCTTTCATAAATACTTAGCTGGAGCATTAATGGATTTACAATGGCTGGGTTCGGAATGGATAGCTGCAGACCGATTAAGGTACATTATCTTCTGAATAGAGAAGCAGGTGACACCCCCATAAGCAAGAAGAGAAGACAAATCAAAATAACCAAGAAAAAACAGCCAACCCTGAATGCTGGCTTTGTTTGCGATTGCCGTTTGGCTCCCTGTAAATTTCAGGCAGTTCTCAGCTTATGTCCATTACAGTTGTAAGGTGTGATAGTTGTAAAATGGAGTCACCCATATGACTGAGCCATTTTAGCATCCTTGCCTTGGTTTTAATCATCTAATGTTCAGTTTTGCCATGTATTATGCTCCCATTCTAGACAGTTGATAGATGATGGATAGGTAGGTAGATGAAAGATAATAGAATGATGATATAGATAACTTGATACGATAGCTAGCTAGCTAGCTAGCTAGGTAGATAGGTAGGTAGGTAGGTAGGTAGGCATAGATAAAATGAAAGATAATAGAATGATTATACAGATAGCTTTATACAATAGATGATATAGATCAGATCTATCTGATATTAACAGATTAACAGAGTTAGAAGGGACCTTCTGATCATCTAGTCCAACCCCCGCCAAAGCAGGAGACCTTACACCAGTGATGAAGCTCCCACAACTTCTGAAGGCAACTTATGTTCAGTTGATTGTTCTATTGGAAAATTTCTCCTTATTTCCAGGTTAAATCTTTCCTTGATCAGTTTCCATCCATTATTCCTTGTCTGGCCTTTGGGTGTCTTGGAAAATCACTTGACCCCCTCCTCTTTGTGGCAGCCCCTCAAATATTGGAAGACTGCTCTCCTGTCTCCCCTGGTCCTTCTCTTCTTTAGATTAGCCAGGCCCAGTTCCTGCAACCATTCTTCATATGTTTTAGCCTCCAGTCCCCTCATCATCCTGCTTGCTCTTCTCTGCACTCTTTCTCAACATCATTTTTATAGTGTAGGAACCAAAACTGGATGCAGTATACCAAGTGAGGTCTTACTAAGGCTTTATAGTTGTATTAGTACTACTAATATATGATAGATAGATAGATAGATAGATAGATAGATAGATAGATAGATAGATAGATAGATAGATAGATAGATAGATAGATAGAAATAGATAAAATGAAAGATAATAGAATGATAATTATGTCATTATTTATATTAAATGACCACCCAGATTATTTGGGGGCAATACAATGACTCTGTAAGCCGCATAGAGAAGTTTGTACCAGCAGTATATAAGTCTAAGTGCTATTGCTATATAATAGCTATATACAATAATAGATGATATAGACGGATAGATAATAGATAATGATAGATGATATAGAGATAAAAGATAATAGACTAATTATACAGATAGCTATATAGATGGATGATGGATGATATAGATGGATAGATGATAGATGATGATGAATAAATGAAACAGATAGAATGATAGATAGAACGATAGACAGACATAAATGATAGACAAGAAGACAACTTACCATCTGTTTTCTCTTTCCCCCTCCTTTTTTAAAAGGAAGAGCAGGACTTTTGAGAATTCCATATGCAAAAAAAAAAACCCGATAGTGTCAACATCAGCAGATGATTAAGATTTAAGTTTGGTTAGTTTGATTTCATGACAGCATAATTCTAGCGGCCCATCAAGCTATTAAAATCTGACAGCCATTAAGGTGTAATTTTTTTTTTCCTCTTCGGAGGGATAGACACTAAATCACCCCAAATTTCCTCTCTAAGACAGAATTGCTTTATTATCTAAATAGACAGGATGAATGGCTTTTGTTAGGTGCTTAGAAATCTGCCTAATAAAATATATATTGTAAAATAGAATAAAACCATTTTTTCACAGACTGAACTGGGTTTGGGATTGATACCAAGGGTTGGGTTCATAAATTCAGATTAACTGATCAGGATATTGGCTTTATATAATGGTGTGCCTTCCTCGACTTAAAAACAGCTCATTTTTTTTATGAAAAAGTTTTTTATTTTTAACAACAAACATAGACAAACATAAACATAAAACAACAAATAAAACCTTTCAATTATACAGTGTGTCAGTTGGTACATATTTCTTGTGCACAATATCTATTGTCCTTTCCTCTTAGATTTAAATTTACATTCATATTACATTAATCAACTTTCCATGTCATGTTATATTATTATTACATCATCATTAGACTTTAATTTCAGATCCACATTATCCTTTAGAGCAAATCTCAGTTCTTACACATTTTAATTCATATTATAATTCATTCCAAAATAATCAATTATAACGTATCATTGCTATTGTATTATACTTCAATTTCCTGCTTTTCTATCTAACCATTGGTAAAATATATCCCATATCTTAAAGTATTCTTTTTCTTCTTTGTCTCTAATTGCTAATGTTAAAACAGCTCATTTAATGACTCTTCAAAGTTACAACGGTACTGAAAAAATGTCACTTATGACCATTGTTCACACTTACGTCCAGGGGTGGGCTTCAAACGTTTTAGCAACGGGTTCTCTATCCGGATGCTGGGTGGGTGTGGCCACGGTGGGCGTGGCCTAAATGGCCTCCTGTACTGTGGGGGAGGGGTGTTTTTGCCCTCTCCGGGCTCCGGAGGCTTTCCTCGAGCCTCCAGAAGGGCGAAAATGGCCTCCAGAGGCTCTCTGGAAGCCGGAAACGGAGCCATTTCCGGCCACCACAAACTTCCGGGAGGCCCATTTTTCACCCTCCCAGTGCCTCTGCGCGCGCCCTGCACTTATCTGCATCCAAAATGGACCGCGTGGGGACTCCTGGGAATGGAGGGGCGGAGTGGACTTATATACCGCTTCACAGTGCTTTACAGCCCTCTCTAAGCAGTTTACAGAATCAGGCTTTTGCCCCCAATAAACTGGGTCCTCATTTTACCCACCTCGGAAGGATGACTCAATCTGGAGCCTGGTGGGATTTGAACTGCCAAATTACAGGCAGTCGGCAGGCAGCAGAAATAGCCTGCAGTACTGCATTGCGTCACCACAGCTCCTACAATGAAAGCATTTTGAAATGGTGCCTTCAGAGGTGCCTCCGTTCTTTGGTTTGTGACCGATGGATCCCAAAAAGTTCTGCCTTGCTTGATTTATTTTCCAGTGAATGATTAGCAGTCCAGACAAAAGGACTTGAAAGGCAGAACAGTGTTTCTGCTACATTAAATCAGCCACTGAACCCGAAAGCATCAACGATGCATTGCCAAGGTATTTCTTTAATTAGCCATAAAGTTAATTGGCCAGGCTTTCAGGGGAAGAGAAGCGGGGAAAGAGAGCAATCCAGAACATAGCAAATCTTTACAAGAAAACCTGCTTTGGGCAAAAATCATCCCCGGGATTGCAAATAAATGGATCTTGACATATTTACACACCCATAGAGCAAAACGGTGCAAAAAGTTGCAAGGCTCACATTATCCCTGGGATCAGAGGGGGGAATCTGATCCCAGGAAAATTTCAGGCTGTGTTTAGTGACTGCCTTGCACAGCGACCCTTAATAGTGATGGGAGGTGAAAAAAGTTAATTTTGCTACTAGTCCTCGCACTGATGGCCTTCGTAGGTCCACCAAGCAAAGAAAAGTTGAAGGAAGATGGTAAGCACAGTTGGGGTTGAGTGAGAAGGGACCTTGTAGGTCATCTAGTCCAAACCCCCCCCCCCAAGCAGGAGACCCTACCCCATTTCTGATAAATGGCAGTCCAGTTTCTTCTTGAAAGCCTTCAGGGATGAAGCTCCCACAACTTCCGAAGGCAACTTCTGTTCCATGGGTTGATTGTTCTCACTGTCAGAAAGTTTCTCCTTATTTCCAGGTTGAATCTCTCCTTGTTCAGTTTCCATCCATTGTTCCTTGTCTTGACCCTCTCCTCCCCTCAAATATTGGAAGACTGCTACCATGTCTCCCCTGGTCCTTCTCTTCCCTACTCTAGCCAGGCCCAGTTCTTGCAACCGTTCATCGTATGTTTTATCCTCCAGTCCCCTAAGCTGTATTTGGGTTTCATTTCATTAAACAACCAAGTGGCGACTCTCATTGTGGTTGCTAAACAAGGATGACTTGTAGAAGACACAATATATTCCCACCAAGATGGACAACGCACTAAGTCATGTTGTTCGTACAATATTATAAAATATAAATAAACCAACAAAGATAAAAACCGTACAAGCTTCTTAGGTTATTACACAGGAGCAATGGTTTCTGTCAGTGATGGTTATCAATGGAAAACCCATTTTGCTATTCACTGAAGTTTCTAGTCCTTATGAACTATAAAAGTTTCCAACAATATTCTAAATACCGAGTTTATTCACAGACCTTTTCACCGTGCAGATAAAAAAATATGACTGAATTTGAAGAGAAAATAAGGAGACGAACCTTTTTTTAAAATTTATTTACACCGGCTCACATCACAAGGTTTTTGTAAACAAGTTTAAAGGAAGATACTTGATATTTTTAAAAGAGAAGAGAAGGTTGCCCTGCCTTCCCTGCTTAAGAATTAAAGAGCAATTATCAGGATTTTAAAAAAAACAGGCAAAGTTTCTTCCCTCCAGTGACAATAAAATTCAGTGCAAAAGGTTGGATAAAAGGGTTGCCGAGTCAAGGTTGTAGCCGAGACAACTTGGAAAACACGAGTGGATGAGAAATTGAGAATTTTATCTGCATATTCATCTTTGATTTCAACCCATATGTCATTAAAAAAACCCTAACAAGGAAGGAAGGAAGGAAGGAAGGAAGGAAGGAAGGAAGGAAGGAAGGAAGGAAGGAAGGAAGGAAGGAAGGAATATAGGGAGGGAGGAAAGGAAGGTGGGAAAGAAGGAATATAGGGAGGGTGGGAGGAAGAAAAAAGAGGGAGAAGGAAGAAGAAGGAAGGAAAGAAAGAATATAAGGAGGGAGGGAAGGAGGAAGGAAGGAAAAAGAGAGAGGAGAAAGAGGAAGGAAGGAAAGAATATAGGGAGGGTGGGTGGGTCAACAAACAGGCAAAATTATCATAACAAACACAGTTTAACACTCCCAAATAAAACCAAATAAAACCCAAAACCTACAGTAGCTTAAAAATATATTTATTTCATCCCTGTCTAACTAGACCTCTTCATACTTTGGACTAAAAGACCTATGATCCCCAGCCATAACGCCAGAGTCGTTGGTAGAGCTTCGGAGTCCTACCCCTGTGGACTACCGGTGTGTTCATATGTGTGTGAGAGAGAAGTTTCGATGCACAGCCACTCACAAACCTGACTTTGATGTCCGCACCTTTTACCTAGGAACCTCGGAAAGGCGTCCAAGGGGAGAAAGCAGTCATTTCCAAGACAGGACCTGATGTGATCCCGCGAAGGCACTCCGCGTTGCGCGGTTCTGTCCGTCCATCTGTCACACTGGAAGGGAAGTTGGAACGCTTCTTGGGTTCATTATTTCGGGTTTTCAGACGTGACTTTGTGGCTTAAGCAGACGGGTTGGGGAAAAAAAGCATCGGAGAAACCTGGACACCTTTGATCACGTCCGGCCTACATCGCAGGACGCAGCCTGTAAAAATTAGTTTGCTACTATAAGGCACTCTCTGCTTTAGCAGGCGGCGGAGGGGGAAGGGGGTTTAAAAGCAGGGAGGGGCCAACCTAGAAGTCAAAATCATGCAAGTCAAAAGAAAAAGCCCCTCCGAATGGATCAGCCCCATCTCTTGATCCCCTCCGACTTTTACAGTTTACAGTCCCCCGTCAAGTCCGTCCGGCGTTAGTCCTCGACTTCTGGCGGTCGTATTTGACCGACACAATGAGGAAAAGCAGCAGGGTGACACCCTGGATCACCGCCAGGAGGAAGAAGTAGTAGTTTAAATGGCAACCGTTGATGTTACCTGCCCGGAAAAAAGCAATAAGACAGGCTAAGCAGCGGACCAGAGAACGGGAAAGAAGCTAATATATTGTCTGTGGATGGAGCCAGGGAAGTTAGGACGTGTCCTAAAGGGGAAAAGGGGTATGATTTAAGGCGAAGGTCGGGACTCACCTAAGTAAGGGGTACAGCTATGAGGAAAGAAAGAAAAAAAGGAGAAGAGAGGGAAAGAAAGAGAAAGAGAAAGAGAAGGAAGGAAAGGAAAGGAAAGGAAAGGAAAGGAAGAGGAAGGAGGTAGATAGAGAGATAGAAATAGAAAGAAGAAAAGAAATAAGAAAGAAAAAGAAAGAAAGAAGAAAAAGAAAGAAAGAAGAAAGAAAGAAAGAAAGAAAGAAAGAAAGAAAGAAAGAAGAAGGAAGTGAGGAAGGAAGAAAAGAAAGAAAAGGAAAAGTAAAGGAAGGGAGGAGAAAGATGGAGGAAGGAAGTTAAGAAAAAGGAAAGAGAAAGAGAGACAAAGGAAGGAAGGAGAAAGAGGATGGGAGGAAGTTAGGAAGGAAGGAAGAAAAGAAAGAAACAAAGGAAGGGAGGAGGAAGAGGGAGGGAAGGAGGAAGTTAAGAAGGAAAGAAAAAGAGAAAGGAAGGAGAAAAAGAGAGGGAGAGAGGAAGAAGGAAGCTATTGATTTCCTGACATCTACAGCCAAATCAGACCCCTTCTGCCCAATCAAAATGTATTAATTAAGCATTTTGTTACTTAAGAAACGTATCTGCATTTTGTCACTTTGCCTGCAATACCCCTGTGTCAAGGCAAAGCCTCTTTTCTTTGCAAGCATTAATTCAATTAAACCCATTTTTTAAATCCGAGGCAAGAATCACACCAAGAGCTCTTCCACCTGACACTTAAAAACAGGATATATATATATTTCCCTGAAAAGCACAGGGGCTTAAAAGGGCCTTTCCCCCCACCCCCCTTTTTTACGGATCAGACTGTGAATGCCATAAAAATCTTTTCCTCTTGCTCACAAGGCAGAACTAATTTTAATTGTTTTAGAGGAACGCTGGCTGGCAATTTCGGGCTCTTGCAGATCTGTGAAGGAGAGGATTTCAGCCAACATCACAAATGGAGAAGGGATGGAAGAAAACGGATCAATTCATTGGGTGAAATAATTGCCCATCGAGTATTTGTAGGGCTGGACGCTGAATCAGTTTCTTGCTTGATTCGAGAAGGTCCTGAGAACTTTCATGCTGCCCCCCACCACCCCCAAAAAGTCCCCCATGGGCTCATTTAGTGAGGTAGGATGCTTCCACGCCACTAAGTTGGATCTCACTCAGCTTCTTCACCATGAGATAGTGGTTCTCCAAAACTTCAGAGAATATGTTTATTATGGTTAGTCCTGGAATAGACTCCTTGACTTACAACCATGGAAGACAGTGGTTTTCCCAAGATTTCAAAGGAGGATGTGCTGGAGAATCTTGGAGAACCACTATCTCCCATGGTTGTAAGCCGGAGGACTCCTTGCAATAGACTACTTGACTTACAACCATGGTAGATAGTGGTTCTCCAAGATTTCAAGAATATGCTCCTCAACTTATGACCACAGGAATCCTCAACTTACGACCACAATTTCAGAGAATATGTTTATTACAGAGGGTCCTGGACTTATGATTATGGGAGACCGTGGTTTCCCCAAGATTTCAGAGGACGATGTGTTGGAAAATCTTGGAGAACCACTATCTCCCATGGCTGTAAGTCAAAGGACTCCTTGCAATATAGGACTTGGAGACAGTGGTTCTCCAAGATTTTAGAGAAGAATGTGGTTATTACAGGGAATCCTCAACTTACGACCACGGAAGATAGTTGTTTCCCAAGATATCAGAAAAGAAAATATTTATAGTGGGTAGCCCTTGAGTTATGACCATTGGAAGACAGATGTTCTCCAGGTTTTCAGAGAAGAATGTGTTTATTATAAGGAGTCCTTGACTTATGGCCATGGAAGACAGTGGTTCCCCAAGATTTCAGAGGAGGATGTGCTGGAGAATCTTGGCGAACCACTATCTCCCATGATGTAAGTTGAAGGACTCCTTGCAATAGACTCCTTGACTTACACCCATGGGAGACAGTTGTTCTCCAAGATTTCAGAGACGAACATGTTTATTATAGGGTAGTCCTTGACTTCCAGCCATGGGAGATAGTGGTTCTCCAAGATTCTCCAGCACATCCTCCTCTGAAATCTTGGGGAACCACTGTCTTCCATGGCCATAAGTCCAGGACTCTCTGTAATAAACATATTCTTGTCTGAAATCTTGGAGAACAACTGTCTTCCATGGTCGTAAGTTGAGGATTCCGGTGGTCATAAGTTGAGGAGCACATTCTTCTTTGAAATCTTGGAGAACCACTAAATTTCAGAGGAGAATGTGTTTATTAGAGTTGGGATCAGCGTTTGCTAAAAGGTAAACCTGAATTTGGTTTTCTGCCTGCATTTTTTTTAAAAAAAGAGAAATCCAAGCCAATAGACATAACTGACCCAAATCCGTGTGGTTGCTCATCCAACCGATTGATTTGAGGGACACCAGTTCCAAGAGTCCTGAGCCCACGAAAGACCCAATTCCAGAAAAAAAGAAGAAGAGGCCCATAATTGCACTTTGCATCGATTTCGGAGCCGCAGAGTAGGCGAATTCCAAACCTGGAACACAAAGAGAAGACACAGACAGACACACCATGGTTATCAAAAGCTAACTTCACAACTCAAGTTTGTTGCTGTTTCTATGCCTCAAATCTCTTTATTTCATTGGGAGTTGTAGTGCTAGGTGTAAAACCTAAGTCGCTCTCAGGATCGTGGTGAAGCAATGGATTTTTGGACATTTAAAATTTATTTGCCTTTTAATTCATTTGTACTGGAGATTTTATACTCTTGCTTTATGGTGTTCTCACCATTGGACAAGGATATTTTTGGCTTTTGTGCTCGGAAATTCAAAAATGTGGCAGCTTCTGATGTCAAAAATGAAAGCGCCAGGCCCAAATTGCTGTGCAAGTTTTGCCAATTTATTTTCCAAAGTGCCAGAGGGCAGAACAAGAAGCAACGGATGGAAACTAATCAAAGAGAGAAGTAACCTGGAATTGAAGAGAAAATTCCTGACAGTGAGGACAATTAACCAGTGGAACAGAAGTTGCCTCCAGAAATTGTGGGTGCTCCATCACTGGAGGTTTTGAAGAAGAGTCTAGACAGTCACTTGTCTGAAATGGTATAGGGTCTCCTGCTTGAGCAGGGGCTGGACTAGAAAACCTCCAAGGTCCCTTCCATATTCTATTTTGTTCTGTTCTGTTCTTCTCTGCTTCTCTCTTTCTCCTTCTCCTCAATTCTGTTCTGTTCAATTCCATTCTCTGCTCCCTTTCTCCTTCTCTTCCTTCTATTCCATTATATTCTTCTCCCCTTCTCCTTCTCTTATTCTATTCTATTCCTATTCTTCTCTGCTTCTCACTTTCTCCTTCTTTTTCTCCTTCTATTCCATTCCATTCCATTCTATTCTATTATACTCTAGTCTATTTCCATCCCAATTCCATTCCACTCCATTCCATTGTCTGCTTCTTCTCTTCTCTTCTCTTCTCTTCTCTTCTCTTCTCTTCTCTTCTCTTCTCTTCTCTTCTCTTCTCTTCTCTTCTCTCTTCTCTTCTCCTCTCTTCTATTTCCATTCCAATTCGTATTCCTATCCCTGTTCCATTCCATTCCATTCTTATTCTCTCTGCATCCCAAACCTCTGAAAATCCCGCCCTCTCGTGGTCAACACGCAGCTACAACTAACAAAGTAGACTTAGAGGAGAGCCGTTGATCCATTGATTTGATGGCCTCCAAAAATGAGCTCTCTTTTCCAGTCGAAGCCTCTCCAGAACTCAGAGAGAAGCAAAATCCTTATTTTCTAAATCCGAATCATCCCGGAGAAGAGAGGACAAGAATGTGGCTTGTTCCCAATTGAAAGGAACCCAACAATAAGGAACAAGAAAGTCTTGTTCTCCATCCAGAATTCAAAATCTGAATGCCCCATCCCCAATTCTGCCTGCACACACAAACACACACACAAACACACCACCATCAAGCCTTAAAGGTGCCTCTGGAGGCCTCTCGAGCAAATGGCCAAATTGCCATTTCAAATGTATCCAGAGGGGAAAAATAATTCAATGTTACAACTGGAAAATAAGGGCAGCTGTTGTACTGAATTTTAATGAAACCTAAATACCAGCAATGTAATTGTGCTTGTGTACTGCTCACATTTTTAGAATGAGCAACACACAGAAAAAGAGACACAACACTCAAAGGTTGCACATTCCTGGTTTAGGGAGACTGCCCTTTTGCAAATCGGGTGTTTATTTATTTATTGCTCTCATTGATCTTTACAAGTAACTCAAGGTGAGGAGCAGATCCAACACATCTTCCACCTCCTATTTTCCCCACAACAACAAACTTGAGTAGTGAGTTGGGCTGAGAGAGAGAGAGAGAGAGAGAGAGAGAGAGAGGGACTAGCCCAAAATCACCCACCTGGCTTTCATGCCTAAGGTGGAACTAGAATTCTCAAGATTCCTAGTAATGGGCCAAAATCACCTAGCCAGCTTTCATGCCTAAGGTAGGATTAGAACTCCCAGTCTCCTGGTGATTGGCCCAAAGTCACCTAGTTGGCTTTCATGCCTAAAGTGGGACTAGAATTCCCAGTCTCCTACTAATGGGCCACAATCACCCAGCCAGCTTTCATGCCTAATGCAGGACTAGAACTTCCAGTCTCCTGGTGATTTGCCCAGTCACCCAGCTGGCTTTCATGCCTAAGATGGGACCAGAACTTCCAGTCTTCTGGTCATTGCCCCAAAGTCATCCAGCTGGCTTTCATGCCTATCACAGAACTAGAACTCGCCATCACCTGGTGATTGGCCCTCAGCCAGCTTTTATGCCTAAGGCAGTATTAGAATTCACAGACTCCCGCTTTCTAGCCTGGCGGTTTAACCACTAGACCAAACTGTCCCTCTGAATGTTGGAGCTAGTCTTCACCAGGCCTTCTTCATCCGGCATCTTTCTCCCAGGTGCTCCTCCGTTTACCTTTGGCTTCTAGACCCCAAAACGCCCAACTCATCCCCGTAAACCTGGAGGCGAGTTTGTCCCTGCTAGCAAAAAGGACCCTGGAGAAACAAACCAAGCTCATCAGAACCGGTTGGGCTCCCACAGCGAGAAGGCAGCTATGATTTAATTAGAAGACGAGGCAGAATGAGGGCTCTGCAAAACAGTAAGAGGCTGGCAGCTTTTTTTTTCCTCCTAATGAACCCAAAATGTGTGTGAAACGGAGCAGAAAATGAGATTTTATGGCCACGCACACACCTCTCATTTGCAGGTTGCACCCAGGAAAGTTGGAGGGAGGAGAGGAATAGAGAGAGAAAGAAAATCAATCGCCGGTTATGAGCCTGGATAGTTATGCACCAGGAAATGGGACCCCAACATTCTTGTTAACTCAAGCCAGGAATTTTCTAAACATCCACCAAGAACAGCCCAGGGACCATTCAACAACCGGACTGCTTCCCTTGAGTTAAATCCTGGCTTGGGCCAATAGTAGTTTGTAAGTAGTTTGCATTGATACCTTAGACCTGGGATTTTATGGGCCCCAAACCCACAGGAGACTGGAAATCTGAAATTAACTATAAATATATGTAAATAAGTGTACGAGGGATCATTCAGGTGGTCTCTGAGGTTTGTTGTTTTCTTGCAGACCCAACTGGAGAACATCATCAGTACTAGAAGGAAGTGAGGTTTGTGGAAAAGAGGGGAAGGAGGAGGAGGAGGAGGAGGAGAACTGTGGAGTCCTTGGTGCTTTCTGAACTTGGTTGTTTTCTTGCAGACATTTCATGACCCAACTGGGGAACATCATCAGTGCTAGAAGGAAGTGAGGTTTATGGAAAAGAGGAGGAGGAGGAGGAGGAGGAGGAGAACTGTGAGGTCTTAGTGCTCTCTGAGCTGGATTGTTTTCTTGCAGACATTTCATGACCCAACTGGGGAACATCATCAGTGATAGAAGGGAGTGAAGTTTGTGGAAAAAAGGAGGAAGAGGAGGAAGGGGAGGAGGCTGCAGCAGCCAATTTGGTTACTCAATGGAAACTATCTAAACCAACAATGGGTCAGGACCGAGCCAATTGGCCCTGGATTTTCTGCTCAGATTCTCCAAGGAGTGAGATTCGCAATCCTGTGTCTTCTAGGCTAGGGAATGATAGACCAAATGAAGAGGCTTAAAGGGGCCTGTTTTCCTTTCTCTCTCACACACACACACATACACACACAATCGCGACATGGCGATCCAACCTGCAATGCTGGCTAGGATCTCGCTGATTCCGATCAGAATATACTGAGGGATCTGCCACCAGACGGACATGTCGGCTGCGTAGTAGACGGCCGTCCCAATCTTCTGAGTGATCGTCTTGGTCTTCACCCTCCTCAGCCGGTCGCTTTCCAATATTCCTGGAAGGAAAAACGCACAGGAAATTTTACCTTATTTATTTATTTATTAAATAGTTTTGTATACCGCCCTTCTCCCGAAGGACTCAGAGTGGTGAACAGCCAACTAAAATATATTATAAATTACAAATTACAATATTAAAAGAGATTAAATTATGAGGCTGCCGTTAAAAAGAGTTAAAACCCCCGATTAAAAATGAGCTAAAATTACCATACCCCAACCAAAATCAGTTCTAAAACCCCTCATTTAAAATCCCATTTGAAGTCAGCCCAGGCCAGCCTGCTCAAAGAATTAGGTTTTCAGATCACGTCTGAACGCCCTCAGGTCAGTGGTTGTCCGTAGCCCCGGGGGGAGCCCATTCCAAAGGGTGGGTGCCCCCACGGAGAAGGCCCTATTCCTTGGGGTCACCCGGCGGCACATAGATGCCGTCGGGACCCGAAGGAGACGCTCTCTCTGTGGGAGCGCACCGGTCGGTGGGAGACTACTGGCAGAATGCGGTCTTGTAAATATCTTGGTCCGATGCCATGGAGCGCTTTAAAGGCCAAAACCAATGCTTTAAAGCGAATCCGGAAGGCTACCGGCAATTAATGCAGCTCGCGCAGGAGAGGCGTCACATGGAAATATCTAAACGCCCCCATAACCACCCGCGCAGCTGCATTTTGCACCAGGGGGAGCCCCATGTAAATGACTTGCAATCGGCAACACCCCATCTGATTGTCCCACCTGCGCATTTCCGCCATGTTGTTCCTGACCCCACACGCGCGTCTGCAAAACATTGTGCTTTTGATTGCACGTTTGCAACCTAACCACGGTGCTTGCCCTGACGGGTCACCCTGTTTAGGATCAACCATGCAAGTATAATCCGAACCATCCAAAAGAGAATTACAATGGGTGTAGCGCCCTGTAGCAGGGGAACCCCTCCAAAGAGTGGTGCGGTGGCCTAGAGGTGGAGCTCTCGCCTCACAATCAGGAGGCTGGGAGTTCCATCCTAGGTATTTCTCTCTCTGGGCAGGATGAGAATCTATCTGCTGAATAAAATTCCGCATTGGCAATAGGGAGGGCATCCAGCCAGTAAACCCTTAGCTCCATTCAGTTGCCCAGACTCTACCCCGCAAGGGATTATGGGGTTGTTAAAAGAGAATGATGATAGACAGACAGACAGACAGACAGGCAAATGGATAGATAGAGAGATGGGTAAATGGGTAGATAGATAGATAGATAGATAGATAGATAGATAGATAGATAGATAGATAGATAGATAGATAGATAGATAGATAGATAGATAGATAGATAGATAGATAGATAGATAGATAGATAGATAGATAGATAGATAGATAGATAGATAGATAGATAGATAGATAGATAGATAGATAGATAGATAGATAGATAGATAGATAGATAGATAGATAGATAGATAGATAGATAGATAGATAGATAGATAGATAGATAGATAGATAGATAGATAGATAGATAGATAGATAGATAGATAGATAGATAGATAGATAGATAGATAGATAGATAGATAGATAGATAGATAGATAGATAGATAGATAGATAGATAGATAGATAGATAGATAGATAGATAGATAGATAGATAGATAGATAGATAGATAGATAGATAGATAGATAGATAGATAGATAGATAGATAGATAGATAGATAGATAGATAGATAGATAGATAGACAGACAGACAGACAGACAGACAGATGGATAAGATAAATAGGCTGTGAGTTCCATCCTAGGTAGAGGCAGATATTTGTCTCTATGGGCATGATGAGAATCTATCAGCTGAATATAACTCTGCATTGGCAACAGGAAGGGCATCCGGCCAGTAAAATTGCAATGGTGAAGATTTCAGGATCACTGGAAATTTTGTTTGGTTGAAACGAAGTGTTCTCCAATGGCAGATCATTCCCATTTAGTGACGGCCTTGTTTTGCAACCATACAAAGTTATGACAGTGATGAAAAAGTCATTTTACAAATGTATGGATGACCTTCACAGGTCTATAAAGCAAAGGAAAGCTGTATGTGTGGCCTCAGTTTCACTTAACGACTGCTTCACTTAATGCCCAATTTGCCAGCCGTTACATGAGAACAAATCTAATAGCTAAAGTCATTAATTAGAGCAACCCTAGAAATCCAATGGCCAAAGTTTTGTCTCTGAGTAAAGATGTAGATCATGACACCATATCGATGGCCTGTGGTATCCAGTGGTGGCACTCCATAACCCAAAATCCTGTGCCTCACCTGCAGCGAACGCAGAACACATGACAAAGAACATCCCAAAGGCGATTCTCTTCAGCGAGGAAGGAAGGAGCCCCTTCCTCTTCAACATGGGGTCCACCACTTTGTCTTTCAGGGGGATGAGGATAAGAATGAGGACAGCATCAAACATGGTCAGCCAAGCTGCAGGAAACTAGAAAATATATAAAAAAAAAATATGCTGAGACTCTAGAAAGAGTGCAGAGAAGAGCAACCAGGAGGATTAGGGGACTGGAGGCTAAAACATACGATGAACGGTTGCAGGAACTGGGCCTGGCTAGTCTAGGGAAGAGAAGGACCAAGGGAGACAGGAGAGCAGACTTCCAATATTTGAGGGGCTGCCCCAGAGAGAGGAGGAAGGGGTCAAGCTATTTTTCAAAGCTCCTGAAGGCCAGACAAGGAATAACGGATGGAAACTGAGCAAGGAGAGATTCAACCTGGAAATAAGGAGAAATTTTCTGACATTGAGAACAATCAACCCACGGAACAGAAGTTGCCTTCAGAAGTTATGAGAGCTTCAACACTGAAGGCTTTCAGGAAGAGACTGGGCTGCCATCTGTCAGAAATGGTGTAGGCAGGGTCTCCTGCTTGGGTGGGGGTTGGGCTAGATGACCTACAAAGTCCCTTCCAATTCTGTTATTCTATATTCAGTGGAACGACTTGCCTTCAGAAGTTGTGGGAGCTTCATCACTGGAGGTTTTAAAGAGGAGACTAGACTGCCCATCTGTCAGAAATGGTGTAGGGTCTCCTGCTTCAGTGGGGGGTTGGTGTAGATGACCTACAAGGTCCCTTCCAACTCTGTTAATCTGAATCTATCTAAGATGATCAAATGCCTGGAGACTAAAACATACAATGAACGGTTGCAGGAACTGGGCCTGGCTGGTCTAGTGAAGAGAAGGACCAGGGGAGACAGGATAGCAGTCTTCCAATATGGAAGGAGGGGGGTCAAGCTATTTTCTAAAGCACCCAAAGACAAGGAATAATGAATGGAAACTGAACAAGGAGAGATTCAAACTGGAACTAAGGAGACATTTTCTGACAGTGGGAACAATCAACCAATGGAACAGAAGTTGTCTTTGGAAGTTGTGGGAGCTTCATCACTGGAGGTTTTCAAGAGACTGGACTGCCATTTGTCGTGGATGGAGTAAGGTCTCCTGCTTGGGTGAGGGGTGGGGCTAGATGACCTACAAGGTCCCTTCCCACTCTGTTAATCTGTTAAGATCTGTTAAGAACTGGGGTGGGGAAATAACGGTGAAGGTAGCAACCCCAACTCAGCCATCTAGTCCTCACCACGGGAACTCTGTTCTGTGCAGATGGCCACCATGTTGCTTGGTGAGGAACATCAACCCCATGTCAGCAATGATTAATGTGTGTGAGAGCGCAGAACCTACTGTAGCAATAGCAATTAAACTTACATACCGCTTCACAGCCTGGTGAGATTCAAACTGTTGGCAGTGGGCAAAATTAGCCTGCAATACTGCTTTCTAACCACTGTGCAACATGGAAGGGAAGGGAAGGGAAAGAAGGGAAGGAAGGAAGGAAAAAAGGAAGGAAGGGCAATAGCACTTAGACTTATATACCTTAGACGTATATACTGTAAAAGCCCTTTCTAAGCAGTTTACAGAATCAGCCTCTTACCCCCAACAATCTGGGTCCTCATTTTACCCACCTTGGAAGGATGGAAGGCTGAGTCAACCTTGAGCCTGGTGAGATTCGAACTGCCAAATTGCAGTCAGCCAGCAGTCAGCAGAAGTAGCCCGCAGTACTGCACTCTAACCACTGTGCCACAACAGCTCTATTTACAGAATAATAGAATAGCAGACTTGGAAGGAACCTTGGAGGTCTTCTAGTCCAACCCCCAGCACAGGCAGGAAACATGAAATGGCATTTCAGACAAATGGCTGTCCAATCCCTTCTTAAAAACTTCCAGTGTTGGAGCACCCAACAACTTCTGGAGGCAAGTTGTTCTACTTTGCATTTACCCCTACGGCTTTCTGGCTTTGGAGAACATCGGCTCAATCCTTGGCACCAGCCAGCCAACTTCGCAGAAGCGAAAAACAAAATCCTGTCAGCAAAGAAATTAAATCCCCCCCTCCCTTTCTGACACGCAGAAACTGTCAACTCATTAAGGATGTCTTCATCAACCCACAAGCAGCGAAGAGTGAGAATTTCAGGAGGGATCAGAGGTTAAACCATCAGCACACATGATCTGCACAGTAAGAAATCGTTCCTAAAATCGTTATTTACACAAACACCCAGCCCTCATCCTCTCTCTGTGCTTTCAGGCCTTCTGCGGATGCCCTGCTCTTCATTAAAATTTCCACCTTGCAAGATTTTGACCCGGGTCAAACCGAGATACCCTTAGCCGCTTGCCCTCCTCTGTAATCACCGGAAAAGTTCAAGAGGGGAAGGGTGAAAAGTCTCAATTAAACAGGGGAAAGTCTTGCCAGTATCTCCGATGGGTTTTTTTTGGGGGGGGGCGGGGGGGGGGGGCAGGGGGGAAATGATGACTTGAATGATGAAATATTCATGCCGGATAAAACGTACCAGGAATGCTGAAATGGGTGAGACAGGGGTAGGAAGAACAATCAAGCCATGGAACAGAAGTTGCCTTCAGAAGTTGTGGGAGCTTCATCCCTGGAGGCTTTCAAGAAGAGACTGGACTGCCCTTTGTCAGGAATGATGTAGAGTCTCCTGCTTGGGTGGGTGGGGGGGTTGGACTAGATGACCTACAAGATCCCTTCCAACTCTGTTAATCTCTGTGATGACCCAAAGGGGCATGGCACAAAACCAATAATCACAAAAGTAGGTAAAGTCCCTTTAATTCCTCCAACTTGGCCCCCAATGTCCAGTTATCCTCAGCTGGAGAAAAAACTCTCCCAAGAAGAGTCTTTAAAGGGAAGAAATTCAGTCTGAACCCAAAGTACATATAGATTATAAATAAAAATTCTCCCAAGAAGAGTCTTTAAAGGGAAGAAATTCAGTCTGAACCCAAAGTACATATAGATTATAAATAAAAACCAACACAAACCACAGCTGCAGAAATTAACGAGACAGGACAGGATAAGGAATTGAAGGCTTCAAAAGATAACGAAACACATACAGTTGGAAGGACACCAGAACCCAGATAAGACTTGACAAACAAAGATAATTCACGCTTTGCTTCCAGCAAGTGCTATGCGCAAACGCCCTTTTTAAATCCTGTTTTCCCAGCTGCAACTAATGAAAGGGATCAGGGCCCTTTTCTCTTCCATAAGCCACGTTGCTCCCTCCTCTGTTCCTCCCTGTGTGCCCTAGGATGAAGAGGGGGTGGGCCTGGGTTTTCCTCTGAAGGCCCAGCCAGACTTGGACCTTCCCCAGTTTCTTGCACAGCCACCGGAGCCACACACCCACTCCCTGTCAGCTGCTCAACCTCCCCCTCAGAATCAGATTCCACCAGGGGCATGACTTCTCTGGAAGACGGTGTGTGCATGGATATAGTTTGTTGTAAACATTGGTTTACAAAGGAAAATGATGGCATAAGGTAAGGCTGGCAGGTGCTCCATCCCTGGAGGTTTTCAAGAAGGGATTGGACAGTCATTTGGCAGGGGTGTGTCAAACTCACGGCGTCGCCATGTGACGTATTGGGACCTTCCACCCCTTCGCTAAACCAGGCGTGCGTGTGGCCGGTGCACGACAGATCCGCCCCACCCCCCGCGGGCCAGGAGTTTTACAGCCTTGGTCTAAGGGGTCTCCTGCTTGAGCAGAGGGCTGGACTAGAAGATCTCCAAGGATCCCTCCCAACTCTGTTATCCTGTTTTCACTTTGTGGCTCACCGTGTGGGCGTTTGTGGTGCCCTTTGAGGTGCTGTTGGAAAACTGTGGAATTCTCAGGTGGAGGCTCTGCAGGACGTAAGTGGTCTGCATCTGTGAAGTCAAAAGGATTTATTGTTCAGCAGTGTCCTGTTACAAAACCCAGAAGGTTTTTTGTCAATGGCTTAGAAGCAGCTGAACTTGTCCTGAGAAAAGACAATATGAAATTGAAACAGGGCAGATAAAAATGTAAATGTGATGAATAGAAAGATATTAAGATTTGCAAAAAGACATATAATTGAATTTGGATGTGAGATCATTGGAAATAAACTAATATTGATGATAGAGTCAAATTGGAGGGAAATGAGTATCTTATCTACTACTGTTATATATATTTTTGTTTAAAGAATATAGTGTGTATTTTATGAGATATAAAGATGTCATATTTTAAAATTTGTTTATTGATAAAAGATGACATGAAATTTGAACAGGCAGATAAAGTATAAATACAATGAGTAGAAAGACATTGGAATTTAGAAAAAGATATATAATTGGATTTAGATATGCAATAATTAAGAATATTGAGTAAATTAAAGTTATGGAGAAAAAGTTAAAATAGTAAGAAGATATGGAATAGAATACAAAGATGAATATGAAATTGAGTGTGTCTGTATAGAGAAGTGATAACCTGGGACCATGCTATTCTCAAAAAAGATGTTTTAATTGTATTGTTTTTGTTTTTTTTGGTGAAAACTCAAGTAAAACTTAAATTAAAAAAAAAGAAGCAGCTGAACCTACTTTAGCCTGACCAATGAACTCGTAGCAACAGCAATAGCACTTAGATTTATATATCGCTTCACAGTGCCTTACAGCCCTCTCTGAGTGGTTTACAAAGTCAGCCTCTTGCCCCCAACAATCTGGGCCCTCATTTTACCCACCTCGGAAGGGATGGCAGGCTGAGTCAACGAGCTGGTTTCAGAATCAAACCGCTTGCAGTGGGCAGAGTTTGCCTGCAATACTGCATTCTAACCACTGCACATCATGGAAGGGAAGGAATGGAAGGAAGGAAAGGAAAGGAATGGAGGGAAGAAGCGAGCAGGAAGGAAGGAAGGAAGGAAGGAAGGAAGGAAGGAAGGAAGGAAGGAAGGAAGGAAGGAAATAGCAATAGCACTACCACTTAGACTTACATACTGTTTTACAATGCTTTACAGCCCTCTCTAAGTGGTTTACAGAGTCAGCCTCTTTCCCCCAACAATTTGGATCCTCATTTTACCCAACTTGGAAGGAGGGAAAGCTGAGTCAACCTTGAGCCTGGGGAGATTCAAATTGCCAACTTGCAGCCAGCAGTCAGCAGAAGTAGCCTGCACTACTGCACTCTAACCACTGCGCCACCACAACTCAACTCATCCCTAAAATTGAATGCATTTCCTCCATCGTTCAGGACAATCTGTTGCCTTCTGACAAAGCAACAGTTTAATTCCCCAATTATTTATATATTAACAGTGTGTAGCTGCCCATCTGCCTGTTATTTTAACTCAATTTAGAGGGGGGGGCATGCATGCGCACCTCTGATTTTGTAGCCATATAATCCCAAGCAAAAAAACGCATCACAAGTTCAAGCTCCTAGTCCTCATGCACAGATAGAAAGTCTCAGAAGGTGCCTGAGCAAAGACGGAGGGGATTGATTGCAGAACTTAAACTGAGACCAGGATTCCTAGCACTGACCCAGCATTGATCATGGTTGATTACATCAATCACCTGGTTAACTCAGTTTTTGCAAAAAAAAAAAAAAAACCAACAGCAGTTTTGAACAGAAAATTCTCTTTTATGCCTCTGGCTTTGCTCAGACACATTCTCAAGCTTTCTTTCTATGCATGAGGACTAGAAACTTGACCTTGTTTTGAAAGTGAAGACATTCAGATCAGGCTAATATCTAATTTGCTGCACCTGTCTATCCGTTCGCATATAGGTTGTGCCAGAGGTGGTATGCAGCCGGTTCTTACCAGTTCTGGAGAACCAGTAGTAGAAATTTTGAGTAGTTCGGAAAATCGACCAATCCCACCTCTGACTGGCCCCGCCAACCCCATCTACTCTCTGCCTCCCATTGAATCCCAGCTGATTGGCTGGGTCTTCTTTGGTTGCCCTGCCCAGGAGAACAGAGCTGGAAAGCAGGTTAGTGGGGTGGGGAGGAAAGGGGGATTTTGCAGTATCCTTCCCCCTGCCATGCCCACCAAGCCGCGCCCACAAGCCAGGTAGTAAAAATTTTTGAATCCTACCACTGCAAGAAAGAGAGGAACAAAAGGGGAAGAAGGAGATGAAGGAAGGAGAAAGGAAGAGCGGAATGAAAGGGGAAGGAAGAGAGGAACGAAGGGAAGGAACTAGAACTAGGTATTCAGCCGGTTCTGATCAGTTCTGGAGATCAAGGGATAGATATAAAGCTTGGTGCAACCTGACCTCCATCGTTTCTTTTTAATGCTCGACCAGGAGGTTGAAGCAGAGGTGGCATTCAGCCGGTTCTGACTGGTTCTAGAGAACCGACAGTGGAAATGTTGCGTAGTTCGGAGAATCGGCCAATCCCACCTCTGACTGGCCCCGCCAACCCCATCTCTTCTCTGCCTCCCATTGAGTCCCAGCTGATCGGCTGGGTCTCCTTTGGTTGCCCTGCACAGGAGAACGGAGCTGGAAAGCAGGTTAGTGGGGTGGGGAGGGAAGGGGGATTTTGCAGTATATCCTTCCCCCTGCCACGCCCACCAAGCCACACCCACAGAACCAGTAGTAAAAAAACTTGAATCCCACCACTGGTAGATCCAATATTTATTTCGCCATCATTGCTGTGCTGCAATAGCTTATCCTCGTCAACAATTCAGAAAGCATGTCAATGCCTTCCACTAGACAAGCCATTAGCCTGTATCATCTAATTAAGGACCTTTTGGTAATTTATCATTGCAATTATATCTTCACAGGAAGCCTTCTGTCCTGGAAAGCAGGTTAGTAGGATGGGAAGGGAATGGGGATTTTACAGTAACCTTCCCCTTGGAGTAGGGTGAGAATTGAGATTTGGCAGCATCCTTCCCCTGCCACGCCCACCAAGCCACGCCACGCCCACCAGGCCACGCCCACAGAACCGTTAGCAAAAACAAAATTTTGAATCCCGCCTGGACAATAATTCAAACGGAACCCGGGTCCATCCTTCCTCACCTGGAAGTAGACTGTCCAGTAGGGTATGAGAGCCAAAAAGACGGGGATGATTTTGGCCAAGGCTTTGACGTCTTCCACTTTGTCTTCTCGGAAAGGGCCCCCATTGGAGGCCTTGGCCGCTTCCAAAAGGCTCTCCTTGGAAGGCTGAGACTGGTGAAGGATCCCCTGGGAGTCCCTTTGAAAAGAAGATGAGGATTTATTTGATGGCTCCTTCCCGGCTTTGCAACACCCAAAGATTTTGAAGCTGGGCTTTCCTTTCCTTTTTTTAAAGGCGGTTGGTTGTGGTGCCAGATATCCAGGGGTCTCAAATGGGGAGGCTCTTGACTGATTCAAAGAAAGGGTAGGAGGGGGACGGACTAGGTTTAATGCTGCCTTTTGTGAGGGTGCAAATCAGAAATGGACATTCTTTTAGATGGAAGGCAGGTTTTTCCCACCCAGGAAAATGTCAAAGGCTTCCATGAAGTGTCTGAAACGCTCTGTATAGTATGGGGTGGCGTGGGGTGGAAAGGGAGGGAGGGAGGGAAGGAAGGAGGGAGGGAGGGAGGGAGGGAGGAAGGAAGGAGGGAGGGAGGAAGGAAGGAGGGGGAAGGGGAAGGAAGAAGAAAGAGTGGAAGGGGAAGAAAGGAAGGAAGGAAGAAGAAAGGAAGGATTTAATACTGCCTTTTGGTTAGGGTGCAAATCAGAAATGGACATTCTTTTAGATGGAAGGCAGGAAAGAAGGAAGGAAGGAAGGAAGGAAGGAAGGAAGGAAGGAAGGAAGGAAGGAAGGAAGGAGAAAGGGTGAAAGGGGAAGGAAGGAAGGAGGTGAGGAAAGAGAAAGGGGGGAAGGATTTAATACTGCCTTTTGGTTAGGGTGCAAATCAGAAATTGAAATTCTTTCAGATTGATGGCAGGGTTTTTTTTTCCAGGAAAATGTCAAAGGCTTCAATGAAATGTCTGAAATACTCTGTATAGGATGGTGTGGGGAGGAAAGGGAGGGAGGGAGGGAACGAAGGAAGGAAGGAAGGAGAAAGAGTGGAAGGGGAAAGAAATAGAAAGAAGGAGGGAAGCAAAAGAGAAAGGGGGAAGGAAGGAAGGAACGAAGGAAGGGGAGAGAAAGAGAAAAAGGAAGAGAAGAGAAGAGAAGAGAAGAGAAGAGAAGAGAAGAGAAGAGAAGAGAAGAGAAGAGAAGAGAAGAGAAAGGAAGGGCTGCTATATTGTAGAATAAACTGTCCATCAAAATTTCGAAGTGCAGTTTTGGAGTCCTTCAAGAACCACAAACACACACAAAGAAAACCAAGGAGCTGCCAAAGGCTGGGCCAAAATGCCTATGAGGGACTATTCACTTTCAAGACCCCATAAAACTGGTTTAACAGAGCCCTCCCCTAGCTCTTAAGCAACACAAACTTCATGCAAACCCAGACTCCCCTTTTCACACCAACCAAGACACACACACACACACACACACACACACCCCTACCTCAGCCTTCACTTATATACCTACCTAGGGCTGGAAAACCGCTCTGGCTGTTTTCGGTTACAGCAAGAATAAGCCAGGATTCTGAACATGTCGGTGAAGGCGCTGCCATCCGGTGGCTTGGTGATGAAGACGCTCTGGCCACACAGGAAGACCACGAAGGAGACGCCAATGCAAACTGTGGGGATGATGTAGCCGATGGCAAAGTTGACATTCTGCTGGATGTACGCGATGCCCCCCAGGGAGAAGATGGCTCCCAAATTGATGCTCCAGTAAAACCAGTTAAAGAAACGCCGGGTGGCTTCCGGACCTCGATCCTTCACCTAAAGGAGATATTTTTTTCCCAGGGAGAAGAAATCTATATGAGGAAAGTTCTAGGTGCTCGCTAAGAAAGGATTTTTCGAAATCCCCATTGGAGCATTGGTATTTCCTATATTATTATTATTAACACGCTCTGATGCTAAGGAGTTCTACTCCCCCTCCCCACCTGAAAAGAAATCTCTTCCATCTCCAGTTCAGCTAAGCCACGCCCAGGCTCCTTGCTGTCTCCTCCTTGCTCACACAGCAAATACTGTTTCAGTTTCCAAACAGCCCTCCATTCTCACACACACTGACAGGACGCTAGCCAGGTGAATACTGATGGATTGCTGGCAGGCAGAGGCAAAAACAAATTCTCCTTATTTTCCTCCCCCAAAACTTGCCCGATCACATAGTTTCATAGCGAAGCACGGGTATCTCGCTAGTGTATGTTTGTATATAGTGTGTGTATGTATAGCGTGTGTGTGTATATGCGTATATATATATATATATACTGTATAAAGCATCATCTATTTATGCAAATGCCTTGTCTCTCTCTCGAAGAAGCATTTCAATCACAGGGGGATCCCACCTGCAGCGGGAACATTTTACAGGCATAATGTTTATAATACGATACAAAGGAGACCAGAGATATTTCAGGAAGCAAACTTTGAAGGAGCAGGTGCAAATCTTTGCCTCTATAAAAAGCAACGGAGAAATGCAAAATAGAATTCCATTTTTAGTCCGTGGAGTGCAGAGTTTCTCAACCTTGGACCTTTCAGGATGAATGGATTTCAGAATTCCCCAGCCAACCAGGGAAAGAGTGAGAAAGAAACTCAAGAAAACCCACTTTGATTCTATTTGGTATAAAAGGCGGCGGAAGAAAGTTTTGGCAGATTTTCAAGATTTTGTTCTTCTATCCTATAAGAACGAAGTATCATTCTTGTAATCCAGTGTTTTCATCCTTGGTGGCATAAAGACATGTGGATATCAACCCCCAGAATTCCCCAGTCAGCTTTTCTGGCTGGGGAATTCTGGGAGCTGAAGTCCATATATCTTAATGCTGCCAACTGTGAGAAACTGATTTAATTAAACCGCCCTCTCTAATCCATTCAATATAAATAGTCCTCGAATCACAACCACAACTGAGCCCAATATTTCCGTTGCTACGTAAAACACAAATCTTGCCCCATTTTCTGCCCATTCTTGGCAGTTGTTAAGTGAATCATTGGAGTTTTTAAGTTAGTAACGCATTTGCTTGTCAAAAAGTCAAAAAAGAAGATCAGATGACCCAAGACATTGCAAACATAAATACAAACCAGTTACCAAATATCTGAATTTTGATCTTGTGACCACAGGAATGTTGCAACGGTCGTTAAGTGTGAAAAATGGCCATTAAAGTAACTTTTTTCAGTGCTGTCTTAACTTCCAAAGGTCATGCCTGTACAGCTTTACTAACACATTCTCCCCCGCAGCCGGTAACTACATAAGCAGGGATTGACACCAGATAAACGAGCAAGCAGGAAGCACTATCTTAGTCAAAGAATCATCAAGGAGAAAAACCACATCCTAATTGGTGGATCTCCATGGCTGGCTGAGGAATTCTGGGAATTGAAGTCCATGTATCTTAAAGCAGCCAAAGTTGCGAAACATTGAGAACAGAGAATAATAAGTCGCCGTTTTTTGGGGACTGAATTCCCAGCAGCTGTTATAAGGATATATCTATCCACACAGGACACACCCTTGGCCCCAAAACCCCATTTTTCATGACTCATTGGGGCTGCTGTTCCATGACACAGCTGCGGATGAAAAGCCACTACTGTTTCTCTCAAAAAAAGGGAAGAAAATAAAAAATTCAGAACATTCCTCCTGTGCCAGCTGAATCATCCAGAGACTTGTTTTGCTGTGTTTTTGGTTCAATGATGCCATCCCGGCTTGCACGAAGCCAACCTCCTTAACTAACAGGGCTTGTTCGTGGCCTCATTAAAAGATCCAGTTTCAGGTCTCGGGAATCTGTGCCAACACAGCTGGATGAGGACCAAACAGGGCTGCCCTCATTCCTAGCCCTCTTTCTTCTGATTTGCTTAAAACAACTCAAAGGAAGGAAAGTCCCCTGGAATTCGGATTTGTGTAGCCATCTTTCCTTTTCAGAGCGTCCTAGGTTTTAAAATCTGGTAAATAAATAAGATTAAAAGGTAAAGGTTCCCCTCGCACATAATACGTGCTAGTCGTTTCTGGCTCTAGGGGGCGGTGCTCATCTCCGTTACAAAGCCGAATTAGAGCCAGCGCTGTCCAAAGACGTCTCCGTAGTCATGTGGCCGGCAAGACTAAACGCCTTCGAAGGTGCACGGAATGCTGTGACCTTCCCACCAACGTGGTCCCTATTTTTCTACCTGCATTTTTTACGTGCTTTCGAACTGCTAGGTTGGCAGAAGCTGGGACAAGGAAGGGGAGCTCACTCTATGATACGGTGCTAGGGATTCGAACCGTCGAACTGCCGACCTTTCTGATCGACCAGCTCAGTGTCTTAGCCACTGAGCAACCGTGTCCCTCAGTAAATAAGATTAGGGGTGTGTAATTTTGGAGGATCATAATCCAGGCATTTAGATTAGGCATTTACTTAGGTTACTTAGAATAACAAGGTTGGAAGAGACCTTAAAGGTCTTCTAGTCCAGTCCCCTCCTCGAGAAGACCACTTTATACCCCAGTGGACAAATGTACAATGTTTGAAGTATGTTGGGAGTCACATGGTATCCATTTATGACCTTCCCAGCCAACAAGCAAAGTCAAAAAAGGGTAGGTTATAGTCGCGTGTCCCACTTAATGACTGTGGCAAAAAAGTTGTAAAATGGAGTGTGGTCACGTAATGACCACACCATTTAATAGCAATAGCCCTTAGACTTATACACCATTTCACAGCCCTTTCTAAATGGTTTACAGAGTCAGCCTCTTGCGCCCAACAATCTGGGTCCACATTTTACCCACTTCAGAAGGATGGAAGGCTGAATCAACCTTTAGCCTGGTGAGACTTGAACTGCTGGCAGTGGGCAGAATCAACCTGCAATGCTGCATATTAACCCCTGAACCACCATGGATGGATAGAAGGAAGGAAGGAAGCAGGAAGGAATAGCAATAGAAATAGTACTACGACTTATATACTGCTTCACAATGCTTTACAGCCCTCTCTAGGCAGTTTACAGAGTCAGCCTGTTGCCCCCAACAATCTGGGTCCCCATTTTAGCCACCTTGGAAGGATGGAAGGCTGAGTTAACCTTGAGCTGGTGAGAATCAAACTCCTGGCAGTTGGCAGTCAGCCTGCAATGATGCATTCTAGCCTCTGTACACCATGGATGGATGGGTGGAAGGAAGGTTTACAGTGTCAGCATATATCACCCCCAACAATCTGGGTCCTCATTTTACCAACCTCAGAAGGAAGGATGGAAAGTTGAATCAATCTTGAGCCGGTGAGAATCAAACTGAATCAGCAGAAGTAGCCTGCGGTACTGCATTCTAACCACTGCGCCATCACAACTCTTAATGATGATTTTTCTGGTCCCTACTGTGGACATAAACCGAGGACTACTCATTGCAGAGCGCCAAGACTGGCGGACAGACTCCGTGTTTTGAGTTCCTGGAGAAATATGCAGTAAGCAAAATATACAAGGATTCCTTTGACCATAATGAATTAAGAATCACTCTTGCTCCTGGGGAGATGTAGAAGGATTTTTGGCTTCTCATTCTTTGCCATTTTTAGGTTTCAGGTGGGTTTCATTTCCTTGCAGTGATGACAGCTGAATTCAGAACTGTGAGAAGTCATGGTTGGTTTCTTTTAAAAAAAGATCACCATGTGTCAATGAGAGGAACAGGAAACAAACCAATTTAAAAGAGGAACTTGAAAACAGCTGGGAAAGCAGTGAGAAAAAGTCCTCCTTTACAGCACTTTGGGATGAAATCACTGCATTGCTCAAGTCTGTCTATTTGGAACAAGGTGTAAGTGTGTTTTGCGGGTATAATTAAAACATAGGGAAAATGAAAAAAAATAACATTCATTTCTGAGAGAAGAACAATGAAGGTGTATCTTGACAAACTTTGGTTGACAGCAGGCATGTCCAATCTTGGCAACTTTAAGCCTTATGGACTTAAACTCCCAGAATTCCCCAGCCAGCATGCTTTAAGAGGGGTGGACTTCAATGCCCACAATTCCTCAGCCGGCATACTTTAAGATGGGTGGACTTCAACTCCCAGAATTCCCTAGCCAGCATGCTTTTAAGATGGGTGGACTTCAACTCCCACAGTTCCCCAACCAGTATGCTTTAAGATAGGTGGACCAACTCCCATAATTCCCCAGCCAGCATGCTAGTTAGAGAATTTTAGGAATTGAAGTCCATGAATCTTAAAGTTTCCAAGGTTGGACATCCCTGGTTTACATCTTAGGTCAACAGAGGAAGCTGATAGATAGGAAACAGAAATTTGACTTCATCTGTGATTGACTGAATGCCATGAAGTTGGTGTTGACTCTCTACATAAATTTTCTCCGGAAGGATGCCTTCAAGAATATCTTCCAATCATCACTGTAACTTGAGTCCATCTATCTCATCTTCTCCTTGCCTTTCCTTCCATCTTTTCTAGCATCTGATCCTCCTCCAGAGGTCTTCACATAAAGTAGGACAATTTGAGCTTGATCATTCATGCCTTGAGTGAGAACTCTGGATTAATCTGTTGACGACCAATCTTGCCTTGGCTGGCCTTCTCAGCAGTCTTCTCCAATTGCGAAGTTCAAATGTGTCAATCCTCTTTTTGATGCTGTTTCCTCAAAGTCCAAGTTTCATTTCCGCAGCGACGGATCTTCCAGATGTTGTCGAATTACAAATCCAGAATTCCTTGCTATCAGCCAGCTGACAGGTAGAGCCATATCAACAACATCTGGAGGACCAAACCCACGATAGGCAAGTTGTTGTGTGCGTTTTCTGGAACAAACTTTCCTCTTTTGGTGTCACATGTCTGACTGGTCACAAGGCCACAATTGTGTGCATTTCAGGTCAGGGCAATTAGCACAGAGAAAGAATTATATAGAAATTTAGCACAACACAGCATGGTAAGCAAAAGAGAGAAATTAGCATACTGGGATGTTTAAGAGGCCAATTTCTTTGTCTCAACAGAACACAAATGTTTTTTCTTATACTCAACCGGCTGTCTTTTGGTACACATTTTTCAGGATTTACTTTTCCCAATCTGGTACAGGCCAAATGACTGTGACTACAACTCCCATGATCCAAAACCACAGCTATTTTAGCCACCTAGAAAGTTATACAGCTTAAAGAAGCCAAACGTAATGATGTAAACGTAATGATATCTCAAAGACTTCAGAACTGGGGAAGAAGGATGAGCTTGCAAGAAACAGAAACTAGTATCTCAAAAAAAGCAGATCAAGCGCATTCAGGGCACGTGAAAACATCCATTCTTAATGCGGACAATTTGGTCTAAAGAGCAGCTTAAGATCCCAATTTTAAATCTGGCCTACTCAGAAATATTTCTTAACCCTCCATTGTCTAACCAACCCAAACAGTATCTGTTAAAGGAGACGTCACCCATAGACACCCTTGAAGGACAGAAGAATCGAGAAGAACCTACCAAATATTTCTCTAGCTTAGATTTCCTGTCTTCTTCTAAAGCAAACATTAGACTGGCCCAGGTCATTAATTTATGGAGATAACATACTTATCACACACACACACACACACAAATCAAGTAAGCTTGGGAGCAAAGCCATCTCAATGTTCTTGAGAAGAGATATCAATTCACATCACATTTCAAAGGTAGCTTTTCTTCTGGTGTTACTTACCTTTCTTTGGTCTCTCCCAATATGAAGAGCCTTTCAAACCAATTCTGAGAACCTTCCACCACACACACTAATTTGGTGGTGGAGAAGCAAAGAGGAAGGGGCAGTTGACAGAAACGACTATCATGAGGATTAGATACGGGAAGCCAATCTCAAAATCTACAAAGCCACAGATTATGTGAGAAGGAGAACCAAGAAAAACTCCATACTTTGAGCATCACATGCAACACACCCACAAAACCAGAAGGTTACAAGAATTGAGTTGACATGGTGGGTCTCACTTTTAAAATCAATCGCAGTTCATCGTTTGAAGGCCAAGAAAGTGCCAACTATCATTTGAGGCCATTGCTGCATTTAACTCAGCATTGTCCACGCCAACCTTGTTTGAACTGACCATTGAGTTGATGGGTCCCACCAGGTTGCAGAAGATGCTATAAGCCACCATTTTCCAGATGCTTGTGCAGCCATGTCTGGAAATGGGGACGATGATCATCGATATCTAGAGTAGGAAGACTATTAATTATCTTCCCACCCTACTTAGTGCAGAAATTTCTATAAAAGCACCCAAGCCAAGGATGGCCAAACCTCTCATGGAACCCATCTTAAGAAACCACATGGGTTTCCTTCTTAACTATGGTGTTTTGGCAGGGACCACATCGAGAAGATCTACATCACCAACTAAGGACCGACATGAAGCTGTCCAACCTGTTGGCTTGGTTGCCCCTTTGACAACCCAACCCAACCCAAGACTTTGTTAGAGAAGAAGACAATGAAGACTACTCCACCTGATCAGCTCCAAAGGGGGTGATGTTGGCCTTGACGGAGCCCACACTCAGCCCAACCAGCACCAAGCCGACATAAGAGGCGATGAGACAGTAGCGTGTGTTTCCTTGTGACGGGCACGGGGCAGAGGTGGTATTGCTCTGCAGAGGCGATGAGCAGTTCTCAATGGGCCACAGATGAAGCTCCCCGCAGAGCCACTGGCGGCTGGGAACGATGGCCATGGCGGGGAAAGCCAGCATGCCCAAGAGGTAGACCGCCATGCTGACCAAGATGGTGGGGAATTTGCCCAAGAGGGCGTCAGCTATCCAGCCCCCAAAAGGGGAGACCAGGTAGGTGATGCCCATGAAGAGCAAGAGGGCCTGGCTGGCTTGGGCACCCTCCCAATTGTAAGGAATTCCATTGAGGAAGAGCACCAGGTTCGAAGTGATGCCGTAGAAGGCCACCCTTTCCAGCAGCTCAGCTAGAAGCACGGCCACACATGCCAAGCGCCGTCCGTGGAAGACGTTGGCCGCAGGGAAGGAGACGGGCGACCGGGAATTGGGCTCTAAGAGCGGGGTCCTCTCGTTGGACTCAACCTCTTGCATTGCTGGTTGGCCAACTCCTTACTCAACTTCTCCTGTTGGGTGACCCAACTGAAAATATCTTCCCCTAACCCTAATCCTTACTTAAGTCCCCCTAAAATGTCCTCTCCTATAAGGACCCAGGAACTTTTGGGGTTCCCCTACCCTCACCCAATTTTGGCACCCTCCAACTCTTCCTCCGTACTCCAGGCAACTTCCAAGCTCCTCGGTTGCTCAGATCCCCTCTTAGAAACTAAAGAACGAAGCGGGGCTGACTTTCAAGAGCTGGACTCACCCCCGTACCCCGAAACTTTTAAACTAACGCCCGCGTTTCCAAACCCAATCTCTTCCCCGAGTGGGATTCGAACCCGTAATCTCCCAGTTTCGGGGGCTCTTCTGAGCCGCGTCAGATTCTCCCCCCCCCCCTCCTTCCCACAACTCGCTAGAAAAGCCTGGCGCGGGCCGCCGTTCTCGGAGCCTTCTCCCCCTCCCGCCGCCGCCTCTGCCGGCCGCCGCTTCGCCTCCTTGCTTGGAATGCCCAGGTTGTTCTTAAAGCCCGCCTTTTTCGGCCCGGGTCGCGTTCGCCGATTGGCCGCCGCGTGCCGTCGCTCACGGATCTTCCCCCCCCCCCCCCCCGTGAGTTGCAAGGAGGCGGCGTCTTCCTGGTTTTCCTTTCGTTGCAAAAATAAACTCGAATTGCAAACGCGCGTTTTGGGGGGGCAATTCGGAGTCGGTCCGGATCGGAGGCGGCTTTATTCCAAACCTGCGTGTCTGTGTGTTTTTCTCGTTCTTTATTTCTTTGGACTCCCCCACTCCCCCAAGAGCATCATTAGAGAGACTGAGCAACAGTGCACGCCCAAAGCGAGTCATGGGTTTTTGTCACGTGCAACCGTGTTGCAATGCTTTAAGCATGCTTTGGAATGGGGTTGGGGGAGTGCCTTTGCGTGCGTGTGCTTGGCTGTCTTTGCACGCACGGGTGTTTATTTCTGTCCGGAGTGACCGGCTCTGGGCACAGATGGCCGGATTTGGGGCAACTGTTGGATAGTCCCCAAATTTCGCAAAGAAGAAACTCAAGGGAACTCTTCTCATTCATTTCTTGCTATTGACGCAGTTTTGTTTCTTGCTGTCTGGGATGGGGAAAAGCGGATGCGGTTTCAGGTTTTTTTCTAAGGATCCGGATTCCAGAAGGGTTCTAAGAATTTAATAATAATAAACCAATGCAAATCAATTTGCCTTAAGCCAGAAAGCAGTGCTCTCAAACCTTAAAAGGAAGTGAATGCAAATGTACACAGTGCTTCATTGACAAGTTTGGGTAGATAAGGAGAAGTAAGAATGAAATAGAAAATGTAGAAATACAGGAAGAAAAGTACAATAGCAGTAGAAAGCAAATAATATACAATATCAGTCTGTAAATAAGTCAGCATCTCCAGTAGAAAGAATTGCACAATCCAGAGGCTGATATTTTTTCCTGAAATCTGAATCATTATTGCAAGATTATTGCCCCAATTATGTTTTTCAATCTGATTTTTTTTCTGGAATCTGAATCATTGTTATTGTTGTTATGGCAAGATTATTGACCCGATTATGTTTTTCTCTGCATAGCTTTGGGGCACAAACAATCCAGCTTTCTCTATTGTGAGTATTTCCAGTGATGTTGCACTGCCATGCCCATGTTGGCTGGGGATGATAGACTTTGTACTTCACAGCCTCCAAGCGTTTTACCTCTTTGGATTTCTGCTAGGGAATTCAGAGCCTGCCTTCTTGAGGCAAGAGGGTTTAGACTTGAGATATCAGATGATAAAACCGTTTCTTTATATTTCAAGAGATAAGTCGAAAAAATCTTGCTTTAAAATCAGAAACTAACTGCTATCTCTTTCTTCTGGGGGAGAAAAAAAAAAACCTCAAATGCAGATAGAAAGAAATCAGAGGTTTTTAAGGAAACTCACAGCCAACAGATTGACTGTCCAATTTCCAACATCTGCCATTCACAAGAGAGAAAATCCTGCTTGCCTTTGACAGAAAGTTCATTGACAGCTGCAGCTGAAAAAGTATTGATCAGGCTACTGTATCAATAATTTAATTTCTGTTCCCACTGTTTAAATCGGTTTGCAAGAGAATAATAAAACACAGACATGCAAGTGTCTCTATGTTTTTATGTTTTCTTTTGCTGCTAGAGACCTGAAAGGGATTTGAGGAATTCAGAACTGGGGGGCTAGAGAATTCTGGGTGTTGAAGTCCACACATCTTAAAACTACAGAGGCTGAGAAACACTAATCTAGGCTATTTTAAAAAAATTCATCTCTGCAACCATTTAACTCAATACAATATTTCTTCTTAATAAGAGACAAAGAACACAGAATACCATCTATCTAATGTAGGGCACTGTTTTTTTGGGGGGAGGGGGAGAGTTTCTTTTAATTTGGTCTCAGATATTCTGCAGTCTATATTGTCTGTCTCCATCCATCCATCAATTATCCATCCATCCATCCATGTCTGTCTGTCTCTACCTACCGTCTATATTTCATGTCTGTCCATCTGTCTATCATGTCTATCATGTGTCTCTCTTTCTCTCGTGTTTATTTTTCTGTCATGTCTATCATGTATGTTCATGTCTATCATGTATGTCTCATGTCTATCATGTCTATCATATCTGTCTATCTTTCAGGTCTATCTATTATCTATCATGTCTATCATGTATTTCTATCTTTCATCTCTCTCTCTTTGTGTGCCGTTCATCTCGTCTGGAAGCGGCTAACAAGCAATAAAAACCGGTAAAACTTTAAAAAAATGACCATGGAATAAATCGCCACAAGTAAACAACAGTGTCCCTTTAAAGCGGAACGCCATGGCTGCCCACCTTGTTGCTTGGGGAGGGGAGCTTTCCTTAAGGCGGACTGCTGCAGCCGAAGGGAGCGGGACCATAGAGTTTGGGGCAAGAGTGGAAGAGGAGCACCTGGTTTCTGGTGCCGGGAAAAAAGAGGGAATGAAGCCGCCAGGGACCTCTCCGGAAGTAGGGCACAGCTGCCAACCCGCCATGCGGCTATTGCTCCTGGCTCCCGGGCGAGCCCAGACTGGCAACGGGACCACCGCCCGGAGGATCCAGTAAGTGGCCCCCTCCATGCCCGGCTTTGTTAACCCACCAGGCAGGTGCAAACTCTGCAGCGCTGTTAAGACGTGGGTGGGCAGGCGGGAATTCGTCCGGTGCAGCTGGGTAAGGCTGCAAAGGGGGCGGGGAGAGAGCCAGTGGCCGGAGGGGATGCTCGGGACGCCCCTCCTGGATTGGAAAGGGAAGCGCGTGTGGTTGGCTGGGTCCACACGACCCGCCAAACCCGGGCCAAGGAGGCTTCAGCAACTGGGCTGCACCTGTTGAATGATTACCCCGGGTTTTAAACTCTTTCGGTTCAATCTATAATGGGGATGAATCAGAAACCGGGTGGTGAGAATGTAACTTTTTTGTGTTTGTTTTGTATTCTGGCTGCTTTTTTCGTGTTCTCGTTGGTTGTTTTGTCTTCTGGATACTTTGTATTTTCTGTAATATATCTTTCTTTCTTTCTTTCTTTCTTTCTTTCTTTCTTTCTTTCTTTCTTTCTTTCTTTCTTTCTTTCTTTCGTTCATTCTTAGTTTTTTGGGAGGAAAATAAGGGGGAAAATTCTGCCTCTGCCTACCAACATCCATCGGTATTCATCTGGCTAGCATCCTGTAAGTGTGTGAGAGAGTTGAGGGCTGTTTGGAAACTGAAATAGTATTTGTGTGAGCAGGGAGACAGCAGAGAGGCTGGATGTGGCTTAGCTCAACTATATCACCAGGTTTGAGATTTTGGGCTTGGACAATCTTGAACTATGCTGACTATGGTTAGACTTAAGTGTAGCACACAAAATTATCTGCTACAATGTCCTACCAGTCAATGACTACTTCAGCTTCAACCACAACAATACAAGAACACACAACAGATACAAACTCAATGTAAACCGCTTCAAACTCGATTGCAGAAAGTACGACTTCAGCAACAGAGTGGTCAATGCCTGGAATGCACTACCTAACCCCCACTCCTTTAACCTCAAGCTAACCACCCCATTTCTAAGAGGTCTGTAAGGGGCGTGCATAAGTGCACCATCGTACCTTCCATCCCTGTCCTATTGTCTCCATTTATTCATACCTATTTCCTGTATTCTTACTCATGTTTATACTTATACCTATTATTTTGTAAGTGATTGACAAATCAAATAAATAAAATAAATAAATAACTGTTCTGTACTAAAGCTGCTTGGTGCTCTGAAACTAAAACTGAAACTCTTCTCCTCTGCTTGTGTTTTGCATTTGGAAGAGATTTCTTTCCAGGTGGGGAGGGGGAGTAGAACTCCTTAGCATCAGAGCATGTTAACAATAATAATGTAGGAAATACTAATGATCTGATGGTTATTTTTAAAAAATCCTTTCTTAGCCAGCACCTAGAAGCCAAGAGGAACATACGTGCCAAATTTCAAGTTTGTAGGCTTTATGTTTCTGGTGATTTTATGATGATGCGTGAGTGGTATTTCGCTTTTATATATATAGATTTCAACACGGATGTCAAACAATGTGTATTTGTCTGGGTATAATACACCCATCTTATAGGAGGTGTTTGGATCTTAGCTCCGCCCAGTGTGTTGATTCTATCCACAACATGCAAACGTGGCATTCTCTCCAACGCCAGAGTTCAAAAACTTTTGAACTTTGTTGAAGAGCACGTCTGAACATGTAATTAGACAGCTAAGAAAACAAGTAAACGGATTATCAGGCAAATTTTCTTCTCACACAGCTTCTTGAAAGTCCAGCTTTTATTGTCATAGAGTATCACAAGGAATATCATGGCTTATATGAGAATGAGTTTTTGATATTCCTAATAGGAAAAAGTTAGATTAGATCAACAGAGTTGAAAGAGACTTTGTAGGTCATCTAGTCCAACCTGAGCAGGAGACCCTATACCATTTCTGATGAGGGCTGTCCAGTCTCTTCTTGAAAGTTTCAAGTGATGAAGCTCCCACAACTTCCAAAGGCAACTTCTGTTCCATGAGTTGATTGTTCTCACTGTCAGAAAGTTCCTCCTTATTTCTAGGTTGAAACTCTCCTTGTTCAGTTTCCATCCATTGTTCCTTGTCTGGCCTTTAGGTGCCTTGGAGAATAGCTTGACCTTTTCCTCTCTGTGGCAGCCCCTCACATATTGGAAGGCTGCTCTCCTGTCTCCCCTAGTCCTTCTCTTCACTAGACTAGCCAAGCCCAGTTCCTGCAGCCGTTCATCATACATTTTAGTTCCATTGGTCAATTACAATCCATGCCAGAAGGAAAATGTTTGGTGCAATTTCTGGAAATCTCAAAGCCATCGATCTTTGTGTGTGTCTGTGTGTGTTCATGCGTGCGTCTGTATAGTGTATATATATATGTGTGTGTGTGTCTGTCTATGTCTGTCTGTCTGTCTGTCTGTCTGTCTGTCTATCTATCTATCTATCTATCTATCTATCTATCTATCTATCTATCTATCTATCTATCTATCTATCTATCTATCTATCTATCTATCTATCTACATATCTATATCCAGCTATCTATATACCTACATATCTATATATCTATATATCGGGAGGGAGGGAGGGAGGGAAAGAGAGATCTTCTCCTCTTCAACCTCGACTTCAGTTTTCTATTCTGCTGGATACCGTGTGGCTGGCCCGATTGTATACTCAGCGGCGGACTTGAGGGCACTCAGGAATGTCCCCCTTTCCCTGAAGAGGCCCCCCAACCTTTCTGTGGCATACCTCGATGACGGACCTTGGAATCCGGAGAGGTGGCACATTCAAAGGAAACACACCCAATTACGGTTATTTATTTTTAAATTCTTAAAGGGGTTAGGGAGGGTGGTCAGACAGGGTTTGGGGGACAACCCGTCTGGAAAAAAGGCCAGACGGGAGTTCACGCACGATCGGGGGGGTTGTGGGGCCGGGGGTGGTCGAATCGAGGATGGGGACTTTTTCTAGGGAGGGGGAGAAAAGGACCATCTCTACGATTGGCGGGAGAGGCAGGTATGGCGTTGACGGGGCCTTATCAAGTTATGGGAGCTCGCCCCCGCTGTTTACAAGCGGTGATGTGCTCCGGCCCCCAGGTCACATCTCGCCCCCTGAGTTGTTTGAATGATCGGGCTCCGGGCCTCCGGCTGATGCTATGCAATGCCAGGTCCGTAGTGAATAAAGCCCCCCTTGTTTACGATCTTGTCACGGAGGGGTGTGTGGATCTGGCTGGCGTTACCGAGACCTGGCTGGGACAGGAGGGGGATGTCCCTCTGGTGGAGATGTGCCCAGCCGGGTTTCAGGTTTTTCATCGGCCGACGGCCCAGGGGAGGGGTGTGGGGGTTGCGGTAATTATTCGGGAAGATCTGGGTCCTAGGGAATCCACTGTCCCTCAGACGACCGGATGTGAGTCCCTTTTTGTAAAGTGTGGTTCCGGGGTTCAGATGGGTCTATTGATCACATACCTGACTCCCTGCTATGTGACATCGGCTCTGCCTGAGCTCCTCAAGGTCATAGCCGGCCTGGCGGTTGAGACCCCCAGGCTGATGGTCATGGGGGATTTCAACCTGCCTTCGGCTGGTGGGGCCTCGGGGATTGCTCAGGAGTTCTTGGCTTCCATGACAGCCTTGGGCCTGACCCAATTAATTAGGGAACCCACTCACATCGGGGGTCACATCCTGGATCTGTTTTTTGTCTCTGGACAGTGGCAGGATGATCTTGGTGTTGGGGACGTTTTTGTTGAGCCCTTGTCATGGTCAGATCATTCGCTCCTTAGGCTGGACTTCCAGGCCACTCCTCCCCATCGCAGGGAGGCGGACCAAATACATTGGTACCGCCCCAGGTGCCTGATGGACCCAGATAGGTTCCTGATGGAGCTTGGGCCATGTCCTGACATTTGAACACACGACTCGGTTGAGGACCTGGTCGCCACCTGGGATAGGGTGGCGGCTGGGGCTCTGGACCGGGTCGTGCCCTTGCGGCCTCTGACCTGGCGCCGCTCTCACTCGGCCCCTTGGTTCTCCGGGGAGCTGAGGGAGATGAAGCACCGGAAAAGATGCCTGGAGAGTATTTGGAGGACTACTCGCTCCGGACCCGACCGAACACTACTACGGTCTTATATTAAGACCTATTTAGTGGCGATAAGGGTGGCAAAGCGTTCTTACTTTTCCACCCTTATTGTGTCTGCAGGAAACCGTCCGGCCGCCCTGTTTAGAGTGACCCGCTCCCTCCTGGAAGGGGGAGCAAGGGAGGACCCCTTGCAGGGACGGGCTGAGGACTTTTCGAATTTCCTGGTAGATAAAATCACTTGGATCCGGGATGGGTTGGACTCTGAATGGGCAACTCTGGGTGGGGGGTCGGGGTCGGAAATTGAGGAGGTCATTTGGGAGGAGTTTGATCCTGTGACCCCCGAAGATGTGGACAGGTTGCTGCGGGGGCTGAATGCTACCACATGTTTATTGGACCCGTGCCCCTCCTGGCTGGTATTGGCCACTCAGGAGGGGACACGAGGTTGGTTTCAGGGTATTATTAACACTTCCTTGAGTGAGGGATAGCTGCCCGCTGCCTTGAAAGAGGCGGTGGTGAGACCCCTCCTCAAGAAACCGTCCTGGACCCAACTTTGTTATCTAATTATCGTCCCATCTCCAACCTTCGTTTTGTGGCGAAGGTTGTTGAGAGTGTGGTGGCACGACAGCTTCCCCAGCACCTGGATAAAGCCATCTATTTGGATCCACGCCAATCTGGCTTCAGGCCCGGACACAGCACGGAGACGGCATTAGTCGCATTGGTGGATGATCTCTGGAGGGCCCGTGACAGAGGTTATTCCTCTGTCCTGGTCCTATTAGATCTCTCGGCGACTTTCGATACTGTCGACCACAGTATCTTATTGCGGCGGCTGGGGGGGTTGGGGATGGGAGGCACTGTTATGCGGTGGTTCTCCTCCTTCCTCTCTGACCGTTCGCAATTCATGTTGGCGGGGGGGCAGAGGTCGGCCCCGAGGCCCCTGGTTTGCGGGGTGCCTCAGGGGTCGGTATTCTCGCCCCTTCTGTTCAACATTTATATGAAGCCGCTGGGTGAGATCATCCGTGGCTTTGGGGTAGAGTTCCATCAGTACGCTGATGATACTCACCTGTAATCTCTACCCCGGGCCACCCCGATGAAGCCGTCGAAGTGATGACCCAGTGCCTGGAGGCTGTGCGGTGTTGGATGGGGCGGAACAGGCTTCAGCTCAACCCATCTAAGACTGAGTGGCTGTGCTTCCCGGCGCCCCGGTACAGCCAGCTGATTCCATCGCTGGCTGTGGGGGAGGAAATTCTTGCCCCCACAGAGAGGGCCCGCAATCTGGGTGTCCTCCTGGATGTGCGGCTATCATTGGAAGACCATGTGGTAGCCGTCGCCAGGTTTTTTGGCCAGGTCCGAAGGATCTACCAGTTGCGGCCCTTTCTGGATCAGGGTGCGCTTTGCACGGTCACCTCCGCCCTGGTGACCTCCCGCCTAGACTATGACAATCCTCTCTACATGGGGCTGCCTTTGAAGAGCATCCGGAGGCTCCAGCTGGTGCAGAATGCGGCCGCGCGGGTGGTGTTGGGGGCTCCTCGGGGCTCCCATGTTACACCACTTTTGCGTGAGCTACATTGGCTCCTGGTGGCCCTCCGGGTGCGCTTCAAGGTCTTAGTTACCATCTTTAAAGCGCTCCATGGCTCGGGACCAGGATATCTGCGAGATCGCCTCCTGCCATTATCGGCCTCCCGCCAACCGATACGCTCCCATAGAGTTGGCCTCCTCGGGGTGCCGCCGGCTGGACAGCTGGCGACCCCGAGGATGCGGGCCTTCTCATTGGGGGCACCCCCTCTCTGGAACGAATTACCCCCGGAGATGAGGACCATCCTTGATCTCATGACCTTCCGTCGTGCGTTGAAAATTTATTTATTTCAGCAAGCCGGTCTGGCCTAGGGGTTTTTAAAATTTTAATTTGGTTTTAATTTTTCTTAATTTCCATGTTTTAATCTTTGTAAGCCAACATATTTAATTCTTTTAATTTTTAAATATTGTATGTGTTTATATGTGCTTTTATTCTGGCTGTTCACCGCCCCGAGTCCCTTTGGGAGAGGGGGTGGTATATAAGTCTAAATAAGTAAATAAATAAATAAATGTAACTAAATATATTTCCCTTTGGCTGCTAATATCTCTCCTGAGTCTCATTAGGAAATTAGTTTCAAATCATTGGCAATTTGCAAGCCTATTCATCTGAACAAGAATGTAAATCATGGTTATTGGTACAATCAAAAGAAAGAAAAATTTTCTGATTCGTGTTATAGTGGAAATTTGTTCCCAATTTTGGTTGTAAGTGGAACGCTACCTGAAGTAGAACTTCATGGCTTTATTTCCCTTGCAGAAATTAATGCTAATATCCTGTTTTTTTAAAACATTATTCCATCTGTTCCTGTTTTCCAAAGAGATCATTTACAAGCTGCTGGGCATTTATGTATCTTGAAGGACACCTCTGATTATGAGTCCCCATTGGCAATTTCAAATCTCATCTCTTCGGAGAAATTGGAGGCAGCTCTGGGCATCCATCTCTTTAAAGCTGGAAGGCTTCTTCAAGGTAAGATAAGGTCTCTTGGTTTCAAAAGGGGAACCAGTGTTATTGTTTTTTGACAAAAGCCTAATAAGTTGCTCTTCTAAAATGTGTGCTATAGTTTTGATAAGCCTGTTATAACTGGGCTGCAATAATATGCATGGAGGCAGAGACGTAGTTTTCTGTATCTCTCTGCTAGGTGGAGGCAGAAGTAGTTTTCTGTATCTCTCTGCTACCCTCTACTGGTTATGTAAATGTTTTGCACTGTGGATCTGTTCTTGGGCCCAATTTTTTTTTCTATTGACTTGAAATCTCCATTTTAACATGAGAATAAGTCTAGGATTCAACAGGAGCCATCTGTTGATTGCTCCTCTCCAGAAGATGCTTTTCATTGGCATTTCAACATCAGTGACTTATTGCTTTCCTTGTCTGCCTGCATTTCCCCCCTTCCTCAACGGCTGATGTCCAGGGATGCCGGAGCATCTGACCAACCTTTCCAGCAAAGCAGACACTGGAGAACAGCTGGTAAAATAGGTCACGGATTCCTCTGCCAGTTCTTGACAGTTTACCTGATTCCTTTTTAACAAGTGAACTCATTCTACCTAGAATTTAAAAGCAGCCTTGTTCCCTAATTAGCTGCCATCACTGCTGCTGTTTGTTAGCTTAATGGGGTGTAAAACTGCCCAGTTAATTGTTTTCTCCCCTCCCCTTCCACTCTTCTAATGCTGTGGGTTTTTTTTTTTTAAAGGAGGTTTATAGTTTTTGTTAGCATCACTGCTTTTGAGCATCCCTGTCGACAGCAGAGGGATGCTTGATTTGAAAAGACACAATGAAAATTGCTCTTCTTTGTAACCACAAGCCTGTATGGTGGGAACAGGTTGGAGATGATAGATGGCTCCCATTTGGCCAAAGACAATCTGAGAGATGGCTTGTCTCGGATTTCTGTTTGAAAAGAGCACTTAACACCGCTAAAAGCCCCTTCTCCTCTCCCTCCCTCCCCCCAAAAGGAACACCAGGGCAGAGAGTTAATAGGGATGGTCCTCATATTTTGTGACAGCCTTGATTAGTGACTGTTTGCAGCCACAACGGTGAGGAGAAACTAACTTGGCAATCTGTCCTTGCACTGATAACCTTTGTAGGTCTGTTAAACAAAGGAAAGAGGAAACAGGATTGTGAGCCCAGCCTGTCAGGGCTCCGGCACTTAAACCCATTTAAATCATGAGTCTCGAGCCAAACTTCCAAAAATTAAAAAGGATTTTTTGAGAGTTAACATGCCGGCACTTCCTGGGTGTAGCTGACTCTGAGACACATCATTCATTGTCACCCTTGACCCTGGTTTTCCCCCCTGCACCCCCTGGGTGTATCCTAATTCATATTCTCCAATGGGACACATCCATAGCCCAGAGTCATCAATCATGTTCTCCAGTTAGAATTTTGCCAGCCGAAACTTTGGTCACCTAGTTACTATCTTTGAAAACATTTATGGAATGCACTTTGGTTTTGCAAGCTGCTGCACTGCTCCCCCCTCCCTTTCTATTGGCAACTCTAAAAAGACCAGAGAAATATTTTACGAGTTGACACGGTCAATGTTTCACTCAGTGATTGTTTTGCTTAATGACCCCAATGGATGATGGCTGTTAAACGAGGACAACACATGGAAGAAGAAAGCAAGCGGAGAGCCATCCTTGCAAAAAATCAAAACCCAGAGGTGCAATGATAGAAAGCAGAGGTGCTCATCATATTACGACTATACATTGCGGCTGGAATTTTCACTGCTGATTTTATGACCTTTGGGGGGGGGGAGGTTGCTAAGCAAATGTTGTTAAGTGAATCATGCGGTTGTTAGGCCAATCTGGGTTTCTTCCATTGATTTTTGCTTGTTGGAAGCCGGCTAGGAAGGTCACAAACGAGGATTACATGAGCCCCATTTGCAAGGGTCATAAATCCGTACCGGTTGCGATTTTTAACTGTGTTTGCATGTCCATGGGGATGCTGCAGTGGTTGTAAGTGCGAGGACCACTCGCAGGTTGCTTTTTTCGATGTCATTGTGACTTGAAACAGTCGCTAAACAAATTGTTGTAAGTTGACTACCTGGATTTGCAAGCACCTTCCAGTGGGGAGGGGGGTGGACTTTGGAGTGCTTCAACGCATGTCCAACTTCAAAGAGGAGATCAATTAATCGGAGTAAAGTTGGAAGGGATCTTGGAGATCTTCTAGTCTAGCTCAAGCAGGAGAACAGAACAGAATAAGGAATATAGAATAGAAAAGAATAGAAAAGAAATAGAAATAGAATAGAAAAGAAACAGAATAGAATAGAATAGAATAGAAATAGAAATAGAAAAGAAATAGAATAGAATAGAAAAGAATAGAAAAGAAATAGAAAAGAAATAGAATAGAATAGAATAGAAATAGAATAGAATAGAAATAGAATAGAATAGAATCTGGAAAGAACCTTAGAGGTCTTCTAGTCCAGCCCCCTGCTCAAACAGGAGATACCATCTCAGATAGGTGACTGTCTAGTCTCTTCTTAAAAACATCCAGTGATGGAGCGCCCACAATTTCTGGAGGCAACTTCTGTTCCACTGGTTGATTGTCCCCATTCTTAAGTTTCTCCTTAATTCCAAATTGCTTCTCTCCTTGATTTGTTTCCATCCATTGTTTCTTGTCTTGCCTTCTTGTGCTTTGGAGAGTAGCTTGACTCCCTCTTCTTTGTGTCAGCCCCTCAAATACTGGAAGACTGCCATCATGTCACCGTCCTTCTTTTCATTAAGCTAGACATACCCATTTCCTGCAAACATTCTTCATGTGTTTTAGTCTCTTTGGAAGGGTGTCAGCCAACATTTATCCCAGAGTTAAGTTTGCTGGACCAAGTGGCACCATCTGTGCCACTGGATTAACTATTGAAGAACTGTTGAAATTCTCCATTTTTCAGGAAGTCCTGTTCCTTTTGGAATTATCTTTGGAGGCACAGATGTTAATGAAGATGTCAAAAATGAGGAGAAGGCCCAAATTATGGAGAAGGTGTTGGATGAAGCCAGGTAAAGAAATGTTCCTCTTACTCCTCCTTATTATCCTGTTGTGAATCAATCGAAATCTATTTGGACCTTTATCCCAAAGTTGTTTTTTTTTTTCAAAAGGCCACTGGATTTTCTTGGTGTTTTCTTTGAAAGCATTTTGCTCCTCAAGCTTCTTCAGTTCTTAGATGAGAAGCGAAACCAAGAAAGTCCAGTTGCCTTTTTGGAAAAACACCTTTGGGGACAACCATGACCGGGATGATTGAAAATCTCCATAGTTTGGACCAGAGGTCTCCAAACTTGGCAACTTTAAGACTTGTGGACTTCAACTCCCAGTATTCCACCGGCAGTAGGCTGAGGAATTCTGGGAGTTGAAGTTCACAAGTCTTAAAGTTGCCAAGTTTTGAGACCCCTGGTTTGGACCTTCCTTAGGCTGGAGCAGAGGATCTATAGAATAACACTGTCCAACTATTTAGTAAGACTGTATTACTATTATTCTTCTCATCCTTCCTATTACCTATGTCTTCCAACTTATAATTATAACCGTGTTGCTTGTATCTTTACAATTTACAGTTTGTATTGTTTTATTTGTTCCCTAGTATGATTTGATTGCTTATTAGTAACCTATGACTATCACTAAGTGTTGTATCTTGATGATTCTTGATGAATGTATTTTATTTTCTTTATTCCTTCAACACTGTCCCACTATTTACTATTACTATTAATCTTCTCATCACTCCTTATCACCCATCCCCTCCCACTTGTGACTGTATGACTGTAACTTTGTGGCTTGTATCCTAACAATTTTTATTGACTGTTTCCTAGTATGATTTGATTGCTTATTGTACCCTATGACTATTATTAAGTGTTGTGCCTGATGATCCTTGACTCTTGACAAATGTATCTTTTCTTTTATGTACACTGAGAGTATTTGCACCAAGACAAATTCCTTGTGTGTCCAATCACACTTGGCCAATAAAAGAATTCTAATTTTAATTCTAATTTTTTCTTTATGTACACTGAAGCTTATGCACCAAAGACAAATTCCTTGTGTGTTCAATCACTCTTGGCCAATAAAGAATTCTATTCTATTCTATAAGTCAACCTTCTTCAAGGTTTCATCTTGGAAAGTTCTCAACGATGGACACTTGAAGTGGTGGAATCCTAAGATACAGAGCCTTTTTTGTCAAAGGCCCCAGTTTGGGGAACCTCTCTGGATGAAACTCCAACTGCTAAAAGGAGTCCCTTTTGCTGTGAACAGAAAGATCTTAAATTGAATTGTGCTTTTAAGTCTATCAAAAAGTCCATTATGTAAAACCTCTTCAGATGAGGATGTAATTCAGAAAATACTAGACTGTGCAGAGATGGATAGATTGACAGTAAAAAATAAAGGACAAAGAAGACACAGAATATTACTTAACATGGAACAGATTTTACGAGTGAGAGATAAGAGGTAGAAATTAGGCAAAGCAAGACTATTGCTATGTATGAATTAAATACAAAGAGGATTGATAATTATAAACATGTTGATATAATTAACAGAAGTATAAATAAGCTAATACAAAGGGAAACTTAGTTAAAACTATGTTGTTACACTATTATTATTATCACTATATATGTTGATACTTCTGTTTGTTTTTCCTTTGCTTTTTTGTAAATGTATGCCCTGACAATACACTGTATTCAAAATGTTTATGAATAAAAATACAACGTATACTAAAAAAAAGTCCATCATGTTCAGAAGTATTTTCTTCTCCATGTCTCCAGGTTTGCTGTGTCCTTCACCGAAGCCATGAAAGAAGCAGCTGCAATGTATTGGGTAGGTGAGGATGGGGATGCATGAAGTTTTTATTTTGTCTCTTTCTCTTTTTAAAATTTTAATTTAATTTAATTTAATTCCCCTTGCTGTTGAACCTTTTTGGTTTCGAGCTTGAAGTTCTTCTGCAAGGATTTTGCGCACCTGGCTTATGTCATACCAATCCTCCTCCTCTTCCTGGACCTTCAGTGGTAAAAACATATTTGACATTCATGTGAAAAGACAGAAATTGAACAGCTTTGAAGCTACATCTTGTCTTCTTCCTGATCAAGGGAGGTACTAATATCATTATATAAAGCCTTAGTAAATCACACCTAGAATCCTGCATCCAGTTTTGGTCATCACACTATAAAAAAGATGTTGAGACTCTGGAAAGAGTGCAGAGAAGAGCAACCAGGATGATTAGGGGACTGGAAACTAAAACATATGATGAATGGTTGCAGGAACTGGGCCTGGCTAGTCAGGTGAAGAGAAGGACCAGGGGAGACAGAATAGCAGCCTTCCAATATTTGAGGGGCTGCCAGAGAGAGGAGGAAGGGGGTCAAGCTATTTTCCAAAGTACTCGAAGGCCAGACAAGGAACAATAGGATGGAAACTGATCAAGGAGAGATTCAACCTGGAAATAAGGAGAATTTTTTTGATATTGAGAACAATCAACCAATGGAACAGAAGTTGCCTTTGGAAATTGTGGGAGCTTCATCATTTGAGATTTTCAAGAAGAGACTGGATTGCCATCTGTCAGAAATGGTGTGGGGTGTCCTGCTTGGGGGGAGGGGTTGGACTAGATGACTTACAAGGTCCCTTCCAACTCTGTTAATCTGTTGATCATATCTTTAATGATGGGAATAATTGCTTTTGTCTGGCAAGATTTTGTCTGAAGATGAAGAACATAAAGGAAACCACTCAGAAGAAACTTCGTGTTTCTTGGTTCTTGACTCCTGTCATTTGTTCATAACGTGAAGTCACAAATGCCAGTTCTTTAGGTCTCTTCCAATTCTGTTCATCATCATCATCATTGTCAATTAAAGGTATCTCTTCCTTTTCCTCTTTTTCTTCTCTTTTTCTCCATTAGCACATGAACTTTAGTTGGGTACAGCCTTCTCCTCCTCCTCCTTCAGCCTTTCTTTCACCTTTCTCCTCTTGGCAAACAACCATGGCCCAATTCAACTTTCTGCAAACCTCATTCATTTCTGTGCTCAGCATCTGTACACACACACACACACATACACACACACTCAATGGTGTACCTCCCCTTGGCCCACACAAATCAGCATCCCAACCTTGCAGAGTTCAGATGCAGCAATTCCAAAGTACGCCTTTTAGAACCGGTGGATGCAAGAGGACTGCTAACTTTGGGGCTTACCTGTGCATTGGCAAACCAAGGTTAAGAGCCGTTGGGAAGGGAATTTGCAACCTGAATGAAGCTAGAAACACAAAGCTTGAGGTTGGGGGAGCTTATTTTGGCTTGTGTCTGGCTTGAAAGCGGTTATTTTGCAGGCCTAACATAAAAGGACAGATTTGGTTCAGCATGCTGGAGACTTGGAGGAGAATGGCTTTTTGTGTAAATACAGTATTTGATAGCAATCACAGACAGGGCTTTAATTTGTGTTGATACCTTCAAAAAGAACTACTCTAGATAAGTGCCCTCTACTGCTCTGATTCTCTGCCTTGAAAATAAATTAAGCCTCTTTTGTGGGCAACCGTTTTTTTTTCCCCTCCATCTCCGAATGGCGGCTTTCATGAACTGTTCTTGTTTTTTTTTCTGTCTTTTGATTTTTTTTAACTTCCGTAACGATGATAGTGGGGGTTCTCAGTTGCCCAGGAAGACAAATAAGTCTAATAAAAGATAGAAAAACAGTGCTGGAGAATGACTCTCTCTCTCTCTCTTCTCTCTCTTCTTTCTCTCTCTCTTCTCTTTCTTTTCTCTCTCTCTCATTCTTTCTCTCTTTTCTCTCTTCTTTTCTCTTTCGTCTCTTTCTTTCTCCTCTCTCTTGCTTCTCTTTCTCTCTCTCATTCTCTCTAGTTCTCTCTCATCCTTTTTCTTTCTCCTCTGTCTCTTTTCTCTCTCCTCTCTCTCTCATTCTATCTCTCATTCTCTCTCATTCTCTATCTCTTTCTCTTTTTCTCTTGTCTCTCCTCTTTTCTCTCTCTCATTCTTTCTCTCTCTTTTTTTTTCTTTCTCTCTTTCTCTCTTCCCCCCCCCTCTCTCTCTTGTCTGCCTCTTTCTCTCTCTCTCTCCTCTCTCAAAAATCTGCTTTGCTAAAAAACCTGATAATTGTATCAAGTTACAAGAATTGATTGCGCTTACCACAAATATTGATTGAAGCTCATTGAGGGCTGCCAGCTCTGATTAGCTTCTGATTTTTTTTTAAGGGGTAATTTCTACCAGAAATCTAGGCAGCTTCACCTTCTTGGCTGTGTCTTTAGACTGCCCAGTTTTTAAAGCCAGCATTGAGATTTTCACTTATTCCTTCCTTTCCTTGAATATATTTCTGAATGGTCTGCTTAGGGTCAAAGCCCAAAATGAAAAGAAACTTGCAATCATTCATTTTGTGACTGTTCAAAGTTACAACAGCAATGAAAAGTGGGATGTAGAACCATTTTTCACACTTAGGACCATTGGATGGTTGTGTGCTACTTAGAATAGAATAGAGCTGGAAGGAACCTTGGAGGTCTTCTAGTCCAGCCCCTTGCTCAAGCAGGAGACCCTATACCGTTTCAGATAGGCTGGCTGTCCAGTCTCTTCTTAAAAACCTCCAGTGATGGAGCACCCACAACTTCTGGTATCAAGCTGTTCCACTGGTTCATTGTCCTCACCGTTAGGAAGTTTCTTCCTTGATTCCAGGTTGCTTCTCTCCTTGATCCGTTTCCATCCGTTGTTTCTTGCCTTCTGGTGCTTTCGAAAATAAGTTGACTCCCCTCTTCTTTGTGGCAGCCCCTCAAATACTGGAATACTACCATCATGATTGATATCAATATCATGATGGATTGTCCTCACTGTCGGGAAGTTTCTCCTTAGTTCTAGGTTGTTTCTCCTTGATTAGCTTCCACCCATGGCTTCTGTCCTGCCTATGGAAGTTTCTTTATGGGAATCAAATAGAATTAGAATATACAGCTTAGAGGTTTATTTATTAATTTATTTATCTGTCAAGCAAGTATTGGATAACAGGTATAAGTTAAACATGGTTATGAATACATGAAATGGATACGAATAAAAAAAAGGAACATTAGGACAAGGATGGTAGGCACATTGGTGCGCTTATGCAGGCCCCGTACAGACCTCTTAGGAAAGGGGAAATAGTAGACAGTCTAAGGTTAAAGTTTTGGGGGTTTGGGAAAGAAACCACAGAGTCAGGTAGAGTATTCCAGGCATTGACCACTCTGTGGCTGAAGTCGTATTTCCTGCAATCAAGTTTGGTACCTTGAGTTTGTATCTATTGTGTGCTTCTAATCCAACCCCCCTGCTCAGGCAGGAAACCCTACACCATTTCTGACGAATGGTCACCCAATCTCTTCTTAAAAACTTCCAGTGTTGGAGCATTTACAACTTCTGGAGGCAAATCATTCCACTGATTTATTGTTCTCTCTCCCAGGAAATTTTTCCTTAGTTCTAAATTGCTTCTCTCCTTGATTAGTTCCCACCAATTGTTTCTTGTGCTGCCTTCAGGGGCTTTGAAGAATAATTTGACCCTCTCTTCTTTGGGGCAGCCCCTCAAATACTGGAACATTGCTATCATGTCCCCCCTAATTCTTCTTTTCTTTGGACTAGCCAGACCCAAATCCTGCAGCCGTTCTTCATATGGTTTAGTCTCCAGGCCTTTGATCATCTTAGTTGCTCTTCTCTGCACTTTCCCCTCAAGTCTACTTGTGTCTAATTATTTTCCACCTGCCTGAATGGAGGGACTTTACATAGATGATACAGACCTTCCTTTTTAAGAAGGGTGACTGGGGGTCAAGGATGAATTGAGGGAAGTTCCTTGCAGAGAAAAGAATCTTGTTTGTTTATTTTTGTTTACCTCTCTTTGCACACATTTTGAAGAGCAAATCTCTGAAATTTGAACTGTTTTGCAAAAGATTGCCTTGCCCCTTTGATTACAGTGATTAACCTGCTTTCCCCTGTGTTTTTTTGGGTTTGTTTTTGTTTTTATTATTAATTTGCAAAGCCTCAGATCAGGAACAACATCTGTGTCCAAGCTCAAGGTAAGTATTTTTCGAAATTCTCTTTCTGCCCCTGGCGAGCTAGTTCCTATTTCTGTCTTGCTTCCAAATGAGAACCAACCACCTGCTGTCCCTTGAAGCCTCTTAGGGTTGGTTGGTTGTTGTTTTTTTGCATAAAAACAAGAAGAAAATGAACTTGCGATCTCTGGTTTTGAGGATTAGGTAAGACAGATCAGAGAAAGAAGAGTAATACAATGTAACTGTGGAGAGAGGTTAAAATATATTTGTACTTTTAACAGCTGTGAAGAATATTAGAAGCTCCTTTTTTCTTTCTTTTTTCCATCCCTCCCTCCCTCCTTCCTTCCATCGATCCATCAATTCACTTTCTTTTTTCCTATTCCTTCCTCTTCTTTCTTTTTTCCATCCTCCCTCCTTCCTTCCTCCATTCTTTTTTCCTATTCCTTCTCTTTCTTTCTTTCTTTCTTTCTTTCTTTCTTTCTTTCTTTCTTTCTTTCTTCTTCTTTCTTTTTTCTTTTTTCCATCCCTCCCTTCTTCGTTCAACCTCTCTTTTTCTTTCTTTCTTTCTTTTTCTTCTTTTTTTTTTTTCCTTCTTTTTTCTTTCTTTCTTCTTTTTTCTTTCTTTCTTTCTTTCCTTTTTTCATCCCTCCCTCCTTCCTTCAGTCCATCAATCCATCCATTCTTTTTTTTTTCCTATTCCTTCTCCTCTTTCTTTCCTTCCTTCTTCCCTTCCTCCTTCCTTCCTTCCTTCCTTCCTTCCTTCCTTCCTCCTTCCCTTCCTTCCTTTCTTTATTTTGATTGCACTTTTTGGCTTTTTCTTTGAGTTCTTTCATTTTCTTTTTTCTCTCTTATATTACTTTGTCTTGGTTCTTATTCTCTTTTATAAAGGTTTGGCGCACACATTTGGTTTATTTTTCTTTAGTCTTTCCCCCCCCCCTACTTTCTATTAGTTTGTCTTCATATTTATCTTCTTGTTTAAAAGTTTCAATAAAAAAAGATAGACCCAATGAAAACAACCTGCTGAGAAGCTTGCCCTGGCTTGCTTTTGGAAGGGAAATTGAATGCATGACCCTGAATTTACTCTCATTTCTAGGGATCGTGAGCCTTCCAAACAGGCAGCATAACTGGGCTGAATTTCTGCAGAGGGCAGGTAAAAATGCATACAAGCATAAAATGTCCCAGAATTTTTAGTAAAAGGCTTTCTGAGCATAACTGTCTTTCTTTTTGGAGAACTGGGAAAGGAAGGGAGAGGGAGAAGGAGTGGGAGAGCAAAGGGGAAAGGAATGGAGAGGAGGGAAGGGAAGGGAAGGGAAGAGAAGAGAAGAGAAGAGAAGAGAAGAGAAGAGAAGAGAAAGAAAAGAGGATGGGAGGAGAGGGGAAGAAAAGGGGGAGATTGGAAGGAAAGGAAAGATGGAAAGGGGAGGGAAGGAAGAGGGGAGGGGCTAAATGGATGGGAAAAGGAAAGAAAAAAATAAATGAGGAAGGAGAAGAAAGGAGTAGGAAAGGAAAGAGAAGAAAAAATGCCCAGGAAACTATAATAGTAATTGTGGGAGCTTCCTCACTGGAAGCTTTCAAGAAGAGACTGGACTGCCATTGGTCAGAAATGGTGTAGGGTCTCCTGCTTGGGCGGAGGTGTGTGTGGACTAGATGACCTATAGGGTCCTTTCCAACTCTGTTAATCGGTAATCAAGAGAAATCCGATAAAAGGTCTCCAACATCACTACAACACGATCTGTCAATCAGCTGCGGCTCCCTGTCTCCCCTTCCAGGCTGATGGAAATTGTAGTCACGGATTATACCACCCTGTCGCCTTGGGAAGACGCAAAACACTTCCAATCGATCCCCTAAGTTCACCTATTCCTGCTGTCCTTGACTTACAACGGTTCATCTAGTGACCATTCTTCACTCTTATGACCATTGCAGGCCTCCCCCTCCCCCCGGTCATGTGGTCCAGGGGTCAGATTCTACCGGTTTGGACTGGTTTTATAGAACTGGTTGTTATGATTCTGTGCAGTTCAGAGAACCAGCAAATCGCGCCCCTGGATGGCCCCACCCCTCTCCGCCAGGCCCACCCCTTCCTGCCCAGTCAGTCCTTATCACGCATGCGCTACATCGCTGATTGTGTTCTTCCTGCCCAGCTACTCTTAAAGTATTTCTTTTTTTCCCCTTCCAACGATCAGCTGTTCCGATGATCAGCTGTGCCAGAATCCCCCTCGCTGTCTTACTGCTTCTCCCAGGGTGCTGCAAAAATAGAAGAAGCCACACCCACCCAGCCACATGACCACGCCCACCTAGCCACGCTCACAGAACCGGTTGTTAAAAAATTTGAATCCCAACCCCGACGTGATCGAAATACCAACGGGAATCCTACTTATGACAATTGGCAGCGTCCCGGGGTTCACGAGATTCCCCTTTTGCAACCTTCTGACAGGCAAAGTCAGGAGTGTGTGTGCGTGTATGTGTGTGTGTGTGAGAGAGAGAGACAGATTCACTTAACGACCGGGTTAGCAACTTCAGCTCTGCAGGGATTCATTTAACAACAGTGGCAAGACAGATCGTAAAACGGGGCGAATGTCACCTGACAAACAGCAGAAATGTTGGGCCTCCATTGCGGTCGTAAGTCAAGGAGTGCCTGTATTTGCCGAGAATATTTTCAAGAGATGGGAAGGGGTAGGGGGAGAGCAGCTTTAAAATGCTCACAGGTTGCGTTGTGTTTGCTATGCGTTTGTGAAGGACGACAAAGTAAAAAAAATGAAGAAAAGGTCAGCCCGCTGCAAAGAATTCCTCGTTGTTGTTTTTTAAATGCAGCTTTTCGCTGCTGTGAATACAGTTAACAAGTTACCTCTACAGAAGAAGAAGAAGAAGAGGGAAATCAACATAGGTTAAAATTGGAAATGGTTTAGACCTCCATGGAATATTAAAATTGCATTAAGGGTAATTTTGGCTTCTTTACTATCGAGCAGAATGGCTCTCTGCTTTATGGAGCACTAAGGATATTTTGATTATGAATCTCGTTTTGTTTTGGGTTTTTCCTTCCCAACCCTTCTTTTCTTTTCAGCTCCTATTTGGTAATTGAGCTATTTGGACTGGAGTTTTTTTCTTCCTTTTTTTTCCCTTTTCACGTTTTCTATCTCTCGCCTTCTGTCGTCTGCTGCTTTCTAGCGTCGCCTGGTTCCCACTGACGCTTAATGAGGCAGTTGCAAATTCTACAGAAAAGCAGAACCTTTTATGTATATAAAATCTCTCTGTCTCTCTCCTCTTTCTCTCCTCTCTTCCTCTCTCTTATCTCTCTCTCCTTTCTCTCTCCTCTCTCCTTCTGTTTTTTTCTTTCTCTTTTCTCCTCTCTCTCTTTCTCTCTCCATCTCTCTCTCCCTCTCTCCTTTATTTTTCTTTCTCTTCCCCCCTTTTCTCTCTCCTCTCTCCTTCTGTTTCTTTTTTCTGTCTCTCCTCTCTCCCTCTCTCCCCCCTCCTTTCTCTCTCTCCCTCCTTTATTTTTCTTTCTCTCACCCTTTTTCTTTCCTCTTTTTCCTCTCCTTTCTTTCTCTCCTTTCTCCTCCTCTTTCTTCTCTCTCCTTCTCGCTCCTCTTCCTCTCTCTCTCTCATCTCTCCTTTCTCTCTCCTCTCCTTCTGTTTCTTTTTTCTCTCTCTCCTCTCTCCATCTCTCTCCCTCTCCTTTATTTTTCTTTCTCTTCCCCCTCTTTCTCCTCTCTCTCCTTGTTTCTTTTCTCTCTCTCTCTCCTCTCTCCCCCTCCTCTTTCTGTCTCCCTCCTTTATTTTTTTCTTTCTCTCGCCTTCTTTTTCTTTCCTCTTTCTTTCTCTCCTCTTTCTCCTTCTCTCCTCTTTCTCTCTCCCTCTCTCTCTCTCTCTCTCCTGTTTCTCTTTCTCTCTCTCACTTTTTCTTTCTCTCTCTTTCTCCGGATTGGGTTTTAATAAAAGCAATATTAGAAGCCTGGATTCTGCCCTGCCCCCAGCGATATTTAGGACAGATTAACAGACGGCATTGGCATTGGTTTTAGGTTACTGATCAGCCCCCGTATTTTATGCCAATCTTGAAAGGGGCTGCAGAGTTTTTTTTAAAAAAATGAAGTAATGGACAGGGAAAACAACTACCGAAGCTTTTCCATTTTTCCTTTTTTTGTTGTTGTTTAAAAGGTCACTGCAGGGAGAGAGAGAGAGAAAGAGAGAGAGAGAGAGACAAAGAGAGGGAGAAAGAGAGAGAGCATAAAAACAGACAGGATAGTCGTATCTTTCCCAGTTCGGTTCTTTTTGCAAAAAATTAAAAAATATCCCCTGAATTACTTGTACTCTGGATGGAGACATCCATAAAGCTGCTGGAACTTGGCTGGCCTCGTTTTGGTAACCTTCAAGTGTTCTACAGTCCTCGAATTGCAACTGTATTAAGCCTGGCTGCTACGGTTGTATATTGTTAACAAGTCATAACGCATGATCAACAATGATTTGAAGACCTTTTATTGTTTGCGGTGGTCATTAAGTGAATGCAACGGTCGTGTGCCCATCAGTGTCACAGTGGTGGGATTCAAAAATTTTTACTACCGGTTCTGTGGGCGTGGCTTGGTGGGTGTGGCATGGCTTGGTGATGTGGCAGGGGAAGGATACTGCAAAATCCCCATTCCCTCCCCACCCCACTAACCTGCTTTCCAGCTCTGTTCTCCTGTGCAAGGCAACAAAAGAAGACCCAGCGGATCAGCTGGGACTCAATGGGAGGAAGAGAATTGATGGGGTTGGCGGGGCCACTCAGAGATGCTATTGGCCAGTTCTCTAACTATTCAAAATTTCCACTACCGGTTCTCTAGAACTGGTCAGAATCAGCTGAATACTACCTCTGGTCTCAGTCATTAAGCGGAACAGTGGTTGTAAGTGCGAAGCCATTGATGAGTATGGGAGCGGTAAACTGGAAATAATTGAAAAGTTTTGGCAAAACCTTTCCGTCATGTGACCGTGGGAAATCTCCAGACCAACGTAAGTGTGGTTGTATGGAGCACCTGAAGTGTGGTCACATGACTATGGGGGGGGGAGGGAAGGGAGGAGTGACTGCTGGAACTTCAGATCTGGGTTATAAACCCCCCTTTTTCCAGGTGGGTTGTAACTCCAAATGGTCGCTGAGTGAACCAGTTGTAAATTGAGGACTCCCTGTAGAGCAGAAATTTGGTGACAGGTTAGACTTTAATGCAGGTTCAGTTGGTTAATTCTGCCCTTGCTGATGCCACCATTCTTCTGTAGGAGAGAGACTAAAAAATAATAATTCCATTCCTGCATTTAGCTGTTAAAACCCAATGTCAACTCATAAAATATTTCTCTGGTCTTTTTAGAGTTGCCAATAAAAAGGGAGGGGGGAGCAGTGCAGCAGCTTTCAAACGAAAAGTGCATTCCATAAATAGTTTTCAAAGATAGTAACTAGGTAACCGAAGTTTCTGCCGAGCAAAATTCTAACTGGGGAGCATGATCGATGACTCTTGGCTATGGTTGTGTCCCATTGGAGAATATGAATTAGGATACACCCAGAGGGTGGGGGAAGACCAGGGTCAAGGGTGACAATGAATGATGTGTCTCAGAGTCGGCTCCATCCAGGCAACAGTACACCTTTTAACTCCCAATAAATCCTTTTGAAGTTTTGGAAGTTTGGCTCGAGACTCATGATCTAAATGGGGGTAACTGCCAGAATCCCAACACCCATTTCTATTCTTCTCATTCCAATCTTGAAGAGGCATCAACCTCCTCCTAGCTTTTTAAAACACTTTTGCTTGCTCCGGAAAGGTGGCAACATTTCTTGGCTTCTGTTGGTCTCTCCAAGCCTCCTTGAGTCTCTTGAAAAAGCACTTTGGGGACAACCATGACCTGGATGACTGAAAATCTCCATAGACTAAGAAAGCTATGGACTTTCTTGGGTTTTTTCCTTGAAAAAGTTCTGCTTCTCATCCAAAAAGCTTTCCCCTCCCTCCAGTTTTCCAAGGTGTGAAATGTTTTCAAGGAATAAAACCAGAAAGTCCAATTGCCTCTTGAAAAAGCACCTTTGAGACTACCATGACCTGGAGGTCCATAGACTTTTTCCAAGATGGACCAGTTTTCCAGGATATGAATGGTCTAAGGGCTCCTGTCCTGGGTTGGACTAAAAGACCTCCAATGTCATCTTCTTTCAGCCCTAGGATTCTAGCCAAAGATGGTTTTGAAAAGCAATGGAAAAAGAAAGGGAACATGAAAAAGCAAATTTCAGTTGATTGTTTAATAGCACTTAGTAATAGCACTTAGGCTTATATATATTGCTTCACAGTGCTTTTACAGCCCTCTCTAAGTGGTTTATAGAGTCATCCTATTGCCCCCAACAATCTTAGTCCTCATTTTACCCACCTTGGAAGGATGGAAGGCTGAGTAAATCTTGAGCTAGTGAGAATCGAACTCTTGGCAGTGGGTAAAATTAGCCTGCAATACTGCATTCTAACCACTGCACCAACATGGATGAATGGATAGGTGAGTGGAAGGAAGGAAGGAAGGAAGGAAGGAAGGAAGGAAGGAAGGAAGAGCAATAGCACTTAGACGTATATACTGCTTCATGGTACTTTGCAGCCCTCTCTAAGCAGTTTACAGAGTTAGCCTCTTGCCCTCACCGTGGATCCTCATTTTACCAACCTCAGAAGGATGGAAGAATGAGTCAATCTTGAGCCTATCAAAATTGAAACTACTGACAGCTGGCAGAGTTAGCCTGCAATGCTGCATTCTAACCATCGAGCCATGGCTTCTAATAAGAGGGATGGGTGTTGGGTTGGAATCAACAACTTGCAAATTCCCAGGGTGGTTGGTGTGTTGACTTTGACGGGTCCTTGACCATAATTTTCCAAGAACTTGTAATCCTCTCAAGTTTTATTTATCCTTTCTCTACAGGGATTGTCCAGGACGATCAGTCTCTATACATCTTCCTGTTGATCTGTGGACTAAGGAGAGTCAAAGATCCACTTTATCTACTGGATATTTTTTCAGGTCAACATTTTCCCATCCAACTACTTAACAATACATTTGGCATGGACGACACCCCATCCCCCAAAATGGCCATCTTTTTGCATGACTGGGAGGCATAATTTGAGGAGGCAGGGAGGCCTTGGAATGTGATGGATACAGCTGTTGTGTCCATCTGACCAGAGTTTCAGTTTTCTAACTTCTAAATTTTTCTAATTTGTGTGTGTGTGTGTTTGTTTCATAAGAACACTTGGGGAGGCTAATTTGCCTTTTTTACAGTCCCACTTGGTGCTATGGAACTAAGAGCTGTATCAGTGAGCTGAGCAGCAAAATAAATTTAATCGATCGATTTAAAAAAATAAATCGAGCCGCTTTTTTTTGAGGACTGAGAATACACAGAATTCTTGGTTAATGAATGATTTTATATAAGGCAGAGTAAACATCTGACCATTGTGTTGAAGATACAGCTCAAGGAGATGATGGGGCACCAACCATCATCATTGGCCCAACTCTTTAATGGATCACATTCAATTAAAATTAATGTCATTGGTTGTATGGTCCATTTGCTTGCCAGACAAATCTGAATTCTCCAGGTTCATTTTTCGTTTATTCAGTTCCTGGAGCTGTCCATCTTAAGCAAGTGACTCTGGACACCAAACAGGGCTCTTCATACTTAGATTGACTTATGTTGGTGTAGCAAATGGTTTACTAATCAAAGTAGGTATAACTCTTAACTGTTGATCATGGGAGATTTAGTTGAGGAATTACTCGAATTTGGGGTGCTGGGGGAAGCTAAGAGATAACCGACAGCTGGTTGAAATGTTCAAAAAATGTTCCTTCTCGGGAACATAATCGTTCACCATTTGGGTCCAATGTTTCTGTAGGCATCTCCTGTATCTTCTCATCTCAGCTGGACTAAAATAACAACTTGCAACTGCTTCGCCTGGCACCATCAAGCCCTGCCCCCCCCCCCCCCCCCCCAGTTATTGTTAGTCCATGTTATTCATGCTTTAATCTCATTATTAATTTTAGTCTAACTCAGTGGTGGGATTCAAAAATGTTTGCTAGTGGTTTTGTGGGCGTGGCTTGGTGGGCGTGGCAGGGAAAGGATACTGCAAAATCCCCCTTCCCTCCCCACCCCACTAACCTGCTTTCCAGCTCTGTTCCCCTGAGCAGAAAGAAGACCCAGCTGATCAGCTGGGACTAAGTGGGAGGCAGAGAAGAGATGGGGATGGGGCCAGTCAGAGGTGGGATTGGCCAGTTCTCCAAACTACTCAAAATTTCTACTACCGGTTTTCCAGAACTGTTCAGAACCGGCTGAATACCAGCTCTGGTCTAACTAATGTTCTCTCCTCTTCACTTGACAGAGTGGCATCGGGAAGACTCCAGGGTATACCTGCTCATTGTTGGACCTGCTGTAAGTTCTCTCCATGCCCCGCTATAATGAACTCCATCCTCCATGCTCCTCGTTGTCCTTTCCTTCTCTTTCCTGCCATCATTCCCAGCATTCAGCTTTTTCCAGAGAGCCAATCCTTTGCATAACATTTATATTTATTTTATTTAGTCGTATCCCATTTTTATTATTTTTACAAATTGCTCAAGGCAGCAAACATATCCAGCACAAGTTCCTCCTCTTATTTTCCCAACAACAACCCTGTGATATGGGATGGCTACACTAAGAGAGACTGGCCCAAGGTCACCCAGTTGGCTTTCGTGCCTAAGGTGGGACTAGAACTCACCATCTCCTGGTGATTGGCCCAGAGTCACCTACTGACTCTCATGCCCATGGTAGCACTAGAACTCACCATCTCCTGGTGATTGGCCCAGAGTCATTCAGTCAACTTTCGTGCCTAAGGTGGGACTAGAACTCACCGTCTCCTGGTGATTGGCCCAGAGTCACCCAGCCAGCTTTCATGGCTAAAACGTATTAAGAGTTTTGCAGCGATAATTCAGCGCCAGCAAAATAAACACAAATGGCTGATGCTTCATTTAACATCTTTATAAACATAATAAGTAGATTTTACAAACCAGTTGTAGATTTCCCCAACATGGAGCAAACTCAAACAGAAACATGTTGCAAGTTCAGAGCAGAGCTCCAGTTTTCAGCAAGCAAGCAAGTTAGTTTCATCTTCAATGGATCAGGAGGCAAGCAAGAGGAGAGAAGCAGTTTCATCTCAATAGACAGACTCAGAGCTCAACAGAGCTGCAGACTTGCCGAGCTTAACATAGAACCACGCCTAGGCTGCTTTTAATTTCAGTTTCTAGCCTAGACTAATTCTAGTTTCAGTTTCCAAACAGTCCTCATTGGCTGACTTAGATGCTATGCCTATTCATTGGCTGACTTTGTTACCAAGCTCTATGAATATACTGACAAGGCGGGACTAGAACAAGGCTGACTTTGTTACCAAGCTCTATGAATATACTGACAAGGCGGGACTAGAACACCCAGTCTCCTGGTTTCTAGGCCAGCACCTTAACAGCTAGACCAGACTGGCTCTCTAAGATGCCCCAAGTAGGATATAATTCCTCTTTTATTATGTTGGTTTGATAAAACTCATGTCAACGTCGAACCCTTTTCTTACCGCTTTCCGTTCAGCTACAGCGCGTATTTCTCCCCTATTAATTTCGTTCTTTCCACTCTGGTTCACTGCAAGATTTGAAAGCGAACTGGTGTGGAAGAGAAGATTGTGGAAAGGTACATAATCTAAACATGTATTTTATTTTTATTTTATTTTTCCCCTTTTTCTGGCTCCCAATGCCTCCCTGCTTGGTTGAGACTTCAGGCAATCCGCTTGTCAATTTTTATTTGCATCGAGTTTCCTCCCAAATGAGTTGTTGAAAAGTGCCAGAGGGAGCTGCTGGGATGTTGCACATCCGAAAAAATTCAAATTCTCTCTCTTTCTGAGCATAGCTCTGCTCGTCAGGGGCAGGTAGATGGGTGGGAAGGAGGAGAAAGTTTTTATTGGGAGAAGGGGAAACGAATAAAAGAGCAAAGTTTTAGTCCTCAAATTAGAGCATTAGACTAATTCCTCTGATGTGAATGTTGGCATGGTAGATATTTGTTTTTTTTTTTTTAAATGCTTCATTTTGGCATCCTACCCTGAGCAAACGACTTCGTCCAACTCCAGTTATTTTATTTTCACAATCTGGAGCTTGTTTTCCTGGCGCGCAATCAATTTGTGTGTTCCCATCTTCTCTCGGTCTCTGCTGTAGGCTGATCCAACCTTCGCAAAAGAAGTCGAGGAGAAGGTGAACAGGTAGGTTGCTCTAATATGATAAGGAGATTATTATTTTTTTCCTCTCCCGAAGGAAACCTCTGTTTATTTTCCTGAATTTCCAACACCCACCTTCTCTAATCTACTCTCCTCCAGAGGTTTGGAAGCACAATCTTGAAGGCCTTAGGAATCTTCATGCTATGAGCCTTTCTCCTTCCTTCCTTCCTTCCTTCCTTCCTTCCTTCCCTCCCTCCCTCCCTCCCTCCTCCTTCCCATTTTCCTTCCTTTTTTCCAACCCATCTCCCTTCCTCCCTCCCCCTCCCCCTCTTTCTCTCTCCCTCTCCTCTCCTTCATTTCTGTCTCCCTTTCTTTCCTCCTCTCCTCTCCCTTCCATCCCACCCTCCTCCCTCCCATCTTCCCATTTTCCTTCCTTTTTCCAACCCATCTCCTTCCTTCCTCCCTCTCCTCTCCTCCCTCTCCCTCTCCTTTCTCCCTCTCCTCTCCTCCCTCTCCTTTCTCCCTCTCCTCTGCTCTCTTCCCTCCCTCCCATTTTCCTTCCTTCCTTCCTTTCTCCCTCCCTCCCTCTCTCCCTTCCCATTTTCCTTCCCTTTTCCAACCCATCTCCTTCCTTCCTCCCTCTCCTCCCTCTCCTTCTCCCTTTCTTTCTCCCTCTCTCCCTCCCATTTTCCTTCCTTTCTTTTTTCCAACCCATCTCTCCCTCCCTCTCCTCTCCTTCTTTTCCCATCTCCTTTCTCCCTCCTCTTCTATCTCCCCTTCCTTCCCTCCCACCCTCCTCCCTCCCACATTCCCATTTTCCTTCCTTTTTTCCAACCCATCTCTCCTCCCTCCCTTTCTCACTTTCCTTCCTCTACCTCTCCCTTTCTTCCCTCTCCTCTCTTCCCTCCTCCCTCCCTCTCATCTCCTTCCTTCCTTCCTTCCTTCCTTCCTTCCTTCCTTCCTTCCTTCCTTCCTTCCTTCCTTCCTTCCATCCTTCCTTCCTTTCTTCCTTCCTTCCCCACCCATCTCCCTATCCAAAACAATTCTGGGAGGCTTACTATGGTTTGAGTTGCCATTGAAATTTTGAGCAACCCAAAAACACTTTGGCTGCCCAGACTCTTGGAGTTTGAGAGAGTGGCTGTCAGGTTTCCAAGTGATGAAATCCATTTAAAAAGAAAAGAACAAAGTCCATCTTCCAAAACAGTTTCTTTCATTTAGGAAAGCATCAAAGTGGCAAGATATGTGGTGTAATTCTGGGTTGTGTCAGAGAGAAAGAAAGAAAAGGAATATATAATAAGGCTAAATAATATGGCTACACCTATGTCAATTTCGGGCTTGATAGTGGCCTTGTGGTGTCACGTGCATCAGGTATGATCAACCTTCCCAGCTCTGAAGCAACGAAAAACTTCCCAGCTCTGAAGAAACCACACCTGAAGGGGCCCAAGAAGTCCCATCGTGGGATGCCATGCTTGCTAGTCTGCTCCTCCTCTCCATGAAACCCGCCTTGATGCCGGGAGAGCAGAAAGCCTGAGAGGCAGGAATCCTTAGTTTTGGATTTAGCTCGGTCAAGAATCTCCATCGATTTGACGTTGGGGTTACGAAGAAGACAGAGTCGGAAAGGACAGCCTCAGAGAAAGGAAGAGTGATTAAAATGTAATATTCCCCCTGCCTCCAAGAATTGGGAATTGCAACGTATCTTCTAGAACAGTGGTTGCCAACCAGTAGGCCACGGACCACTGGGGGTCTGTCAGAAAATTTTGGTGCTCCACAGAGGAATGTCACTCCCAAAGCAATTAATCCAGGCTGTGCAGGAACACAAGGCTTGCATCACTTGCATTGCAAACAACACAAGGTAGTGAGGGGAGAGGGGAAAGGGCGGGGGAGGTGGGGGAACTTGCACCACATGCTTCGCCTGGCCATCGGGCTGTTTCTTTCCACTTCTTTCTTCTTCTGCTTTTGGCTACATGCAAGGAAAGTAGCCAAAGCCTTTCTTTCTCTCCCCCAAATTCTGCCAGAAATGAATCTTTGGGACCCTGCAAGGCCTCCTGCTCCAAGAGGCTGGCAAAAAACTCATTTCTGGTGGAGTCTGGGGGAGAGAAAGAAAGACTTCTGCGGCTTCTGCTGTTTTCCTTGGATGAAGCCAAAAGTCTCTTCTCCCCCTGAGAAGGGAGCTAAGGTTAGGAATGTGGTTAGGTTAGGAATGTGGTTGCCTTGGAGGGTGTGGGGTGTGTGTGAGGGACCTGTGTGTGTTTGTGTGTGTGTGTGTGTGAGAGAGAGAGAGAGAGAGAGAGAACATCACCACCAGCCCTCCAAGGTTAGATCCGATTTCTCTCTCTCCTACCGTCAGCAAGCCACCGTCAGTCAAAATTCATATTAATGGTCCACTGGATTTAAAATTATGAGTTTGGTGGTCCCTGAGGTCCCAAAGGTTGGCAACCCCTGTTCTAGAAGATAAGCAGGCTAGGTGAGGCTGCCTTGGCACGAGACCAGTTGCTCTTTACGTCTCCTATTCTTAGTTTCCCCGAGAAATCAATAACACCCTGGCTTAGCTTTCTCTGGTTGAAATAGGTTGACTTTGTGCTTTCAATACTTGACATTTGGTGAGGGTCCTTGTGGCTCAGCCTCAGGAGGAGCGGTCTAAATTCCATGTCATGCTTCAGAACTATGCCCACTAGAATCTCTCCAGGAGACAGCTTACCAAAAGGAAAAAAAAATATATGGGTGGATAAATAATTAAAATAAACGCAATCATAGTTGACCTCTTCCAAGGACAAATATCTAAGAAATGAAGAACTGCAGGACTCGGTTAAAAGAAAGAAAGTGAGCAGCTTAGGGAAAGTTTATGTTGGAAGTTCCATAAATCACAGAATTATTTTTTTTTAAAAAAGAACAATGAACACAAAAAATCATGGGAGAATTGGCAAATCCCCCTTCTCCCCCTAAACCCCCAAGATGCTGATCATCTATGGAGAGTCTCGACCATCCAGGTCATGGTTGTCCAAAAGGTGCCTTTTTTTCAAGAGGCAACCAGACTTTCTGGTTTTTCTTTGAAGACGTTTCGCTTCTCATCCAAGAAGCTTCTTCAGCTTTGACTGGGATGGTGGGGAATGGAAGGATTTACGCTCCTTGCAGACAGCTGGTCATTTGCTTTCTTTGAGAGAGTCGTTGAGGCCACCTGGAGGTTTATCTCTGTTGGAGGGATCCGACATCATTTATCTCCTGTCTACAACACAGTCCTTTTGGCCATTCCAAGAAGGCTCCACACCCATTTGCACTACTCAGGTGACCCTGAGGACACAGACAAACCTCCAAGTGGCCTCAATGACCCTCTCAAAGGATGCAAATGACCAGCTTTTCTGCAAGGAGTGTAAATCCTTCCATTTCCCCACCGCCCAGTCAGAGGTGAAGAAGGTTCTTGGATGAGAAGCGAAACGTCCAGTCCAGTTGTCTCTTGAAAAAGCCCCTTTGGGACAAAATGCTGATCATTGATTTCTGTTCGTTGAGCTCTCTACAAGAAATGATCCTCGGTAGGGACTTGTTACAGGTAATCTGGAATATCATCCCTCAATCTTACGGAATTCCATCTCTCTCCTACTTATCATGGTCAATGGGCAGAGATGGTGGGAGTTACAGGTAGTCCTTAAGTTATGGCCACTCCTTTAATGACTGTTTGAAGTCATGATGGCGCTGAAAAGAGTCATGACTGGTTTTAGCAATGAGGATCATGGCAGAATTTCTTGCGATCAGGTGATTAAAACTTGGAGGCCTGGCTACTGGCATGTACATATGACTGTTGCAGTCATGTCATCTCCATTTGAAACCTTCCCACAAGCAAAGCGAATGGGCAAAGCTGGATTTGCTGAAGGATGGCATGATTCCCTTGATGCCGTCAGAAAAAAAGGTTATAAATTTCAACACGAGTCACTTAACAACCTCATGCTTAGCAAAGAAATCTCTTGGTCCTGATTGTGCTCTTGTGTCCCTGTTGCAACCTGAAACTGTGGGGATAGACGAGGTGGAACTGGAGCTGACAAGAGTTGAGGGGGTGGCTTCATTGGCTTCGGAGGAAAATGGGGATGAGCAGGCCCAGTCAGGCCAGGGCCTTTCAAGATTGGGTCGGCTTGTAGGCAGGGAGAATAGGGGCTGGATGATGAGAGGTTAAGCAAGGGAACATAACAGAGAGAGCTCTCCTCTCTCTCCTGATCCCAGAGCACAGAGAGTGGAGAGAAGGCGAGAACAGCGCAGACTGACCCAACTACTCAGGAGGAGAGCGCCCCGCCTCTCTTCACAAGGCACACCTGGGAATTGAGACTTAAGGAGTCTCGGTAGGGAAGGGCATTTGTTGGGAACAAATGCTGAATTCCTGGAGTGTTAAGTGCAGATTGATTTTTGGATTCTTGCCTTGCTTCTTGGCTTTCTGGACTCTTTGACTTGCCTGCTGGATTTTCTTGCTTGCAGCCATGGTGCTCACAGTATTGGACTGGACTATTTGCAGCCGGAGGCGTGTGTGTGTGTTGGCTCTGGGACTTGCCAGAAACATGGGTGAATTTCGGGGGACTTTGGAGCAATAAAGGGGCAGTTGGAACTGCTAGCTGCCTGTGTTGCCTCTGTGCCCTACCCAGGATCATCACCCTGCTAGTTAGAGGAGAACTGCCTCTACTAGCCATCCATTGGAAGATGATTAACAAGCTGAATTTACTCTGTAGGGCAGATGGGGTCCACTTATTATCAGAAGTCCCCCAGGAAGATCTTCACGCCATTATGAAAAACTCTTTTGCCATCGTTAACAGTTCCATATCCGAAGGGATGTCAGCTGCAATTTTAGAGGTAATTCTTACTTCCAGGTGGGGAGAACTGTGTTGGGCATTCCCCTTGGAAACCTGTGTCCTCCTTCTGTTGATGTTCCTCAACTCTTAAAAGATGCCGAACATAGACCAAGGGTCTTCCAACTTGGCAAGTTTAAGACTTGTGGATTTCAACTCCCAGAATTCCTGAGCTAACATGACTTGGAGGAGGAATTCTGGGAGTTGAAGCCCACAAGTCTTAAAGCTGTCAAGAGATAGACTACTAAGAGTTGGAAGGGGACCTTGGAGGTCTTCTAATCCCACCTCCAACCTTATACCTACTTCTGGAGGCAAGTCGTTCCACTGATGAATTGTTCTCACTCTCAGGAAATATCTCCTTCATTCCAGGTTGCTTCTTTCCTTGATTAGTTTCCCTCTATTGCTCCTTGTCTTGCCTGCAGGTGCTTTGGAGAACAAGTTGACCCCCCCTCTTCTTTGTGGCAGTTGATCTTTATTGGTCTCCTCTTCCTTTGAATTGTGAAACAGCTAAATAGCTCACTGAACTGGCAGCCCTTCAAATGTCACCTAAGCTTTCTCTCCGTTAGACTAGATATACCCTGTTCCTTCAAACATTCATTGTATGGTTTAGCTTCCAAATCTTTTGTCATCTTTGTTGCTCTTCAAACAGACAAAACTCTCGCTCTTTTTTTTTTTTTTTGGTCAAACAGACAAAGCTGTTTGAACTGTTTTGTGAAATTGACCAGCGATGTTGAGTTTGCATTCCCCTGTTTGGCCCATTGACTTGGATCTTCATGAAGATCCAAAATACAAACACAGAGACACACACACAGAGACACACACACACACACAGGGAGAGGGGAAGAGGGAGGGAGAGAGAGAAGGAGAGAGAGAAGGAGAGAGAGAAAGGAGAGTGAGAAAGAGAAGGAGAGAAAGAAAGAAAGGGCAAGAGAGAAAGGAGAGAGAGAAAGAGAGAGAGAGGGAGAGAAGAGAAAGAAAGAAGGAGAGAGAAAGTAAGAGAGAAAGGAGAGAAAGAGGGAGTGAGAGAAAGAGAGAGAGTAAGAGAGGGAGAGAAGAGAGAGAGAAGGATAGAGAGAAAGAGGGAGAGAGAGAGAGAAAGGAGAGGAGAGAGAGGGAGAGAAAGAAAGAGAGAAAGTAGGAGAGAGAGAGAAAGAAGGAGAGAGGGAGAGAGAAAGTAAGAGAGAGAGAGAGAGTGTGTGTACTGTTTAAATCAACCCTATTATTAAAAGTCAGTTCTGATTTAGTCTGGCAATTACAAGCAAGAGAGGCCAATTTTCCTTTGCTGATTTATTGGTCTCTTCTTCCTTTGAATTGTGAAACAGCTAAATAGCTCACTGAATTGTGAACACCTCAAAGTTGGGGTGCCACGAGAAAAGTTTTAAAAATCAAGAAAAAAAAAACAAGTCACAAAGAACATACGTTTCCACTTCCTTTTCATTTATCTTCAAAAGGTCAGATAATCTCTCTGGATTTCCTACTCGAAGAAGCTGGAAATCAAATTCAGGAAGGTTTGGACAAGGTTAAAACTCCCCTCTTTAAACAAGACTCTGAGGATTTGCAGTTTGGAAAGAAAAAGAATGGCGGCCAACTCCAAGATTCTCCCATGTAGATTACAGGTGAAAAAAAAAAAAATCAATGGGAACCAGCTTTGAAATGCAATTCCTTCCCTCTTCTGTTGGTACTCCAAAGCCTTTTTTTAAAAAAAATTTAGCCCATTTATTGCTTGGATGGTCTGGCCTGAAATTGCAAAGTTTGAATTTTAGATGTTTTGCATGATCACCGATCCGGTTGTTACACCACCAGCATCCCACCACCGAATAGAAAAGAAATAGAATAGAATAGAATTAAATGAAGAGGAGAAAAGAGAAAATAGAGAAGAGAATTAGAAGAGAAGAGAAAATAGAGAATAAAGAAAATAGAATAGAAATCAGAGATAGAATAGAATAGGAATAGAAGAGAAGAGAATAGGAGAGAATAGAAGCTGGAAGGGACCTTGGAGGTCTTCTAGTCCAGCCCCCTGCTCTTGCTGGAGACCCTATACTATTTCAGACAAGTGACTGTCCAGATTCTTCTTAAAAATCTCAGTGTTGGAGCCCCCACAACTTCTGGTACCAAGCTATTCCACTGTTAATTGTCCTCACTATTAGGAAGTTTATCTTTAATTCCAGGTTGCTTCTCTCCTGGATTACTTTCCATCCATTGTTTCTTGTCCTGCCCTCTGGTGCTTTGGAGAATAATTTGACTTCCCTCTTTTGAAGGCAGCCCTTCAAATATTGGAATACTGCAATCATGTCCTCCCCTAATTCTTCTTTTGTTTAGAATTCATCTGTTTGATTAGCCGGTTTCTTTAAAGGTCTGCCTTCGTTTTTTTGCATTTAATTCTGCCCAGTTTCTCTTAGACAATCTGGCCGACTGCGACAATAAAGAAAGACCAAAGAAAGACAACTTGTGAAGGCAGGGGCTGTTTTAATTAGTCCAGGTTCTCCTACCTGAGATGGCCAACAGGCAGAAACGCCATCTGTCAAATGCTGTTTCATTAACCAAGACTGCAGTTTGGCCTGCAAGGATATAAATGGAACTGCAGCCCAGGGGGGCAGGTTGGATAAGGAAAAATAAATAAGTGCTGTTTTGAACCCTTTTGATTAAAAAGAAGAAGAGGGAAGAGAGAATACAGGATTATCTCAGGCCACATTTATGCAGCTTCCAGAGAATGGAGATCTCTAAAATCCGTTGGAAAGGAAGTTTGAACATGAGCCAAGAAGAAAGTAATTCCGATAATAATAACAATGGCAACCTAGGTTCTTGGGAAGAACTTGATGTGTATGAAAGGCCAACACCAGCTAAAGAACTGGCAGTTATGATTTCATGTTGGGAACAAATGTCAGGAGTCAAGAACCAAGAAACACACAGAGTTTCTTCTGAGCGGTTTCCTTTACATTCCTCACCTTCAGACAGAATCTTACCAGACTAAAGCAATTCTTCTCACCATTAAAGGTATGACCAATAGATTAACAGAGTTGGAAGGGACCTTGTAGGTCATCTAGTCTGTCCCCCCTGCCCAAGCAGGTGACCCTACACCATTTCTGACAGAGGGCAGTCCAGTCTCTTCTTGAAAGCCTCCAGTGATGAAGCTCCCACAATTTCCGAAGGCAACTTCTGTTCCATGGGTTGATTGTTCTCAATGTCAAAAAAATTCTCCTTATTTCCAGGTTGAATCTCTCCTTGTTCAGTTTCCAACCATTATTCCTTGTCTGGTCTTCGGGTGCTTTGGGAAATAGCTTGATCCCTTCTTTCTCTGTGTGGCAGCCTCTCAAATATTGGAAAACTGCTCTCATGTCTCCCCTGGTCCTTCTCTTCTCTAGACTAGCCAGGCCCAGTTTCTGCAACCGTTCTTCGTATGTTTTTTAGTCTCCAGTCCCCTAATCATCCTGGTTGCTCTTCTTTGCACTCTTTCTAGTGTCTCAACATCTTTTTTTTAAATTGTGGCGACCAAAACTGTATGTAGGATTCCACCTTGTGAAGTGTCACTTTCTAGTGCATCCAAATTACAGGTATTTTTAATCACACAGTCACCTTGCTCAAGGAAAGGACAACTGCCTTAAAATTGCCAGTCATTTAGGGCAGTAATTGTGTATTGCATAAACCACTCAGGTAGGTTTGGTTGGTACAAAGCCAAGCCTTCCCCTCCTGCCTTCGCCATCTGCCACCGTAGTTCCTGCTGATGTAATAGAAGATTATGGGCGTGGATGTATGAAACAGGTCCAACAGATGAGTTTGATGCAGATAACAGATTAACAGTTGGAAGGGACCTTGTAGGTCATTTAGTCCAACCCCCCACCCAAGCAGGTGAGAGGTCTTCTAGTTCAACCCCCAGAAAACCCTCTTCCATTCCAGACCAATGGATGTGCAGTCTCTTCTTTAAAAATCTTACAAAATCTCCAGTGTTGGAGCACCCATAACTTTTTGGAGGCAAGCCATTCCATTGAATAATAGAATAATGGAGTTGGGAGGGATCTTGTAGGTCATCTAGTCCAATCCCACCTAAGTAGAAAACCCTACACCATTTCTGACAGATAGCAGTCCAGTCTCTTCTTGAAAGCCTCCAGGGATGAAGCTCCCACAACTTCTGAAGGCAACTTCTGATCCATTGGTTGATTGCTCTCCCTGTCAGAAAATTCCACCTAATTTCCAGGTTGAATCTCTCCTTGTTCGGTTTCCATCCATTATTCCTTGTCTGGCCTTCAGGTGCTTTGGAAAATAGCTTGACCCTCCTCCTCTCTGGGCAGCCCCTCAAATATTGGAACATATGCTCTGAGAACTTCTACAAAGGAGCCCTCTTAACTCTCTTCCTCCCAACCAAACTCTCTAAACTCTTGGTTCCTCCACAAGGCAGCCCCTCCCCTCCTGGGAATCCAGACTACATTCCACACCACATCTGATACATTTTTACATTTTGCAGAAGTAGAGAGTTCTGGCCTTACAATTTGGCTTCCAGTGATGAAGTTCCCCCCCCCCAACTTCTGAACAACAAAATAATAACACAGTTGGAAGGGATCTTGTAAGCCATCTAGTCCAGCCCCCCCTCACCCAAGCAGGAGACCATTTCTGACAGATGACAGTCCAGTCTCTTCTTAAAAGCTTCCAGGAATGAAGCTCCCTCAACTTCTGAAGGCCGATTAATGAGTCAATCTTAATCTTTTTGGATTAAGGTACCTCTTTTCTCTAAAAAAAACAATCTCTCTCCCAAAAAGAGCTGATAATTTCAGCTCCCCACTCTCGGAGATCTTATTACAGATAATCGTTGACTTACAACAGTTCATTTAGTGACCAAAGTTACAACAGCGTGAATTATGACCAGGTTTTTTTTTTCACACTTAACGACTTGCAGCATCCCCATGGTCAAGTGATCAAAATTTGAACACTTGGCAACTGGCTCTTTATTGATGATGGTGGTTCCATGTCCCAGAGTGATGTGATCCCATTTTGGTGACTTCCTGACAAACAAAATCAGTGGGGAAGCCAGGTTCACTTAAACAACCGTGCTACTAACTTAACCCACATCAGAGTTATCTACAAGGTCCCCATTCTACCAAATGTGAGCCTGGTCTTTTCTGTGTTACAGGCAATGGATTTAAATGTTCCTGTGCTGGCAAGGGACATTCCAGGAAATGCTGCTGTGATTGTACACCAAACAACTGGATTATTATATTCGACTCCACAGGTAATAATTAAGTTAAAATATGCTGGGTCCTATGTAAACCTGTCTGTCTCTCTGTCTGTCTGCCCCTCCTTTCATGCATCCATCTATCCATCCATCTATCTGTCCATCTATCCATTTATCTATCTTATCTATCATTTCTCCTGCTTGGGGGTGGGGTTTGGACTAAATGACCTACAAGGTCGCTTCCAACTCTATTAATCTATCTTTCTATCATGTCTGTATATCTCTATCATGTATCTATCTGTATGGAGATCATTTGTCTATAGTATTTATCGATTACCTATATCTGTCATCTATCTATCTGCCTGTCCATCCATCCATCCATTGATCATCTATGTATATCTATCTATCTCTACTTATTTATCATCTATCTACCAACCTACCTATCTCTCTCTGTATAAATATCTATCTATCTCTAGCTAGCTATCTCTATACCTCTATAGGTAGCTCTACCTACCTCTATCTATCTATCTATCTATCTATCTATCTATCTATCTATCTATCTATCTATCTATCTATCTATCTATCTATCTATCTATCTATCTATCTATCTATCTATCTATCTAATCTATGTTGTCTCCTGAATGTTGCTGGATAAGAGAATGACATAATTTTATATTGGGAGCTGTCCATGACTCATGGTGCTGAAGCCGACTTGGGGGTTAAGCTTTCAATCGAGACCTAATTCTTCCTGTCCTCCCCCCCTGGGTAGCCCACAGGATGTGTCACCTCCCAGATAATTTATAGCTCCACTACCATAATGAAAACCTTGATCTTATTTGTGTTAAGCTTTCGAACCGTTCGTGGCACCTGGGTCACAGCTGTGGAAGTGCCTAACCACTGAGATGTTAAGTCCTCCGTACGTACGCTGCCATGGAGGTTCACCCCCATTTCCTAATTAACCAAAGTGTGTTATTAAAACTCAGAAAGGTCCGGGGGAAAGGGAGGAATTACGGGGGAATTAATCCTGTTGATCCCATAAATTAGATTTCAGTTCACCATCAATAATCAGGTACGTGCAATAACGCTACGCTTTTAAAGAATAAAAATGCGGACCCAGATTAAATAAAACCACCAAGTGGAAAATACATTTTCTCTTAAGCCTTTTTTTTTTTGTGAAAGCATGATGAATGCTGTTAAGTATAGTTAGATCTTCCGTTTTCATTAGTCCTTCATGTAACTACCCCCTTCTGGAAAAAAAAATGGAGAAAAATATTGCGCTTAACATGTTCCTCCCCCTCAAAGTCAGTTGTTTCCCGCAAGGTTCAGGAATGAATCTTTTTTGTGACATAAGTTACAGCAGGTTTTTTTTCCCCCCTTGAATCTGAACATTATGATGATGTTTTTAATGTGTCCATGAGGTCCCAGGGGCCAAGACCAGAGAGAAAACAATATCTTACTTCAGGCTTTAAATTGGTTTTTTTTTTGTGGTGGGTTGGGTTTTTTTTTGTGGTGGGTTGGGTTTTTTTTTGGGGGGGGGGCAAATTGTCTTGTGATCAAAGTTGGTGTTCGGCAAGATGGGGAGGTTCAAGGACCTTTTGAGAATTTTAGGCAGGGTGGATACGGTCAGTATCCCCCTCTTGCCAAGATCCACTATTAACAGCTAAGAATTCTCTTTTAAGACACACACACACACACACACACATACACATACACACTTTGATCTCTTTGCTTCTTTTCCTCCATTCTTTCATCGGTCGGAAGAAATGGAAGAAATAACAATACCAAAAGAGGAGATTATTTGTATCTCGGAGTTGAACTATGAGGGGTCCTTGGTGCTCTCTGAGCTTGGTTATTTTCTTGCAGACGTTTCATGACCCAATTGGGGAACATCATCAGTACTAGAAGGGAGTGAGGTTTGTGGAAAAAAGGAGGAGGAGGAGGAAGACTGTGTGTTCCTTGGTGCTCTCTGAGCTTGGTTGTTTGCCTGCAGACATTCATGACGCAACTTGGTTACATCGTGAGCGCTGGAAGGGAGTGGTGTTTAGGGATTAGAGGAGGAGGAGGACTGTGAGATCCTCTGTGCTTTCTTGCCAACACATCATTACCCAACTAGGGAACACTACCAGTGTTGCTACCTGATGATGTTACCTAGTTGGATTAGCAAGAAAACCACTAATGTCAAAAGAACACCAAGGATACTACATGTTGAACTGTTATTTTGGGTTTTGGAAAACCATGTTGGGAAATCTTCTGGTAGAATATGAGTCTGGCAATGCATCTGCTTCCTAATCTGGTGTACCCTTGAAAACAAAGCTTTCTTAGGAACTTTGGAGAAATACCGCCCTTTTTAGTCATAGAACACTACTGATAATGGCCCACTCCATACTCTTCCTTTTCAGGAATTTGTCCAGCAGGCCAAAACTTTGATGAAGGACCCAGTTTTGTACAGAGAGATTGTAAGAAAGGCACATGAATATGTCCTGAAGCACCATTCATGGGAGAAAGAAAGGAAGGTTTATCAGAACCTTGTTTTGAGACTTCATGAATGCTCTTGTGTCAAAAAACCATGAGTTACTAACCACCATGGTCAACCAGGTTTTCATCTTAATCATCTGATTTGTCTTCCTTAATGTTATTACCATTGTGATTTTGTAGATTTTGTTCTCCTTCAAGAGTCAAAATGTAGACCTCTACAGCCTGGCAGCCCTCCAGGAGCATGGGACTTCTGTTCCCATAATCCCCCTACTAGTCATCACCAAAGGACTGTGGGAATCAAACTCAAACACATTACAGAACCCCAAGTTGAAAAAAATTCTAAACATACAATCAATCTGCTGTTTATTGTTGATTGGAAACACTTCACTTTATAGATTTTTTTTTTTTCATGAAGCATAAGAAATTGAACTTATGATTTGTGGTTGGGATGATTAGAAGGAATAGATTATGGGGAAAAATAGTTATGCTGTAGCCCACAGAGCAAGGGGTAAATTTAAAATTGTTTTTATAACTGATGTAGTAAAAAAAATATTTTTGTTCTCTCTTTGCTTTTCCATTTTTATTTCCTTGATTTTTGCTTCCTTTCTTTCCTCCTTATCTCCCTTCCTTCCCTCCCTCCCTCCCTCATTCTTTCTTTTAATCTATATTAGTTTTCATTGCTTTTTATCCTCTTTTTAAAAATCCTTCATAATTTGTACGCACCAAAATTGCATGCATATAATGCATTAAATAAAGCTATCTGCCTGAATGATAGTGCAAGATTGAGGTTATGGTAACAAATAGTGACTATCTGCATTATTTGGAGTAGTTTCACCTGCATCTCTACACAGATACTCAATGAGGGCTCTCTAGAGCAGTGGTCGCCAACCAGTGGGCCAGGGACCACTTGTGGTCCGTGAGAAAATTTTGGTGGTCCGCAAAGGACTGTCACCCCCAAAGCAATTAATCCAGGCAGCAAAGGAACACAAGGCTTGCGTTGCTTGCATTGCGAACAACACGAGGTAGTGAGGGGAGGGGGGAACTTGCCCCACTCGCCCCACATGCCTCGCCTGGCCACCGGGCTGCTTCTTTCTGCTTCTTTTGGCTGCACGCAAGGAAAGCAGCCAAAGTCTTTCTTTCTCTCCCCCAAACTCCGCCAGAAATGAGTCTTTGGGACCCTGCAAGGCCTCCTGCTCCAAGAGGCTGTGCCGGTGCGACAAGTCTCGCAAAGACTCATTTCTGGCGGAGTTTGGGGGAGAGAAAGAAAGACTTCTGCTGCATCTGCTGCTTTCCTTGCATGAAGCCAAACATCTCTCTCTCCCTCTCTCTCTCTCCCCCCGAGAATGGAGCTGGAGATGGTATCCTGTGATCCCAAATAAAGAATGATCGATTGGTAGGAAAACAGGGTGGGGAATTTTCCTGCAGACTTTTTTGGGGGATTTTCCCAGGGTCTCTGGTCCGCGGGATTTAAAGTTATGAATTTGGTGGTCCCTGAAGTCCAAAAGGTTGGCGACCCTTGCTTTAGAGCATTATATGAAGCCCTATCTAGGAAGAGTGAATTAAGCATCAACCCCCAACAAAATTACTTAACTCTTTGTGGCTATGGATTCACAGCTCGTTTCTTTCACACAACTCCAGAAGAGCCAAACTCAAATTTGAACCTAGTCAGCCAGTTTTAAATCCACAGCTGTTTCCAGCAGGAAAGAAAGAAAAACGACAACTTTAAAGGTTTGTTTGTTTGTTTTTTAAAAAAGGAGTCGCTTATCTCGGCGCAAAGAACAGGAATGAGAAAATTTTAATTTCCTCTTCTTGTCAGCTGGAGTTGCAGAGGTAGTTTTACACACACATGTGCGCGCGCACACACACACACTCCATTCCCTGCGATGGGTAACTACATTAAAAAAAAAATGAATTGGACTCTATTGGTCCAAACCAGCCAATAAAAAAGATGAATCCATCTTGAAAGCAAAACTAGATAAATGCTACCTATCAGAGAATGTCTTTTAATGATCTCCTGCTGGTAACACAGCAAGAACTCCAGCTGGGGAGGGGGAGGCGAAAACAACTCAACCCCTCTGTTGAGCGAAGATCATCTTCAGACCTACTGATCTTATTTATTTATAAATTCCTGAGGAACAGTAGATACCTCAAAATTAAAGGCTGCGTTTTCTAACCAAGCGCTCATTTTCTGCAAGTTCATTTGTATTGGATACGTCGAGTGATTTCGGCTCCTTGGTGTATTATTCTTGACTTTTAAATCCCTTAGTCATTACTGTTGTTCGATAAGCGTTAGTAGGATTTGTCTCTCACCCCCCAAAAAAGCAATTAAAGGAAGACCCCTTGGCCCATAAATCTTAGAGCAAGCGTGATTCATTTTTCATTCGTGGTAAGGCTGATTTTTTTTTTAAGGTTACAAACAAAACCTTTCTGGAATTCTGAGTTTTTCTTTTCTTTTAACAACCAAACTATTAACAGAGTTGGAAGGGACCTTCTAGGTCATCTAGTCCAATCCCCCACCCCAAGCAGGAGACCCTACAACCATTTCTGACCAATGGCAGTCCAGTCTCTTCTTGAAAGTCTCAAATGATGAAGCTCCCACAACTTCCAAAGGCAACTTCTGTTCCACTGGTTGATTGTTCTCACTGTCAGAAAATGTCTCCTTATTTCCAGATTGAATCTCTCCTTGATCAGTTTCCATCCATTATTCCTTGTTTGGCCTTTGGGTGCTTTAGAAAATAGCTTGACCCCTTTCTCTCTGTGACAGCCCCTCAAATACTGGAAGACTGCTCTCATGTCTTCCCTGGTCCTTCTCTTCGCTAAACTAGCCAGGCCCGGTTTCTGTAACCATTCTTTGTATGTTTTATCCTCCAGGCCTTTGATCAGTTTAGATACTGATACAGATTAACAGAGTTGGAAGGGACCTTGTAGGTCATCTACTCCAACCCCCCATGCAAGCAGAAGACCGAACATCATTTCTGACAGAAGGCAGTCCAGTCTCTTCTTGAAAGCCTCCAGTGATGAAGCTCCCATAACTTCTGAAGGCAACTTCTGTTCCATCGCTTGATCATTCTCACTGTCAGGAAATTCCTCCTTATTTCCGAGTTGAATCTCTCCTAGTTCAGTTTCCATCCATTGTTCCTTGTCTGGCCTTCAGGTGCTTTGGAAAATAGCTTGACTCCCTCCTCCTCTCTGTGGCAGCCCCTCAAATACTGGAAAAGTGCTATCATATCTTCTCTGGTCCTTCACTGACTAATTAGGCCCAGTTCCTGCAACCGTTCATCGTATCTTTTAGCCTCCATCCCCCAATCATCCTGGTTGCTTTTCTCTGACTTTTTCTAGAGTCTCAACATCTTTTTTATAGCGTGGAGACCAAAACTGGATGCAGTACTCTAGGTATGGTCTTATTACTTTATGTTGCTTCAATAAAACCCCACTGATCTTGGCTTGGTTCATCTGACCTACCCTGGACTTTGTGTGTGTTTGAACATTTGTTAGAATATGCTAACAAAGAGAAGGATTAGGGGTGATGTGATAGCAGTCTTCCAATATGTCACAAAGAAGAGTGGGATCAAATTATTCTCCAAAACACCAGAAAGCAAGATAAGAAACAACAGACGGAAACTAATCAGGAGAGAAGCAACCAGGAATTAAGGAGAAACTTCCTAACCGGGAGGACAATCAACTTGCCACCAGAAATTCATCACTGGAGCTCTTACAGAAGAGACTGGACAGCCATTTGTCTGAAATGGTAGAGGGTCTCCTGCTCGAGCAGGGATTGGACTAGAACAGGGGTCCCCAAACTTGGCAACTTTAACACTTGTGGACTTCATCTCCCAGAATTCTCCAACCAGCATAGCCTCCTGGGGATTGGCCCCAGCATAGCTGACTGGAGAATTCTGGGAGTTGAAGTCCACAAGTTTTAAAGTTGCCTAGTTTGGGGACCCCTGGATTAGAAGAACTCCAACATCCCTTCCAACTCTATAACAGGCAGTCCTCGACTTACAACAATTCATTTAGCGACTGTTCAAAGTTACCACGGTACTGAAAAAAGGAGCTCAGGACCATTTTTCCCACTTACAACTAATTTTTCCCACTTACAACAAATTCAGGCACTTGGCAATTGATTCATATCTATGACGGACGCATTGTTCTGGGGTCACCTGATCCCCTTTTGCGACCTGACCAGCAAAGTCAACGGGGAAACCAGGTTCACTTAATGGCCGTGTGACTAAGTTAACCACTGCAGCGGTTCGCTTAACAACCCTGGCAAGAAAGTTCATAAATTGGGGTTCGAAGTTCGCGTAACAAGCGTCTTGCTTAGCCACAGAAATGTTGGGCTCCATTGTGGTCATAAGTCAAGGACTACCTGTATTTGGTGTGTCTGCAGTTCTTCTCTAGGCTGGATTTCCAGTTGGACTACAGCTCCTATCTTCCCCAGCCAGTAATTGGTTATGTTGGCAGGGAGGGAGCTGCTGCATACAATCCAGAAAGTCAGTCCTTGATGTGAAATTCCATCAAAATGTATTGTGATGACCCAAAGGGGCGTGGCACAAAGGCAACACAGTCAGATAATCAGTAGGAGTCCCTTTATTAGCTCCAACTTTGCCCCCAATGTCCTGGTTACCTTATGGGCTAGAGAAAACCTCTCCCAGGAACAGCCTTCGGCTGCAGAGAGTCAAGTCTCTCCACAGCCAACGGAGCCACACTCCCACTCTCTGTGTCAGCTGTTTGTCTTCCTCCTCAGATTCAGACCCCGACGGGGCATCTCACACACACACACAATTTGTATCCTGGGTGTTTTGGTTCACGCAGCGGTGTTTTCCTTGTGCACAATGTTTTAAATAAATAGAATAAAATCAGGTATTTAAATTCTATCTCGCCCCAAAGAGCGACCTTGAGGCAGGGCTGAAGTTAGATCTCTCCCCCTCCTCTGACACACATACATTTTTAAAGCTTGTTTTGTCTGCTGCAAAAATTATCATTCCAGGCTGTTTGCCGAGTCCCCCTTTGCTCCTCCTATTTTTAGCAAGGCCAAAAACTCTCATGGTGTTATAATTATCCCAATCAAATCCATCAAGCTGGGAGGGGGGAAAAAATCTTGCTCCATTGCATTTCTGCAAATTAAATCCAGGTGGACGTGAAGGTTTTTCTTTTAGGTGGAAGGAAACAAATTCCCAAATGCTTTTTTTGGATAGGGGATTTGCGGGTTTTGGCAGAAGTAGGAGAAAGAGCATTGGGCATTGTTTCTAGGGTTTTGGATGTTCCTCCATACATGTTGAAAAATAATGGGCTACGAGAGAGGGACTGACTCAAAATCACCCAGACAACTTTCATGCCTAAGGCGGAATTAAAACTCCCAGGCTCCTGGTGATTGGCCCAATGTCATCCAGCTGGCTTTCATGCCTAAGGCAGAACTAGAAATCCCAGACTCCTTGGTGATTGGCCCAAAGTCATCCAGCTGGCTTTCATGCCTAAGGTGGAACTAGAATTCCTAGACTCCTGGTGATTGGCTCAAAAATTACCCAGACAGCTTTCATGCCTAAGGTGGAACTAGAACTCCCAGATTCCTGATGATTGGCCCAAAGTCATCCAGCTGGCTTTCATGCCTAAGGTGGAACTAGAACTCCCAGACTCCTGGTGATTGGCCCAAAAATCACCCAGACGGCTTTCATGCTTAAGGCGGAACTAGAACTCCCAGACTCCTGGTGACTGGCCCAAAGTCACCCGCCCTCTTTTCATGCCTAAAACAGGATTAGCACTTCAATCCTTAACTGGGTGCAAACTGGAATTTATCAACCCCACACCCTGCAAGTGACAAACCCAGGGAGAGTTGGCATCCAAGCGAGTCCACCCAGAGTCTGAAATGAAAGCCAGCTCTCTTTCAACACCCTGGCCAAGTTTTCACCCAGTCCTTCTGAATGCCGCTGCCTGCTTGCGGAAAGGAATTTTAAAACTGGCGAATCTTCAGCATCTCTGAGGCCCCCCTTTGGCCGCAACCATAGAAACTGTGAGTAGCTAAAACGCCGAGAAATACAGCTTGTAGGTCGGGTGCTGTGGAAAGGACATTCTCCCCCCCCCCCCCAGGGGACCCTGTTTGCAGACCATATGTTCCTCCTTCAGCTGCATCCAAATGAAGCTACGAGACGATCGTTCTCGATTCATAATTTAGCGTTGTAGGACATGCGAACATTGTTCGGCTGGGCTAAGGCGTCTTACGCGGCAGCGTTCTGGCTTGCAAGCGGTTTTTTTGATCGCTCTTCCCTCTTGTCGAGAGAGCGTGCATCGTTTGATAGGTACTATTTTGGGAAGCTACAGAAGCCGACGTACTGCAGAGCACGGATGGAGGAGGCGAGAGCGTCAACCAGGTGGTTAATTAATGGCTGCTGTCCAAATTATGTAACGCTCTGATGATAATGATTATTTTTTTTAAATAATAATCCAGCCGCCTTTTGGAATTCTTTTAACTCTGTGGTTGAAAATACAGCAAGGAGCTGCGCGGTTCAACTCTGGGGAGGTGAACATCAGCCAAATAGATGAATAATTACTGACGCTTATGAAATGGTGATTTTTCATTCTCTCTTTTTTCACCCTTCTCTCCATCTTATCCTTCCTGCAAAAGGAGGAGAGACCCCTCCGTGGAACAACTGGACATGTCAACCTGCTTTTTCGAGAGGGGGTTTGGATTTATAATGCTGCAGGGGAGGATAGCCATTAAACTGAGAGTTTAAGGCTTTATCCCAGCAAGATTCTGTCTCTTGTGTGTAAAGAAACCAAGATCTGGACACTTGAATTGTTGTATGTCATTCCTGGGCTTTGCCCAATACTCCTTCATGTGTACAGTTCCATAATGCGACCTCAAGACATTTTTAAAAAAATAACACAACAAAGAGGTATTGTTTCAATACAAAGCTTTCGTGACTGGTCCTTTTTCCTGCATTCCCAGCACACAATCCCTATAAATTACACCACCCAGTCTCCTGGTCTACCGTTTAATTGCAGGAGATATTTAAATCTTCTCAATTAAGGGCTTTGCAAATTACCAGCTTCATGGAGGTTACCTCCTTTCTCCTCCCTCGAGAAGGATGAGCACCCGGTCACGATCAATAAATTAAAGGAAGGCCCTCTTTCGCCTCCCTTTCGATAAAAAAGAGAGAGAGAAAACAGTAGCTCGGTTGTTTATTACCCTTATTACATTATCTGTGGCAGCCAGGCAGAGAGGAGGAAAAGAGCGAGGAAAGTGTCAGGATGCTCCAAAATTTAATGAAGTGGTTCCAAATATTAATAGAGCAACTGAATAATGGAAGTGCACATTTTCCGGAGTCCTCTGACAATAACTATAAGGAGGCCTCCCGGAAGCCGGAGAGATGGATTGGCAAATGAGAAAGTGCCACTCTGGCATATTGCAAGACCAGGAATAAATTTGCCAGTGGTAAATGGGGATATTATTTGAATTTGGTCATTCAAGTCTAGGAAGGGAAGAAGGTGGTGTTCTCACCTAGGCTTCCCAAGACCATGAAGCCGACTCCTCGTCCCGATAAAACCCCTTTTATTTAGGTTAAAGGGAATTCCTCTCCAGCAAAGTCTCGGCAAACAGTCTTTCAAGAAATTTCAAAACTACAGACCTTTATCAGGCTGGGAGAGTTGCCAGGCCAAGAGCTTTCAAACGCCATGCTGTAGCAGTAATTACCTGGTAAGATCAGGAACAGATCTTCACCCTAATGAATTGAACTAATTGTCTCCTGCAAAATCCCACTCCCCTTTTGCTCCTCTTTTATTTTCTCTGGGAGGGGCCATTCACTGTCCACCTGAGCCTTTACTCCTAAGTCAACCCTTGTTCCTTAACTGTTCCCCTTCTCCTGGCAGCTCTGTGCATGCACACATTGGGAACAGGCTCCAGCTGTTCTTCTGCCCTACTGATCTCCAACTCCAAAGGCAGCTGATAACTGTTGGATGGCCCTGACCCCATCTCTGCCTCTGACGCATAGTCCTCATCAGAGCCTTTCCCAGACTCCAGGACTGGCCCCGTGTTCCTCTCCAGCCTCCTCAATGTCCGAATCTGCTGCCAGCTCCACTGGATGCTGGCGGACCACAACAGGTGGGATACAGTTGCTTCAATCCTTCACATTGTGCAGTCTGGTTTTCACTTGCTGGTAGAAACGTTGATGCAAGCCAGTCCTTAATTGGTGGGATTTTTGTTAGGTCTGGCAAGACAAGGATTTGGAATTGACTGGATTCCAAACCTGTGGGAACAAATCTAGGATGGATTTTTTAAGGTTCAGGTGCTGATTATCAAGGTGTGGCAGTTTCATGTAAAGTCACCTTGTAGTCCAAAGTCATCTTGTAGGGGAAATGGCAGCATAAACATTCATTCATTCATTCATTCATTCATTCATTCATTCAATCAATCAATCAATAATTGCTTTATCTCTATCAGTTTATGGATGGCTGAATCACACTTTCACCAACACTGGCAAGACAAACTACCATATACATATTAACAAGGCACAAACCCAGTACTCCCTTGGACTGATGATGTTCCCTAGATGGTTATGAAATGTCTGCAAGAAAACCACCAAGCTCAGAGAGCACCAAGGACCCCATGGTCCTCTTCTTCTTCTCCTTCTCTTTCTCCACTCCACAAAGTCCACTCCCTTCTACCGCTGATGGTGTTCCCTACCAGGATCATGCAATGTCTGGAAGAAAACTGCCAGGCTCAGGAAGCACCAAGGACCTCCTCCTCCTCTTCTTCTCCACTCAACAAATCCCAATCTCTCCTAGCACTGATGATATTCCCTACTAGGGTCATGAAATATCTGCAAGCAAACAACCAAGCTCAGAGAGCACCAAGGACTGCACGATTCAATGCTGAGCTACAGAGATGCTCTTCTATTGGAACAGAGGTCTTCCTGAGTCTTCAGCTAATCCCACTCGACTTTACTATATGATCTCTGGTGCCCCTTCCTCTTCTGTGCCTTTCTAAAATGGGTTTTTTCAACAAGCATTAGGGAAATTAAACTCCTCGAGAGCTGCGGAAATCCAGCAAGCTATTTTGAGCTCAAAGTTGTGTGTGAAGTGAAAAATGTGCTGGCGATCAAACGCAGGAAGGGAGGACAAGGATGAAACAGTCTCACCGGGTGAGCAAGAACCTAGCAACTAAGAGGGGAAAAAAGATTAAAACCAGAAAGAAGCCAGAATAAATCTCTTCCTTTTCAATTCTGAGTGTCATTCCACCTTCTGTGGAGAAAGATGAGCTGGAACTGGAGCTGACAAGAGATTGAGGGGGCAGCTTCATTGGCTTGGGGGAAAAATGGGGGAGGAGCAGGTACAGTCAGGCCAAGGCCTTTCAGGAAGAACAGGGGCAGGATGACCAAGAGTGGCTAAGCAGTGAACATGAGAGAGAGAGCTCAGGTGATGAGCAAGGACTGCCCCCTCCTGATCCCTGAGCACGGAGGGTGGAAAGAAGGCGAGAACAGCACGGACCAACCCAACTACTCAGGAGGAGAGCACCCCACCCCTCTTCACAAGGCACACCTGGGGACTGAGACTTAAGGAGATGCTGAGGGGTGGGGTATTTGTCAGGAACAAACACTGAATTCCTGGAGTGTTGAGTGCCAATGTTTGAACGTTCCTGGATTCCTTGAACTCTTTCTAGATTTCTGGATTACTTGCTGTGCTCCCTTGCTTCCTGGATTCTTCAACTTGCCCAGCTGGATTTATTGCTGCGCAGCCATGGTGTTCACAGTGTTGGGCTGGATTATTTGCAGCCAGAGGCTGCTTGCAGTGTATGTGTGTGTGTGCGTGTGTATTTGTCATCACTTTGTTCTGGGACTTGCCAGAAATGTGGGAGCGTTTGGGTAAATTTGGAGCAATGAAGGGGCGGTTTGAACTGCCAGCTGCCTGTGTGATCTCTGTGCCATGCCCAAGGTCATCACACTGAGGTTTAATCTTTCTCCCCTTTGGCCCTGACTCAGGCTGTGAGGACTGTCCCACCCAACGATCAGTAACTCAAAATTTTAGAGGTAACCAATGTCGCCTTTTGGGATCTGCACGGCTAAGTGGATCCAAAAAGTGGCTAAGATGCTGAGCTTGACAATCAGAAAGTTTGGCGGTTCGAATCCTTAGCGCCACATAACGGAGTGAGCTCCCGTTCCTTGTCCCAGCTTCTGCCAACCTAGCAGTTTGAAAGCATATCAAAATGCAAGTAGAAAAATAGGGACCACTTTGGTGGGATGGTGACAGCATTCTGTGTGCCTTTGGCATTCAGTCCTGCCAGCCGCATGACCATGGAGACGTCGTCACACAGCGCTGGCTCTTCAGCTTTTGTAACGGAGATGAGCACCGCCCCCTAGAGCCGAAAATGACTAGCATGTAGGTGCGAGGGGAACCTTTACCTTTTTAAAAAACAGACAGACAGGCCTTGGTATTGGATCTGAAAGAGAAGCCAAACCGCTTGGAACCAAGAATACTTTATTCACCCAAGAAGTCGATCGAATTCTTCCGAAGCCTTTAAAAACCCAACTTAGGACCTACATTCCAAAGACAGGTTGGTGACTGATAATAAAAATAGTAATGGTAATTAAAAAGGCAGAATGCAAAGGTGAAGTCTGAAAATAGCTTCTCCTTCTCCTTTCCTTTTCATGGTAACCGCCATCTTAAACATGTGCTAGCTATTAAAAATAAAATGCAGAAACAGTTCAGCTTCTGAATCTCCAAGAAGGTAAAATATATCTAAGTAACTTACACTAATGATGCCAGCTAGAACTGATGATGTAACCTAGTTGGGTCATGAAATGTCTGCAAAATACAACCAATCTCAGAGAGCACTAGGAATCCCAGAATATATATCCTTCTCCTCTCTGCAAACCCTACTTTCTTCCAGCAATGATGATGTTACCCAATGGGTCTATGAGAAAACAATCAAGTTCAGAGAGCTCTAGAGACCCCATAGTACTTCTCCATCTCCATCCCCATCACCCCCTCCACTCCTCTTCCTCCCCTCCCCAAATCAGCTTTTATCTTCCATTTTTGCAATATTGGGATAAACCATGGTCCCATGATAACTTTTAAGCCAGGTCATCATCTCCTTCTGCCTTTTGAACCATATCCAGAGTCCCATCAAAACAGATTTTTGGGCTAGGAGAGCTGCCAACAAAAAAAACTTATTTGGGCAAGAAAAATACCAGGAAGGAAAATATCACATTAAGTTATTGCTTGGAAAAAAACATGGACCAAGCAAGTTCGGGCCCTTCATTCACTGATGACAAGCTGCAAATGCCTGTTTTGTTGTGTTAGAAGAACAGAAAATCTGGCTGTGATTTTGAATTATTTTTTTTACTATTGCTTTTCATGATAGCAATAGCACTTGGATTTATATACTGCTTTATAGTGCTTTCCAGCTCTCTTCTAAGCGGTTTACAAAGTCAGCCTCTTGCCCCCAACAATCTCAGTCCTCATTTTACTGACCTCGGAAGGATGGAAGGCTGAGTCAACCTCAAGCCGGTCAGGATCAAACTCCTGGCAATGAGCAGAGTTACTGCAATAGTGCATTGTAACACTGCACCATCATGGATGGATGGATGGATGGATGGATGGAAGGAAGGAAGGAAGGAAGGAAGGAAGGAAGGAAGGAAGGAAGGAAGGAAGGAAGGGCAATAGCACCAGCACTTAGACTTATATACTGCTTTACAGACCTCTCTAAGTAGGTTTACAGAGTCAGCCACTTGTCCCCAACAATCTGGGTCCTCATTTTACCCACTTGGAAGGATGGAAGGTTGAGTCAACCTTGAGCCTGATGAAATTTGAACTGCCAAATTGCAGGCAGCAGAAGTAGCCTGCAGTACTGCACTCTAACCACTGTGCCACTGTGGCTCATGATCCTGTCCTGAGTTATTGCTGAATAGGAGACCATGGACATTTAGATAAATAAACAAATAATTAGGAAGCCAGTGCCCAATTACACAAAAAAATGCCCTATTTTGACCACAAATAACATTGTTTCCCCAAGCTGCAACCTGCCTTATCCCAATCTAGATTTGTCTTGAGATCCTGATTTTCACGGAACTAGGATTGAGTCTTAAGCCTAGCTCAAAGCATCTGTCATAGCTTGTCATCTGAAGTTTGTTCTAGCCCTTACAACACACAGACGCACGCACAAAGACACACAATAAGAGAACTCCACTTACAGCTGCAAAACACCACTGGGATGCTTGTCTCTTTTCTCGGCATTGCTTCGTTTCTGTTTCATCCATTACCTGAACGACGTGTGAAAGCATTTTCTGCACTTACTTACCCCGGCACTGAGAGTGTGTGAAGTCCATTCGTCTTCATCATTAGCTAGCTGGAGACGGAAACCGCCCCCCCGCCCCCGAAAGAATTACTCCGTTCTTCAAATGAATCTGTTGCTTGCCTCGAGTTCGTTTTCCAAATCAATGTAGATGATGATTAACTGGCAGTTTGGCTAGAGTAATCTCCAAAAGAAAAGACTGTCGTTCCAAGAGATCCTTTCTGAAAGCATTAAGAGGTTCCCCAGGAGTCTCTGGAGATATTCAGTCATCCAGGTCCTTCTTGTCTCAAAGGGGCTTTTTCAAAAGGCAACAGGACTATTGGTTTCTGGAGGAAGAGGAGGAGGAGGGGGAGGAGGAAGGAAGAGGAAGAGGAAGAAGAAGAAGAGGAGGAGGAGGAGAAAGTAGTTTCGCTTTTCATCCAAGAACTTTCATCACTTCATCTTGTTCCAGGACAAGATTAGGTGGTCCATCAGCATTTGAAAAAAACATTTTGAAGATGGCAAAGTCCCACATTTTGGATAGAGAAACCACTGGATTGAAAGAAGGGAGGGATAAGGGGAGAGATATGACACCACCTATCTTGCAGCAGTTCCAAGAAGCGTCCACAACCAATTGCGCCCCGATTTAGGTGACCACAGGGGCACAGATAAATCCCCAAGTGGCCCCAGGAACTCTCAGAGAGAGTGCTAATGACCAGATGACTACAAAGAAACATAATCCTTCGATTTCCCCATCACCACCTCCATCCTATTAGAACATATCCATCCCCCCAACATCAGAACTAATTAGGCTTCTTGGATGAGAAGCAAATATTTCCTCCTTCTCCTCCTCCTCCTCCTTCTTCTCCCTCTCTTTCCTTCCTCTCTCTCTCTTTCTTCTTTCTAGAAAAAAAACAGCCCAGTTGCCTTTTGGCTTTTGAAAAAGCACCTTTGAGATTGCCCAGGACGTCTGAAACATTTGTTTTATTTTGCATCCTGCTTTAGATTCCATTCATACGTGTAAATCCTTCATTGGTGGTTAAAAACCACTAGGCATATGCAGGATATGAAACCAATCACCAACTGTATCTGGGAAGTTAGCATTTTTATGAAGCAATGGAGAAGTGTTCACCTCCTCCCATTCTGGAATGTCCAAAATGAAGGAAGCTAATCCTGATCATTTCTCCCTTGAATACAAGGGTTATCAAACTCCAGTCAACATCTCTGGTTCCAAATAAAAACCAATTACAGAGAAGTCCATAAATCCCTAACTTCAAGTCAGACCTGCTCATGTTCCAGCCATATGAAGGTGAGATTTTCTAATTAGTCCACCTATTAAAAAAAAAACCCTCCCAAAAAACAAAAGGAATCTGGAAAAATGGAGGACACCACCTGGAAGTAAAAGGAATTAATAGTGAAACCTTAACAAGATTCTTAAAAAATACATTCTAACTAAACTTTGTAACAAGATAATAGAACCCCAGGAAGAGAAAGTGGAAAAAAGAAACAAGAAGAAACAGCTTTGGACTATTTGGATTACTTGGTGATTTTTGGACTTTTGGTTATTAGATTTAAATGACTAAAATCAATTGGGTGGTTGTTTAAAAGTGTTTAAAATGGCATCACTCTTGTAAGAACTGAAAATGGAACTTAAAAAACAGAAAGAAGATGCACAAGAAGGAAGAGGGTTTTTTGGCTTCGTATTTCAATTTTTAGAAATGGAGATCTGGAACTATGAGAAATAACAAGAAATGCTTGAAGAACAAGAAGGTCGGGACAAAGAAGCCATCTTTAATGACCAAGTAATTCTATGTGGGGGGGGGGGGGAAAGGAAAGGAGGGAAAGAGTGAAAAATTTAAGATTTGAAAACAACAACAAAAAAGAACAGTTTGAAAAGCAGTTACAATATTAGGAAGAAACAGAGGAGAGGATTACAAAAGAGAGAATTAGAATTAGAGAGACAAGGGGTCAAAAAGGGGAGGGAGAAGAAGAGGGGGAAGAAGGAAAGGAAAAGAAGTTATAAAGGACAGAAACAGGACATAGAGAAACAGAAAATGTAGAAGGATTAAAAGTATAAGCCTATTTAGAAGACATAGAGATAATGGGTGAAAATTTAATTGAAAGAGAGGATTCTGCAAGGGTACATAAGATAGCATTGTTATAGTAGAAATAGAAATTAATTTAGAAAATATGAAACAAGTGTGGTTAAAGTGATAGATAAAATACTTAATGGAATGGAATGGAATGTTTGTTAATAAATAAATGAAATAAAGAGAATGAGAGAATGAAATTAGGAAAGGATTGGAACATTTTAATTGTTATTAATGATTTATAAAAATTTAAGTGAAGAGAAATATGAAAAAAAAATTATGGAAATATTATAAGTGTTCCTAAGGATGTATGATATTTAATAGAAAAGAAATGTTAAAGATGTTAATTAATATTAATGGAAGATTGTAACTAACATTAATGGTTAAATCGAATTGGAATAGAATGAGTATTTTATGTATTATTGTTATATATGTATTTTATCTTTAAGAACTTAGTGTGTATTTTAAGAATGTACCAAGCAGAATTCGATTGGCAAAAGTTATGTATTATAAAATAGAGGTTAGATATTGAATGTTATAATTGTAAAGGCATAAATTGAAGTTTAAATAAGATCTGAATGGACAAAAATTAAAAGATATAAAGGTGTCATATTCCAATCAGTAACTACAGGGGAAAACTTGTTTAATGAGAAAAGAAAATATGAAATTGAAACAGGACAGACAAAAGTATAAACATAATAACTAGAAATATATTGAAACTTAGAAAAAGAGATGTAATTGAACTTAGAAAGGAATGAGATAATCAAAAACAAGGTCGAGAAAACTAAGGGAAGGGAAAAATCACTGAGAAAATGCTAAAATAGTAATAAGATATGGAATAGAATGCAAAGATGAATATGAAATTGAGTTTGTGTCTGTATAGAAAAGTGACAACCCGGGATCCTGCTATTCTCAAAAAAAGATATTTTATTTGTATTATGTTTTGTAAAAACCCAAATAATTTTTTTTACAAAAAAACAAATATATATATATTTATATATGTCAATATATATATATATATATATATATATATATATTGACATATATATATCCGATTAATTCTACGTCCCACAAAAATCAAGATAAAATGTATTTGTAAGTAAATAATTTGGCCCAGGATGAATATATATATATATATATTACATATAATATATATTATATATATATATATATATACTTGTGTTACAATACCCTGGTAAGCCCCAGTTAAGTGAGGAAGCATACTGCTATCCTTTTCTGTCTTTCGGCTCATCACCAGAGACCATCCAGACAGAAAGCTATTGGTTTCGTTGTCTTTTTGTTTATATGTGTGTTAGGTTAATATATATTAAGTGAAGAGAACTATGAAATATTTAATTGAAGAGAACTATGAAAGAAATATGAAAAAAAATTATGGAAATATTATAAGTGTTCCTAAGGATGTATGATATTTAATAGAAAAGAAATGTTAAAGATGTTAATTAATATTAATGGAAGATTGTAACTAACATTAATGGTTGAGCCGAATTGAAATAGAATGAGTATTATATGTGTGTGTGTGTGTGTGTGTGTGTGTGTGTGTGTGTGTGTGTGTGTGTGTGTATGTGTATACGTACATTCATCCTGGGCCAAATTATTTACTTACAAATACATTTTATCTTGATTTTTGTGGGACGTAGAACTGATCGGAACCAGAACAAGATAAATGTAAGAGAAGAATGTGAGCTCTCTAATTTTGCCACCTCCCCCCCCAAAATTCCGTGTTGCCAAAGCTGCTGTAACTCTAGGAAAAAAATGAAAAAGGATTCCTAAACACAGTCTGAATGTGACAAATGGCCCCAGAAGTGTATTTAATTAAAAAAAGGGGGAGCTTTTATATTCCCCTTGGTGAAGGCTTGCATTACGATCTTTCCTACTAAATCACTTAGTAAATCCTCTTTGCAAAAAAAAAAGAAAAAAGAAAGAAAGAAAATCGTCTTTCTGGGGAGAATTAGAGAAATTAGAAGGTACCAAAAACAAGTCCAATTATGATTTTGTTTCTGCGGGTCCTTTTTGCTTAGATGTTTTCCTCCATTGGATTGAGATAATGGGCTTCAACCTTTCCATTTTTTCCCTCCCACCCATCGCCACCCCTCCCCCAAATATAAGATTCAGATGGCAAATCTGAAATACTGAGAATTAACCAGCTTGAAAGCATCTAAACCATACATCAGGATTTACTTTTGGGTCTTGACTTGGGAGGTTCAGCTCAAAGAATGAGATCTTACTTGACTTCCTTATTTATTCTTTTTTTTTTATTTTCCCTTGTGTGTTGGCTTCCAACACCTCTCTCTACAAGTCCCATTCAATATTATATTTTTGTTATTTGGGATTTTTGACTATATTCTGGATGTTTTCCACGAAAACCCAATGACCCACATTTGGGTTATGCACCAAGTTCTATTTTCTCTCTCTATGCTCCTCGTTTTTGACTACTATCTCAATGTAAAGGCAGAAAGGTGAGTGGAGGGAGGGGGCAGAAGAGATAAGAAAGAAAGCCAAATCTTTTTCAGATGTATTGTTACACTTTTTCATGTAGCTGTTCCATGTAGTTCCTTAGTTCTTTACATTCCCCCAAGTCCATGTCTTGGCAAACCCATTTGATATCGTCCTCACTGCTGGTCAGAATGGAGTTGACCGTCGGGTAGCCACCATCTGAAGAAATGGTGGTGAAGGTGGTAAATTGGACACGTTTCCGTTTGGAGGTGGGCGAGGTGGCCTGTTCGTTCTTCTGCTCCTTCCCTCCTGGGGAGGTGGCAGAGTCTGTGGATCGGAAGAGTTGGCCGTTGAGGTTCTTCTGAGGGTTGGCACTAAGGAGATATTTACTTTCTTCTAAATCCATGTTCCTGTCAATGGCTGTAATGCATTCCTCCTGTTGGGTGGAGAAATTGAGGTGGTTCTCCAGCAGCTCAGTTCTATTACTCAGTCCTACCCAGTCGTGAGAATGCCTGAGGCCTTCTTGCTCTTCAAACGGAGCCTGCTTATGCCTGTATTTCAAGGCAAAGGTGACACAGTTGATGAGGAACACCAAGATGGCCAAGCAGAAGACACCGAGCAAAGCATACATCCCGATTTCCAAGTCACTTAAGCCCCTGGGTGTCTCCTCGGCATCGTCCTCTTCCAAATCCCCATCGCTCCTGGGCAGGTCTACCTGAGCTGGGAAACTGGTGAAGTCTATTGGGAGAGTTTGCATACGACTGTCGTCATCTAAGAGGCTCTCGCGGTCTTCTTTCTTGCTCAGGATGGATTTCTGAGTGCTAGTTGTTCTGGTTTCTTCATGTCCCATGGAGGAGCTGTAGTAAGGTCCCTCTGGACGAGATCTCTCCTGCAGGCTTGTCTTCTGACGACGATCAGCAGTCCGGTTCTCCAGGTGGACCCTGTCTCTGCCGTGCTTACTGTCACTTGGGTTGGAGACAGTGTCATTCTGGCCAAACTTGACTTTGATGTTTCCGGTACCCACTGCCAGAATGCTCTTCCTTTTCGACTTCTGGCACGATTCACTGATGACCAGCTCTACTTTCACCAAGAGACCCTGGCCTTCAGACTCGGCCACGAGGAAAGGCCACTTAAACTTGGGAGCCTGGTGAACGGACACCACCTTCTCATCCAGAGACGTGGCCACCAAAGAAAAGTCCTGGGCATCGTATATGTCTAAGGGCATAACTGCTCCGTCACTGAACTGGATCCAGCAACTCATCACGGCTTCCTATTTTTTGGGGGGGAAATGAGACAGAATGATACTGGGGCACACCCATCAAAATGGTCCCACCCCCCCGGTTCAGGTAGTCCTCAACTTATAACAGTTCATTTAGTGACCATTCAAAGTTACAACAGCACTGGAAAAAAAGTGACTTATGGCCCCTTTTCACACTTATGACCATTCCAGCATCCCCATGGTAACATGGTCACAATTCAGATGCTTGGAAACTGGTTCATATTTATGATGGTTACACTGTCCTGGGGTCATGTGATCAACTTTTGAAACTTTCTGAGAAGCAATAGCCATACCACTTAGACTTACATACCGCTTTACAATGCTTTACAGCCCTCTCTAAGTGGTTTATAGAGTCAGCCTGTTGCCCCCAACAATCTGGGTCCTCATTTTACCCACTTTGGAAGGAGGGAAGGCTGAGTCAGCCTTGAGCCTGGTGAGATTCAACCTGCCAAATTGCAGTTAGCCAGCAGTTAGCAGAAGTAGCCTGCAGTACTACACTCTGACCACTGCGCTACCATAGCTCTATAGCGAAAACAATGGAGAAGCCAAATTCACATAACAACTGCAGGGATTCACTTAACAATTGCGGCAAGAAAGGTTATAGAATGGAGCAAAACTCACTTAACAAATGTCTCACTTAGCAACATAAATTTAGTGACTGTAGGTCAAGGACTATCTCTATACAGTCAGAATGCATACTTTTGAAAATACCTGAGATAACATGTAAGTTATTAATTTATAAAATTTATTGGGCACCCATCTTACCCTCAAGATGACTCTGGGGGGCATGATCAGGAAAATATTTAGAGTGTGCAGAAATGAACATATTAACATTGGCAATCAAAGAAAAAGAACAAACTGAATATTATATGACATGGGAATTATTTTATCAATGGTTGGAAAATAAAAATGGAAGCTAGAAATTAAATATAAGAATGCAGAGAAGAAGGAGCTAAACAGGATGGTGATAATGATGATATATTATTATGTTATATTATGTGTTAGCGGGTTAAAATAAGAATGTAATTATTGTTGTTGTGGTAAGGAATTAGTATTAAGTAGAAATATTATTGCAGTAGATATTTGTACCTAGATGACACACGGTTTAAATGAAAGATGGAATGTTTGTAAAATACAATAAAAATAATAATAAAAAAGATGACTTGCAAATAGATAGATAGATAGATAGATAGATAGATAGATAGATAGATAGATAGATAGATAGATAGATAGACAGACAGAGATAGAGATAGATAGATGAGAGAGAGAGAGAGAGAGAGAGTCGGGCACTTTATTTTTAACTTCCCTGACATTATTAATGTCCCTCTGGGACCATGTAAGAAGCTGCATGTCCAACAATCCTTAAAGTTACGGTATTTTTGTTCAAATGTCTCCTCTTTCCTTTCCATTTTTCTTCTCCAATTGTCCCTGCACATTCTGTGGCAACTGAGCTAAACAATGGAGTTCCTTTTTAAAAAAACAAAAAACTAATGCAGACCTTATAAAATGAGAATATTTGTAGCTCAGGATTGGAATGAGGGGTCGGTCCTCAGTGCTCTCTGAGCTTGGTTCTTTTCTTGCAGACATTTCTTGACCCTATTATGTCATCAGTACTAGAAGGGAGGGGGAAGGGGGAGGGAAGGGGAGCGGGAGGAGGAGGCCCATGTGTCTGGATGCTGTCTGAGCTTGGTGGTTTTCTTGCAGACGTTTCATTACCCAGATAGGGAATATCATGAGTACTAGAAAGGAGTGGGATTTGCAGAATTGAGGAGGAGGAGGACGATGACTGTGGGGTCCTTGGTGCTCCTTGAGCTTGTCTATCTTCTTGCAGATGTTTCATGACCAAACATGATGATGTGTCCTAGTTTGAGTAATGAAATGTCTGCAAGCAAACCATCAAGCTCAGAGAGAACCAAGGACCCCCCAATGCAGACATGGAGCAAAATGAACTTAACACTGGAAAAGTGAGAAAAGGAAAAAGGAAAGAAACTGAGAAGGACCCCAAAGCCAAAGACACTTCCATTTCATTCTTACAGTGGGCAATCAGGTATATTTGGGGTGTTCAGAAATGAAGCATTGCTCCAAAAGCAATATTCCCCCCCCCCACAAATATTCCAAATATGGCCCCCAATTGCTGGGCCTAAGACACACAGTCTTGTAGTTTGATCTTCTGCTACCCTGCCCTGCTCAAAGTCTCTTTTGAAACCCTCTATAAATTGATGGCCACTTTCAATTCTACTGATGGCAGGTTGAGTCCTGTAGCTTTGGGCATAGCTGCTGGATCTTCTGATCCTGAGCTTTAGCTGATGATCTCAAGATGAACAACCACACAAGAGGGAGAACAACTTTACAGTTTACAGATTAACACAGTTGGAAGGGATCTTGTAGGTCACCTAGTCCAACTCCCCACCCAAGCAGGAGACCCTACATAATTTCTGACTGATGGCAATCCAGTGTCTTCTTGAAAAGCTTCCAGTGATGAAGCTCCCACAACTTCCGAAGGCAACTTCTGTTCCACTTGTTGATTGTTCTCACTGCCAGAAAATTCCTCCTTATTTCCAGGTTGAATCTCTCCTTGATCAGTTTCCATCATTATTCCTTGTCTAGCCTTCAGGGGCTTTGGGAAATAGCTTTACCGCTTCCTCTCTGTGGCAGCCCCTCAAATATTGGAAGACTGCTATTCTGCCCTTCTCTTCCCTAGACTAGCCATGCCCAGTTCCTGCAACCGTTCGTTGTATTTTTTAGCCTCCAGTCCCCTCATCATCCTGATTGCTCTTCTTTGCACTCTTTCTAGAGTCTCAACATCTTTTTGTAGTGTGGTGACCAAAACTGGATGCAGAATTCCAAGTGAGGTTTTACTAAGGCTTTATAGAGTAGTATTTGCTCTCTCTATCCTATCTTTCTCCCTCACCCCACTCTCCCACCCCTGGCACAATTTTATCCATCTCCCCAAAACCACCAGGCAGGCAAAATCACATCTGGATGGCATCCATGCTGAAGGACCAACAAGGTGAAGAGGATAGAATTTGCTGAGATGGCTAAATTGACTCTTTTAATCAGAGAAAAAGACAATATCTACATTTATTGCTGACTGAAATCCCTTCTAGACTTTTTTTTTGCTGTGAAAAACAGAAAAGAATGAACATACGATTTATGGTTGGGATGATTAGACAGGATAGATTATAAAAAGGAGAGGGATGTTGTAACCATCGAGGAAGGGATAAATTGATAACTGGACTTACAACTTGCCATAAAGAATATATTGCATGTTGCTCCTTTGTAACTGTTCTCTTTCTTTTTTCTTTTTTCCTCTTTCTTGCACTTCGAGCTTTCTTTTCCTTTTCTTTTTCTGGCTATATAATTAATTTATATTGGGTTTTTTTTCTTCTTTCAAAAAAACATCTTTAATAAAAATTATATACATAAAAAATGAAGGACCACCAAGGTTAAGGAACAGCTAGATTTGCAATACAACCTGGCTGTGTAGAATCTTCTTCCCAAAAACATGTATTTTTGGCAGGTGAGCAGTGCGATGCTGTATTATTTATGAGAGGTTACCAGAAGAAGAAGAAGGAAAAAAAATACATATTTTTTTCCACCCTGGGCTTGCTCTAGTTTTACCACCCTATTTACTGGAACAATACTTCTCTATTTAGAAGTTCGGTGGCCTTCAGGGATGAGCACCTATAAATCTAAAATGTCCTTTTAGAATAATATTAACAATTCCACAAGGACACCAGTGCTAGTTCACCTGCTCAGTTGGCAAGAGAAGGCAGGAAAGGCAGATTTGGAAAATGGTGGACTGTTGCTAAGGTTTGGCATCTGCTCTCTCTCTCTCTCCCTCTCTCTCTGTGTATGTGTGTGTGTGTGTGTGTGTGTGTGTGCTGTCTTTTGTTCCCATTTACCCAATTTTATTTCCCAGAAGACTGTTTCCTCTGTTTTGAAACTTTGGGGGGTCTTGGTGGGCACAAGTCTTTATGATGAGAGGTGTATTGTCAGAGTTAGATTATGGGAGATGTTGACGAAGAGGAGCAAGGGGGAGAGAAACTAATAGGACTGAAGGAAGAGAGTTGAAGCAGAAGAATAATATTATTGGGGGGAGGAAGAGGGGAAACACCAGGGAAAAGAAGGGGAGGGGGTGGGAGAGGGGAAAGGGAAGGGATGAATGGGGAAAGGAAGGGAAAGGAAGGGGAGGAAGGGAAGGGAAGAGGTGAATGGGGAAAGGAAGGGAAGGGATGAATGGGAAAAGAATAATGTGGAAGGGAAGGGAAGTAATGAATGAGGAAGGGAAGGGAAGCAATGAAGGGAGACAGGAAGGAAAGAGAAAAAAGGAAGGAAAAGATGGAGGAAGGAAGGAAGGAAGGGCAATGGAGGGAGGGAGCAAGGAAAGAAAGAAGGGAGGGAGGGAAAGAAAATGAAGTGGAAGAGGAGAAGGATGAAACAGACATTAACAACACTGCTTGGTTCTCCATTTGGCTGCCTGTAGTTTCATATGGCCCTTTAAAACACTGCATCCTGCATCCATCTCTGGTTTGTCAAAGTATCAGTTGAGTAGTAATTGCTTATGTTTTGGAAAGAAAGGTGGACCCCACCGTGCTCAGACAGGATACTTGGAGGCCCAACCCAGAGAAAAGCAACTTCAGGTAGGAGGCTGCTACCTGCTTTTCCGCTTGAAGCACTTCGTGGGCGATTGCTGTAGCAAAGATGGCTCTGTTGCTTCCGGTGCTCAGCTGTAAGGAGAGAGAGAGCCCCGATACCAGTTGGACGCCCAGGTCAGTGATGGTCACTTTCTCATCCAGGACCGTCACCGTCTTCTCTGCCAAGATGGCATCGGAAAGTGGGGACAGGATCTGCAGGAGGAGATCAAAGGGACAGTTCATCTCTATACTCCAAGGAAATCACCCTTCCTAAACACTCTGCATGTCTCATTTTGATCTATGTAGAGAGCCTTTATTTATTTTTTTCCCCCAAAACCACCATGTTGTTAATCAGATTGCAGCCCTGTAAAACAACAATGGTGCATTATAAAGAGTGATTGACTTGGGACTTAAGTTTCAAAAAATAGGGACTGGGAAGGGAAGAAGGAAAGTTGGGTAGAAGAGAAGGAGGGAGGGAAGGAGAGAGGGAGAGAAAAAAAAGGGAGGAAAATAGGAGGGAGGGAAGGAAGGAAGAAAAGAAAAAGAAGGGAAGATGGGAAGAGAGCAAGAAAGGAATAATAAAGAAAAGGGAAACGAAGAAGAAGGAGAACAAAGAAGGGAGGAAAAAGAAAAGGAAGAAAAGGAAGGAAGGAAGAAGGAAAGAAGGGGAAAGGGGGAAGGAGAGATTGGTTGTAGAAAAGGAAAATGAGAGGGAGGGAGGGAAGAAAGGAGAGAGAAAAATGAATGAAGGGGAGAGAGGGAGGAGGGAGGGAAGGAAGGAAGGGGAAAAGGAAAATGAGAGATAGGTTGGAAAAAAGAAGGAAAATGGGAGGGAGAGAGGGAGGGAGGGAGGGAAGGAAGGAAAGAAGGAAGAAAGGAAGGAAAGACAAAAGACCACCAGGGAACAATCAGTTCAAGGTGGTCATCATCATCATGCATTCATCCCATTTTGCTTTCACACTGAAACCTCTACAAGATATTCATCATGAATACACCTTCTCCAAAACCACACATTTCTACCTGTATTTTCTTTCAACAGATAAATCTCTAAACACACCTTATCTCCAAACCCATCTCTCTCTGAGCCTCTAGGTGCTCCTGACTGACTGAGAACTTAGTTTTAAAATCCTGAGAACTGAGACATCCAGATCTGCATATTTGAAAATGCAGGTTAAGAAAAACAAGAGAATCTCTCAAACGTGATCATTGTCGAACACTTTTTCCTTCTGTCTTAGATTTTTCCACCTCATCCCAGGAATTTTCCTCTGTTATTATGTTCTATACTCATGGGACCAGGGTCTTGCATAGATTGATTTAATTTCCCTACCTTTTCTATTTGTTTCTGCTAAAAAATTATGAGTGAGAGAATAAGACAGAGAAAGAGAGAGAATAAGACAGAGAAAAAGAGTAAGCGAGCGAGCGAGATATGGAGAGACATAAATAAGACAGAGAAAGAAAGGAAGAAAAAGAGAAAAGGAAAATGAGAAAGAGAAAGAGAGGTGGAGAGAGCTAGAATAAGACAGAGAAAAAGAAAAAGAGACAGAATGAGCGAGAAAGAGAGAGAGATTAAGACAAAGAAAGAATGATAAAAAGAATGAAAGAGATGGAGAGAGAGAATAAGACAGAAAGAGAGAGAGAAAAGGAGAATGAGGGAGAGAAAGAGAGAGATGGAGACAGAATAAGATAGACAAGGAGAATAAGAGAATAAGAAAGAGAGAATGAGAAAAAGAGAATGAAAGAGACAGAATAACACAGAAAGAGAAAGAGAGAGAGAGAGAGATTTATAAACATGGAGCAATCCAATGGATGAGATCTTGGCAGCCATATATAGATGACTTGGACGAATTCTCGGGAGACAGGTGACAGGTATTCTTCCAAGCGAATGGACCAACTATCAATTTGTCACTCACTTCCTTGCTGCATTTCTCTCCCAAATATATTCTTTGTATTTCTGGACACAAGGCAGAGTGAAGAGTCTTTGCAACTGATAAATGTCTTTAGAAAGAGCTGCAGAGTGATGCCATTCTAACAAAAGCCCCCTTTAAAAAAAAAAAAAAAAGACTGATAAATTTGCTCAGTGCAATGTGCCGGTTGCTGAGTGCCGTAAAAAGCTTTTTGCAATGCAGGAGTGAAAGAAGAAAAAAAAAAACACCTTATCTGTAGCTAATCCAACAGCACAAAATGAACTTTTTAGTGCCTTTCAGGGCATTCTTGAAACATAAAAACACTTTTTTCTGCTTTGTGCTATCGTTTTGGTTTCTTTCCAGCATAGTAGTCTGTTCCTTCCTATTTGTCGTCCTTCTCAAGGTAAACCAAGATCAGATTTGGACTTTTAAAGGACTGTGGCTACATATTCAGCATTTTTATTACTTTAATAGGCTCTTCCGGTTCTGAAATGTACCCCAATCTTCCTATCTGCTTCGTCTTGCATTGATCATTCAGCAAGGTTCAAGACATATGAAGAACGGTTGCAGGAATTGGATATGTCTAGTTTAAGGAAAAGAAGGACCAGGGGTGACAGGATAGCAGTGTTCCAATATTTGAAGGGCTGCCGCAAAGAAGAGGGGGTCAAAGTGTTCCCCAAAGCACCTGAAGGCAGGACAAGAAGCAATGGGTGGAAACTTTTTTTAAAAAAAATGAATTTATTTATTAGAAACATTTGAAAGAAATAGCACAAGTAACTCAGGAAGGAAGGAAGGAAGGAAGAAAAGGAAAAAGAGAGAGAAAGAGCAAAAGAAAAAAGAAAGGAGAGAAAGAGAAAAAAGAAAGAGAGAAGGAAAGAAAGGAAGGAAGAAGGTGGAAGAAAGAAAAAGAAGCAATGGATGGAAACTTATCAAGGAGAGAAGCAACCTAGAACCAAGGAGGAATTTCCTAACAGTGAGAACAATGAATGAGTGGAACAGCTTCCTTTCAAAAGTTGTGGGTACTCCATCACTGGAGTTTTTAAGTAAGAGATTGGGCAACCATTTGTCTGAAATGGTAATGCTTGAGCAGCGGGTTGGACTAGAAGATCCCCAAGGTCCCTTCCAACTCTTCTTTTATTCTGTTATTCAGTTGGATGGATTCTGCTGTCAACTCGTAAAGCATTCCTATGCCTGTTTCCGAGTTGCCATAAGAAGTGGGTGGAGGGGGTAACCCTGAAGGAGCAGTACGGCAAATAAAAACCAGAAGCACATTCCACGCTTATCTTATAAAGATTATAGCCTAGACTACTGGATCTTCTGCCCATGAAAATCCTTCATTGAGTCCTAGGTGATAATAAATTACGTGTGTGAGAGTTGGCTTCATACGGGTTAGTGCTGAACATGTTGCTCCTAATAAATCTTTTAGATTCTTTTGAAGTTTGGCTTGAGGCTCATGATTTAATTCGGGCAATCTTCGGAACCCCGACCTCTGCACTTAATGAAACTTCCTAATTCACGTGCCTGTAGCCCTGAACTACATGCTGCCTTCGTGTCTTAGTTGTGAACATCTCTAAGAGTCTCCAGTTAGATGAAGGATATGAATCTTTGGGTCTGATCTAGTAAGGAACCCACCAGGCCTTCAGTTTTGCTCACCTGTAAGGTAGTCATTCCTAACTCCTGTCCCATTAGCACCTGTCCATCTTGCAGCTTGGCAATCTTTGGCTCTTCCACTTGCATGAAATTTTTTACTAAGTCAGTGATGTCCACTTGCCAGTCGGAGCCCAGCAGGTAAGTAGTTTGGCCACCAGAGTCCAAGGGCTCAGCTACAAATTGAGTAAGGACCCGTACTGTTGCATGCTGGTACTGGAGAGTACAACCTCTTCCCTTCCTCTCATCCTCCTCTTCATCATCACTTTCTCTAACAGGTCTGTGAAGAGATTCAAGCCAGATGGTCAAACCAACAATAAAAGTTGACTGTGTGGCACTGCTGATGTTAAAACCCTAAAGCAGGGGTGGGCTTCGAAAATTTTAGCAATGGGTTCTCTGTCCGGTTGCTGGGTGGGCGTGGCCATGGTGAGTGTGGCCTAGTCGGCCTCCTGCACCACTGCGGGTGTGTGTGTTGCCCTTCCCGGGCTCCAGAGGCTTTCCACGAGCGTCCAGAAAGATGAAAACTGCCTCCCCGGGCTCTGTAGACTCTCTGGAAGCCGGAAATGGGCCCATTTCCGACCTTCCCGAACTTCCAGGAGGCCCATTTTTCACCCTCCCTGAGCCTCTGTGAGAGCTCTCCATTTACCTGCATCCAAAATGGGCCACATGGGGACTCCTGGGAGGGGTGGGGAGGGGCAGGGTGGGCGAGGCCAGCCAGGAGTGGGATTTGAGGGTTCTCCGAACTGCACAAAATCTTAACTAGGGGCTCTCCATAACCCCTGCAAACCCCCAGCATTCCAGCCCTGCACTAAAGACTTGTTCTTATGGGGCACATGCATGACCTGTTCACATGCCTGAGTGATCAATCAGCCCTACTGCTTTGGGAGCTCTTCTGATCCTTCCCCTCAATGAAACAACCTCTTGCCCAACGTCCAAACTTGAGGACATCTTCACTTTCCTCCTCAAATATGCTGGTGGGAACTAAGCCATTTTTATATATTGTTATTTATACATTTTTTTAACATATATAAGTATAAACATATATTGGGAGCCTCGGTGGCGCTATGGTTAGAGTGCAGTACTACAAGCTACTCCTACTGCAATTTGACAGATCGAATCCCACCAGGCTCAAGGTTGACTCAGCCTTCCATTCTTCCAAGGTGGGTAAAATGAGGACCCAGATTGTTGGGGGCAAGAGGCTGACTCTGTAAACCGCTTAGAGAGGACTACTGCTATTGCAATAAACAGTGTATTGTCTGGGTCATTTTATACATACATAATTCTAGTAACAATGATATTCTTTAAAAGGTAGTGGTAAAGGTTCTCCTCGCACATACGTGCTACTCATTTCCAGCTCTAGGGCCCAGTGCTCATCTCCATTACAAAGTCGAAGAGCCAGCTCTGTCTGAAGATGTCTCTGTGGTCATGTGGCCGGCATGACGAAATGCCTTTGAAGGCGCATGGAGGAACATGCCACCAAAGGGGTCCCTATTTTTCTCCTTGCATTTTTTGACGTGCTTTCGATCTGCTGGGTTTTGCAGAAGTTGGGACAAGGAATGGGAGCTCACTCCATTATGCAGTGCTAAGGATTTGAACTGCTGAACTGCTGACCTTTTTGATCGACAAGCTCAGTATCTTAGCCACTGAGTCACCATGTCTCTAGATATTCTTTACTTGTATATAATAGTATTCTTCCAGTTTCTAATTTCTACCTTTATTGTCTAACCATTGATAAAACAAAACCCCAAGTTAAAAAGTATTCTGTATCTTCTTTATCCTTTATCTTTACCATTAGCCTATCCATTTCCGCATAGTCTAGTATTTTTTTAATTATATTTTCATCTGTAGGAGTTTCCTCATTTTTCCAGTATTGTGCAAATATGATTCTCGCTGCTGTCAAAACATGCAATATTAAATATACATTCCCTTTGTTGTAATTTTCTGGAAATATACCTAACAACAATATTTCTGGCTTTAGATATATATGTAGTTTTATCATTTGGGCAGTCTATGAATTCAAGTGGAAAGCCAGTTGGATCCAGTGAAGGTATTGGACTAGGGATGAGGAGACCTTGAGTTCTACTCTTCCCTTGGCCATGAATGCCAACTGGGTGACTTTGGGCCAATGATTGTCTCTTAGAAGCAAATCATCTCCAAAAATGTTACTAAGAAAACTTCATGGACTTGTCCATGTAGTCACTAAGAGTCAAGACTCGCTGAAGGCCAGAGAAATGCCCAGAGAGAGACACATACAGTCACAAACACAAACGAATTAAAATATAGTGTGAACCCAGGTTAACCAAATAAAATATTCTGCCTGAGTACAATCTATGTATTGATGTTTATTGTCAATGAATGTACATGATATCTATCCACAAAAGTTAGATCTCCCTTAGAATAGAAAGTGGGAACGCGGTGACTCAGTGGCTAAGACACTGAGCTTGTCGATCAGAAAGATTGGCAGTTCAAATCCCTAGCGCCACATAACGGCGTGAGCTCCCGTTACTTATCCCAGCTTCTGCTAATCTAGCAGTTCAAAAGCGCGTAAAAATGCAAGTAGAAAAATAGGGACAACTTTGGTGGGAAGGTAACAGTGTTCCGTGCGCCTTTGGCATTTAGTCCTGCTGGCCACTTGACCACGGAGATGTCTTCAGACAGCGCTGGCTCTTCGGCTTTGTAATGGAGATGAGCACCATCTCCTAGAGTTGGAAATGACTAGCATGGATGTGCGAGGGGAACCTTTATCTTTATTTCAGAATAGAAAGTATTGGCAGTTGTTCACACTTACTAGCAACCAGGGTAGATAGGCTGATTTCATACAACACAGAAATGCTATAAAGAAAAAGTTGGTTGGCTAGCTTGAGGAACACAGTGAATGAAGTCAATCAGATGTTTTCAGGAAATTATGGAAGAGAAGACCAGGGCATGGCATGGTCTGATGAGATCCAGCTAGGAAGCTCCCAAAGGATCTCACCTTTTGTTAGAAACGATGGGGATCCTCCAGCCCTTGATCTGATTTAACTCTGTGTCAGAGACTTCAATTTGCAATGGGAGGCGAGGAACCCACACAGTCAATTCCAGGGGGCTGTTCAGATGTTGGTATGTAAAATGGACCACTGCATTCACTTTGCCTTTCATTTCCTTCCCATTGACAAATACGTAGTCACATCTTTCTGACACCTGAAAAAAAGAAAGAGAGAAAAAAGAGAACAATTTTAAAGAAAAGAATAATAGGATGACAGAATTAGAATAGAATAGTAGAATAGAATAGAAAATAAAATAGAGTAGAATAGAATAGAATAGTAGAATAAAGTAGAATAGAATATAAAATAGAGTAGTGTAGAGTAGAATAGAATATAAAAATAGATATAGAATAGAATATAGAATAAAGTAGAGTAGAGTAAATAGAATAGAATATAGAATAGAATATAGAATAGAGTAGAGAAGAGTAGAGTAGAATAGAGTAGAATAGAATTTCTTTATTAGTCAAGTGTGATTGGACACACAACGAATTTGTGTTTGGTGCATATGCTCTCAGTGCACATAAAAAGAAAAGATACATTTGTCAAGAATCATCAGTAACAACACCTAATCATAGTCATAGGGTACAAATAGGCAATCAAATCATACTAAGAAATCACCCATCTCCTCCCACTTATGACTGTATGACTGTAACTATGAAAAGGTTAATAGGAATAGTAATACAGATTCAATAAATAGTTTGACAGTGTTGAGGGAATTATTTGTTTAGCAGAATGATGGCATTCCGGGGAAAAAGAGAGTTGGAAGGGAGCTTGGAGGTCTTCTAGTCCAGCCCCCTGCTCAAGCAAGAGACCCTATACCATTCCAGACAAGTGGCTGTCCAGTCTCTTCTCAAAAACCTCCAGGGATGGAGCATCCACAACTTCTGGAGGGAAGCCTTTCCACTCATTAATGGTTCTACCTGTCAAGAGAATTCCTCCTTAGTTTTAGGTTGGTTCTCTCCTTAACTAGTTTCCACCTGTTGCTTCTTGTCCTGCCTTCAGGTGTTTTGGAGAATAAGTTGACACCCTCTTTTTTTGTGGTAGCCTCTTAGATATTGGAACACTGCTATCATCATACCTAGTCCTTCTTTTATTAGACTAGACATACCCAATTCCTGCAACCATTCTTTGTATGTTTTAGTCTCCAGTTCCTGAAGACATAATGAAGTCTCAACAAAATCAGATACATCAGTGCAATGAAAGGGGGATATTTGATGTAAAGACACCTAGCTACTAGGAATTTGGAGTGGGTATTACTAGATCACATCTGTTTCTATGAAATATTTATTAAATATATACATTTTCTCCATCTTTTCTTATACTGGTCTAAAATTGGAGACACTATGATTCAAATGCTTGCATCAGCACAAATTAAACCCTGAATTGCTGGTGGGGTGGGAGAAGTTGCTTTGAAATCTTTGAACAACTTTCAGGGATGAATTTCCTGAATCAACCGGAATCTCAACCAGAAGTTCTTCTAAGTTTCAGAGGGAAAGAATAAAACGGTGTCTTTGTTTTTCTTACCTGGGCTTAACCTTTGATAACTTTAGATCTAGAGAAAGCTGAACAGGGCAGAGAAGAATTGAGAAACTTCTGAAGCATGACTGAAAGAGCGGAGTGGGGAAAAGAAGATTAAGAGATCAACCATCTTCTAATGGGCAAAAGGCCCTTGTGCAGAAAATGAAAATGTCTCCTGTGGCTTCAAAAGTATGAACATAGTAAGAGAAGCACCTTAATAGAAAAAGATTGTAATAATGGGGCACTGTTGAGTTGGCTCCACACAGTTCTTACCCCTTTGAAGGATTAAACTAGAGCCAGACCTGGAGCCTAAACAACCCATGTCACAAAATCCTTAGTTGCAAGGGGCTCACGTCAAATAAGGGAATGGGGCTAAAGAGCTCTTAAAAACCCGTTTCTTAAGACTCAGATCTTAGAATCACTGTATTGGAAAGATTGTGTGGAACCTCTTAAGTCTAATCTCTCAGTCTGGCCAAGTATTCCAGACAGAGGATGTTTGATCTTGAAGAGTTCCAACAAAATAAATCTTGGATCTTGAAGAATTTTTTTTAAAATGAAGCCACCACATTATCAATTTTTGGTTCTTTGATCTTGATCTTAACTGAATAACATGGTTGGCAAAGACTTGAAGGTCTTCTAGTCCAAGCCACTGCTCAAGAAGGAGACCTTATACTATTTCAGACAAACAATTGCCCAATCTCTTCTTAAAAACCTCCAGTGTTGGAGCACCCACAATATCTGAAGGCAAGCCGTTCCACTGATTAATTGTTCTCACTGTCGAGTAATTTCTCCGTAGTTCTAGGTTCTAAAATTTCTAGAGAAATCTCCTCTCAAGATTACCAGTCAATGCAAACTCACCATTCTTGACCCAAAAGTTCTAGCAACTCCATGTTCCTCAAAAATTAATCTATCTACCTATAACAGAATAACAGAGTTGGAAGGGACCTTGGAGGTCTTCTAGTCCAACCCCCTGCTTAGGCAGGAAACCCTACACCACTTCAGACAAATTGTTGTCCAATCTCTTCTTGAAAACTTCTAGTATTGGAGCGTTTACAACCTCTGGAGGCAATTCTTCCATTGATTAATTGTTCTCACTGTCAGGAAATTCCTCCTTAGTTCTAGGTTGCTTCTCTCCTTGATTAGTTTCCACCCATTGCTTCTTGTCCTGCCTTCAGGTGCCTTGGAGAATAGCTTGACCCCACTTCCTTTTTGTGGCAACCCGTCAAGTTTGCCTCATTCTTTGAGCTTCTTCCCAATGTCAGTTCAATTATGATTTGGTCCCTTGGCTATTAATAAATTCAGATATTCATATCTATCTTTTCCTGAGGCTGTTTTGTCCATCTGCCACCAAAGATGACACACCCTTCAGTTAAACCCCAGGAGCACATATGCGTATCCAATAATTTATTAACTCCCATTTTACAGTGGCATGATCTATTAAAGCTCTCGGCTGCATCACTCTTTCTGGGTTGTTTTTTTTATAATCACCATCCATTACCAACTGGAATTTTTTTTCTTCTGCGGGCTCCATTATGCTCAGTACAGTTCATATTTCTGACTTTGGAATATGCGTGATTTTGCCCTTACGTGAATTTAAGGCCCTTTTTTCCTCTTCACTTTTCTGTTTAAATGCAGATCAGATCTAAATCTTATTGAAACATCACAATTTGCAGCAGCATAATTTATGCCCTTTTCTCTCTCTCTCTCTCTCTCTCTCTCTTCCTTCCAGGCTAGCAGGCTGAAAAAGGAAATTTATGCATAGATCCTTGGTTTGTTATTAACTGCAGAAGTCTGGTTCGATAAAAACCCCAGCCTTTTTTTGGGGTGGTGGTGGTACAATATTAGCTTTTATTCATTCCAGAGGATTCTCCCTTCCCTCAGCATACACCACTACTTACTTCTCGTTTTGGAGGGGGAAAAAATTCTGCACTGGGTTTTCCTGAGAAGTGTGGACAGTTGCAAAAGATTATTGTACAGTCAACACCGAATCACGCACTGACTGGCATCACTAAGCCAACTCATTAATTCCCATAAATGTAACCAACCACCCTGGGGACTTTTAAGAACAGCTCTTTTTTTTTTTTTTCCCAACCACCCCCTTTGGAGGACAAAATGCAAAAGCTATTTTAAATTTATTACTGAGGCTTAATTGTACGGCTTTCGGTGGCTTAACAGAAGTAATGCAATAATACAAATGGCTTAGTGTAGGCTTTGGCTATCTCTTCCCTCCCCCCACCCCACCTTTTCTTTCATGGGTCGTGAGAGTTCTCAGTTTAATACTTGGTTTATTTTAATTAGGGTTCCATATAGGCTTGGTTGTATTGTAGGATGTTATTTTCCATAGGCACAGTTGTTGGGTGAGGTTTATCCCAGTGTCAATATTTGTTTACCGTGTTGGTGGTTCAGGTTTTATGCAGTTGGTTTTGAACCTGCTGGCTCCTTTTGAACAGTGCCACACCTTGATAAAAACACGGGTTATGATGATGGTTATGGTAACAATAGTCCTTGGACTTATATACCACTTCACAGTGCTTTCCAGCTCTCTCTAAGCAGCCCTCTGTAAGAGTCTCTCGTCCCCAACAATCTGGGTTCTCGTTTGATCGACCTCAGAAGGATGGAAGATTAAGTCAACCTTGAACCAGTCAGGATCGAACTGCTGGCAGTGGACAGAGGAAGGAAGGAAGGAGAAGAGGAAGAGGAATAGCAATAGCACTTAGTCTTATATGTGAAGCAGTCTTCACAGTGTTTTCCAGCCATCTCTAAGTGGTTTACAGAGTCAGCCCCCAACAATCTGGGTTCTCATTTTACCGACCTCAGAAGGCTGAGTCATCCTTGACCCTGGTGAGATTCGAACTGCCAAACTGCTGGCAGCTGATAGTCAGCAGCAGTAGCCTGCAGTACTGCATTCTAACCACTGCACCACTTCGGCTGGATGTGATGATCAATGACAACAGAATACAATTCAGATCCTAATCAATACATTAAAACAAATACCTTTAGCAACATCATACTCATGATGTCCTAACCATCAAAAAACCCAACAGAACTCAACCAGCCCCAGTCTGCCATTTCCTCCAAGGAGCAGACTTTAACTGATTGCCGAAAATTACCAGGGAAGGACCATCTCGGCAGTCCTAGAGGAAGAGAGCCCTAACCAAGAATGTCCACTTCCTGAGCTTTTGTTTTATCTTCTACTACTTATGCAGGGTTTCTCAACCTTGGCAACTTTAAGACGGGTGCACTTCGACTCTCAGAATTTCCCAGGCAGCCATACAGCCTGGGGAATTCTAGGACTTGAAGTCCACCCATCCTTAAAGCTGCCAAGTTTGAGAAACATTGAGTTAAAGACTTGCAATATGTCAATCAGAATAGAGCTGGAAGGGACCTTGGAAATCTTCTAGTACAATTCCCTGATGAAGCAGGAGATCCTACACCATTTCGGACCAGTGATCATCCAATCTCTTTTTAAAAACCTCCAGTAATGGAGCACCCATGATTTCTGGAGGCAAGTTGTTCCACTGATTAATTGTCCTCACTGTTAGGAAGTTCCTCCTTAATTCCAGGTTGCTTCTCTGCTTGATTAGTTTCCATCCATTGTTTCTTGTCCTGCCTTCAGGTGCTTTGGAGAATAATTTGACCCTCCCTTTCTTTATGGCAGCCCCTCAAATACTGGAACACTGCTATCATGTCACTCCTAGTCCTTCTTTTCTCTAGTCTGGCCATATCCAATTCCTGCAACCGTTCTTCCTATGTTTTAGTCTCCAGACCTTTAATCTTCTTAGTTGCTCTCTGCACTTTTCCCAGGGTTTTTTTTTTGTCTGTTCTTTTGTCAGATAGACATCCACTAGAAGTAGATGTTCTCCAAGAGACATACCAAGCGTTCAAGACAGATTAGCACCAGTACTTTGAAAGAGGATTCTTTCCCTTCATATCCAGTAATAAGAAGGCTACCAAAACAGAGACAGGCCTAGAAATCCTTAAATATTATTTCTATATCCAAATTCTGAAAAGCTTGTTGTTTAGTCCCGGTCAGCACAATCAGTCCATTAGCTAAACCTCATTTCTGACAATGCTCAACTTTGCACCGACACGCTCCATAAAAATTCAGTCCGGAGCATTGGTGTGTTGTGTGTATGTGTGAACTTCTCCCCACTTCTGCCACCTTCTTGCATGCCTGTGCACACACACATTGGCCCATGGAAGTCAATTTAATTGGGAAGCGTCAGGGCAGAAGAGGTGAGAAACTGCCACTCACCCAGTCTGTAAAAATCAGAGAGACAAAGCATCACTATGAATTATGGATGGCAGGACAGATGTGGATGAAGGAGACGGATGTTGCATTCTAGCAGGGAAGAGCATAGACTTTGGGAAAATACTGCAGGGAAGCAGCATCTGTCATTGTCTAGTTAGACATAAGGTAGGCAAACATGAGAGAAAATGTGTTGGATGATACATCCCAGCAACCCACAACATCTGTTTGGGGACTTTGTTCTCCTCTCTGAAAATTGTCACCTACCGAGCCAGATTAGTCTCTCGTCTTTCCTAAACTGGACCTGTGCAGGACCTTGGACAGCAGTCAGTGATGATGTTGAGATGCTGGTTGGAAGCCTATGGAGATTCTCAGACATCCAGGGCATGGTTGTCCCAAAGATGCTCTTTCAAGAGCCAACTGGACTTTCTTTGAAAATCCAGTTGCCTCTTGAAAAAGGACCTTTGCGACCGGCTGTTTGGAAGCGTGGTGAGCCCTCAAAACTTGCCTTGTGCCTTCGACGAAGCTTGCTCTCTCTTTAGATCAGGGGTGTCAAACTCAAGGCCTGGGGACTGGATCCAGTCCACGGGAGGCTTAAATTTGACCCATGGAGCTGGCCTGGAAATAACTGGTGCACGGTGCTTCTGCCAGCAAAAAAGGGCATGGAGAAAAGAAAAAGATGGGAAGATGAGAAGAGATTATAGATTAACAGAGTTGGAAGAGTCCTTGTAGGTCATCTAGTCCAACCCCCCACCCAAGCAGGAGACCTACACCATTTCTGACAGATGGCAATCCAATCTTTTCTTGAAAGTCTCAAGTGATGAAGCTCCCACAACTTCTGAAGGCAAGCTGTTCCATTGGTTGATTGTTCTCACTATCAGAAATATTCTCCTTGTTTCTAGGTTGAATCTCTCCTTGATAAGTTTCCATCCATTATTCCTTGTCTGGCCCTTCAGATGCTTTGGAAAATAGCTTGACCCCTTCCTTCTCTCTGTGGCAGCCCCTCAAATACTGGAAGACTGCTATCCTGTCTCCCCTGGTTCTTCTCTTCACTAGACTAGCCTGTGACAGAGCAAAGAAGGAAAAATAAGGAAAAAGGGGAAGGAAGAAGAAGGGAGAATGAGGAGGGAAGGAAAAAGAAGGAAAGGAAAGAAGATTATAATGACAGTGAAGGAAGTCCTGCCTTATCACTTGGCCACCACAGGTGCCCCTGACACGAGTCCCATGTCACATCCACCCCGGCCATGGCCACCTTCTGGACTTCCATAAGGTCAAGCACAACTGTGATGCGGCCCTCAATGAAATCAAGATTGATTCCCCTGCTTTCGATGGTGGTGATGCTAATCCCTTGGAAGAACTTGAGGCCAAGTGGTTGTATGTCAGGAAGATACATCGCCACGACCCTTGCAGATTCTTCTTCACCCGTCACACTTGATCCGTGGACTGCTTATTGGGTCCCTGCTTAAGCCATCAACATTGTTTTTGGGACAATGCCACGTCTGTCAGGCCTCAAAGAGCAGCCTGTAGGAAGGGACCAGTGGCATGCCTAAAAGGACTCAATACGTTCAGAAAACCGTCGTGCACAGAGGTTAGTTTGGGAGGAAGCTCTCAAGACTGTGTCTCCTGAGACAAAAATGCCGAGGAGAAAGATGCTGTTTCCATCAGATAGCCCTGGATTTCAGAAGGGTTTTACTGTGCCGGGGACTTTAATCACTCTGCTTGGCTCTTGAGGTCATCCTTTCCCGGCACAAGCTTTTTCTGCATCCATAATGTAGACTCCAACAGCAATTCTTTCTGTCTGTCTGTCTCTCTCTCTCTCTCTCTTTGGCAGGCTTACAAGAAAGAGGGGAGGCTTGATTTAATGGGACACTTGGCAACTTTGCTGTAAGAGCAGAAGAAGCTGCGTTTTGTTCAGGTGGGTTAGTAAAGCTTTGATTCTGGCTGGGCTGGATGTTGGAGAGGGCGAGGGAAGCATCCGAGGCAGAGGTAGTATTCAGCCGGTTCTGACAGGTTCTAGAGAACCGGGAGCAAAAATTTTGAGTAGTTCGGAGAACCGGCAAATCCCATCTCTGACTGGCCCCGCCAACCCCAACCCCAATCTATTCTCCGCCTCTTATTGAGTCCCAGCTGATCAGCTGGGTCTTCTTTGGTTGCCCTGCACAGGAAAACGGAGCTGAAAAGCAGGTTAGTGGGGTGGGGAGGGAATGGGGATTTTGCCATAACCTTCCCCTGCCATGCCCACCAAGCCACACCCATCAATCCATGCCCACCAAGCCACACCACGCCCACCAAGCCATGCCCACAGAACCATTAGTAAAAAAATGTGAATAAAAAAAATCGATCCGAGCGCATTCAATCTTCTTAAAGTTTTGGCCCAAAGGCCAATGCTATTGAACCTCCATCGCCAGTTTTTGAAGATCAAAAAAAACCCAGCATCTTGACACCATCACTGGCTCCTATCCAAGGGCATAATTCAAAGATCTAAAGAAACCGTCCCCCCAATCTTTTGGACACTGTTTCCATGGAGAGAAGCTTTTCCATGGAGCAGAAGGGGCACGGTTTTATGTGCTGCCTGCATCCTACAGATGGGGCTTCATCTGTTTGCATGGACCAGTTTAAGCATGTCGCTGCCCAGACCGAAGAGTTGGGGACTCCGGTCTAAATATGAACTGCCACAAAATATAGCAAATTGTTCCAGTAAACAGTGTCAGTCTTGGGAGCTTCACGGCTGCCACATTCAGTGTCTGGGAATTTGGGAAGGGGGGTTTCATAGTGGGGTAGAAGATTAGACTCAACAACATTCCTTTCTCAGAGAATCAAGGACATGTTGCCCTGCACCTGAAGGGGAGTGACTGGAGGGAGGTCTCCAGTTGGGATAAAGATTTGATTGGGCCATGTGATGGACTGATGGATGCAGGGGATGGATCTTGGATTTCTATTGGGCAGGGAAAAACACAGCACTCTCAGATTTGGGTTTTCCCAGCTGTGCCAATATGACAACTCAGATAATGAAACTTTAAGGAAATGCTTGTCTTGGAGTTTATTGGGTTGGACTTTGTTTGTTGGAACGCTAATAATCAGTCTGGTTTCCTTCTCCAGAATTTCACTCCATAGCCTCCATTTTCCAACTTGGTCTTCACTCACTTATAATAATTCCATGTGTCTTTCTTGGTTCTTGAGGCCTGACATTAATCCCTTAATCCAAATCTCTTTCTGAGAAGTCTTTCAGGTGGCAAAATACTCTCCCTCTGTTGCTGCTACTAATATATCTATACCTATAGCTATATCATCTATATCTCTCCAACTCTATCTCTATTTTAACACAATTACAAAATAGCAGAGTTGGAAAGGACCTTAGAAGTCTTCTAGTCCAACCCCCTGCTCAGCCAAGAAATGATTACAGGCAAATGATTATCCAGTCTTTTCTTAAAAACCTCTGGTGTTGGAGCGCCCACAACTTCTGGAGGCAAGCCGTTCTTCCAAATATTTTCCATTTTTTATATTTTATTTTGGTATTTTCTGAGCTTACAGCTGTAGGAAAGTTACTTGATTTGATTTGACAGCAGGAGATTGTTCAGCCGGTGTTTTTTTTAGCAGCTGGCATCTGGTGCTCCCTTTTTTTATGATTGAGAAGGTTGAGAATACGTAGCTATCAAGGCTCCTAGCTCTGCCCATCCGCTCTTAAAACGGAACAAATTTATGGCCATCATCCCAGCCAATCAAAGCAAATTCCATACCTTCAACTTCATGCTAGGTGAATAAGAGTTCCTGTCAGATCCATGTATCTGCCATTCTTCAATGGAAGAAGAAGGGGGGGTTTGGATACAAGCAATCCTTTTTTATGTAACCTGAATATCCTGAATTATTGTACTGATTTACAACTGTGGGCTGGAGCCTCCCCTCCATGTCTGGAAACTTGTCATCTCGCTTAGAGAGATAGCAAGAAGAGAAGGGGTCATAAAAATTTCAGCTCCGAAATCAAAATGACAATTAGGTAAAGAATAAGAAATTATGTAACTATTATATCTATATTCATATCTATTTATATTTATTTATATTTTAAGTTAAAATTGAATAATGAAACAAATGTGTAATGGTAATGGAAATGTAAATGTAAAATATATATATAGAAAAATGATAATGAAATATAAAAAATGTCTTGACATTGGTATAATCAGGAGTGGGATTCTACCAGTTCGCACCTATTCGCTAGAACTGGTTGTTAACATTCTAAGCAATTCAGAGAACCAGTTGTTAGAAGAAATTACTGGCCTAATCCTGTAAGGAAGGCAGAAAGGAAACATTCTGGTGTTGCTTACAGAAACTGCCTCTCCGCTAACCCTTGTTACATTCTTGGCAGGACTAGACTTCCTGTCTCAGGAACTTCTCTGGAGTTTTTTCCTCTCCTTTGCTGGTACTTTGCTTGTGTGGAATGACCATTCAAAGTTACAATAGCACTGAAAAAAGTGACCTATGACCATTTTTCACACTTATGACTGTTACAGCATCCCCACAGTCATGAGAGGCCAGGAGAGAAGTTGCGTGCCTCCATGTGAGTGATATTGAGTTGGCCACACCCAGCCAATAATATGACCACCAAGCCATGTCCACCCAGTCACATGACCACCAAGCCACACCCACCGCCTAAGCCAAGCCCACAGAACCGGTTGTTAAAAATTTGAATCCCACCCCTAGGTATAAATGATGTATAAAATTTTATTTTATGTTTTTAAATTTTGAAAATTGAATAAAATTTATATAAAAAAAATCCAGCTCTGAAAGACACTTTGTGGGAATCTCTTCTCAACTATGTTCCCAGAAAAAAGAAAAGAAAAGGAGGAGGGGGGAATTAACATGTTGCTTCTTTGTATTGACAAAATCCACATCGGAATAAAGGGAGGGGTCCTAACTCCCTTTATCTATGCTGCATGCCTGGAGGCATATCAGACCCTGCTTTGAAAATCACCCTAACTTCCTTTTCAATAAAGAATTCCTTTCGAAAGTTTGAAAACCCAGTTTTCAAAAGTTCATTCTTATCATCTGAAGGGGAGGGGGTCTGTGCCTTACAGTTCCTTTCATTGATCCTGAATTTCACCCTCTCCCCACCACCAAAGAAAGAGGAAAAAAGGGGCATGCATAAGTGCACCATTGTGCCTACCATCCCTGTCCTATTGTCCCCATTTATTTGTATCTATTTCCTGTATTCTTACTCATGCTTAGACTTATTATCTTGTAAGCGACTGACAAATCAAATAAATCAAATAAATAAATTCATAAATTTGCTGTGGTGACTGAGACCACTGAACAAGCCAGTCCAGAGATTCATCATTAGGGACAGACATTTTAGCGGACATCAAGTTTTCTTCAAATGCAAATTTTCCTTGGATACCTTCTCAGAGAGCAAAAAGGTGGAAGAAGAAGGAAAGAAAGTCAATTTAGAGTCAACTCTAGATTCAATTTTAAATATTGTTCCTTTCTCAGCGTTGTTGTTTCCATCCATCCTCCCATCAAATAGTCCACCCGAGTGATATATGGAGCAGCAGATGCAAATGGACAAAATTCTGGGCGAGCATCCAATGTGAGCCGTTAATCCTCAAATACTTCTGGAATGGATGCTCCTGACCAAGGATTCCATTATTATCTCCAGATGAAGATGGGACTTAATGAGTGACCATTCGTTTTTTTTTATTATTGTTGTTGTTTTAATTCTCTTTAGGAGAATTCACAATTTCTCTCTCTCCAGCTTCCTGAGGATAGAGCCCGGAAATATTTCCACCAGAACTATTTCTAGCTTGGCTTGCATTTTTATTAACGGTACATTTCCCCACTATTGATGTCCAACCTATTTGGAAGCCAAACATTTGAGGGGGAAGAGAAATAGGGCTTCACTGGCAGTTTGCGGGAATATCACGGCTGCGTCCCATCCGTACAGCTCGAGTTGAGAGGGTTGCTAACTTATTATGGGCAATTATGTTGATTGAGTCTATTTCTAGCCTCAGGAACAGGGACTTTCGTGGCTTTGAAGCATGTGGGAGACAGGCTGTTGCAAAATCAGCCAATGTGGCTGATGAGGAAGAACAGGCCTTTGAACCACGTGGAAAAGCAGCCGGCAGATTCCAGATAATGATCATCAGTGTGAGCAAAATACGTCCCTGAACCATCGGAGAGCAGATAATCAAAGCCACTTTCAGTTACCAATGTTTTGATCTCAACTGCCACCTTCAACTAAGTTCTACAAGAGAGACCAACATGTCCGAAATAGTCTTCCTGTCAGGGTTCCCACGATTGCCCTAATTAAATAGGATCCTCGAGCCAAGCTTCAAAGGAATCCAGAAGGTTTATTAGGAGCAACATGTCCGGCACTAACCCATATGAAGCCAACTCTGAGACACATAATTTACTATCACTTATGACTCTGTTTCCCCCTATCCCCTAAATCAGATTCTCCAATGAAACACCTTCACGGATTGGGTGTCATTAATCAAGCTCTCCAATGAAGGATTTTCATGGGCAGATGATCCAGTAGCCTAGGCTACAATCTTTATAAGATAAGCGTGGAATGTGCTTCTGGCCTTCATCTGCCACACTGCTCCCTCAGGCCTTTCTTATGGCAACTCGGAAACAGGCATAAGAATGATTTATGAGCTGACATTTTCCTTCTCAAGGTTGCTTGTTACAATAGTTGGATAGTTGGATTCCAGGAGAATACATGCGACAGCTGTTTGGCTTCATGGCCACACTGGACTCGTGGTCCCAAAAGCAAGTCATCAGTCCTCATGTTGGGAGGGTCCTTAGAAATGTTAAGGGGAGATTAAATGGACACTACCAACCCGTGCAGGAGTTCAGACTGTTTTTGTTCCTTAGTTCCCTCCTCAAAAATGCAAAGAAGGACCCACAACATTAGCTCCACCAACCTTATAAGAGAACTGGAGGCTACAAAAGGGACTTTGTGGCAGCATAGTTCACACTTCCTCTATACCTGTTATATACCAAGCACACAAAAGTTGAAACTCTTTATATGTTGTTAGAGGTAGCATCCCACCTCCCCCTTATGTACTTGTCTCTCTCCTTCTCCATTCTGATTAATTATATTTTAACTGTGTTTTAAATGTATCAGGGTCCTTTCGATTAAAATGATGACCCAGATTGTTGGGGGCCATAGGCTGACTGCTTAGAGAGGGCAGGAAAGCACTGTGAAGCAGTATATAAGACTGCTATACCTATTGCTCTTTCTTTTCCCCTTCCTTCCTTCCTTCCTTGCACAGTGGTTATTGATCCTGACCGGCTCAAGGTTGACTCAGTCGTCCATCCTTCCGAGGTGGGTAAAATGAGGACCCAGATTGTTGGGGACAAGAGGCTGATTCTGTAAACCATTTAGAAAGGGCTGTAAAGCACTGTGAAGTGGTAAATAAGTTTAAGTGCTATTGCTATTCCTTTTCACCCTTCCTTCCTTCCTTCCTTCCTTCCTTCCTTCCTTCCTTCCTTCCTTCCTTCCTTCCTTCCTTCCTTCCTTCCTTCCTTCCTTCCTTCCTTCCTTCCATGGTGCGCAGTGGTTAGAATGCAGCATTGCAGGCTAATTCTGCCCACTTTCAGCAGTTTGATCCTGACCTGCTCAAGGTTGACTCAACCTTCCATCCTTCCAAGATCAGTAAAATGAGGACCCAGATTGTTGGGAACAATATGCTGACTCTGTAAGCCACTTAGAAAGGGTTGTAAAGCACTGTGAAGTGGTATGTAAGTCTAAGGGCTATTGCTATTGCTAAAACCAAAGTTTTTAGGATCTCGCCAAAGGCTAAATCTCACTGGGTTGGTATTCCACACCAGGAGAAAAGATTTTTTGTTAAAACTTCCATAGGGACAAAGTAATTAGGCAATTGTTGTCTTTCTAAAGAGTCCTGGGATGAACCCTAGCCAATCACTCACCATCCTGGCAAAAAAAAAAACATCTTATTAGAAGAACAAAGAATAAAGCTCGTGTAATTGTGTACCTCATGTTTTCTTTTTTCCTTGACAGACGCGTGGGTAGAGCGTGAGGCACATTTTGCAAACAAGTCAAGGTGGGAATATATATATATTTTTTAGAGTCTTGGGATGATGTGCCAGACAGAGCCTTACATCATCAAGAGATGACGTTTGGCTGAAACTAAATCGAAAAAGACTTTGCATAAAACTCTTTGGGAAGATGTTTAAAAAAGTGTTATTTGTAAATGGGCTTTGTTCCCTTCCAACTCTTGTTTAGCTTAGTTTACTTTATTGTTATTTTATGTCGTACAACAAAATCAAACATCATCTTCAGTGCACATCATGAACATGACCATGAAAATAAACACAGATATCCTTCACCCTCCACACATTGAACTGAAAACCCCTGATACAGCACCAACACTGCACTATACAGCAGAATTCAAAAGAGCTACTGCCCTGGGATAGAAGCTGTTTTTCAGCCTCTTTGTTCTTGTTTTATTATCCTGTACCATCTGCCAGATGGTAATAGTCCAAAAAAAGAGGGTGCCCAGGATGAGATGGATCTTTAAGAATGTTTTGAATTTTCTTAAGGCAGCAGGAGCTATAAAGCTTTTCCAAAGAGGGGAAAGGGCAACCATTGATCCTCTGGGCAATGTCGTTCGCCCTCTAGAGTGCTTTCTTATCTGCCACTGTGCAATTGGCAAACCATATAGAGGTGCAGTAAGTTAAAATACTCTCTATGGTGCAGCGGTAGAAGGTCACCAGCAGTTTTCCATTCAGTTGTTTTCTGAGAAATCTCAGTATAATCTCTGCTGAGTCCTTTTGACCAGGGCTGCAATATGAGCACCCCAGGTCAGGTCCTTTTATGGTAACACCTGGAAACTTAAAACTGGCCACTTGCTCCCCTCGGTCTCCTTTGATAAGCAAGGGCTGGATGTCTGATTGATTCCTTTTATAGTCCACTATAAGCTCCTTGGTCTTATTGGTGTTGAGGACCAAGTTATTGTCTCCACCCCATGAAAGCAACTGGTCCACCTCATCTCAGTAGGCAGACTCATCCCCCCTAGAGATGAGTCCCATCACTGTTATATCATCTGCAAATTTAGCAATAGTATTACCAGGGGTGGGATTCAACCGGTGTTACTACGTTTTGTTATTCTATGTTCTCTGTTGAGCAATGACATTCAGATCCTTGCTGATTTCCACTCCTGAAATTGTTGATATTCCAAGGGAAGGAAAAGCAACTGAGTTTTGTCCAGTTTCAGAAAAAAAGTTGAAAAAATGCCTTCTTTTTTCTATAATGACAATTATATTCTTCCCTTCCTCCTGTTCAATGGTCAATGATTGCCCTGAAAGTTTTTCATCCCTTCTTTCAAATCCTTTTCCTTCTTCTTTCTTTACAGAGGGAGGCTAAAAATACTTAAACATGCACATTAAAAATAGAAGAAAGATCTAATACAGAAAGATACACATCTAAACAGAACATCGTATTAAATGCCAAAGAACTGTATAGCATTAGAGCAAACTTTGCTACTCTTCAAGAGATTGAAGAAGATCTAAAAAGAGATAAATATTCTGGATTATTGTGGCTATTGATTAGAAAGTGTGGTCATAGATCTGCTCACCAGAGCATTGAATGGAAAGTGTGAAAGCTCTCCTGTGACATCAAATGTTGACTAAGTAAGTAACTAGATTATGGCCATGAGAGCTGGACCATAAGGAAGGCTCAGCGCCGAAGAATTGATGCTTTCAAATTGCAAGACTCTTGAGGTTCCCTTGAATGCAAGATCCAGTCAGTCAATTCTAATCCTAAAGGATTAATCATCTAGTTCAGGGGTCGTCAATCTTTTGGACCCCAGGGACCACTAATCTCATAATTTTAGATCCCAGGGACCACTAACTGGTTCTGTGGGCATGGCCTAATTTGGGGGTGTGGCTTGGTGGTCATGTGACTGGCTTGGTGTGGCTTGTATGTAAATATTATAAATATTTATATAAATATTGATTTTTTTGTAAAAAAAGAGCAACTTTTACCCAAAATCAGGCAAAGCAGGCAGGCAGATTGAGTTGCTCGCAGAGTCACAGATTCATTCAGAAATCCATCTATCTGCCATTGGCTAGCTCAGTCTGTCACATAAAATTTGCTAGCAAGCAAACTCACAAAATGAACTCACAACACACCATGCATGTAAATATTGAATTTTTTATTTTAAAAAAGCAAGTTTTCAAAATCAGGCAAAGCAGGCAGATTGAGTTGCTCACAGAATCATTCAGTGATCTATCTATCTACCATCGGCTAGCTCAGTCTCTCAAATTTGCTTGCCGTGAGTCTGCACTGAATTTGCTTGCAAACAAACCTTCAATCCTAAGAGAGGTTTGGCTGTGCTTAGCTAGAAAGCAAGAAATCCAACCATTTCCTGCTTCCTAGCTAATCTAAGTCTCCCGGTGCAGCAGGACAGATGATGGTCGGAAAAAGGAAAAATAGCAACTTAGCAGACAAGTTTGCTGGGTAAGGAGTGAGTGGGCGGGGAGGGTTCCCGCGGGCCATGTGGGTTGAGCAGCCTTGTGCTTCTGTGCAGCCTGGATTAATTGCTTTGGGGGGGTGCTCTGGGGGTGAGATTTCTCTGTGGCCCACCAAAATTTTCTCATGGCCCACCAGTGGGCCACAGCCCACTGGTTGGCGACCGCTGATCTAGTTGGTCATCTAGTCCAACTCCCCCACCCAAGCAGGAGACCCTACCCATTTCTGACAGTCCAGTCTCTTCTTGAAAGGCTCAAGTGATGAAGCTCCCAAAACTTCTGAAGGCAACTTCCATGGGTTGATTGTTCTCACTGTCAGAAAATTCCTCCTTATTTCCAGGTTGAATCTCTCCTAATTCAGTTTCCATCCATTGTTCCTTGTCTGGCCTTCAGTGCTTTGGAAAATAGCTTGACCCCCTCCTCCTCTCTGTGGCAGCTCCTCAAATATTGGAAGACATTGTTATGGTTGAAGCTGAAGTAGGACATTGCAATGTATGATTTTATATACTATATTTAGATCGGACTGAAGGTGGTGTAGTTCTAGGTTTCCCAGGTCTAGAATTTCGAGTCTAGTGGCATAAGGTATTGAAAGGCTCAAGTGATGAAGCTCCCACAACTTCTGAAGGCAACTTCTGTTCCATGGATTGATTGTTCTCACTGTCAGAAAATTTCTCCTTAGTTCCAGGATGAATCTCTCCTGGATCAGTTTCCATCCATTGTTCCTTGTCTGGCCTTCTGGTGCCTTGGAAAATAGCTTGACCCCTTTCTCCTTTCTGTGGCAGCCCCTCAAATACTGGAAGACTGCTATCTTGTCTCCCCTGGTCCTTCTTGTCTCTAGACCTGGCTATACCCAGTTCCTGCAACCGCTCTTCATATGTTTTAATCTCCATTGATGTAATTCATAGATGAAAATCTATGCAATTCCCATGAAGAATTATAAATGGACAGAGTACCAGAGTGTAAGATCTGAAATTTAGTGGAGAATGGGGTCCCCTGCCCTGCTGCGCATCTCCGTGGCACCTCCACTATTTATGGAGCAGAGTGCATTTTTATTTGGCAGAAGTCAATACAGCCAATAAATTCACATCTGGTTGTGAAGAATGTTTGGGTGTAGGAAAGCTTTGAATCTAATATCAGGGGTCCCTCACCTTTTCTGGACCTATTTATTTATTTAATACATTTAGATGGCCTCTCATTTCATATACTGAGGGATATGGAGGGGGAATTCGAGATAGCTGGGATTTTGTAGCCAAAGCAAAATACTTTCTCTTGGGAACCAAGGAGATTCTCACACCTGGTCAGAGGATGGAGGAGTGGTGTCAGCAGGCAACCAGACAGAGCCTTGGTTGAACCATGTGACTGTTTGTTATGAGAAAGTGACAAATTTTTACTTTTAATTAGCTGAAAACTGCAGGAACTTTCAGAGTCAGTTTTCACCAGATATGTGTCAATATGATATATCCAATAAAGTTGTTATTTGAGGAATCTACCTACCTCGGAGGTTTGGAATCCTGACATATATGTTGTTGGGCGGCCAACAATTAGAATTAAAATACCACCTATCATTATAAACATAAATCCTATTGCAAATGAATACATTGACTGCATCCCACAGTCAACATAATCAAGAAACCGGTTCACCCATGCCACTGAAGACCAAGCCTTGATGGTGGAACCAAATTCTGAATGCTTGCAAAAGGCCAGGGGGATTGGCGCACGTATGATCTCAGGTGAGATGATGCTGATCTCCCAAAGGATGGGAGTATGCCTTCCAGGTGGGAACCATATGGATCTTCTGAGGGATCTTCTTTTATTTATTGACAGGACTGATAGGGCCATCTAACTCATCCAATGACTCTAGGCAGCTCACAGCAATCCATAAAACATGCTCTACCTTCAGACTCAATGTCACTAGGGATGCCCTTATGTCCCAGTTTTGTTATCTGGGTTTCACAAAAGTTCACCACCATGTAAATGACATAAAAGATCTTGTCTGTGAGAAGGAAACCAACTCAAAAGTCTTCTGAAGGGTGAGAGATGGTTGGCTGCTGAACATCTTGGCAAAAGCCAATGCAATCCTAAGTTGCATTAACAGAGGGATACAATCAAGATCAAGGATGGTACTAATATTGCTCTATAAAGCCTTAGTAAGGGAACATATTGAATCCTGCATCCAGTTTTGGTCACTGCACTATAAAAAAGATGTTGAGACTCTAGAAAGAATGCAGATAAGAGCAACCAGGATGATGAGGGGATTGAAGGCTAAAACCTTTGATGAATGGTTGCAGGAACTGGGCATGGCTAGTCTAGGGAAGAGAAGGACAGAATAGCAGTCTTCCAATATTTGAAGGGCTGCCACAGAGAGGAGAAAGGGTCAAGCTATTTTCCAAAGCCCCTGAAGGCTAGGCAAGGAATAATGGATGGAAACTGATCAAGGAGAGATTCAACCTGGAAATAAGGAGGAATTTTCTGACAGTGAGAGCAATCAACCCATGGAACAGAAGTTGCCTTCGGAAGTTGTGGGAGCTTCATCACTGGAAGCTTTCAAGAAGAGACTGGACTGCCATCTGTCAGAAATGGTATAGGGTCTCCTGCTTGGGCAGGGGGTTAGACTATATGACCTACAAGGTCCCTTCCAACTCTGTTATTATGAATCAAGTTTTCCGAATGCAGGTGATGAGTCTTGCTTTGTTGTTTCTTTTCCAACCGTTGGGTTGTCTTTAAGACGCCTATTGTTGTTGTGAAACCAGCATTCCCTCGAGTAAAGGCTATCTCTGCCTTGTTGTTCACCAACCAGATTTGTCTCCAGGTCAGTTAGTACCCTCCTGCTGAGTTGACTCTTAGAAGAAACAACCCTGAGCGAAAGAAAATCAACTCTCTCTACTTCTCCCTATTGCATTATTGCTCATGGACTTCCATAAACATCCACTAATAAGGACCCGGTGTGTTTGAGTTCATAAATATGAAGTGGCAGTCCCTGCCTCGTCTACCCAGATGTTATTACTGGATAAAATATGAATAATAGAGGAAATTGGAAGAGAGGAGGAAAGACCGTTGTAATAGAAGGGAGCGTTGACATGAAGATATATCATGAAAGGGAGATGGGATTTAATACCAGATATGAAATTCAGGAGCTGAAGGTGTTAGAAGAAGAAGGGGGGAGAGGGAAGGAGAGCAGAAGATAATCTCCTCCTTGTCTGTTGAGGAATCCCTTGGGCTGAACAAAGCACAGACAGCGCTACTCAGACTAGATAAAGCCTGTTTAAAATTGTATGAATACTAAATACCCCTTTTGGGGAGCAGGGTATCTGATTTTATTGTACAAATGAGAGAGAAAAAGTGGGAGGAAAGAAGAATAGCAAAGCATGAGGGCCATCTGCTCCCCGCTTTATTCTACGACAGTTGCATGTCATCCCATGGATACAGGGGGCAGAGGAGAAGGCCTGGAGGAAGGGACCATGTAATCGAATGCTGTTTGAAGAGGAGGGCACTGATACAGGGAGTCCTCAACATGCAACCACAATTGAACCCAACATTTATGTTGCTAAGGGAGGAATTAGTTAAGTGACTTTTACCCCCATTTTACGATTTTCCTGGCCACGTTTGTCAAGGGGATTGTTGCAGTTGATAACTTAGTAATTCGGCCTTTAAGTGAATCCGGCTTCCCCATCTGACTTTGCTTGTCAGAAGATGGCCAAAGGGGATCACGTGGCCCTGGGACACTGAAACCGTCACAAATGTGAATCAGTTGACAAGCATCTGATGGTAAATCACGTGGGCATGGGGATGCTGCAAAGGTTGTACTGGTATATCTGAAAAAGAGTCACAAGCAGAGGTGGTATTCAGCTAGTTCTGACTGGTTCTTGAGTAGTTTGGAGAACCAGCAAATATTGCCTCTGACTGGCCCCGCCCCATCTATTCTCTGCCTCCCAAGTCCCAGCTGATTGGTTGCCCTGCACAGGAGAACGGAGCTGGAAAGCAAATTAGTGGGATGGGGAGGGAATGGAGATTTTGCAGTATATCCTTTGAAGGACAGTGCCATTGTAACTTTGAAGCGAACTGTTATAAGTCGAGGATTACCTGTACTTTTAAGAAATAATCCCTTGACAGAGTGGTCATCTAGTGACCTAAGCAGAAGAGGCAGAGCTGACTTCATGGGTAGGACTGAGATTCTTTGGGTCTTGTTCAATGTGTATGGATTGGCTGCTAGTATTCGTATCACTCCCTTCCTTGATCTCACAGGATCAGTATGGAAGAAAGGGGTGGACTGAGACCTAAGCTAGGGATCCTACCTGCTTAATATTTGACTTTGTTCACCCTTGAAGCATGGATCTCCAGTCTTGAAATCCAGAAGGGTTTGTACTATGTGCCATCAAATCAGTTGACCACGTCAGTAGGTTTTCTTCAAAAGGATATGTCCCTAACTTGGTCCTTCAAGACTTCTAATGGTGCATCCCTCATCACTGTAACTAAGTCCAACCAAGTCTATGGAGATTCTCAGTCATCCAGGTAATGGTTGCCCCAAAGGTGCTTTTTCAAGAGGCAGCTGGAATTTCTGGTTTTTCTTTGAAGACGTTTCGCTTCTCATCCAAGAAGCTTCTTCAGCTCTGACTGGATGGTGGGGAAGGGAAGGGTTTATACTGCTGGTCATTTGCATCCTTTTCAAGGATCGTTGAGGCCACTTGGGAGGTTTGTCTGTATCCTCAGGGTCATCTGAGTGGTGCAAATGGACGTGGCATCATACAACAGTCTTTTCAACAGTTCCAAGAAGGCTTCACACACATTTGCACCACTCAGATGACCCTGAGGGCACAGGTAAACCTCCAGCTGCCCTCAACGACCCTCCAAAACGATGCATATGACCAGCAGTCTGCAAGGAGTATAAATCCTTCCATTCCCCACCATCCAGAGCTGAAGAAGCTTCTTGGAGGAGAAGCAAAACAACTTCAAGGAAAACCCAGAAAGTCCAGCTGCCTCCTGAAAAAAGCACCTTTGGGACAACCATGACCTGAATGACTGAAAATCTCCATAGAGATTCAGAACTTTCTTCAACTCTTTGCTGGCCTCTAGTGGTTTGCTGGACAATTGTAGCCCAGATATAGTAGCCTTGGCAAGAGAGCTTAGATTGACAGAACCAAGCTCTATAAATAACGTAGACTTCGTAGAGCAGGTGGTAGACAGTCCTTTGACAATCACAGCCAAGAACTGAGACTGCGAGGATGTTCAGAAAATAGAAGTTGGTTGGAGGGAGTGTAAATAAAATGTTCAGAGCTTCCACTTAAATAGAATTGCAAGAGTCAACCTAAATCAGGAAGCAGAAGTTAAGACTGGATCTCACTACGTTTATTTTTTGGCAAATATCTCTCTTCAAGGATGTATTCATGCTGACTAGGAGGATACTTCTTGGGCTATCTCAGGGTCTTCCTTGCCCTGGTTTTTTTCCCCCTGACCATTCTGGCTCAGCTTAAGGTCATGTTCTGAAACCAGAAGATTTAAAGAACCAAGACTTCTCCAGGGGTGAGATGTTGCTAGCATAACAACCGGTTCGGTGATCCTGCACACACATGAACAGCAATGCAGAAATCCTTACCCGCTATGTTACTTCGGAGGAGTAACAAAGTTGAGGAACAGCAATCTGCTCTTCTGCACTGATCAGCTGGGATGATAAAAGTCAGTACAGTGCAGTATTGCGTGGGTGCATGGGTGGGCCCACATAATCGTTGGAGCAAACTGGTTCACTCCCAGCTGATCTTTGGAGCTAGGGGTTTGCCGGAACCGGTCCAAACCAGCCAGAATCCCACCCGTGGTCTTCTCTACTTTGAAATATGTTGCCCACTTACAGTACCTCTGGGTTTCTAAAAGTTTCCTCCAAACATTCCTTTGTAGATGAGATTCCTTTAATGACCACCTTGATTAGCCATGCAAATTCTGGTCTCCCTTGTGGTCGTATATCAAGTACTATGTCTAAATGTATACAGTACCAACAATACCTTCAGGCCAACAGTACCTTCAGGGGAATGGAGTTGTCTTTTGGGAAAATGACTCAACCAATCTTCACTTGGTAAAGGTAAAAAAGGTTCCTCTCGCACCTACGTACTAGTCGTTTCCGGCTCTAGGTGCTGGTACTCATCTCCGTCACAAAGCCGAAGAGCCAGCGCTGTCCAAAGACATCTCCGTGGTCAGGTGGCCGGCAGGACCAAATGCCGAAGGCACACGGAACGCTGTTCCCTTCCCACCAAAGGGGTCCCTATTTTGCTACTTGATTTTTACATGCTTTCGAATTGCTAGGTTGGCAGAAACTGGGGACAAGTAACAGGAGCTCACTCCATTATGTGGCACTAGGGATTCGAACTGCCAACCTTTCTGATCGACAGGTCAGCGTCTTAGCCACTGAGCCACCGCGTCCCCTTGATCTTCTCTTGATCTTTCCCCAAAGCCGACTCTTCAATTATTCTTCCAGGAGGCTGGGAAGTTTCTAAAACCTGTCTATTTCACAGGAGGTGGACTGCCTTGTCCTTTCCTCCATGGACTCTCTTTCCTTGCTGGCTCCTGAGATCTAAGCTGACTCCGCCCCCTGGACCCCCCTCCCCGGACCCCCGTTCTCAGGATTGTTAATTGGCTGTCGCTAGAAAGCATTTTGGTTTCATTGAAAGCTCCAAACAACTCCAGCGGCAGCCACCAGCTTCAGAAACCTCCAATTTGGTGAGATGTCAAGAGACGACGGCCGACTGACAATGCTGCCAAAAAGGCCATTAGAGAGCAGCTCCAGCCTTCAGTTCCCAGCGATGCCTAAATGAACCTGAACAGGTCAAGCTGGAAATATTCAGCTAATGAAGATGGGGATCGTACTTTCTTCCATCTCTGATTGCTTGCAATGCTCCTAGCTTTTTCCCACACAATAAATGACACTGGCTTGGCAGGCACAGAGTGGGCTTTTTCCAGAAGAGAAAAAAACCGGGGCTGGGCTCGAGCAAAGGTTCGGGAGAGCCCCCTAGTTAAGATTCTGTGCAGTTTGGAGAACCCCCAAATCCCACTCCTGGCTGGCCCCGCCTACCCCTCCCCTCCCAAGGAGTCCCCACGTGGCCCATTTCGGACGCAGGTAAGTGCAGGGCATGCGTGGAGGCAGGGAGGGTGAAACAGGGGCCTCCCAGAAGTTCAGGAAGGGCGGAAATGGGCCCATTTCCAGAGCCCGGGAGGTCATTTTCACCTCCTCGGAGGCTCAATAAAAGCCTTCTAAGCCCAGGGAGCCCAAAAACACCCCCCCTCCCGGTCGTGGTGCAGGGGGCCAACTAGGCCACGTCCACCATGGCCACGCCTACCCAGCAACTGGCCAGAGAACCCATTGCTAAAAAAAGTTTGAAGCCCACCCTTGGAACCAACCCACCAGGCTATTAGTCCTTGACAAACTTGGGTGCTTCTTCTCAAACTAGAGAAAAAGAACTATAATGTCCCAGATAAATCACAAAGAGGAGTCCCCTGGGAGCACATGGAGGAGGAAAGAGCAAGGCACTCTGGATACAGGTTGAAGAGGCTCTCTTATTATTTATCAATCAACCCGTCAGAAAAGGATAAGAAGCTCTCAAGATGTTCTTCAGTCAATACTGTTGAAAGCTCCAGAGGCAAAGTGTGGCGCACACTCTTCAGCCCAGAGTAAATAGCAATAAGTGACAGTGAATGGGGTCCTTCAGCTACTGGAGGCTCAACACTTGGATCTCTGTGAGGAGAGGGATAGTCAAAGAATACCTGAAGGGAACAACTCAATCTTCTTTAGGAAGCCATCTCACTTCACAGCCTTGAGGAAGGAGGAGCTCAAGATCTATTTTTGAGTTGAATCTTCGGTTCTCCATCCTCTTATAGAATAACAGAGAAGACACCTTGGAGGTCATCTAGTCCAACCCCCTGCTCGAGCAGGAGAGTCTATTCCAAATATTAGCCTCTGAGTAGGATCGAACTCACAGCCTCCTGATTGCGAGGCTGAGAACTCCACCTCTAGGCCACCGGAACTGATCAAGAGAAATGCCTTCCTGTTTACACCTAGGTGTTCCTTGAACCTTTATTGGGGCACTGTTGGACACAAATGGGATGACAAGAAGGAGGGATGCCCTTTGGAGGAGAAGACCAAGAGGTCACCAAAATAAGTCAATACTGAGAAAAAGATAAGGACACCTTTCTATTTCCTGGGCAGTGGGAAACTAAGATCAACCAAGTATGACTTTTAAGATGGAGGCAAACTTTATTAACATTCCCACCTGGATTTGCCTTCCCCCAAATTATGTCAGTCCTGAAGTAAACCTGGCTGAGACTATCTTTGAGGCTTTATGGTTGCCACAAGGCAGGGGGGAGAAAGGGAAGAGTATAGATAGCTTGGCTTTGCAGTCAAAATGTAATGTTTTCTTGTGGGAACCAAGATCATTTGAACAGGTGGCTGGGAAGAGGAGGAGTTGAGTAACCAAGCAACCTGTCAGCACCTCTACTGGACCATGTGACCAATGACTTGGGGGGAGGAAGTGGGAACATTTACTTTTTAACTAGGTGAAAACCGCGGGAACTTTCAGAGTTGGTTTTCACCAGTTGTGCCAATATGATGTATCCAATAAATCAGGGCTGTCAAACTCAAGGCCCGTGGGCCGGATCCAGCCCCAGGGGTGTTTAGATCTGGCCCGCAGGACTGCTCTGAAAATAGCAAAGGACTAGCCCATGGTGCCTCTGCCAGCAAAAATGGAGCTCAGGAGGCCATGTGTAGCCCTCCTGAGCTCCGTTTTCAGTGGCAAAGGGGTGCAGGAGGCTGTCACAGCTGAAAACGGGGCTCAGGAATCTGTTTTCACTAGCAGAGCACTTAGACCACCACAGGCACCCCCCGACACAAGTGATGTCGAGCTGGTCATGCCCACCTGGCCATGCCCACATGCTCCCTCCTTCCCAAGGTGAAACACAACCCTGATGCGGCCCTCAATGCAATTGAATTTGACACCCCTGCAATAAATTGTCCTTTGGGGAAATCTACCTGCCTTCCATGAGTTCTGCTTTCCTTGGGTGCATTACTTGGAATGCTGACACTGTGATGAGATCGCGAGGGCTAGCCTTAAAACATACCTACCTTGGTAAGAGGGCCAGGGGTTGATACAGATTGATTTTAATAACTCATCAGGGCAAACACCCACCTTAATCACATCTTCATCTGAAGACCTGCACTCCACGGACTCTACAAGATCCGTCACGGTTCCATCTTCTTCCACCGAGACCACTTTAACGGGGACAGCCACCGTCTTCCCAGTAAGGATGGCGGTGTTTAAGATCTCGGCTTCCTGAAAGACAAAATGTTATCAATGGAAAGTTGACCCTCAACCTTTCTATGCATCACCAAGGTGGACAACCTGTAGCCCCCGCTCCCCATCTTCATGAGGACTTGGAGTGCCCTATTGGTTGTCTTCAAAGTCCCCTCTTTTCATAAAAATATCTTATCATTAAAAAACCTGAGACTTCTCAGGAAACAACAACTGAATGAAAAACTGCTGGTGACCTTCTACCACTGCACCATAGAGAGTATTTTAACCAGGGGTGGGAGATACTTCCTGTCCCAGGAATGTTTCTGGAGTTTTTTTCCCTCCTTTGCTGGTACTTTGCTTGTGTGGAGTGACCATTCAAAGTTACAATGGCACTGAAAAAAAGTGACTTATGACCATTTTTCAAACTTATGACTGTTGCAGCATCCCCACAGTCTTGAGAGGCCAGGCGAGGAGATGCATGCCTCAATGTGAGTGATATTGAGTTGGCCACGCCCAGACAGTCACATGACCACCAAGCCACACCCACCAACTAAGCCGTGCCCACAGAACTGGTTGTTAAAAAATTTGAATCCCACCCCTGATTTTAACTTACTGCACCTCTGTATGGTTTGCCAATTGCACAGTGGCAGATAGGAAAGCATTCCAGAGGGTTAATGTCATTGCCCAGAGGATCATGGGTTGCCCTCTCCCCTCTTTGGAAGAGCTTTATAGCCCCCGCTGCCTTAAGAAAGTTCAAAACATCCTCAAAGATCCATCTCATCCTGGGCACCTTTTTTTTTTTTAACTATTACCATCTGGCAGACGGTATGGGACAATAAAACAAGGACAGATAGGCTGAAAAACAGCTTCTATCCCACAGAATTCTACTGTATAGTGCAATATTAAGGCAATATCAGGGGTTTTCAATACAATGTATAGAATGTGAAGGATGTGTGTTTGTGTTTATTTTCATAGTCATAATGTACACTGAAGATGGTATTTAAGTTCGTTGTACGAGGTGCAATGACAATAAAGTAAACTAACTAACTAAAACTGACACCAGGGTTTCCCATAATTGGATTTGGAAATGCAGCTTGAAACATATGGTGTAAAAATAGATACACACACTTCCCTTCCCTTAGTATGTATACATACACACAAAGAAAACTTCCCAACTCCCGAAAACAGAACTCCATATCATTTACTTTGTAACTTTGTAATGGTTGTAGCTTTTTAAATTTTCCTGGTTAGTTTTTATCTTTATTTTACTCCAGCCACTAATTTAATCCATTTTAACTCTATTTTAAAAATTGTATTTGTAACTGTGCTGTTTTTACTTGGCTCTACAAGTAAAAGTCCCGTCGGGAGAGGGGGCGGTATATAAGATTAAATAAATAAATAAATAAACTTCCAAGAGCTATAACCACCAGTCACAATGACTGGAGCTACATACACACACTAATCTTGTGAGGTAGACAGGAAGATTGTGGTTTGTAGCTTTCACCTGGGCTGCTGATTGTGTGTTTATTGCAATGTTGTGTCTTTAACTGTTGTCAGAGACCCAGAGTCATGATGATGAGGTGGGCAGCCATAGAGATAGAAATAAAGCTGTTATAAAACAAACCAGGTTATGCTATGTGTGAATACCATGGTTGTTTTAATCTTCATATATTTGTGCCCTATCGCTTTTCCTTTTTGGTTGCTTTAAAAACCGACAAATTCAAAACCTCACTTAATGTTTCTGCAATGTGTTTCGTGGCCCTTATAAAGAGGGCTGAGGATTTGTTCTGGTCAGTGATGGGGTTCAAATAATGTAACAACCAGTTCCCTGCCCTAATGATTTCTTCCAACAACCAGTTCACTAAACTGCTCAGAAAGTTGACAATCAGTTCTCGCAAACTGGTGCAAACTGGCTGAATCCCACCACTAGTTCTGATTCAATTCTGATAGACAAATTAGGACCTAAGCAATTAATACAATATGAAAAGTTGAATTATAGTTAGTTCAGCCTATAAACTCCAAGATGCCCAAACACTGTTATATACAGGTAGTCCTTGACTTACAACAGTTCATTTAGTGACTATTCAAAGTTACAATATCACTGAAAAAAGGACTTATGACCATTTTCCACACTTACAACCTTTGTAGCATCCCTATAGACAAGGGATTTACATTCGGATGCTTGACAACTGACTCACATTTATGACCGTTGCAATGTCCAGGAATCACGTGATCCCCTTTTGCGAACTTATGACTAGCAAAGTCAATGGGGAAGCTGGATTTGCTTAACAAACATGTTACTGATTGATCAACTGCAGTAATTGATGCAAGAAATGTGGCCACAAAAGTCGTAAAATGGGGGGACTCATTTAACAAATTTATCACGTAACAACATAACTTTCAGGCTCAATTGCGGTCATAAGTTGAGGACTACCTGTATATATTCATATATAAGTGTTTTGTATCAAACACTGTTATGTCATCCTTCCACCCTGCTGGAAAACAAAACAAAATAGTAATAATAATAATTTTGAGTCCCTCGACCCTTTTTTTCTTTACTTGAATGAGAAGGATGGAGAGAAGAAGAAGAAGAAAGAGAGAGAAAACCAAGTCAATTCCTTGAATAGTTTTTTCTGTACTTATTCAAAACTTCCAGGAAGCAAAAAACCCAACAACAAACAAACAAACAAAGCACCTAAGACAGAACATGTAGATATTGGTTTTATTCAATTCGGGTGAATGCAAATTACCAAAATCTGGTTGGGCTGCTGGAGGCTCACAGGGGCTTGGGAGAGCCCCTAGCTAAGACTCTGCGGGGCTCGGAGAGCCCCCAATAACCTCAGAAAGACAAGCAGCAAGGGAAAGCTCTTAATAGGCTTAATTGAACTTCTGGGCATTCAGCCAAGAGCATTTCACACCTCGTAAAAGTGTTGCAAGCTAGATAAACAATCCACTCAGCCCTTGTGAGGGAGAGCCATTGAGCAAATCTGATAATATAGCCAATAGCCTCCGAGGGGATTAATTCCCAAATAATAAGAATCACGTAACTCACCAGAAACTCCACCAAGACTCCAAGATCCCTCTCACAGTCATTGCTATTAAGCCTGGTTTCATCCAGTCTTTTATTTAAGTATTAAATGCAAGAATTAATAAGCAACTTTTTGATATATACAGTATCTTTTTTTTAGGTAATTAGAGCAAAGAAGTGACGTCGAGTTGGCCACACCCACCCAGTCACCTGACTACCCAGCAACATCCACCCAGCCAGTCATTAGGGCACAGAGCCCCTTGCTAAAAAAATTTGAACCCCACCCCTGCCAAATTCACCCTCAAAGTCCTTAATTGCTCATCTAAATAGTTTTCATTTCATGGTTTTTCAAGTTTGACCTGATTTTACTTGTAGAAGGGAACACGACATAAAAGGTTGGGAAGGGGGTAGTTGACTTTTTCATACCTTGCATCAGTATCTATCAGTTTTTCTAATCTAACATGACACAGAGAGAAAGCTGTGATACTTTAAAGGAACAGGGATCCTTTATACTACTTCAAAAGCAAGCTGTTGCTTTCAGAGAGATACAAAGCAAACTCTTTTTCCTTTTCAGCTCAGGTTGCCTTTTCTGGGATTTGCTTTGTTCCCAGGAATGTGACAGGCTTTTACCTCTAAGTAAACATGCCGAGATTTTCTGAATTAAATGGCAAGAAAGTCCTCAAAATAAACCAGATGCAAACGAATGCATTAAAAAGTCCAAAACTAAACAAACAAACAAGCTCAATGTGTACAGACATGAGAAGGACCTATCTGGACATCGCATGATGATTTCAGTGGTTGTTGTGGTTAGCCGGCAGCAGGTGTGGATGGCTGAGAAGAGCGAGGGCTCAGATGAGGGGCCAAGACCATTAGGGAGTGGACTGTTGCCTTCAGAGATTGTGGGGGCTGGCAGCAGCGATGAGGAGATTCCTGAGGAGCCTGTGCCAAGTGCATGTGTGTGCAGGGCTGCTCACAGGAAAGAGCAGCTGCAGTAGCACGGGGGACTCTGGAGATAAGCTGCAAGGTAATGGCCCCTCCTTCAAGAAGATAAAAGCCAGCTGTGAAACGAACGTACTTTGCAGAAGGCAAAGACATTTTGAAACTCCAGCCTCGTGGACATTCCAGTATATTAAGTTGATATTTGAAGACTCTTGTGTTGTAAAATATATTTTATCTGTTGTTTTTGGCAACCTTACAAAAACTTGGCAAGGTTCTTTCTTGTTGAAGCTAATTAGTTGGAAGCAGCCTTTTATAGAATAGAATAGAATAGAATAGAATAGAATAGAATAGAATAGAATAGAATAGAATAGAATAGAATAGAATAGAATAGAATAGAATACTTTATTGGCCAAGTGTGATTGGACACACAAGGAATTTGTCTTGGTGTAAATACTCTCAGTATACATAAAGAAGGAACATTCGTTAAGAATCAAGAATCATAATGTACAACACTTAATGATAGTCATAGAGTACAATCAACATCAAATCATACTAGGAAACAGGATACAAGCAACAAAGTTACAGTCACAAGTGGGAGGGGGTGGGTGATAAGGAGTGATGAGAAGATTAACAGTAATAGTAGTGTACACTTTGTAAATAGTTGAACAGTGTTGAGGGAATTATTTGTTTAGCAGAGTGATCGCTTTCGGGAAAAAACTGTTCTTGTGTCTAGTTGTTCTGGTGTGCAGGGCTCTATAGTGTTGTTTTGAGGGAAGGAGTTGAAACAATTTATGTCCGGGATGTGAAGGTCTGTAAATATTATCTGTGAAGAAACAGGATTCATAGATGAAACATTAAAAGGTTGTGCTGCCGCTTTTGTCTTATGTTTACTCTCTTGGAACTAGGTTTGGGTCAGAACAGTGGTGGTATGCTACCGGTTTGGACCAGTTCACCTGAACCGGTAGTAAAAAAAGCCAACGATCATCTGAGGAGGAAAAAAATCCTTTGACAATCATCTGAGAGCAAAAAGAAGAGAAAAGCACAGGATCGATTCTCTCACCCACCCCTGTGCTTTTCTCTTCTTTATCATCTCAGCTGATGGGCCCTGCAGGTCTCAGCTGGCATGGGGAAAGCTGCGCACCGGCATTAGGCAAGCCACACCCACCAAGCCACGCCCACCGAACTGGTGGTAAAACAATTTGAATCCCACCACTGGATGGTTTGGTTATTTGTACCATGAGAGAACTGTTTTTACAATGTTGTGGTCAGGATTAGAGTACCGAGGTTTGTGATACATTTTGGAATTCTTTGCAACTTTTCCCAAGATTAAAAAAGAGGTGGTTATTATGCACAGTAGAGTTTAGGCTGGAAAGAGATTGTTAGGAAACTTCACACCCTTAATTTTAGTTTTCAATTTTTGCTTTTGTAAACTGAGATAGGAAGAACTCAAGGTACCAATAAAGGGGAATATTTGTATGTCAGGGTTGAAATGAGGGGTCCCTGGTGCTCTCTGAGCTTGGTTGTTTTCTTGCAGATGTTTCATTACCCAACTATGTAACCTAATCAGGACTAGAAGGAGAGGGGTTTATGGAGAGGAGGAGAAGGGGGAAGTCGACTGTGTGGTCCTTGCTGCACTCTGAGCTTGGTTGTTTTCTTGCAGACATTTCATTATCCAAACTAGGCCATCAGTACTAGAAGTGGCTATGGGTGAAACTGAAATTGACTTTGACTTTATTGCATCTCTAATACTAGGACAGATGCCATTATGAAACAAGAGGAAACTTGGCCAAGTTTTCATGTGCATTTCCCCCCCCCCCCACTGCAAAAAAAAAAGAAGAGAGAGAGAGAAGAGAAGAGAAGAGAAGAGAAGAGAAGAGAAGAGAAGAGAAGAGAAGAGAAGAGAAGAGAAGAGAAGAGAAGAGAAGAGAAGAGAAGAGAAGAGAAGAGAAGAGAAGAGAAGATGGGGAGGAGAAAGGTAGAAGGAGAATGGAAGAAGGGGAAGAGAAAGGAATTACCAAGCTGGTTTCATGAAAGCAGACTAAAATCCTTGTTCTGGAAAGGCAACCCAGTTTGAACCTCTGCTTAATCATCATCATCTCCTTTTAACGGCCCCACAATCCCTTGTGAGGGGGAGTCTGTGCAACTGAATGGAGCTAGCAGAGTGTTTTAATGGCCGGATGCCCTTCCTGTTACCCATGCGGAGTTTTGTTCAGCAGATATATTCTCATTGGGCCCAGAGAGAGAAATATCTGCCTCTACCTAGTCTCCTGATTGTGAGGCAAGAGCCTCGCCTCTAGGCCGCTGCACCACTCCCTTTGAACCTCTGTTTATTACAGAAATCTGGTTGTTCCCTTCTCTTCATTGGACATCCTGCCAGATTCCTGACTAATCCCTTTGGATCTATTCCAGTTTGTCTGAATCCTTATTAAAGGGGGTGTCCAAGGAGAACCAACAATCATGGTTTTCAAACAGAAATCCCAATTATAGGCAGTCCTTGACTTACTACATTTCATTTAGTATCCGTTCAAAGTTACAATGGCACTGAAAAAAGTGACATTCACAGTTTCACAGTTACAATCTTTGCAGCATCTCCATGATCACGTGATCAAAATTCAGATGCTTGATGTGATGACCCAGGGTGGGATACAAAACAAACACAGTCACAGAAAACAGGTGAAGCCCCTTTTATTCCTTCACTTTGCTTCCAAGCTCCAAATATCCTTGATGGAAGACAAAAAACTCCCACACAAACAGTTACAAGAAGGAAGGAAAAAAGCAACACAAACCAGGCAAGATAAGGGCTGGAGGACATCCACAGATAACAGAACACCCACTGGGAAGGACGCCAAACTCAGAGAGGAACCATAAACTAGAGATATTTCCATGCTTTGTTTCCAGCACTCGCCCATACGCACATCTGTCCTCTTATTCGGTTGTCACAGCTGCAGCCCATGAAGAGGATCAAGGCCTTCTCCTCCTGAGTAGACCACATCTTCCTTATCCTCTCCTCTCTGCGTGCCCTAGGATGGAGAATGGATGGGCCTAAGTCCTCCTCTGACGCTCAACCGGCCTCTGCTCTTCCCCAGCCACAACCTCTGCAGCCACACTTCCACTCCCTGTCGGCCGTTCCTCCTTTCCCTCAGAGTCAGTCTCCACCAGGGGCATGACACTTGTCAACTGGCATGTACTTATGTCAGTTGCCGTGTCCCGGGGGGGCACATTGCTCCCCTTTTGTGACCTTCTGACAAGCAAACTCCATGGGGGGAAGCCAGACTCACTTAACAGCCGGGTTACCAACCGATCAACTGTAGTGGTTCACTTAACAACAGTGGTGAGAAAGGTCATAAAATGGGGGCAAAACTCATTTAACCAACATCTCACTCAACAGAAGAAATGTTGGGGTTCAATTTTGGTCATAAGGTGAGGACTAGCTGTATTCTGTAAGGGGATGTTTACTCACACTTGCATGAAACATAAATCTCTCTTTAATTAGCCCATGTGTTTGAAATTCTCCCCTCTTGGACTACGCAAAAGAAACAAAATATTTACTTCTCCATATAATTATGCAACAAGAATTGCGCTGGCACAATGCTGGAAGGGTGACCAAATGCCAACAAATAATTTGATTATTCAGAAAGTTTTTGACTGTGCTGAAATGGGCATACTTACACAAAAACTTAGGGATAAGGAAGAGTCAAGATATAGTACAGCTTGGGAAAAATGCTGCAAGTGGATCAAGGATAAAAAACCAGGAAATTAAAAGATAAGAATTTGAAAAATGAAGTGGTTAGATTAAGAGCATTTTACCAAAAATAGGAAATGAATATTAGTAAAATGGTTTTCAATAAAAGATCACATCGTCTTAGTTGATTAGAAACATATATGTTTTTATGTCTATTTGTTATGTATTTGTATATTGATTTTGTTTGTAATGAAATGTTGTGTTCTATGTATTGTACATACTGTATTTTTCTTTTTAATATTTAATAAAATTTATAATAATAATAAAAAAAGAAACTCTCCCCTCTCAGCTTTGGAGAAGAGAAATTACAAGCCCTCTGCCGAGATTAAATAGCAAGAAGAATCTTTGCAAAAAAAAAAACCAGCTTTCCCAGCCGGTCTTCTAAGGTTGATTGGATTCCAGGATACCCCTGAGGGAAAATACCTTAAGAAATTATTTCATTTGCAAGACACAATGCAGAATATTTAAGAGAGCTTCCACTGAGATTTATAGGTCACTTCCCGGCGTGTAAATGAATTAAAAAAAAAAAAAAATCTAGGACATTGCTAATTTTCCAAAGAGAAAGAAAGAAAAGAAGGGAAAAATGGGGAAGATACTTAAACTGTACCAAACCTTTTGAAAGAGACTGCATTTTTCCAGCCATAACTAATACAGGATTATTGAAATGATTCAGCGGATAGAATGAATAGCCTTAAGTGTGATTATCCAGTAAGTGGCAAATTCTGCGAACAGTTGCATTTATTTTTTTTTTGTTAAAAAAAAAATTGAAATGACCCCGAGAGTCAAGACAGGGAAATCAATTTTGGCATACAAAATATACAGCCATCGACTGAAGGATTGTACAGAACATGGAACACAGATTAATAGAATTGGAAGGGACCTTGGAGGTCATCTAATCCAACCCCCTGCTCAAATAGGAAATATACCTATACCATGTATAGTTACCATTTATAGATTACAGTTAGCATCGTTTGGAATTATAAATAGTGAGTTATGCCCCATTCAGTTTATATGGTGGTTTAAACATTTAGATTGGTATCGGTTTGATTCGGGTTGCCTAATTTTTTTTGGGAAAAGGAACAAAATTGTGCACACTTTCTGAGCTAGGGAACAAATTCAGAGATATCCAATTCTACAATTCAATCTGAAAGTCATCTCAGTTTGATAATTGGATGAAAGAACTGTCAACTCTCTAAATCACAGCTCTGGAAAATACGTTGCAATGAAAACAAAATTGCATATACAGTCTAAATGTATAAATACATATATACAATGCATGTGCAGGCAGTCCTTGACTTATGACCACAATCGAGCCAGCCCAAAATTTCTGTTGCTAAGCGAGACAGCTATTAACTTTGCCCCATTTTACAACCTCTCCTGCCACAGTCATTAAGTGAATCTCTTCAGTTGTTAAGTTAGTACTCCCGGTTGTTAAGTGAATCTGGCTTCCCCATTGACTTTGCTTGTCAGAAGGTCACAAAAGGGGATCTCGTGATTCCGGGACAATGCATCCATCATAAATATGAATCAGCTGCCAAGCGTCTGAATTTTGATCAATGGAAAGGTCACAACTCCCTTTTTTCAGTGCCATTGTAACTTTGAATGGTCATTAAACGAACTGCTGTTATGTCGAGGACTACCTGTCTGTTTCACCTCAACCCAAATGGAGTCGAGGTTTTATTTTCCTAGGGGATCAGATTGGGGCAGGACTGACACAGCCGCAAATTCAAAACCCAGGTTTTTGACAACTAGCATGTATGCAGTGGCAGGATTCAATTTACTACTGGTTCTGTGGGGGTGGCTTGGCTCGGTGAGCATGGCAGGGGAAGGATACTGCAAAATCCCCCTTTCCTCCCCACCCCACTAACCTGTTTTCCAGCTCCATTCTCCTGTGCAGGGCAACCAAATAAGACCCAGCCAATCAGCTGGGAGGCAGAGAATAGACAGGGGCAGGGCCAGTCAGAGGTGGCATTTGCTGGTTCTCTGAACCACTCAAATTTTCTGCTACCGGTTCTCAACAACCGGTCTGAACCTGCTGAATTACCACCTCTGCATATATGGTTGCAGCAGAGTTTTCCAAACTATTAATATATTGGGGCGCCTTCAGATAAGCCTATTAACTTTAACTACAATCTAGTGCTGCTCTTTGTTTCCTTAATACAATACCGAATTAAAAAGCTATTAAAATGCCATCAAAATGTTTCAGGACATTAGCGGCATGGAGGATTTCCAACACATAATTTGCAGGCGTTGTGGGAGGGAATCAGGGGAACCAGATCAACAATTAACTGCCATCAAGCACCACAGAGGTTCTGCATGGAGCATCAAACATAGTGTGTGCCACGGAAAGAAAGAAGGCCACGTTAAGATTCACCAATGGCTTTCACCCACCCTTGGAATATTGCATCCAATTTTGGTCACCACAATATGAAAAAGATTCTGGAAAAAGTGCAAAGAAGAGCAACCAGGATGATGGGAGGACTGGAGACTCAAACATACAATGAATGCAGGAACTGGGCCTGGCTAGTCTAGTGAAGAGAAGGACCAGGGCTAGTCTAGTGAAGAGAAGGACCAGGGGAGACAGAATAGCAGTCTTCCAATATTTGAGGGGCTTCCACACAGAGGAGGAAGGGGTCAAGCTATTTTCCAAGGCACCCGAAGGCCAGACAAGGAATAATGGATGGAAACTGACCAAGGAGAGATTCAACCTGGAAATAGGAGGAATTTTCTGACAGGGAGAACAATCAACCAATGGAACAGAAATTGCTTTTAGAAGTTGTGGGAGCTTCATCTCTGAAGACTACCACGGAGAAGAGGCAGTCAACCTATTCTCCAAAGCCAGGACAAGAAGTAATGGATGAAAACTCATCAAGGAGAGCAACCTGGAATTAAGAAGAAATTTTCTGACAGTTAGAACCAATTAATCAATGGAATGGCTTGTCTTCAGAAGCTGTGAATGCTCCACAACACTGGAGGCTTCAAAAAAAAATGTGTGGACAACCATTTGTCTGAAATGGTATAGAGTTCCCTGCTTCAGCAGGGGTTGGACTAGAAGACCTCCAAGGTCCCTTCCAACTCTGTTAGTCTGGCATTCTGCTGATGATGGCATGCGGAAATGCAAAGGTTCTTAGGAGGAGATGGAAAAACAGATGCCCGGCCTACAGAGAAGACCAAAGAGAAGGCCAATGTAATTGGGCTAAATTCATGCAGAATGTAACCAAAGATGGATGTGGCCAGGCTTCAACAAAGCACTCCTTCCCTTGCAAGAGGAATGCAAAAATGACATAGTAAATAATGTTAAGCAACTACTACTCAAGGCAACTGCTTCGTTTTATTTAATAGCCAGGCAGGACCTGCATAAAGATAAGAGGCACTGTCTCATATGAAACTACACTATTGATCTAGCAAGGATTATTTCCACTCTAGAAGAGAAGACTTACACACCTGTGAAGCTCTAGGCTTTTGATTAGGGTTCTACTCATGAGGAGGGCTTTATTCAAACCCAGACATTGATTGAGAGGTCTATTTCTGGCTATTTAGAAAGGTCGCTCTCCTGTCTCCCCTGGTCCTTCTCTTCCCTAGACTAGCCAGGCCCAGTTCCTGCAACCATTCATCATAAGTTTTAGCCTCCAGTCCCCTCATCATCCTGATTGCTCTTCTCTGCACTCTTTCTAGAGTCTCAACATCATTTTTATAGTGTGGTGACCAAAACTGGATATTTTCTTGCAGACATTTTGCGACCCAACTAGGCAATGTCATCCGTGCTAGAAAGAGGGGCAAGTGGAGGAATTCTGGGAGTTGATATTCACGTCTTAAAGTTTCCAATTTTGAGAAAAGTTGCTGTAGAATCTCTTGATTCCATTCACACGTCTCCCATCTTGCCCCTTTCCTTTTGAGCTGGCAGCTATCATCCGGTGCATCAAAAGATCACGCCTCAGCCATGCAAAACTAATTTCGGATCTTATTTAGCATCAAGTCCCTGAATTAAGAAACTAAGTGACAGCTGTTTAATTAACTCCTTAAGCTGATTAGACAGCATTACCGCAATCCCCCAAGGAAGAGTTTATATCTGTCAAGAGAGCCTAAGGCTGTGTTAATGCTTCTGTTTAAATTTAGTAAGCTTCTAAACCAATATACTCGAAAATGTTTGACATCCTCAAGGAAATTCACCATTCCCACGTCCCTCTCTAGCCCTCCAGCTTGGCAGGCTGGTCTAAATGAACCAAGGCCGGGGTTGGCTACAAATGTTAATTGAAGATATTAGGGAGCAGGAACAGGCAGAAGTAGAGAAGGACAAGGAGGAGGAAAGAGGAAGGAGGAGGAAGAGGAGGAGAAGGAGGAGGAAAGAGGAAGAAGATGGAGGAGGAAGAAAGAAGGAGGAGGAGAAGGAGGAGGAGAAGAAGAAGAAAATTGCCCATTCCTCCAATAACAGCAAAAGCTGACCATTTAGTTCCCCCCAGGGATGTCCCCAATGGCCCTGCAAGTTACCTGTCTCTGTTTTACGTTATGCCTTGTCATGGGAATTTGAATGGGCCTTCCTACTCCCACTCCACCTCTCTGGAAACCTAGATTGGTTTTTTTCTTCAGGTGAGCAGGACATCACCTTATGCTTTATCAGCTGCAAAGCAACATGTCAGCATCAATGACAATCGGCCATGCCTGTCACTTGCTTGTCCAAATCACAGAACTTGTCAAGTTTTTGAAGTCAAAAGGCTGTCAGGTGCTTAGAAACTAGTAATTAATTTCCAGGTTCTGACTTGATAATTCCATAAAACTCTGCATGATCCTGACGGGCTCAAGGTTGACTCAGCCTTCCCTCCTTCCGAGGTCAGTAAAATGAGGACTGAGATTGTTGGAGGCAAGAGGCTGACTCTGTAAACCACTTAGAGAAGGCTGTAAAGCACCATGAAGTGGTATATAAGTTTAAGTGCTATTGCTATTCCTTTTCACCTTCCTTCCTTCCTTCCTTCCTTCCTTCCTTCCTTCCTTCCTTCCTTCCTTCCTTCCTTCCTTCCTTCCTTCCTTCCTTCCAGCTTGACTTAGCCTTCCATCCTTCTGAGATGGGTAAAATGAGGACCCAGATGGTTGGGGGCAACAGGCTGACTCTGTAATCTGCTTAGAGAGGGGCTAGAAAGTGCCATGAAGCAGTATAGTAGTCTAAGTGCTGTTGCTATTTCTCTTCCTTTTCTCCTTTTCTCTTTCCTCCCTCCCCCCCTCCCTTCTTCCTTCCTTCCATGGTGCACAGTGCTTAGAATGCAGTACTGCAGGCTACTTCTGCTGACTGCTGGCTACCAGAAGTTTGGCAGTTCGAATCACACCACGCTAAAGGTTGACTCAGCCTTCCGTCCTTCCAAGGTGGGTAAAATGAGGATCCAGATTGTTGGGGGCAAGATGCTGATTCTGTAACCTGCTTAGAGAGGGCTGTAAAGCACAGTGAAGCTGTATATAAATCTAAGAGCTATTGCTATTAAAGGGAACGAAGAGTAGGAGGAGTAGGGGGAGCTGTGGGCTCCTGGGTGCTCTCTGAGCTTAGTGGTTTTCTTGCAGATGTTTCCTTACCCAACTAGGAAACATCATCAGTGGTAGAATGGAGTGGGGTTTTTGGAGAGGAGGAGGAGGAGGAAGAGAAGGGCTGTGGGTTCCTTAGTACTCTCTGAGCTTGGTGGTTTTCTTGCAGACATTTCATGACTCAACTAAGTAACATCATCAGTGCACATTGAGAATTGTTAGAGAAGAGCTCTCTTAACTCTCTTCCTCCCGACCACAAACTATCTAAACTTTGCTGTCTCTTGGTTCTCTCGAAGTCAGCCCCTCCCTCCCTCTTGGGAATCAAGGCCACATTCCACCACAGCTCCCCAGTTGCTTCCTTACCTATTGACTGTCTGAACCTTTCACGACCTGATTTCAACAGTCAACCATTTGATAAATGACTCAACCCAATATTGACAAGAGCTGGTCGATTTCCCTCTGCACCACTTGGATTTAGCTCAAGGAGAGATCCATGGGAAAATAAGAACAAAATCTTTTGAAGCAAGGAAGAAAGGCAGAGAGAAGAAGCACAATAGAGACAGATGAAAAGTTCAGCTGGACTACAGGTATTCCTCGTCTTATGACCACAATTGAGCGAAAAATTTTGGTGGCTGAGTGAGACATTTGTTGAGAGAGCTTTGCCTGATTTTACAACTTTTTTCACCACCAACGGTTAAGTGGATCACTTTGGCTGTTAAGTTGTTAAGCGAATTTTGCTTCCCTACTGATTTTGCTCATCAGATGGTCACAGAAGGAGAACACATGCACGAGCCAGTTGCCAAGCATCTGACTTTTGATCAGGGGATGCTGCAATGGTCCTAAGTGTGAAAAATGGTGAATAAGTCATTTGGAACGGTCACTAAATGAATGGTTGTACCTCAAGGACTAGCTGTACTTTTATGCTGAAGAGCTGGGATGGAGAACAGCACAAATGGCTGGACATTTCCAAACTGGAGCAGTGGTGAGCCATTAAAGAAAGAGGGAAAATGGAGGATGTTCTGACCCAGCTCCTCGAACACAATATACCCTCTGTAATTCAATCAATTATTCCTTTATTAAAGGTAAAGGTTCCCCGCACACATACATGCTAGTCGTTTCTGGCTCTAAGAGGCGGTGCTCATTTCTGTTACAAAGCCAAAGAGCCAGCGCTGTCTGCAGACGATTTCCGTGGTCATGTGGCCGGCATGACTAAATGCCGAAGGCGCACGAAGGAACGCTGTTGCCTTCCCACCAAAGTGGTCCCTATTTTTCTACTTGTATTTTTTTCGTGCTTTCAAACTGCTAGGTTGGCAGAAGCTGGGACAAGTAACGGGAGTCACTCCATTACGCGGCACTAGGGATTCGAACCGCCAAACTGCCGACTTTTCTGATCGACAAGCTCAGCATCTTAGCCACTGAGCCACTGAGCGCCAACAGCCCCGGCAAAATGTTTCTCTCACATTGCAGGCTGTCCGGCAGGAAGATGAATAACTGCCACACCTATTCATCCCCGCCCCCTGCCTTTTATCCCCCAGAGCTAGGGTGGAGCCTCGCTAGCAGTAGTGGCTCTTCCATCCCAAGGTCTGGCCCGTAGATTTCCACTGCTCTCCTCTCTTCTGCCTTCTGCGCCTTTGCATGTCAGGCACTGGACCCAGCTGTTCCTCCTCTTCTGGGGGCTGTTGACTCTCCATCTGAGGGCTGACAGACAGCTCAGGCTCCGCCTCTGTCTCTCTCTCTCTCTCTTTCTACTAGCTCCATTCCCTCTTCCTCCTGGGAGCTCCCAGGTTGCCTTGATGCCTGATTCCCATGCCTCCTCCTCCTCCTCCAATTTGGCTGCTGGAGGGGCAGGCGGCCAACAGGCCATAACTGAGAAATTTTCTAACAAGACCCCTGGAAACCTGCAAACAGCAGCCGTGGAGCCGTGCCAAGTACAGTGTGCCATTCTGCAACAATTGCTTAATGTCTAATCCCGCTGGAACGATTTACCCTCAGAACTTATGTTAATGTCAGCTCGCCGCACTCAGAAAATAAATCTCATCTCAATAGCAGGCTATGTCTTCGGGACATGCAACGCGATTTCCATATTCTGATGAATGGGAGGAATTACACACAAGGATTTTTTTTTAAAAAAAAAAAATCCTGATGACCATGTTAGACCGTCATCTTTTATTATTATTGGCAGTTATCGAGGCAAGGCCCAGCCGGAATCGTGACAAAAATAGAAAACCGGCGGATTCATTTACTACAACCGTTAGTATTGGTCTTACCGATGTTCGGCGCCATCCGGATTTCACCGTGTGTCACCACTGCAGCCCAGTTAGCTGGTGCAGATGAAAACAAATTCAATTCTCAGTCCGGAGAATGACACCCCGATGTACAGTGTGCAATTTCTTTAATCAATTCGGATGTGAGCGGAATTTCTTTTCTTTTTTTTTTAAGGAAAGGAATACATTCGCCTGCCCTGTGTTTATTTCACTCACACAAGGGGCTCCTTGGAAGGAGGTGTATTTCTCAGGAGGAAGGCGAGAATAACCACGAGGAAGGGAATAATCATCGGCACAGGTGACCGTTTGCGTTGTTAACCGTTCCGAATCATGCAAAGGGTGATTGGCTTAAAGTGCAGTCTTGCTGCCCAAACGCCTGCTTTCGATCTATTATTTGGTGTAATTTTATTCCAGATCTTTTGTTTTTAAAAAAGGAAATTGAAACATGAATGCAAACCGGTGTAAAATGAGAAAAAGAAAAGAAGAGAGGAACTAAAGAGAAAGTTAAAAATGCAAGAAAGGAGATAAAAGAAAAAGCTAGCACGGATGATGTTACCTAGTTTGGTCATGAAACATCTGCAAGAAAACCTCCAAGCTCAGAGAGCACCAAGGATCCCACAGTCCTCCTCCTCCTCCTCCTCCTCCTCTCTCCCTTTCCTCCATTCCACAAATCCTCACTCCCTTCTAGCACTGAGGATGTTACCTAGTTTGGTAATGAAACATCTGCAAGAAAACAATCAAACAAGGGAAAGAAAGATAGAAGTAGCTTCCTATCTTCTTCACAGCAGTGATAAATACAAATTTGACTCTTTATAATTATGACTCTCTCCTTTCTGTCTTCTATTCTGCCCAATTGCCAAAACCAGAGATTCATTTTTTTTTCTTGTTTCATGCAAAACAAGTCTATTAGGGTTTCCAGGAACATCTGCTCTTCATCCAGAAGAGATGGTGACAAAGCATTCAGCGTGACATCTCTTTTTTTGCAGTGCTCCATGGAAGCCTCTTATTTTAGAAGAAGTGGGCAGACATCACATCATAAAGTTCAGGTCATTTCCCATTAATCTTTGATGATGATGATGAAGTTATCATCATTCAGCTGGCATGGTCCAACTCTTGGTGATTCTATGAACCAGGCCTCTCCCTCATCTTCTGATCTGACACTACTTCTTGGACTTTTTCTATACTCTGGTTGGTGTCATCTTTAATGGTGTCCAGCCATTGTGTTCTTTGGCAGCCTGGTTTCTTTTTACTACACATTCTTCCAAACACAATCACTTTCTCCATTGAATAACCTCATCCTACATTAAACATGCTTCTCTGCTCTCAAGGAGTTCATACACCTGAATTTAGACTCTGCTTTGAAAACTCTCCTTAATATCAACTATAGTCTTCACACATTGTCCTGGAAATGCCATACAGTCGGTTTTCCATTTATAAATTTTGGAAGAGTGCGGAGAAGAGCAATCAAAATGATTAGGGGACTGGAGACTAAAACATACCATGAACGGTTGCAGGAACTAGGCATGGCTAGTCTAGGGAAGAGAAGGACCAGGGGAGACAGGAGAGCATCTTCCAATATTTGAGGGGCTGCCACAGAGAGGAGAAAGGGGTCATGCTATTTTCCAAGGCACCCAAAGGCCAGACAAGGAATAATGGATGGAAACTGAACAAGGAGAGATTCAGCCTGGAAATAAGGAGGAATTTTCTGACAGTGAGAACAATCAACCCGTGGAACAGAAGTTGCCTTCGGAAGTTATGAGAGCTTCATCCCTGGAGGCTTTCAAGAAGAGACTGGACTGCCATCGGTCAGAAATGGTGTAGGGTCTCCTGTTTGGGCAGGGGGTTGGACTAGATGACCTAGAAGGTCCCTTCCAACTCTGGGGTGGGAGGCTGAGTGAGTCAAGATGCAAAGGCAGCATTGATTGAATACCCAATGGGCCAGGTTGGTTAAGAGAGCTACTTTTTGCCAAAAGAGTTTTTCTTATACCTCTATGATAATGAGTGTTTTGTGACAGGCTGGGATATTAAATCCGCAACTTACATCCATCAGCTCACATCCATCCGCTATATTGATTACTTTTAGACATTTCCTTTTGTAGCCATCAGGGTCATAAATGAGCACCGGAGGCTCCAGATTTGAGAAGCTAAGATAAGTTTATTTAACAGTTTTTTAAAAAAAACAGTTTAAATATAATGGAATGAATTGGGTGAGAGCCTAAGCATTTTAGAAGATCAAAGAGGCTCTCATCCTCTTTCCTCCTTGACATTTCTAATTAGATCCATCAGGGATATGAATCTGGCTAGAGGACTCCGATGATCTTTTTGGCCTCACTAGCTGGTTTTCTACAGCAGAAGCAAAACGAACGTCTTCATGGTCCTGAGTAAATTTCTCTTTCATAAATACACACATTCTGAACCTTCTCAGGTTCTTCTTATCTAGATGTTGTCAGGATTCTGGCAGTTCCCCCCATTTAAATCATGAGTCTTGAGCCAAACTTCCAAAACCTCAAAAGGATTTATTGGGAGTTAAAAGGTGCGGCATTGCCTGGGTGTAGCCGACTCTGAGGCACATCATTCATGGTCACCCTTGACCCTGGTTTTCCCTCCACCCCCTGGATGTATCCTAATTCATATTCTCCAATGGGACACATCCATAGCCAAGAATCATCAATCGTTCTCTCCAGTTAGAATTTTGCACAGCAGAAATTTCAGTCACCTACGTATTGTCTTTGAAAACTATTTATGGAATGCACTTTTGGTTTCCAAGCTGCTGCATGGCTCTTTCAAACCCCCTTTTCCCCTTCCCCTTCTATTGGCAATTCTAAAAAGACTGCAGAAATGTGTTATGAGTTGACAGATGTCTCCTAAGAGTTGAGATTTAGAAACAATAGGGTCTTGGTGTCATCTGGTGCTCATCAACCCAACTGTCAGAAAGCTTACTTGTCTTTCTGGTGAGAAGATTACTGATGTCCTTCTCAGTGTTGGGTTTCAAAAAGTTTTCCTACTGGTTTGATGGGAGTGCGCAACATTTGTAACTCACCTTCTGCTGCAAATCCTGTGTGTAAAACAGGTTGAAAAGCAGGAAACAAAGATCAGTATAGAGCCAGAACAGGTGAGAGGGCCCAGCAGGTGATTGTTGGAGGGAACTGGTTCGCTCACAGTTGGAGCTACCGGTTCGGCTGAACTGGGCTGAACTGGTAGAATACCACCACTGGTCCTTCTACAAGTCATGAATATGAGTAGCCACCACGAAGGTTATTATTAGGTTAGAAGCCACGGTGGTGCAGTGATAAGAGTGCGGTACTGCAGGCTACTTCTGCTGACTGCTGGCTGCCTACAATTTGGCGGTTTGGATCTCACCAGGCTCCAGGTTGACTCAGCCTTCCATCCTTCTGAGGTTGGTAAAATGAGGACCCAAATTGTTGGGGGCAAGAGGCTGACTCTCTAAACTGCTTAGAGAATGCTGGAAAGCATTGTAAAGCAGTATATAAGTCTAAGTGCTATTGCTATTGCTATTGATCTTCCTTCCTTCCTTCCTTCCTTCCTTCCTTCCTTCCTTCCTTCCTTCCTTCCTTCCTTCCTTCCTTCCTTCCTTCCTTCCTTCCTTGGTATGCAGTGATTAGAATACAGTATTGGAAGCAAACTCTGCCCACTGCCAGGAGTTTGATTCTCACCAGGCTCAAGGTTGACTCATCCTTTCATCCTTCCAAGGTGGGTAAAATGAGATTGTTGGGGGCAAGAGGCTGACTCTGTAAACTGCTTAGAGAGGGCTGGAAAGCACTATGAAATGGTAGATAAGTCTAAGGGCTATGGCTATTCAATCTGTCACAAATAACTTGCAAATGTCAGTTGGTACTTCCACTTCATTACTAATAGTTTTGTGTGTTGATTTTCTTGTACCTCTAGATACAGGCACCTCCATTGTCCACTAATCCAACACATTCTTTTTATTTTGGGGGAACTGCCTGCGCCTTCAGCAGGTTCCCGTCACATGGCCTTGAAGTCTCAGGATTTTCTCAGGCTGCAAACAGGCTCACAACAAAACTTTTCACCTCCTTCCCAGCTCCCAATACCTTCCAAGCATTCCCGTCCCTCCTGCCTTCGTTTCTGTTGTCTAGTTGCGAGTAGAGAGGTGTGTTACGAGTCAGCCTTGACAAATGTTCTATTTTTGCCAAATGGATTTGTACATCCAGAGAGATCTGACTCACATATCTGAATCATTTTTTTTTAAATGAATGGAATTGGATAACCAAACTGATTCACCATTGGTGAGCTGAATTGAGACTTAGCCGCATGCTTTGAGCCCCTGCTATTTTACTTTCATGTGTGCATGTGAAAACTCCTTTCACAAAACTCTCTAAAGCACCCATTTGACACAATGGTGCTGGCTAGACGACTACAGCGGACTCCCAAGGAAAGAATTTTGATCTTGTGATCCTAGAGAGGCTGCAAAGTGTGAAAAATGGCCTTAAGTCAAATTTCTTTTCAGTGCCCTTGTAACTTTGAACAGTCACTAAATGAACCATTGTAAGTCAAGGACTACTGTAGTGGCCTATTGGATGCCAGGCCTTCCAGAAGCCGAATCAGAGGAGGAGGTGTGGGAATCAGGGCAACCTGGGAGCTCCGAGAGGGAAGAGGGAATGGAGCTGGCAGAAAGAGAGAGAGAGAGAGAGAGGCAGAGTCAACAATGATGGAGAGTCAACAGTCTCCAGGTCTGGAGGTGGCTGATGAGGAAAAGGAGGAACAGCTGGGTCCAATGCCTGATGCACAGATGCACAGAAGGCAGTGGAGAGGAGAACAGTGGAAATCTATGGGCTGGTCCTTCGGACGGAAGAGCCATCGCTGCTAGTGAAGCAGCTCTGGGGATAAAAGGCAGAGGGCAGAGATGAATAGATGTAGCAGGCAACTATTCATCTCCCAAACCGACAGACCTGTTAGCCTGCAAGAGGAACTTTTTGCCAGGGCTGCCAGCATTCCTAATAAAAAAATATTTTTAGTTCACGTCAGAGGGTTTGTTGTGTTTGGGGTGCTGGGACAGAACAACTACCTGTACAAATATATCCGGCCAAATGTTTCTTCCTATTGCGGGAATTATTCAAAGAGGCTGGGTGCCAACTGTATAAATTCAATAAGTAAATAAACTCCCAGCCCTATAAATTCCACAATAAACATGGGAAAATTCATTTGCAAGCTTTGAAGAGTTTTGGACCCTGATGCTCCAAATCCAAGAACTCTTCAACGTTTCCCAGAAAAGACCTCAGCAATAATAGAATACTTTATTGGCCAAGTGTGATTGGACACACAAGGAATTTGTCTTGGTGCAAATACTCTCAGTGTACATAAAAGAAAAGATACATTCACCAAGAGTCGAGAATCATAAGGTATGACACTTAATGATACTCATGGGGTACAATAAGCAATCAAATCATACTAGGAAACAGTCAATATAAATTGTAAGGATACAAGAGACAAAGTTACAGTCATAATCGCTCTCCATTTCCATAAAACGCAGCAATGCATATGAGATAAATCTGATTCAGATTTACAACCTCATAAATACAGACCAAATACAAACTGTCCTGCTTCCGTTTGATCCAGCTCAAAAAACCCAACGTTATTTCCAAATGCTGGCTTTATTGCCCATAAAGGGTAACTGCTAATGGGGGGGGGGGGGAGATTTGAGATTTATGTTGATGGAAACCTTTTTTAGATATATGTCCATGACTAACAGAGCCAGTAGGTCAATTTTGCATTGGACTTTTCTTAATTGCTCGGCGCTAGAGTGCTGCACATTAGACATACTCAACCTTTGCTCATTCTAAAGAGCCATTTCCTTAATGAGCCACTAGGACAGACTGTTATTTAGAATAGAATAACAAGAGTTGGAAGGGACCTTGGAGGTCTTCTAGTCCAACTCCCTACACCACTTCAGACAAATGGTTAGTGTTGGACCATCCACAACTTCTGAAGGCAAATTGTTCTACTGATTAATTGTTCTAACTGTCTCCTTAGTTTTAAGTGGCTAAATTTCTCAGAGGTGGAGTTCAATCCATTTTTAATCGTGCACTATTTTTTTCTTAGCCACCATTTGTAACTTTCTCTAAGAAGTGGAGCATGGATCCCATTTGTGTCCCCTTTAAAAACAACAACCCCAGAACTAGTTAGGCTGTTGTCTCGTTTGTACTGATGGATTGCAGTACAGGGCTCTTGCTGAGTCTGTGATAGTGAAGGGCTTTAATTCCAATGTCCTTCAAAACTGCTTCACTCTTCAAGAAATAAAGGCTTGGTGGTCCATCACCAAGACAGGAATGGCTGTCAATGAAATTGGTCTGCCTGAAACGAAGGAGAAGGTAGACATCCATGCTACTGTTGTGCAGCAGGAGTGCTTGGTGCTCTCTGAGTTTGGTGGTTTTCTTGCATACATTTCATTATCAAGCTAGGTAACATTATCAGTGCTAGAAGGGAGTGGGATTTAATGGAGGAAGAGGAGGAGGAGGACTAGGGAGTCTTTGAGTTTGGTGGTTTTCTTGCAGATGTTTCATGACCCATCTAGGGAACAACAATTATGCTAGAAGGAAGTTTCAGTAGAAGGTAATATTTGCAGTTCAGGGTTGAACTGTGGGGTCCTTGGTGCTCTCTGAGCTTGGCTGTTTGCTTGCAAATGTTTTGTGACCCAACGAGATAACATCATCAGTGCTAGAAGGGAGGGGGATTTGCAGGGAGTAGGATGATGATGATGATAATGACAACGATGACGATGACTATGGCATCCTTGGTGCCAGTGGTGGGATTCTACCAGTTTCCCTACCGCTTTGGTGACCGCGCACTTCATGCATGCATGCACACACCTAATGCACGCAAACAGCTTTCCAAAGACCATCTGAGGCTTTGCTGCACCAGTCAGTTGAGAGGATAAAGAACAGAAAGTGCAGGGGCAGGTGGAAGGGCTGATCCTGCGATTTTCTCTTCTTTCTCCTCTCAGCCGATCGTCGGAGCTTTTTTTTACTACCAGTTCAGGCAAACTGGTAGCATTTCACCACTGCTTGGTCTCTGAGCTTGGTTGCTTTCTTGCAGACATTTTATTACTCTACTAGGTAACATCATCAGGACTATATTGTAATATTATACAGCCTGTTGTCCATCTCACTGGATTCAATCCCTTTTCCTTTCCACACCACAACCTGTGGACAAATTTGGTAAGGATATGCAGGGCTTTGGATCTAAATTGGGAAAAGGACTTGTAGGACAAGACATGGGCGATATAGGAAAAGGAGTGGCAGAATCTGGGGGGGGGGGTGGAGTTAAAAGAGGGATCGAGAAGATTAATGTCATGTGTGAAAGATCAGTTCTACATGTGACGGCCCAATTTATTGCTGAACAACCTTTGTACAGGAATCTTTTCAGTGATTAGCACCTGCTTGGAGTTAAATAAAAATCAATAGAATTCAAGGGAGATTGGACTTAATTCACTTGTGACTACATAGAGATTCTAGGCTGATTACTCTTTTCACTCTGCCCCTAGGATCTGCCACTTCTCCAACGGACATATCCACCATAGAATTTGGAGCCTCCATAAAGAAGCTGCAGCTTCTTTGTAGTATTTGCATATGACAACATGGTCTGCAGGATGGACATCTTGGTGTTAAGAGGGGTGGAACACCCTGGTGCTCCCTACTCAAAGACCCAACTACTATGCAAATCCAAGAGAAGATGCATCTCCTTTCACACATTATCTGATGTCCAGACCAATTACAATGGATAAAGTCTGCCCAAACCAGTTTTAGTGAGGTCCATGCTCAGAGGTGGTATTCAGCAGGTTCTGACCAATTCTGGAAAACCAGTAGTGGAAATTTTTAGTAGTTCAGAGAACCAGCCAATACCGCCTCTGACTGGCCCCGCCCCCCTCTATTCTCTGCCTCCTGAGTCCCAGCTGATCAGCTGGGTCTCCTTTTGTTGCCCTGCACAGGAGAACGGAGCTGGAAAGCAGGTTAGTGGGGTGGGGAGGGAATGGGATTTTGCAGTATCCTTCCCCTGCCATGCCCACCAAGCCATGCCCACAGCACCGGTAGTAAAAAAAAATTGAATCCAACTACTGTATGACTTTGGTGAATGTTATTAATGGATTAAAGAAGTTTGGCCTGATTAATTCTCTGCATTTTAATCAATTCATCATCTAGGTTTAAATAAATGGGCTTGTCTCTTACATCCCATGATAGATGCCTTTTTAAAATACAGAAGCCATAACTGATGTTCTATTGAATAAACATTCTCTCATTCATCCATCCACTCTGAAGCCTCGAGATGAGCCATCCGTTCATTTTCAGCATAGCCGCTAATCTATTAATTTAATCTATTAATGCACAAGGTGCATTAATAGAGGGATAGAATCAAGATCACATGAAATTCTATTACCGCTTTACAAAGCCTTAGTAAGACCACACCTTGAATACTGCATCCAGTTCTGGGCACCACAATATTAAAAAGATGTTGAGACTCTGGAAAGAGTGCAGAGAAGAGGAACAAAGTTGAATAGGCGCATGGAGGCTGAAACATACGAAGAACGGTTGGAGGAATTGGTTATAATGAAAAGAAGGACTGGGTGACATGATAGTAGCATTCCAATATTTATGGGGCTGTCACAAATAAGAGGGGATCATCCTATCTCCCCAAAAGCTGAAGGCAGGACAAGAAACAAACTATCATTAATTGTTGTACATTATGATTCTTGATTCTTGTCAAATGTATCTTTTCTTTATGTATACTGAGAGTATTTACATGAAGACAAATTCCTTGTGTGCCCAATCACACTTGGCCAATAAAGTATTCTATCTATTTTCTATTTATGGTTGGAAACTATTCAAGGAGAGAAGCAACCTAGAACTAAGGAGAAATTTACTAACGATGAGAGCAATCAACTAATGGAATAGCTTGCTTTCAGAAGTTGTATGTGCTCCATCACTGGAGTTTTTCAAAAAGAGAGTGGGCAGTCACTTGTCTGGAATAGTATAGGCTCTCCTGCTTGAGAAGAGGGGTTGGACTAGAAGACCTCTGAGGTCCCTTCCAACTCTGTTATTCTATGTTCTATTTTTTAAAAAATCTTTTTGTTAAAAAAATCACACAGCACACCTAAATGACTTAGTCCACATTTGCAGCCCTGAGGAATTCAGAGTAGAAAGGCACAATGTTAGTAAGCATTAGACAGAGGCACGTTCCTTAAATGCGGAGTTGTTTGTTTCCCTCCCTGACTCTTTTTTTTAAAAAGCTATTTTTCTAAAAAAAAAAAAAAAGCTACTTTTCTCTCTTAGCCTTGAATAGCCAAGCAATTTTCTATCGATGTAAAAGAGGAAAAAAATAATAAACAAAACAAACAGAACACTTCATCAAGGACACCAGAAATTGTAATCAACAGGTACCGGCCTGCAAATATTTAAACAAATCACTTCATCAGTTGTGGTGCATTGTGTAGCAGAAAGGCAAAATAATTCTTATGTAAGGCCAAGGGGCTGGCAGATGGCGAGGCCGCTATTCAGATAAGGGGGGCATTTGAGTCTGATTGAGAATTCACTGGAGTCGCATACACATTACAGGGATTAGACAAGCCATGGATGAATAATTAAGAATGCAACTGAACCGGTATCAGCCTAGCTGGTGAGCGATTACTCAAGAAACGGTTGCATATTGTTAATGTTTTGTGCCACATGGAAGAGGATATTTGTAGTTTGAGGTTGACTTTGGTGCTCTCTGAGCTTGGCTGTTTGCTTGCAGACGTTTCATTACCTGACTAGGTAACATCATCTGTGCTAAAAAGGAGTGGGGTTTGCAGGGGGAGGAGGAGGAGGAGGAGGAGGAGGAGGAGGGGAAGGAGGGGGAGGAGGACAATGACTTTGGGGTCCTTGGTGCTCTCTGAGCTTGGTGGTTTTCTTGCAGATGTTTCATGACTCAACTATTTAACAGCATCAGTAATACAAGAAGTGGAATTTGCAAGGAGGAGGAGGAGATGGAGGAGGAGGAGGAGTGTGGGATCCTTGCTGTTCTCTGAGCTTGGTGGTTTTCTTGCAAACATTTCATGACTCAGCTAGATAACATCATCAGTGCAAGAAGAAGTGGAATTTGAGAGGGGGAGGGAAGGAAGAGAGAGGGAGGGGGAAGAGAAGGAGGAAGAGGAGGAGGACAATGTGTGGGAACCTTGGTGTTCTCTGAGCTTGGTTGGTTTTTTTGCACATTTCATTACCCAACTAGGTAAGTTCATCACTGCTAGAAGGGAGTGGGTGTGCAGAGAGGAGGAGGAGGAGCAAGAGGAGGAGCAGGAGCAGGAGGACTATGGAATCCTTCGTGCTCTCTGAGGTTAGTGGTTTCTTGTACATATTTCATTACCCAACTAGGTAATATCACCACTGCCAGAAGGGATGGGGTTTGTACAGAGGAGGAGGAGGAGGAGGAGCAAGAGGAAGAGCAGGAGCAGGAGGTGCAGCAGCAGGAGAACTATGGGATCCTTGGTGCTGTCTGAGCTTGGCTGTTTGCATGCATTTCATTGCCCAACTAGACAACATCATCACTGCACTCTGAGAGTTGCTAGGGAGAAGCTGTCTTAATGCTCTTTCTCCCAACCAAACTAAATGTGAGGAAGTGTGGGGGGTTTGTTCCCTGTTTTTATGTATACAGAAGCTTGTCCTGGTCATGTTGGTGGGGGAGGAGTTGAGGTTCAGCCATCAATAGTCAGTTTGGGACAACCACATTTACACACCATTCAAAATAAGGAAAAAACCCTAAGGAAACCAAAGGAGCAGAACCAGCAGCCTGCAGTGGGATTCGCATCTAACACCAGGCAAACAAGCAGAGGGAAAACAATCCCCTAATCCAACATTACCCAACCTTTCGAGCATCAGGGACCGGTTCCGTGGAGAGAGATTTTTTCCACAGACTGGAGATGTGGTTTCATGTGCTGTCTTGCATCCCACAGATGGGGCTTTGCTTGTTTGCATGACCCAATTTCTGACATGCTGCGGACTGGTGCCAGTCCACAGACTGGGGGGGTTGGGGACCCCTGCCCTAATCAATGAACGCCCCCGAGGAAAACCACAACCCCTCCAAACAGGGAAAGAGGTGACCCTTAGGGAACAAACAGAGAAGAGGGGACGTATCCCACAGCTGCATAACGGCTAGAGAAAGAAACTCAGAAAGGATCTTCCATAACTTATCAGGATGTAAAAAAGGAGATTTGTGCTTTCAGACTTGCAAGATTCTGTTCATGCAGTCTTACAACAAAACAGAATTAGTTCACCTGGTCGTATTTCCTGTTCTGGTCTACTGAGGAAGGCTGACATCAGGAATGATAAAGGTGGAAAGGAAAGAAGCTGTCCGAGAATCCAGCTTTCCCAAAAACCGGTGATTTGTGCTCCATTTTGTCAATAGGAGGAAGATTTGCAGTCTGCGAGAACTTCCTCGCGGCTCTAAATCCTCTCGAGCTACCCAAATCGGCTCTTGAGATAAAAGTCTGCTGCAGTTTGATACATTTATCAGAGCAAACAATGCTGCTCCCAGAATGCCAGCTATTCTTCAAGGCTCTTTCAACACCAGATCCGGAAAACTGAGAGAGACAGCAATGAATCACCACCTATCGACACCAATGGCTTAAAATAATTATCAGCCTCTTATTGTCTGTGCAGTACCCTGAAACAATAGTTGTCTCTGTGATTTAATTTCTTGAACTGGCAGCTCTTACTCTTCTCCACACACAAACATGCACACTGCTCAGGAAGTAATGAGACATTGTGTTTATGCCTAGTGTGGTGCACACAACAGTCATATCCTGACAGGTTCCCAAAGTGAAGCATTGTTCTTTCATTTGGCTAAATACCCTGGGTAAATCATGTCTTATTATATCAAACATAATCCATTCCCGCTTGGATGAATGAGCATCTGATGGAGAAGAGAGAGGGGGAAATGTTGAGTATCACCAAAATTCATGGCAGAGAAACCTCTGACCTTCTTCCCCAGCTGCAGAGGCTTGACAAAGCCAACAGGTGTCCGCAGTGTTGCTGAATACAATGTAGGAGAAGAGCAGGCACAGCTGGGGGTGGAATTAAGTGAGTAGGGAGCCTAGAATCCCTACGTTCCCACAAATCTTGAATTCCACTGACCCTTCTTTAGCGCTAATTCAGATTTGAACTTTAGTTGACTAGATCGGCAGTCTCCAAACTTTCCAGCTTGGCTGTCCAGCCCAACCAGTGGTGTGTGTGTGTGTGAGAGAGAGAGAGAGAGAGGGGGGGGGGGCAAATGCATCCAGCTCCATTTGTGCGAGGGGCACATGCGTGCACTTTCCACTCACAAGAATGGAACTTTGCACATGAGGAAAGGGTGCGCAAACGGAGGGCGCTTGTGCTCCTGTCCGAAACTCCACTTGTGCTGGCGGAGAGCGCTCACACACGAAGCTCCATTTGCACCAATGAGAGCTTCGCACACGAGCACAAAGCCTTTGCTTCTACAAATGGAACTTCATGTGCAAGCACTTCCCCATTTCTCCCATGGCCCAGTTTCGAGCACTACCCGGTACTGATCTGTGTGTGTGTGTGTGTGTGTGTGTATTAGTGTGTATGTGTATATATATAATAATGTATATAACATTATATACATATAATGAACAGTGTATTGTCTGGGTGAATATACCTTATATACGGTACTACTACTAATATTGTTATTATTCAGATATACATAACCATAATCTTTCAACTTCTAACATTTGTGTATATATGGTCATTATAATGTATTCTATTATATATCAGAATATATAATATTTTCCTACTTTCTACCTCTTTTTTCTAACTCTTAATAAAATAGCCACCATATTAAGACATATTCTATATCTATCCATCATCTCTTGTTCTTTTTACAATTTCAATTCTTATTGACTTTTTGGTAAAACTTTCATGCTTCTCCCTTGAGATCTTGTAACTCCTTACGTCGCGTTTATTTAGTCTAAGTATTTCATCTGCCACATCACCTATCTCTTGCTGTTGGATCTCTCTAGAGTACCCATCCATAGTTCTTTCATCATTTTTAGGAGAGCTTTCCCTGTATTCTTTTCCATATTTTGAACTCTTAAAGGATAGTCTGTCTATTCCATTTTTAAAATTCTTACTATGTCTTCTTCTTTTTAATTTTTTTTAAATTTTGAATACAAATAATACAAATAAATCTAGATACAAAAAAAAGAAAAAACCACAAATATTACAGTGATAAATTAACAACAGAAATCAAATTTTAAAAGGGGATGATTAAAGTAAACAATTATAATGAAATATGGGGGGATTTTATAAAAACAGTATTGGTGGAAGGCAAAGGGTATAAACCTACTCAAGAATATATGTTGTTTTGGGGGGGATAAGGGCACAATTGGAATATATTGTATATCTTTCAGTTGTTACAGAAGAAGAAATATAAGTAATAAAAATGATCTCCAGCGTGTGTGTGTCTGCACCATAAGAATTATTATTATTATCTCTTCCATATTTTTTTTTTAAATAGTTTTATATACCGCCCTTCTCCCGAAGGACTCAGAGCGGTGAACAGCCAACTAAAATATATATAAATTACAAATACAATTAAAAGAGAATTAAATTATAGGCTGCCATTTAAAAATTTAAAACCCCCAATTAAAAATAAGCTAAAATTTTCATACCTCAACCAATCAATTCTAAAACCCCTTATTTAAAATCCCATTTGAAGTCAGCTCAGGCCGGCCTGCTCAAAGAGCCAGGTTTGCAGATCATGTCTGAATGCCCTCAGGTCAGTGGTTGTCCGTAGCCCCGGGGGCAGCCCGTTCCAAAGGTAGGTGCCCCCACAGAGAAGGCCCTATTCCTTGGGGTCACCAGGCGGCACATAGATGCCGTTGGGACCCGAAGGAGACCCTCTCTGTGGGAGCGCACCGGTTGGTGGGAGACTACTGGCAGAATGCAGTCTTGTAAATATCTTGGTCCGATGCCATGGAGCGCTTTAAAGGCCAAAACGAATACTTTAAAGCGAACCCGGAAGGCTACTGGCAACCAATGCAGCTCGCGCAAGAGAGGCGTCACATGGGAATATCTCGATGCCCCCATAACTACCCACGCCGCCACATTTTGCACCAGTTGGAGCCTCTGGGTGCTCCCCGCAGGGAGCTCCATGTAGAGGGCATTACAGTAGTCCAGGCGGGAGGTGACCAGGGCGTGGGTGACCGTGCATAAGGTGTCCCAATCAAGAAAGGGCCACATCTGGCGTATCAGGCAAACCTGATAAAAAGCCCCCCTGGAGACGGCCGTGATGTGATCTTCCAAAGACAGCCATACATCCAGGAGGACACCAAGATTGCGAGCCCTTTTTGTGGGGGTCAAGATCTCATCCCCAATAGCCAGCGATGGAGTCAGCTGACTATATCGGGCCGCTGGAAACCACAGCCACTCAGTCTTGGAAGGGTTGAGTTGAAGCCTGTTCCTGCCCATCCAGTTCCGCACAGCCTCCAGGCATCGGGACATGACCTCCACAGTATCGTTGGGGTGGTTTGGGGTGGAGATATAAAGCTGAGTGTCATCAGCATAGAGATGACATTTCACCCCAAAACCACGGATGATCTCTCCCAGCGGCTTCACATAAATGTTGAACAGAAGAGGGAGAGGACCGACCCCTGAGGCACCCCACAAACGAGGGGCCTAAGGGTGGACCTCTCCCCCCCGTCAACACAAATTGTGAGCAGTCCGAGAGGAAGGAGGAGAATGACCGCAAAACAGTGCCTCCAATTCCCAACCCCTGCAACCGCCGCAATAGGATACTATGATCGATAGTATCAAAAGTCGCTGATAGATCTAATAGGACCAGGACAGAGGAATAACCTCTGTCATGGGCCCTCCAGAGATCATCAACCAACGCGACCAATGCTGTTTCGGTACTGTCCCCGGGCCTGAAGCCTGATTGGAACGAATCTAGGTAGATTGCTTCCTCCAGATACTGAGGGAGCTGACGCGCCACCACACTCTCAACAACCTTCGCCAGAAAGGGGGGGTTGGAGACAGGACGATAGTTATTTAAAAGAGCCAGATCCAGGGAAGGCTTCTTGAGGAGGGGTCGCACCACCGCCATTTTCAGGGCGGTAGGAAGAGACCCCTCCGTCAACGAAGCGTTGACAGTCCCCTGGAGCCAGCCTCGTGTCACCTCCCTGGAGGTAGAAACCAACCAGGAAGGGCACGGGTCCCAGTAAACATGTGGTGGCATTCAGCCTCCCCAGCAATCTGTCCACACCTTCGGCGGTCACAGGATCAAACTCCTCCCAGATAACCGTCTCAAGACCTGCCCCGGACACCTCCCCCGGGACCACCCAACTGGAGTCCAGCCCATCCCGAATCTGAGTGATTTTATCGTGCAGGAATTGGGAAAACTCTTCTGTCCTACCCTGCAAGAGGTCCTCCCGCACTCTCGGCTCAAGCAGAGAGCGGGTCACTCTAAACAGAGTGGCAGGCCGATTTTCTGCCGATGCAATAAGGGCGGAAAAATGCGAACGTTTCGCCGCCTCTATCGCCACTAGGTAGGTCCTAATATAGGACCTCACATGTGTCCAGTCAGACTCGGCACGACTGGTCCTCCAGATGCCCTCCAGACATCTTTTTCGGCACTTCATCTTCCTCAGCTCCTCTGTGAACCACGGAGCTAAATGGGATCTGTGCCGAGTCAGAGGTCACAAAGGCACAACTCGGTCCAGAGCCTCAGCAGCCAACCTATCCCAGGAGGCCACCAAGTCTGCGGCCGGGTTATGAGCCAGAGTTTCAGGAAATGACCCAAGCTCCATCTGGAACCGTTCAGGATCCATCAGGCGCCTGGGGCGGAACCATCTCCTCGGTTCTGCCTCCCTGCGATGGGGGGTGGCGGCACAGAAGTCAAGTCTAAGAAGAGAATGATCAGACCATGACAAGGGCTTTATAACTAGACCCCCAGAATGATCATTCAACCACTGACCAGAGGCAAAAGTCAGGTCCAGTGTTTATCCCCCCGTGTGAGTGGGGCCAGAAACTAATTGGGTCAGGTCCATGGCCATCATGGAAGCCAGGAACTCCCGAGCCACCCCAGAGGTTTCCCCGAGCGAAGGCAGGTTGAAATCACCCATGACTAAAAGCCTAGGAATCTCAATCGCCAGCCCGGCTATCACCTCGAGGCGCCCGGGCAGGGCCAATGATACGTGGCAGAGAGCCAGGTACGTTATCAAAAGGCCCATCTGAACCGCCTGCCCCCACTTCACAAAGAGGGACTCACAACCAGCCGTCTGAGGAACAGTGGCCTCCCTAGGACAAAGAACTTCACTAATAATCGCTGCCACCCCACCACCCCTTCCCTGAGACCTTGGTCGATGAAATTCTTGGAAACCTGGTGGGCACATCTCCACCAGAGGAACATCACCCTCTGGGCCCAACCAGGTTTCGGTGATACCAGCCAAGTCCATGCCCTCCTCCTGGATAAGGTCGTAAATCAGGGGGGCCTTATTAACAACGGACCTGGCATTGCACAACATCAACCGGGTACTCAGGGCCTGAGACTCTGCACAACCAGGCCTGCCAGATGGGTCAGGAGGGTCGGAGCGCGCTACCGCTTGGAGACAGCGGGTATGCGATCCCCTAACCTGATATGGCCCTCTACCCCCGTCATATCTGCCCCTCCCACTTATGGTGCCGATGGAACCCACCCCCTGCTGTCCAAACTCTGACCACCCCCACAACTCACGACCCTCTGGGCCCTCCCAGACTGCACTCCAGCCTGGCTGACTCCAAACCCCCCCCGGGTTATCCCCCAAATCCGGTCCGGGTATCCTCCCTAACCCCAATAACTCCCCATCCTCCAACCCCCTCCTAGTCACCCTCCCCAACCCCGACAAAACTCTAAATAAAAATTGAAAAAGTTTAAAAAAAACCCTACAACTCCTTTTCTGATGGCCATGCCACCTCTCCGGATCCCAGGAACCGTCCTTGAGGTAGGCTGTTGATAGACCGGAGGGCCACTTCAGGGAGTGGGGGACCCTCCCCAGAGCCCGTAAGTCCACCAAAGAATAGCTAATTGGTCTTTTAGCCACCATCACCTCTGGGTCAAGGACCACCGTCTTCATGCCGCGAGCCAACCCCGGACCAGACCCCCACCGACTCCGCCGTCATCGGGGTCGCACAGCCACCATTGGCGACGTCATCGGGGCTGCCGTCTCTGTCCCTGGGGCGATCTTCATCAAGACCACCGGCGTCGTTCGGGCAGGCCAGCACCGCTATTGCCATTGCCATTAACGCCCTTGGTGCCATCATCCGCTCTGCCATCCACATCGCCTCCGAGGCCGCAAAGGTCTCCCTGTCGACGCAGACACTGTCTCCATGGCTGCCGGTGGGGCCGCCATGCCAGAGGGGCCAACACCCTCCACGACAAGGCAGCCACCACCTATAACAGCCGCGGAGACCAGAACAAGATTGTCCAAGTCCTTGGAGCAGCAGATGGAAGCAGGGCAGTTGGAAGCAAAGCACGAGGCTGCAGCAGAACTATCAGCCACAGGGTGACCCACTGCGGGGCGCCCGCGGCAGCCGCAGTGGCAGCAACGCTGCCATCACCTGCGGCCGCCACGGCGCCACCCACAGCCATCGCAACACCCTCCACCGCAGCTGCGATGGTTAAAAACTGGCAGTCCATACCCAGATCGCCGGGGGGGTCACTATCATCCACAGAGCAGTCCCAGAAGGAGTGACGGGCCGTAACCAGACCATTGTCCACAAGGCCCTTGTCCAGAAGGTGAGCGTGGCAATCGTGGAACTCACAGCAAACCTGCTAGCATCGGTGCCGCCTCCGCCCCCCACGGCCACTGCGGCACCGCCCACCACCACTGGCCACCACGGCGCCACCCCTAGCCATGGTAAAGCCAGATGAGATGGGGTCCGGGTTCGCGGCGGGGCCTCCAGCCGCAAAATGACCGTGATGAGGCCTCTGCCCCCTCCCCCCGCGGCCACCGCAACACCACTCGCCTTCACCGTCCATGGTAGCCGCAGCGGCCGCGACAGGACCATTTCTGAGGCAGCCGGCACCAAGGCAGGGGACCTCTGAAGAGCCCCCGACCATGGGGCAGTCCCAGTAATTCCAGCAGCCGCTATTGTGGCAGCCGCGGCCGCCACAAGACCGCCACCGCCGCCTGAGGGAACCGCCCGGGCAGCCCAGGCGACCTCCTGGCGGCTCGTCCGTCATCCCCGACGTCCCCAGACCCCTCAGTACCCTACCATACATGGGGGCCGAGGGGGGAGGCAGGCTCAGCTGGGAGTAGCCAACGCTTGGCGGAGCTCCCCACAAATGGAGCTTCCGGTCGCCATATCTTGGCATATGGAAGGGCCATTGTAACTTTGAACGGTCACTAAACAAACCCATTGTAAGTCAAGGACTCCCTGTATTTATAACCATTGCCAATATCCCAGGATCATGTGATTATCATGTCTGACCATGTTGGACCTTCCCAGCCTAATGATTTACTTAACAATCATGCCAAAAAGGTTGCAACATTGAACACGCCTAATTTAAAAACCACTTGTCCACTCGTAAAACATTCCTATGCCTGTTTTAGTAGTTGCCATTTAAAAAAAAAAAGGGGGGGGGAGAAATCTGGAAGAGCAGTTTGAAAGCGAAAGTTCATTCCAATTCTTATCTTTAAAAGATTGTAGCTAAACTACCAGAGCTTTTGCCCATGAATACATTTAATTGGAGAACGTGATTGATGACACCCAGCCCATGAAGGTGTTCTGTTGAAGAATCTGAGTGATGACACATCCAGGGAAGAAGGGAGGAAACAGAGTCACAGGGGACTGTAAATGATGGGTGCCAGAGCTGGCTTCACACAAGGCAGTGCCAGTATGTCACCTATAATGAATCTTTTGAAGTTTTTTGAAGTTTAGTTCGAGAATCATGATTTAATTAGAGTGATTGCTGGAATCCTGACACCATCTTAGCCACGGAAATTCTGGATCCAAGTTTGTAAGTTGGGGATTACCTGTTGTTGAAAACTAACCCAGTTTGCATCCTCGTTGCATTCTCCCACCCCCACCCCCAGCATTAAACACCCCTGCTCCGAAAGTTAAGGAACCTGCCGTATCATGGCTGAATGTATGTCTAATTTCTCAAAGAGAACTGGAGTGTGGTCCAATCCCTTTCTCTTGTAGCTACACAACAAAGATATTCTGATCCCCTTAAATCCTCCTTGCGAATGATCTCTTTTAAAGAGTTGTGTTACTGCTTTTTTTCTCAAATCAAAGAGCACGTTACCCCCACCCCCCAAAAAAACCCCAACCCTCCTTAAATCCTCTTAAAATCCTTTGGAAAAGTTGTGCCCAAGAAATGAGTCACTGCAGGAGGTTGGATGGATGGATAGATGGATGGATGGATAGGGATCTCTGCTCACCAAAAGATAAAACAGCTGGAAATAAAATGTCAACCTTACAAAGGAAACGAGAGAACTCTCTATTTTTAAGATGTTGTAGATCGTATCTTTGTCAACTCCAGGCAAAAGCTGGAGAAAAATCCAACGTGGTCTCCAACTAAGCATTGTCAGAAGCGTTTAAGCAGAGATGAAGTTCTTAAAGGGAAAGTCCTGCCAAATCTCCGCTTGGACTTTCCCAGATGGGACACAGACCGGAGTTCTAAGGTGGTCTGAGATGGAAAGGAGATCAACACAAGTTGGCTTGTGGGTTTATTTCTTTCTGGAGAGCAGAGAGGAGGGTGAAAGAAACCTCCAAGCCTTGGAGAGATCTATCCAGGGGTGGGCTGCTGGGGGTTTGCAGGAGTTCAGGAGAGCGCCCTAGCTAGAATTCTTTGTAGTTCAGAGAACCCACTCCTGGCTGGCCACCCACCCCTCCCCTCCTCTCCCAGGAGTCCCCACGGAGCCCATTTTGGATGCAGGTAAGTGCAGGGCGTGCACGGAGGCTCGGGGAAGGCGAAAAATGGGTCTCCTGGAAGTTCGGGGAGGCCAGAAACGGGCCCATTTCTGGCTTCCAGGGAGCCTCTGGAGTCCGGGGAGTCTGGGGAGGGCAAAAGTGCCCCTCCTTGCCATGGTGCAGGAGGCCAACTAGGCCACGCCCACCATGGGCACATCCACCCAGCAACCAGGCAGAGAACCCTTTGCTACAATTTTTGAAGCCCACCCCTGGATCTATCACTCTGCTAGCTGAGAGGAAGAAAGTGGGAGAAACAAAAATTATTCCGTTGCAAATATTTTAGAGTGTCCCGAAACTAAACACACCGAAGGATCTATTCTAGATAACATTTTAGAAACATTTTTATGGGAAACTGCACTGGTGGCTGTCGGAGTCTAATGAAAACAAGCAACCAAAATAAGTAGTCCAGGACTGTTAGGATAGTCTAGGTGTCAGGATTCTGGCAGTTACCCCCAATTAGATCATGAGTCTCAAGCCAAACTTCCAAAACTTCAAAAGGATTTTTTGGGAGTTAACATGCCCGGCACTGCCCAGGTGTAGTTGACTCTGAGACACATAAGTCATTGTCACTCTTGACCTTGGTTTTCCCTCCAACCCCTGGGTGTATCGTAGTCCATATTCTCCAATGGGACACATCCATAGCCCAGAGTCATCAATCATTTATTTATTTATTTAAATTTTTATACCGCCCCCTCTCCCAAAAAGGGACTCGGGGGCGGTGTACAGCCTACTAAAAAATGAACAGTATGTACAATTAAAAACAAATTAAATAGATGCGCTCCAGTTAGAATTTTACTCGGCAGAAATTTCAGTTACCTAGTTACTATCTTTGAAAAACTATTTATGGAATGTACTTTTGCTTTCCAAGTTGCTGCATTGCTCTTTCAAACCCCTTTCCCCCCTCCCTTTCTGTTGGCAACTCTAAAAAGACCATAGAAATATTTTATGAGTTGACATTGGAAGTCCCATCCAACTCAATGGGAGCTGGGCTGGGCATAGGAGTTTCTTGACCTAATTTGAGATTCAAGGTGAATTCTGGGCAGAACCACCTTCAGGATTTACAATTCTCATCTTCCTGGAAGGTTAGATCAAGGCTAATGTTTCTGTAGGCCTTCCAGACAGCCAACTTTTAGAACTACTGCTGGGCACCAATGATGTGTTTCCATCAGCATTCAGCCCAAGCTTAGAACGAATGGGGCCCAACAACCTTCTCCTGAAGCTACATTTTTATCCTCTTGATAACTTCCTGATTATTTCCTGGCCACTTGTGCCATGATAGCCCATGGAGAGTCCCCAATTAATTCATCATTTATAGCGGAGAAGGAAATCATTGATAAGCCTCCATCCCATATCTTCTCCTTTTTACCCTGGGACACTATTGGCAAATCTTTTTGGCACCAAGTGCTGAAACAGGAACATGCACATGTGTGCAGGGAAGTATTGGAAACCGGAAGAGCAGCTCTCCAGCACATATGCGTGGGAATGGCGGAAACCGGAAGAGCAGCTTCCCTGGTCTTCCAGTTTCTGGCGTGCATCTGCGTGCCAGAAACCAGAAGCTCAGCTTCCCAGCATGCACATACGCACCAGGGAGCTGCTCTTCCTGTTTCCGATGCTCCTGTTTCCACATGTATGTGCACACTCCTGTTTCGGCACTTGATGCTCCCGCATGCATGCACTGGAAACCCAGAAGGGCAACGGGCGATGGTTGGTGTGCCCAGAGAGGTGGCTCTGTGTGCCACTTCTGGCACGCGTGCCATAGGTTCACCATCATGGCCCTAGGATTAGATAAGGCATTTTCTGAGTTCCCCTTCACCCTTTATTTTCTTCAATGGCTTCTCATGGCTCTTCTGGCTCAGGTTGAAGCCAACAACTCGAGATGTCCCAAGTGACAGTCTGGTCTTTGAAACCCATCACTGCCTCTTCATTTGATAAAGGGATTACAGTGGGCTTAATTGGTAGCCCAGAGGAAAGAGTCTATTTTTAGAAGATCGAAGTTAAGATCTCCCAAAGAAGGAAGTGAGGAGAATATCAATCGGCCAAAGCAGCTGAAACCAGCCACTTGTGTATCATTATTTATATCTTTGTGGGACTCTCTGAGTCTCTTCCCCAAAGAACATAGAGACATTCTCTGTGCTAACAATTCATCTCTGCAGGATCTGCTCCCTGCTGGTTCCCCCAAACAAGCTGATGTGACAGAAATAATGATTTAAAGGTAAAGGTTCCCTTGCACATACGTGCTAGTTGTTTCCGGCTCTAGGGGGCAGTGGTCATCTCCGTTACAGAGCTGAAGAGCCAGCACTGTCCAAAGACATCTCCATGGTCATGTGGCCTGCATGACTAAACACCGAAGGTGCACGGAATGATCTGACTTTCCTACCAAAGGGGTCCCTATTTTTCTACTTGCATTTTTTACGTGCTTTCGAACTGCTGGGTTGGCAGAAGCTGGGACAAAGAACGGGAGCTCACTCCGTTATGTGGCGCTAGGGATTCGAACCGCCAAAAAGCTCAGCGTCTTGGCCACTAAGCCACCGCATCCCTTTTGAAATAATGATTATGAAATAATAAGGCAGGCTTAAAAAATCCTACCAAGATCAGAGCTGAAGTTACAAATACAGGTATTTCTCAACTTCCCGGTACTTACGGGACCGCCTGCTGCCACCATCGGCCTCCCGCCGGCCAATGCGCTCTCACAGGGTGGGCCTCCTCGGGGTGCCGTCAGCTGAACGATGCCAGTTGGTGGCCCTGAGGGTGCGGGCCTTCTCTGCGGGGGCACCCTCCTTCTGGAATGAATTACCTCCGGAGATGTGGGCCATTATTGACCTGCGAACCTTCCGGCGTGCACTAAAGACCCACCTTTTCCAGAAGGCAGGTCTGGGCTAGTGTTCTTAGAAGGGGTTTTACATTTGTAACTTTTTAAATTTCTTATTGGATTTTATTGGTTTTTGTATTTTAATTCAGCCACTATTTAATAACTTTTTAATCTATTTTAACTTTTATTGACTGTATTTTTATCAATGGCTGTTCACCGCCCCGAGTCCCTATTTGGGAGAAGGGGCGGTATAAAAGTGCAATTAATAATGACAATAATAATAATAATAATGATGATGATGATGATGATGATGATGATTCATTTAGTGACCGCTCAAAGTTACAGCGGCACTGAAATATGTGATTTATGGCTGTTTTTCATGACCTTTGCAACATCCCTTTGATCAGGTGATGAAAATTCAGATGCTTGGCAACTGGTTCATATTTATGACCGTCGCCATGTCCCAAGGTCACGAGATCTCCTTTTGAGACCTTTTGACAAGCAAAGTCAATGGGGGAAGCCAGGTTCATTTAACAACTGGGATACTAACTTATCAATTGAGTAGTGTTGTGGCCTAGAGGTGGAGCTGTCGCCTCATAATCAGGAGGCTGTGAGTTCGATCCTAGCTTGAAGCAGATATTTCTCTCTCTGGGCATGTTGAGACTTTAACTGCTGAACAAAACTCCTCATTGGTGACAGGAAGGGCATCTGGTCAGTAAACAGTGATCTCCATTCAGTTGTCCAGACTCCACCCCAGCAAGGGATTCTGGGATTAAAAGATGATACTAACTTATCAACTGCATTCATTTAACGACTGTGGCAAGAAAGGTCATAAAATGGGGCACCTAATCACTCGACCAATGTCTCACTTAACAACACAAATTTTGGGCTCAGTTGTGGCTCTAAGTTGAGGGGCTGCTTGTAGATTTCTTAGCCTTTTTAATTTTTCTAAAAGGTTTTTAAAGGTAGACTGACCAAGCTCCATTCCTGAGTTGAGTGCCTTTTTATGTTAGGATCAAAACACAAGCAAAGCTAAAAAAAATTCTCATACTTCTATCCCTTCAGGCTTTATTTATGCAGAAACCTTTAAGCCTATGAAAAGTTCCAGTGTGTTAGAGCTTGACCACCTCTGTTCTTCTCAGCGACCCAAATAACTGGTAAGCGTAATCAGACTACTTTACTTGGGCTGAACTGAATTTTTAATCTTAATTTTGCCCGTCATGCCCTTGTTGGAGTCTGATTCTGAGGCGGAGATTGAGCAGCTGGCAGGGAGTGGGAGTCTGGCTCCAGTGGCTGTGGAAGAAACAGGGATGGGTCCAGTCCGGCTGGGCATTCAGATGAAGACCCAGGGCCATCCCCTCTTCATCTAGGGCACGCAGGGAGGAACGGAGAAGGGAGCAATGTGGCTTACGGGAGAGAAAAGGGCCCTGACCCCTTTCATTAGTTGCAGCTGAGGGAGCAGGATATAAGAAGGGTGTTTGCACACAGCACCTTGCTGGAAGCAAAGTGTGCATTATCTTTGTCGAGGTTTATCAGGGATTTGGTGTCCTCCCAATGGTGTGCTTTGTTATCTTTTGGAAGTCTGCAAGTTATCATCCTGGCCTGGCCTGTTAATTACTTCAGCAGTGGTTTGTGTTGGTTTTGTTATTTCTAATTTATCTTTACTTTGGGTTCGGACTGCATTTCTTTCCTTTGTAAACTGTTTTTGGGAGAGTTTTTTCTCCAGCTGATGATAACTGGACATTGAGGGCCCAGCTGGAGGAATTAAAAGGACTTTACCTATTTTTGTGACTTTGTTGCTTTTGTACCATGCCCTGGGTCATCACATCGCCGTTTCTCGGACGGGCAAGGGAAAGGAATTGGGAAGGTTTCAAACATGTTTCAGTGGGAAGACGCAGAAGATTTTTTGTGATAGCCTTTGAGGAGGTATTTTTTGGAAGATGATTTAAAGATAAAACATTGCTTTCAGTGGGACTTCATCCCTGGAGGTTTTTAAGAAGAGACCGGACAGCCACTTATCTGAAATGGTGTAGGTGTCAGGCTACAGAACTTTTTCCCATTCAATCAATAAGAATGAACTTCTGAGAACCAAACGTATCAAAAGGAATCCTTTATTGAGATGAGACAGTTCATGTAGGAGTTTAAAGCAGCGTTTGAAGTCCCTTAGGCATACCGGGATAGTTAAGGGAGTTTAGAACCCCTCCCCTTATCTCAACGTTTATTTAGGGAAACAAAAGCCAATATGTTAATTCCCCTCCCAGCCCCTCTGGGAGGGGATCCTTCCCCTTTAGGAAGGTTCTTTCTCATGTACATTTCCCAAGACGTACCTAATTTCCCCCCCAGCCCCTTTTCAGAATGGACTGTTTTTTGGAGATTGCCCAGAACACTTACTGTGGAGTTTTATGGTCTTCTCATCTCCTGGCTGTGCCTCTCAGAGGTGTTAGGTTCTGGCCATCTGGCTTCCCTCCCTCCATTGTATCATGTGTGGGTGTGCAAATTCGATATAACGTTAAATATATTCAGGTTACATCAAGAAAGGATTTCTTTATCAGTCCCCCCCCCCTTTCTTCTTCCTCTGAAGAAATGACAGATACACGGATCTGACAGTAGGTTCCCTGCTAGAAGACCTCCAAGATCCCTTCCAGTTCTATTCTGATTCTGAATTCCTTTATTAATAATAGTTTTATTGCACATCGCACTTTAAAACAATAAAAACTAATACATTAAAAAAGAAAAGAGAAAAGTGAAAATATAGAGCCACCTCATGAGAAGGAAGGACTCCCTGGAGAAGAGCCTGATGCTGGGAACGATTGAGGGCAAAAGAAGAAGAAGGAGACAGCAGAGAAGGAGATGGCTGGATGGAGTCCCTGAAGCAGTCGGCATGAACTTCAATGGACTCCAGAAGATGGTAGAGGACAGGAAGGCCTGGAGGAACGTGGTCCATGGGGTCACGATGGGTCGGACGCGACTTCGCAACTAACAACAACGAACACTTGCTGCACAGGACAGTCGATGGAAGCGCATAGCACAGCAAAAATGCTTTCCGGTGGTTTGCTAAGTCCAACGGACTAAGATACTGTAGCTGGTTATTTCAGATGAGCAGAAAGACTTTCACCAGAAAGCAACTTTTTAAAAAAGGGCGGGGGGGAGGGAGGGAGGGAGATCCTAGTGTGCCCCCCTCTCATAATTTGCTTCAACCTGTGAACCCCATCCTGCCCACCTGAATGATCCCTTAAAGGGCACCCCGAGATGGATCTCCCATCCTCCGCTAATTCTCCTGTCTTTTAACTTTTAAATACGTTTAATGCATCTTGAATTAATTTCCATGCTGTTAAAGTACAAGCTGGACTCATAAAAGTGACAAGTTGACTTTTTCAGGGAGAATGATGTCGGGCTGATGAGCAATGGCAGCGTAAATGAAAATTAGCCACAAGACAATGTTAATTATGCTTTATCCATTAACGGGGAGGCAATTGAATGGCTTGGGTTTTTCGCAGGGAAAGGGAAACCCCCCCTGCCTGGTTCTCGTAAAGGGGAACGGTGGCATTTAATGTGCTAATTAAAGTCAAGCATTGCAACTGCTATTTGTGAGATGGGATATACCTGTTCAGTGTGGAACTGTTGCAGAAAACGACTTGCCGTGATGCTCAAGTCTTGAAGGACTCCTTCAAACAGAGCTTACACAACTAAATACCAGGATGGATGGCAGAGAAACTGTTAGGGGTAGGTTTAGAAGCTGCCCAGAGTAGTTTTGGAGTTCGGTGGCTACTAAACCTACTAAATAAATATCCTAGTTCTGAGAGTGGTTGTCCAGGTACATTGGAAAAACGTCAGAAAAACCATCTCTTTTCCCTGGTTGTCCTTAACATCTTTGAATTTAGAGATGAATGCTCTAATTACCTGCCAGGCTAATAGCATTGGCGAGACCAATCAAAGCCTTTGTCTATGGAGATTCTCAACCATCCAGATCATGGTTGTTCCAAAGCTGCTTTTTGCAAAAAGCAACTGGACTTTCTTATTGTTGTTGTTTTTTTTCTCTTTGAAAGCATGTCGCTTCTCATCCAAAAAGTTCTTCAGGACTAACACAGTTGAAGGATCTTGGATGAGAAGTGAAACATTTTCAAAGGAAAACAAACAAACAAACAAACAAGAAAGTTGTTTGTTATGACCTAGGCTTCACAAAATCCCGAAGCAGACTCCTCGTCCCGACAAAACCCCTTTTATTTAGGCGAATGTGAATTCCTCTCATTCACATCCAGCAAAGTCCCAGCAAACAGTCTTTCAAAGGTGAATTTACAATCACAGACCTTATCAGGCTTGGAGAGGTACCAAGCCGATAGCTTCCAAATGCAACACTGTACAAGAAAATACTTGTCAAGGAGTCTCTGAGAGGCACGAACAAATCTTCACACTCATTAAATGAACTAATTGTCTCCTGCAAACCTCACTCCCCTTTCGCTCCTCTTTATTCTCTCTGGGAGGGGCCATTCACCTTCCACCTATGCCTTAACTCCCGAATTTAAGTTAAGAATCCTTAACTTCCCCCTTGTTCCTTAACTGTTCCCTTCTCCTGGCAGCTCTGGGCATGAACACACTGGGAACAGGCTCCAGCTGTTCTTCTGCCCCACTGATCTCCGACTCCGAAGTCAGTTGATAACTGTCGGATGGCCCTTGCCCCATCTCTGCCTCCAATGCAGAGCACTCATCAGAACTTTCTCCAGGACTGGCCCATATTTCTCCCCAACCTCCCCACTGTCCGAGTCTACCGGCAGCTCTGTTGGTCTCTGGCGAGTCACAACACAGTTGCCTTCTGGAAAAGAAGCACCTTTGGGATAAACAAAGCATTTGTTGAAACTGATAAAATCTCTATAAATTCATTTATATGCCAATCTGGCACTTTTGAAATATGTTGTGACTCTAACTCCGGTCATTGTCTAGAAAAGGATGGACATTTGGTCCAGGACTTCTACAAAATGTCCCTGGTTGTCCCAAATGTGGGTTTTTTTTTTCAAAAGGCAACTGGAGTTTCTTTGGTTTTTCCTTGAAGACATTTCACTTCACATCCAAGAAGCTTCTTCCATTCTGGAGAACTGGAGAACAGAAGAGGTTTACAAGATCGGGTTCTTTAAGTCAAGCATCACTTCCTTGCTTTTAAATTTCCTCTTTTTCATATTCTCTCGTAGTGGTGAATCATTTTGGAACTACCAGAGATGCTATAATATCACGCCTGGGAAGAACATGGTAGAAAAATGAGTGATGTTCTTGTAGCCTGGCTGGTAATTCTTGGGACTGCCACAAAGATGGTGACAGAAACGTGGAAGGAAATTTGCAAAAGACAGTGTGCACATGTGGTGTTCTAATTAAACCTTTCTAGCTTGCTTTTGTTTGAGATATTTAACAATAAAAACAGGGTACTAATTTACAGATACACAGATTACTTCATAGGTTTATAAAAGCTTACCATTGAAATCCCAAAGGTGTCTTTTTTAAAAAAGAAAAGAAAGGACTTTCTTTGTTTTTCCTTGAAAATGCTTCGCTTCTCATCCAAGAAGCTCCTTCAGTTCTGTTCTTTAGTTCTCGAGTTCTCCAGAACTGAAGAAACTTCTTGGATGAGAAGCGAAACGCCTTCAAGGAAAAACAAAGAAACTCCTTTTGATAAAGCACCTTTTCAACAAAGCTTCAACTGGCCAAAATCCAACCCGGAAGAAGCATTTGCCCCAAAGGAAAAAAAATTCTGCTAATGGTTCCACCCTGGTACCGCCTTGTCCTCCCTCTCTTTCACAAATCAAAATATCAGATCAACAGCTATAATAATATTAACTGACATTCCGTCAAAAATACCTAAAAGAAAGCTTCTTTGTATATGAAAAAGTAATATGAGCCAAATAGATTCTTGCTGTTGGTTCCTTCGGGAGATGGTAAGGAGGAAAAAAAAAAACTTAGTTATTTCACTGTGGGCAAAATTTCTATTTGCATTTAAATTGACATCAAACAGTAGATGAAGATTCTAAAAATGTATCTCCCGTCTTACCTGTGAACCGCATGAACAAAATTTCATTATGGGCTGCTATTTTCCCTTAATACAAATTTGGATCTCCTGGCAGCTCCAATAAAGCCATCCGTTATCAGACAGTGTGGCTGAAAAATACTCATCCCCAAAAATCAGGTTCCTGAGATTCTCCAAGATTCAGAATGATTTGAAATAGTTTTCTGCCTCAGTTTTTATGGCAAGCGTGTCAGCTGATGGGCCCCACAGCTCTTACCCCAATTCAAAAAAAGTTGCCGAGACTCCAAAGAAGAGTAACAAAAAATGATTAAGGGGCTGGAGGCTAAAATGTAGGACAAACTGTTACAGGAATTGGGAATGTCTAATCTAATGAAAAGAAGGACTAGGGGGTGACGTGATAGCACTGTTCCAATATCTGAAGGGCTCCTACAAAGACGAGAAAGTCAAATTATTTTCCAATGCACCAATAAGCAAGACGAGAAACAATTGGAAAGCAACCGAGGAAAGAAGCAGCCTAAAACTAAGAAAAAATTTCTTAACCATGGGAGCAATCAGTGAAACAACTTGCTTTCAGAAGCCTCACTGAAGGCTTTCAAAAAGAGACTGGACAACCCTTTGTCTGAAATGATGTAGGCCTCTTCCTCAAGCAGGGTGTTGGACAAGAAAGTCCCTGAGGTCCCTTTTATTACTCTACTCTACTCTACTCTACTCTACTCTACTCTACTCTACTCTACTCTACTTACTCTACTCCACTCCACTCCAATTCTCCTATCCTATCCTTTATCCTATCCTATCCTTTCTTCTATCTTCTTCTCCCTCCTCTTCTTCTCCTCCTCCTCCTCCTCTTCTATTCCATTCCATTCTCCTTCCTTCTTCTGTGCTTCTACTTGTCCTATTTCCTTCTTCTCCCTTTTCTGTCCCTTCTCTTTCTCCTTCTTCCCTTTCCCCTTCTGCTTCTTCTCCTTCTCCCTATTCTATTTTCTATTCTATTTTCTATTTCATTCCATTCCATTCCATTCTAGCTTACAAGGTGGGAGGCCAAAATGATCCACCCTTCTTTCTTTTTTAATCGGAGATCACGTGGATGCTCAGATTAATTGCAGCTATTGAAAAATGTCTGTGCATAACAAAAGTGTTTGATCCAGCCCCAGATCGATGTGCTCACTTCACGTTTACTGAATCAGTTGGATGCTCCAAATTGGCCCGAATTGCACCGCATCAATTTAGACTATCAATGATTGGAAGAGGATGGGGGGTGCAGAATGATACGGAAATATGGGATGGAAGAAATAGCAATAACGTGTGCCACTATATCTTGCCACAATAAAATACACCAAAAACAAATTTAAATACATTTTAAAGCATGCTTTCCTTTAAAAATAAACCAAGTGAGAAGAGAAGAAAATAAATAAATAAATAAGAACATTGGATGAGATTTTCCAGCAGTCTTAATAAATAAACAGCAAAATGCAAAGTCAAGAGAGCATATTTGTTCATAAGGAGAGATGTTCATTTTTTACCAGTTTTTGGCTCAGCCTCTAAAAGGATTAATGGTTGGAATGAAAACCAAATGGAGATTTTAAAAAATCTGTTCCCAGTTTGTCTTTTCCCTCTTATATGAGCTCTTGAGGCAAATTAATTCCAAAATGTGAACATTTAGGAGGGAGTTTCCATCATTTTTATTCCCACAGTTGTCCTTCACTCATCTTTGATCATAAAAGTATATGAGATCACATACTTGTTTTCCTGTTTATCTATCTGTCTGTCTGTCTATCTGTCTATCCATCTATCCATCCACCCACCCATCTCTCTATCTCTCTAACCATCCATCCATCCATCCATCCATCCATCCATCCATCCAATCTGTCTTATCATCTCCCTGCTAAAGTTAGACAGCTTACAAAGCACCCTAGCAATTAAATTCCTCAAGAGCATACAAAATTAAATGCACACTCTTCTATTTGTTTTGCTTAACAGTGGATATAATGAGTGAACAAACTCTCAAGCATTAAGCATATTCCGTCTGAATTTGTCTGCAAATATCCAGAGGGTTAGAACGAGGTCGTCTTTTGTATAGTAAGCCAGCAGATGGCACCCAGCTTTACCGTTGGAGGCGAGAAGCCGACTGTTGACCAACTCAATCAAAAATGCATTTGATTGGAGTCAGAATTCCTAGAAATATATAGTCTAGGCAGAGGGTTTTTTTTCCTCCTCCCTCTACTAATTATCCAGCATTTTGCTTAAGGCAATTATTTCTGAGCCACTAAGAAATATCAAGGGGAAGGAAGATGTTTTCTTTTAAATATTATCAAGATTATTTTAAATTATAATCATAAAGCTTGGCTGGTGGCTATTACAGGAGAGAGAGGCAGTTTTTCTTTTCTTTTACTGTGGATAGAAGGAGAGTTAAACATGTTCCCTCTCATTAGCCTGAAAAAGCACAGACCACAGCAGGCTGAACCACAAGGCTCCTTGTTCTCTTTGTCCTGCGTTTGTCCTCTGTTGGATGCTCTTCAACTCCAGTTCAATTAGAAGGACATAAAACAGATTGTTTCTTTATCCAATTCAGCATTCTCCACTGTCTGAATCTCTCCGGTATTCCAGGATGTGAAAGTTCCCCCTTCTGCTTGGAATTGCCCAGAATGAAAGTTGGGACCCTAGGCCGTTTGTTCTACTGATTTCCTGCCCAGCCATGCAGAATCTTTTCTCTCTTCCTCCCCAAGAGCCACATGTAGATTTAATTGACTTGCTCGACTGGATTAATTCATCCAATCCAATCAGTGAGTTGTTTGGGATCACCAAATGAAATCACTGAACTCAATTCCTGGTTAATTCTCAGGAAATGTTTGTGACTCCACTCGCAAAACCCACGGCGAATATGAAACAGTTTTTGGCTGATTTGGGAAACCCTGCCACAAGACTTGGTCCTTTCTTTCTCTTCCTCTTTTTTTAACCTTTCTCCTTCTTTTAAAGTTGTAAGGAAAGACATCTTAATCAGATTCCAGGAATAAAAAGAAGGCAACTATCTTAGGAAAGCAAAGAGAGTCAACCAATCTCTTCTGGATAATTCAAGTGTCCTAAATCAGCACCGAAGAGATGGACATCTCCACACCAGTGGTGGGATTCAAATATTGTTGCCATCGATTCGGTGGGCATGGCTTGGTGGGTGTGCTTTGTGCATGCGCACACACTTTGCGTGCATGCTCGCGCCAAGCACACACTTTGCACAGGCACAGAGGCATTTGCACCGGTGCATGAGGCATTCTAACTCACCTCCTGCAAGCCTGCATTCTCCCAGTCGCTTCAGCAGCTGCCACGCGGGACTCTTCTGTGTCACGCAAAGCAGCTGCGCTTCAAATTCAGAGGATAAAGGTAAGTATGGGAGCCCAGGCGGGCAGGTAGGCCCAACAGCAGAGCAGCGGAGAGAACCAGTTTGGTCTCTGCTGCTCATCGCTGCTACCGGCTCGGGAGAACCGGGCCGAACCAGTAGAATACCACCACTGCTCCACACCCTACTACAACTAAAGATGTATGTGTCAGCGTTCCAATGAACCTCCCCATTCCATTCAGCACTCAGAAACAAAGTTCATCCAAGTAACCTGAATCTGAAACTTCTGAGTTTTCCCTTCCCAAGAGAAAATCAAAGATTTATCTCCTGCACCCACCAGTCCATCACATGGCCCAATCAACCATCTGGAGACATTCCTCCAGACACTCCTTTGCAGGTACAGGGTAACTTATCCTTGACTTTATGAAAAGAATGTTGTTATGACTAATCTTCCACCTCTCATGCAATCCCCCCTCCCAAATTCCCAGGCACCAGGATGTGGAAGCTTGGAAGCTTCTGAGTAAAAGATGCCTTCCAAAGCTGACAATATGTTGCTTCATCTTTAGTTCTGTGACCCATAAAATTATACAAGAGTATATCTTCATAACACATGTAGCCAGTATTGTTTAGTTACAGCAATAAACAAACAAGCAACAGGCTTTCAGAGATAACACATTGGGTTCTGAACTATAATTTGCAAAGTAAATGGGTTGGGTTTGTATAACATGGGAAGTCCCAAAGAAACCATGATGTTGAAATCATGTTGAGCAAACTCTGTCTTAGGCAGAGGTGGTATTCAGCAGGTTCTGACCAGTTCTGGAGAACCGGTAGCAGAAATTTTGAGTAGCTTGGAGAACTGGCAAATACCACCTGTCACATCCGTGTACCTGTCATTTCTTCAATGGAAGAAGAAAGGGGGGGGGAGACTGACAAAGAAATCCTTCTTGATGTAACCTGAATATATTTAATCTTATATCGAATTTGTATAACCTACAATGGAGAGATTAAACCCAGATGGCCGGAACCTATCACCCCTGAGAGAGACACCAGGAGATGAAGAGACCATAAAAATTCCACAGTGAGATGTGTCCTGGGAAGACTCTTTTTTTTTACTAAATACACATCAGGATAAGGGGAGGGGTTTTAAACTCTCTTATCTATCTCTGCATGCCTGAGAGACCTTAGATGCTGCTTTTAACCATAAAGCAGCATCTGCAATAGAGGTCAGCCCGGAGAGGAATTTTAAAAAAAGAAAGAAAGAAAACCTTTCACTCTACTGAGGGGACCCTGCAAGAGACAAAAAATGGCTGAATACAGCAAGGAGCAAGGGGAAGCCGAATGCTGGGGAGGAACGTTGACAGTTACCCAGTCAGATACTGACTTGGTGCACCCCATCGAAGATAGCGAAGCTGTCTATAAAACCTCCACAAAGCCCCAGTAGTCTATAGGCATAGGAAAGAGAGACAGCAGGGATGGAAGAACCAGGGGAGTAACCCTCACTTGCGGCAATTGTAAACCCGGATGAAAATTGGAGCTGGAGGCCCTATCAGATCAGGAAGGATGGGGTGAGGAGCCACCAGCCGACGACCGACTGAGACGGTACATAAATCACCTCGTGAGGGAAGCCCTAGAGAACTTCGAGGTGAGGGATGCATCAGGATGCCACCACAGAGACCGAGGGAACTGGAAAATGAGAGAACCCGAGCTGCCACCCTGGATTCAGCTGAGAATGATTGGGCAGCGGGACAAGCTGAAGAACCAACAGCCATACCAGGTACCCGACCCCTAAATGCCCCAGAACAGGGGATTAACCCTGGCCAACCCAGATACATACAACTGCAGAGGAAGGTCCCACCCCCGGGAGTAAAATTCTAAAGGAAAAAAATTTTCAAAGTTAGACCTATGAGAGGCATATTACCTCATCAGAATAAAGGAAGGGGATGAGTGGAAGTCAGATTTTAACACACCATTGGGATGCTACCAATTTAAAGTACTCCCCTTTAGACTGCAAGGAGTGCCTGCCGTGTTTATGCAATTGATCAATGAAACCCTTCATGAATTTTTATATAAAGGGGTTCTAGTGTATCTTGATGATATTTTAATCTACACAGAAATGATGGAAGAACACATCAAGCTACTCCATGCAGTCCTCACAAAACTCTTAGACACTAAACTATATGCAAAACTCTCTAAATACGAATTCCACCAAGAAAAAATTGACTACTTGGGGTATAGAATATCCCACAAGGGAATAGAGATGGACCCACAGAAAGTAAAAGCGGTCATGGATTGGGACCCAGCGCACACCTGCAAACAACTGCAAAGCTTCCTGGGGTTTGCAAATTTTTATCACCAGTTCATTCCAGCTTTTGCAAACATTGCCCTCCCTATCACAAACTTGCTAAAAACGAAGAGGGGTGGGGGAGAAATCCAAACCAAGGCAACCCCTTATCTGGACAATGGAATGCCAAACTCAAACGTCTATTCTCAGCAGAACCGGTCCTTAAGCGCCCAGATCCCGAACAAACTTTTGTCATCCAAGCAGATGCTAGTGATGTTGTAGTTGGAGCAGTCCTCCTCCAAAAGAATGGAAGTGGACAATTACAACCATGCGCTTATGCATCCAAGAAACTGACGGAAACTGAGCAAAGATGGACCATAGGGAGAAAAAGGCATATGCTGGGCAATGTTCACATGGAGACATTTCCTGGAAGGAAATCAAATCCCCTTTGAAGTATGGACTAATCACAAAAATCTGGAAGCCCTGAGAAATCCATGGAAACTCTCCGAAAAACAAGCAAGGTGGGCTTGAATGATTTAATTTCACTCTCAAATATTTTCCTGGGAGAAAGAACTTCTTAGCAGATGCACTGTCCAGAAAACCCCAATACAACAGAAAAAAGATGGAGGTTATAAAACCGATGATCCAACCGACCCAACTAGCAGCCAAAGTAATCACTCAGGCACAAGAGAAAAGAAAATCATCACTGACTGAAGAGACAATGACGTCAATATTTAAGGAGGTACTACTTAAGGATGACTGGCTCCAGGCTAACAAAAACACTTATTAAATCAAAGATGGACTGGCCTGGGTAGAAAACAAACTTTATGCGCCTGCAAGCCAGAGAATGGACCTCATGAAACGCTGCCACGACTCCAAAATAGCGGGACACTTTGGGTTTGTAAAAACCCTGCACCTCATCAAAAGACAATTTTGGTGACCGTCCCTCAAAAAGGACATTGAAAACTATGTTGCTAGTTGCCCCACCTGTGCTGCTGCAAAGAGAAGACAAGGAAAATCTCCTGGACTTTTACAGACAGTAGCGGACCCTTCTGCACCCTGGAAAGAGATTTCTATGGACTTTATAGTGGAGCTTCCCGAAAGTGCTGGAAATATTGTCATTTGGGTGGTAACTGATCTTTTTTCCAAACAGGTTCACTTTATTCCATGCCAAAAGATCCCAACTGCCAAGGCATTGGCAAAGATGTTGCTAATACACATTTATCACCTTCATGGAGCCCCCCAATGGGTTATCTCAGATAGGGGTGTTCAGTTCACATCCAAATCTTGGCAGGCGTTTTTAAACCTATTAGGCTCCACCCGGGGTTATCATCATCAAGTCACCCCCAGACAAATGGAGGTTCTGAACATTCAAACAGCATATTAGAACAATATTTAAGATGTTTTATTAATTACCAACAGGACAATTGGACTTCTTCCTTTTGCAGAAGTAGCATACAATAATAGCAGCACGGGGTTCACCCCATTCCAGGTAGCCACGGTCCAAGAATTCAACCCCATGCCGGAACTACCACCAAAGAACCTGAAATCCCCTCCCTTAAGGTGTGGATAAATAACTTGCAAGCCACGTGGCCAGTGGTAAGATTAGCATTACAGGAAGTTAGAGCAGTTTTTAAAGTTCAAGTGGACAAAAAACGCTGTGATCCTAAACCTTTCAAGATTGGGGACCATGTATATTTGTCCATAAAATTCTTAAAATCATTACAACCCTCTAAGAAACTAGGGCCAAAATTCATTGGCCCATTCCCCATCTCCAAAATTATCAACTCTGTGACGGTAGAGCTTCAACTCCCCAAAACACTTAGTATTTCACAGTAGCTTGCTCAAATCGGAGATCACTTCAAACCTCAGACCCCTCCATCCCACACCTCCAACTCTCATCATGGTACATGGGGAACGACATTTTGAAATTAAAGATATCCTTGATTCGTGCACTCACTATGGATCCACACAATATTTAGTAGCTTGGAAACACCTTCCTTCCTCAGAAAATGAGTGGGTAGCCAAACGACATGTAAAAGCACCCACATTACTATGAAAGTTCCATCTAAAATACCCCGATAAACCATCCTAAATTGCAAATGTAACGCATGATTTTTGTTTTTTCCACGTAGACCTATCTATTTTTTAAGGAGGGCAGGAGGTCAGATCTGTGTATCTGTCAGTTCTTCAACGGAAGAAGAAGGGGAGGGGAGATTGATAAAGAAATCCTTCTTGATGTAACCTGAATATATTTAATCTTATATCGAATTTATATAACCTACACATGATACAATGGAGAGATGAAACCATAAAATTCCACAGTGAGATGTGTCCTGGGAAACTCTGAAAAAGATTGTTCTAAAAAGGGGGCGGGGAATTAACATGTTGGCTCTTTGTTTTACTAAATACAATCAGGATAAGGGGAGGGGTTTTAAACTCCCTTATCTATCTCTGCATGCCTGAGAGACCTTTGATGCTGCTTTTAACCCCTACGTGAATTGTCTCATCTCAATAAAGGATTCCTTTTTGATATGTTTTGATACGTTTTCAGAAGTTCATTCTAGTTAATTGAATGGGCAAAGTTCTGTAGCCTGACACCACCTCTGACTGGCCCCGCCCCATCTATTCTCTGCCTCCCGAGTCCCAGCTGATTGGTGGATCTCCTTTGGTTGCCTTGCACAGGAGAACAGAGCTGGAAAGCAGATTAGTGTGGTGGGGAGGGAATAGCAATAGCACTCAGACTTATATACCACTTTATAGTGCCTTCCAGCCCTCTCTAAGCAGTTTACAGAGTCAGCCCATTGCCCCCAACAATCTGGGTCCTCATTTTACCCACCTCGGAAGGATGGAAGGCTGAGTCACCTTGAGCCTGGTGGGATTTGAACTGCCAAATTGTAGGCAGCTGGCTGCAGAAGTAGCTTGCAGTACTGCACTCTAACCACTGTGTCACAGAAGCTCACAACTCCTCCACAGAGGAATGGGGATTTTGCAGTATATCTTTCCCCTGCTATGCCCACCAAGCCACGCCCACAGAACCAGCAGTAAAAAAAATTTGAATCCAACCACTGGTCTTAGGTCAATAAACCCTCTGATATGATAGGTTGTAAGAAGAGGATGACCAAAAGCAGTGGATGGACTCAGTGACAATGGCGATGGATGAACCATTGGAAAACTTGAAAGGACCAAATTAGGAATAGATCGTCATGGAGAACATATAGCTATGTGGTCACTAGAAGTCAAAACCAGCCTGACGATACACAGTCAAGCAATCAGTTAATCAATCAATGATACATTTTGGCTTTGAAAGTTCTTTCAGCTTTTTGTCTGCCCAAAGTGGCTTTCCCCAAACTTTGATGGATTATGGTTTCTATCTCTTAAGCTTGAAGATAAGAGAGTACAGCACCATCAGTGAGCATAAGGGAGAAAATACTATATCTGTCAATCCACTCATCCATCCATCTATCTGTTGGAAGTTAAAACCCACCCCATCTCCTAGAAAAATGAAATATTTTAGGATATACTAGAAGGGCAGAATATTTCCCCTAAAAGAGAAGTAGAAACTCAGAGAGGTACAAACTCAACCCCGCCCCCCCATCTTTGTCAATGGGCCATTAAGGCCTGAGCCAGTCTATTCTACATAACAAAGTTCTACCTCCTTTAGGCCATTCAATTGCCCTTCATTGCATCACCCAGCAAGTTTTAACCAAACTTAGCACACAGGCAACCTACAAAACTAGTTATGACCTCTGATAGCAACCAATCAGGATACTCTACCCAGGAAGTTCAAAGCCAGAGAGGGCATAAAACCCAGGGATTTTCAGCATCTCCTCCCAATTTCTTCACCCAAGAGCTCCAAGCCATGTGATCCTGTCCACCATTTATTTATTTATTTATTCAATTTATATACCGCCCCCTTTCCCAATCGGGACTCGGGGCGGTGTACAGCCAGATAAAAACCACATACACAGATACACAATATTAAAAAGGAGTTGAAATGAATTAAATTAATGGCTGAAAGGCTAATAAGACTAAAAGATACATATTAAAAAGTAAAACCCAATTAAAAGCCAATTAAAACTCCACCAGTAAAAACCTAGGCCAGACCCACTTGATGAAACAGATGGGTCTTTAGTGTACGTTGGAAGGTCTGGAGGTCAGGGATGGTCCTCATCTCCAGGGGTAGTTCGTTCCAAAGGGAGGGTGCTCCCACCATCTTTCCAAACAGCCTCCATGTTTCCAGTGTCTTTTTCCCCACTTGGAACTGAACCCAGAAGGATATGTCTTCCAACACATCCCTCCCTCCCTCCCTCCCTCCCTCCCTCCATCCATCCATCCATCTATCAATCAATATAGCTACCCAACTTACAAAATCTGACTCTCGGCATTGTAGAATAAAATCAATGAAACAAATCTTAAAATATTCAACAGAACTCATATTATTATTTAAAGGCTAGGAGGGAGCATCAGACATCACGAACCACAGAGCTACCTAGCTAAATCATCATTCTTTTTAGATCTCAAAGGCCTGTCGACCCAACCAGATTTTGAGAGACTCTTAATATGTTTGCATGGGTGTGTCTCAGGGGTGGGATTCAAAATTTTTTACTACTGGTTCTGTGGGCATGACTTGGTGGGCATGGTGTGGCTTGGTGGGCATGGCAAGGGAAGAATACTGCTAAATCCCCATTCCCAACCCTACTAACCTGCTTTCCAGCTCCGTTCTCCTGTGCAGGGCAACCAAAGAAGACCCAGCCGATCAGCTGGGACTCAATGGGAGGCAGAGAAGAGATGGGGTTGGCAGGGCCAGTCAGAGGTGGTATTGGGCAGTTCTCCGAACTACTCAAAATTTCCGCTACCAGTTCTCCAGAACTGGTCAGAATCTGCTAGTACCACCTCTGGTGCATCTGCATGTGTGAATGTGAATGTGTGTATACTGTGCGAGTATATGCGATGCCTTTGTGCTAACTGGTTTTCCTTCTTTTCCATCTGTAGAAAACCGACTCCTTTCCTTCTTAAATAAGAGACCTAGCCTGCCATTTCTTTCTTTTTAAACAAACAACCATGAGAACCAACTGCCCTCAGGTCAAGACAATGAACAAAAAACCCTCAGAAAACCATTTTTTACATTTAATTATACTGCTTTGGTTATACATGAATGATATCACTGAGCTAATGTAAACCACTGGGACCCCAACTGGCTGCGGAAAAATGATAAAAATACTTCCCACAAACCCATAAGAAAAGAATTATGTGCAGTAATACAATTTCTTTTTCTTTCTTTCTTTTTTTGGCGCGCTTTCTGGATCTCAATACATTTCTTGATACAATACATGTGATAAATGTGACTTGCCACTTCCCGCACCTTCACCAAAGTGGGTCTACGTATTAGTGGCGTGCTTCTTGTGGTGTGTATTAATTTGAGAGTGTGTGTGTGTGAGAGAGATGGAAGACAATAAATTACATTTCAGGTTTCAGGTGGGAACAGATGAAAATATGGATTTTAAATCATTAATAACTCCCTCCTTAAGTCTGCATATTTCAGAATCCCCAATTCCCTGCTGATAGTTGGAGGGGAGGGAGAATAATTTGCCTCCAGTTTGGAATGTAGCAAAATTGCATATCTTACTTTGCATCTTACCTGCCCAGCTTACTGGTTAGAAAATTATGACTGCATAATGTACACCTCCCAGATGTGCTACAAGTAGGAGGGTTGATTTATAAGGATGGCATGGAGGTCTTTCCTCTTGGAAATATCTAGTCTTGATTCCTCCCCCTTTGTTTCTGATGCAGGGAAAGAAAACATTAGTTTACCTCCCCCAAATGCCTGTATATCTGTGTTTTAATTCTTTCCTTGACAGAACGTGGAAAAAAACACACACACAATAATGAAAATCAGATCTCTCTCTCTCTCCTTGCTCTTGTGCAAAGCTCAGGTGGAGACAAGCCCCTGCATGGAAAACAGCCTCTCCCCTCACTTCAAAACACACCTGGAAGGGTACAAAAATTTGTATATATAATATATGTATAAAACCACCTGGAGGGGAGTGCCTGGAGGGATGTCTCCAGTCAGGACGAAGATTGGATTGAGCCATGTGATGGTCTGATTGGTGCAGAGGATGGATCTTGGATTTCTCTTCTGGGAAGGGAAAATCCAGAACTTTCAGATTTGGGTTTTCCCAGATGTGCCAATAGGACAACTCTCATAAAATGGAACTTTGAGGAACGGTTTGTCTCGGAGTTTATTGCTGGTGTTGGTTAGTTGGAACGTTGACAATAGACAGACAGACGGATGGATGAACAGACAGATATGTAGATAGATACGTAAATAGAGAGAGAGGGAGAGAGGGATATATAGATAGATAGATAGATAGATAGATAGATAGATAGATAGATAGATAGATAGATAGATAGATAGATAGATAGATAGATAGATAGATAGATAGAGATATTAGATAGATAGATAGATAGATAGATAGATAGATAGATAGATAGATAGATAGATAGATAGATAGATAGATATAGATATAGATATATAGATATACTAGATAGATAGATAGATAGATAGATAGATAGATAGATAGATAGATAGATAGATAGATAGATAGATAGATAGATAGAGACAGACAGACAGACAGACAGACAGACAGACAGACAGACGGACAGACAGACACATATGTAGATTGATACATAAATGGATGGATGGATGGATGGATGGATGGATGATAGATATATAGATAGATAATACATAGATGAGATAGATAGACAGATAGACAGACATGTATATATATATATATATATATACTTTGTATTACAACACCCTGTTAAGCCCCAATTAAGGGAGAAAGCATACTGCTTTCTTTTCTGTCTATCAGCTCATCACCAGAGACTATATATATATATATATATATATATATATATATATATATAGAGAGAGAGAGAGAGAGAGAGAGAGAGAGAGAGATACACAGACAGACAGACAGACAGACAGACAGACAAACAGACTGACTGACTGACTGACTTACTTCAGGAAGGATGGAGGGGGATAAATTAGGCTGAGGGACAATGCCCACTAGTTAAGACCACAGCCGCTTGCTAAAGCTTTTTGGAACAGAACAGAATAACTGAGTTGGAAGGGACCTTGGAGGTCTTCTAGTCCAACCCCCAGCTGAAGCAGGAGATCCTATACCATTTCAGACAAATGGATGTCCAATCTCTTCTTAAAAACTTCCAGTGTTGGAGAATTTTCAATTTCTGGAGGCAACTTGTTCCACTGGTGAATTGTTCTCACTGCCAGGAAGTTTCTCCTTAATTCCAGGTTGCTTCTCTCCGTGATTAATGTCCATCCATTGCTTCTTGTCTTGCTTTCTGTTGCTTTTATTTAATATATGTCACATATTTTTAGACATAACCGTCTCCTTTCTATAATCCCTAAGTTTTACATGCAAAGCTCGGCATACATAATGATTTTGGTGCACAGTCTGGAGCCGGTAGATTTAGATGCCTTGCATAGCAGGGGTTAAAAAAACTGGCTGCATCTCAGAGTAGTAAGTTTTGCAGAATTTTACTGCGCATTGGGGATTCTCTACTATTTCAATACAGCTACTGGGGGAAAAAAATGCTAGGGAAAAAGTAGTATTTTTTTCCCTCCCCTGCCTTCTCTTCAAATTTACATTTTTATCGGCGCCTACCATTTTGTCTCGTGAAATGTCAGTGCTTTAAATCCAGTGTTCTCCGTTGCTGGGTGCTGGATTGTGTCTTAACCTTCCCTCTCCTCGCCTCACCTCAACCGACTCCTTGCGAAAACGTGGCGGCTGAATATTCAGCAGCCAAACGAGCTGGAAGGAGAGGTGCAAGACGGTACATAAGGAGGAGACAGGAAGTGGGGGGACAGAGAAAAAATGATAAAAGAACAAAGACAGGGGAAGCGATAGTTGGTTGACCTGAATTCTGCTTTCCTGATGATAGAAGAATAGGTTTTATCGTTTGAAGATGCAGTTGGACCCAGAGTCCCATTATCAGTGCTAGAAGGGAGAAGAGGAGGAGGAGGAGGAGGACTGTGGGCTCTTTGGTATTCTCTGACTTTGGTTGTTTTCTTACAAATGTTTCATAACCCAAACTAGGTAATATAATCAGTGCCAGAAGGGAGGTGGTTTGTGGAGAAGAAGAAGAGGAGGAAGAAGAAGGAGAAGGAGGAGGACTGTAGGTGTTTTCTGAGCTTGGTTGTTTCCTTGCAGACATTTCATTACCCAACTAGACAATATCATCAGTGCTGAAAGGAAGTGGGATTTGTCCTCTATTTATATACTAGTGGCTTGCCCTGCCAGTGTTGGTAGGAGTATTTGTTCGTTCCATGATTAGGCAGTTTACTGAGTGGGTAGCTCCTTGATTGAGGTTCTGTACCCCACAAAGTGATGATGTTGCCTAGTTGGGTAATGAAATGCATGGAAGAAAATAACCAAGCTCAGAGAGCAACAAGGACCCTCCAGTCATCTTCTCCTTCTCACAAACCCCACTAGCACTGATGATGTTACCTATTTGGGTAGTGAAACATATGCAAGAAAACCACCAAGCTCGGAGAGCACCCAGGCCCACAGGCTGCTTCCTCCTCCTCCTCCTCCTCCTCCTCCTCCTCCTCCTCTTCCTTCTCTCTCCCTTTCCTCCATTCCACAAACCCTCACTCTTCTAGCACTGATGATGTTACCTATTTGGGTAATGAAACGTCTGCAAGAAAACCACCGATCTCTGGGAGCGCTGAGGTCCAATTCAACTGATTTAATTGTTTTAATTATTTCACACAACTTTGCACGGTGAAGAGTGCCTGTTTTTTTTTAAACTGTTCTTTTTGCCTAGTGATTAAAAGATGATTTTCACCCCCGCTGTTTACAAGCATTTGTTCTTACATAGTTGCAATGGTTCCAACATCGCGTTTGCAAGCTACCTCAAGAGGGCTGGATTTACTGAGAAAAGCAGTGCCGAACCCGGAAAGCAACGAAACGCATAAATACAAGCAACGAACTCTTCTCCTTCTCCTCCAACCCCGGCAATTAAAAAAAAAAAAAAAAGGAAGCTACAAGTTAAAACAATAATCCACCCACTAGACTACTCTGCTTGCCACTTGTAATGGAGAGAAAATCAAATTAATTCTACCCGAAGAACGGATCCTTCCTTCAACCAAGTATAATTTCAGTCCTCTAGAGCCTGGCTTACATGCTGCCAAATTATCCAATTACAGGCTTGTTCAAATCCATCTGGGGAAGATTGTCATGGATTGTAAAGTGATAATTTCGAAGAGATTCTAATCCTTCTGGAAAACTCAAGAGGGAAACATACACACACCCCAAGATAAAATGTCTGACATGAAACCAAGGAGAAGACACTTGAGTTGTTCCCGTTGTGTGTGGAAAGGAGGTACTTTATCAGATATGATGAGAGCCGAAGGAGACAGCTCCAATGGAGCCTTCATTCTGATGGTTGAGAAAGCTCCTTGGTAGTTTCTGAGGAAAGAAATACCTCTGTAGTTTGAGTTAAAAATGAATGCAGCCCATCCTTGAAAAACCTAGAACTGTTTGCATGCCAACTCTCGTTTTCCCCAAAGATAGGGGGTGCACATACAATTACTTATTCAATTTATTCATTGTATTACTTAGACACGGCCCATCTCCCCTCAACTGAGGCTCTGGGCGGCCTATGAAGAGACAGAAGCATTATAATGAAAACAGTTAAAAGCTAGGAATCAAAATTCAGAATTAAAAAGGGAAGGATGCTCTCCAGCTCCATGACTGTGGGTCCCAAGTGAGACAAAACAGGCAGGTTTTCAGGTCTGTCTGAAAGGCCAGGAGAGTTAAGGTCTACCTGTCCTCTGGTGAGGGGGAGAAATTTCCAAAAGGCAGGAGCAATGGCACAGGAGGTCTTTTTCCTGGACCCCCCTACCAGAGGTGCTGTTCAGCAGTTTCTGACCAGTTCTGGAGAACCAATGGCGGAAATTTTGAGTAGAGCGGAGAACCAGCAAATATCACCTCTGACTGGCCCTGCCCCCATCTATTCTCTGCCTCCCATCAAGTCCCAGCTGATCGGCTGGGTCTTCCTTGGTTGCCCTACACAGGAGAACGGAGCTGGAAAGCAGGTTAGTGGGGTGGGGAGGGAAGGGAGATTTTGCAATAACCTTCCCCCAGGAGTGGGGAGGGAATGGGATTTTGCAATATCCTTCCCTTGCCACGCCCAGCCAGCCACACCACGCCCACCAAGCCACGCTCACCAAGCCACACCACGCCCATCAAACCACATTACGCCCACCAAGCCATGCCCACAGAACCACTGAATCTCACCATTGCCCCCCAGCCCCCAATTTTTTAACTGATAGGGATAGGATAACAGAATAACAGTACAACAGAGTTGGAAAGATCTTCTGTTTCAACCCCCTGCTCAAACAGGAGACCTACACCATTTTGGACCAATGGGTGTCCGTTCCAGTCTATCAACATTCCAGCAAAACCAGATCCCAATCAAAAACTCTTATTTTCTCAAAGTTTCTTCTTATTGGAAAAGTCATACTGGCACATCTGGGAAGCCACCTTTCTGAGTGGGAGGCCAAGTATATTTGTCAACTAAGTATACTTACGATTAAGGTTACCATTAAAAAACTTGGGCCAAAATTTCTTTGGTCTTTTCCCTATAAGTGAAAATAATTAACTTTGTAATGGTTAGCCTCCCTCGAATACTAAGGAATATACATCCAGTATTTCACAGCAGCCTATTAAAACTGAGTATTATGTGATACAGAAAATATTTTATCAATGGTTAGAGAATAAAAAAAGGAATTTGGAAATGTGGAAGAATAAAAGAGAAAATAAAATAAAGTAAGACAGAGATATAAATAAGATGATAACTGTCAATATATGTATGATGAGAACAATGAGATGTAATGCTAATAAGATATTATCACCAGAAGAGCTGTATAATGTTTAGTTGTTCGATGTATCTTAACTCTAAGCTTAGAGAAATAATTCTAATGTGAATGGCATTATAAATGGTTAGGGTGTTAGTGCCCAGATGACACACTGCTTAAGACAAAATCAAATTTTTGTACTTTTGAAACAGAAAAATAAAAAACTTATCAAAAAAAAAACAACAAACCAGCAATAGGTTTTACTTTAAGACCTACACTTGCTGCTCCTCCAAATCCTGTGGTAGTACAAGGTGAAATACTTTATGAAGTTAAAAAAAATATTGACTTGCAAAGGGGCCAGTCACAATATTTGGTTCAGTGGAAAGGGTACCCTTTGTCAGAAGCTACTTCGGTGAAAAGTTGGGATGTCAAAGCTGATAGATTAATTAAACAATTTCATGATAAATTTCCTGACAAGCCAAAGGGTCCTCCTGGAGGCAGGGAGGGGGCTAATGTGGTTTGCTGGAGCGCTGATACAGTCTCTTCTTGAAAACCTTCAGTGATGGGAGCACCTACAACTTCTGGAGCAAATCCTTCTACTCAGTGATTGTTCTCCCCTTCAGAAAATTTCCACTTAGTTCTAGGTTGGATCTCTCTTTAGTGATCTCCTATCTGCTAGTTCTTATCCTGCCCTTAGGAACTTTAACAATATTTTGTCCTTTGTAACCTTCAACCTTCTAGACTGAGATCAGCTGAGGAAATAGCATAGAGCTTCATATCTTCATCTTAATTTCTTCGAATCATAGAATCATGCAGTTGGAAAGGACCTGGAGGTCTTCTAATCCAACCCACTGCTCTAGCTGTATCATTCTGGACAAATGACTGTCTGGTTTCTTTTTGACAATCTCCCATAATGGGGCACCCGCAACTTCTGAAGGCAAGCTGTAGCACCAGTTGATTATTCTATCTAGGGAATGATCTGATAATGGGAGAAGGAGCCTCAGCTGATAACCGGAAGAGAAAGAAACTTGGAAAGGGTCTTTCCTAACTTATCAGACTGTAAAAAGAGACGGCGGACGATTTTCACTTTCAGATTTGTAAGATTCTGCTAATATAGACCTGCAATAAAACAGCTACTAGTCTTAGCAGATTAACAGAGTTGGAAAGGACCATATAGGTCATCTAGTCCAACCCAGCCCAAGCAGGAGACCCTACACAATTTCTGACAGATGGCAGTCCAGTCTCTTTTTGAAAGCCTCCAGTGAAAGCCTCACAACTTCTGAAGGCAACTTCTGTTCCATGGGTTGTCCTCACTGTCAGAAAATCTCTCCTTATTTCCAGGTTGAATTAGTTTCCATCCATTGTTCCTTGTCTGGCCTTCAAGTGCTTTGGAAAATAGCTTGAGCCCCTCATCTTGGTGGCAGCCCCTTAAATATTGGAAGACTACTATCATGTCTCCCCTGTTCTTTCTCCTCCCTAGACTAGCCATGCCCAGTTCCTGCAACCAGTTCATTATATGTTTTAGCCTCCAGTCCTGGTTGCTCTTCTCTGCACTCTTCCTAGAGTCTCAACATCCTTTTTTATAGTGTGGTGACCAAAACTGGATGCAGTATTCTAGGTGTGGTCTTACTAAGGCTTTATAGAGTGGTATTAGTACCTCACTTGATCTTGATTGTATCCCTCCATTAATGCAACTTAGGATTGCATCAACTTTTTTGGCTGACACCACACATTGCTGGCTCATATTTAGCTGGTTGTCCACTAAGACTCCAAATTCCCTCTCACAGTTACTGCTATTGAGCCTGGTTTCACCCAGTCTATATGTGTCCTTTTGGTTTTTCTTGTCTAAGTGTCGGACTTTACTTTCTCTACACTGAATTTCATCATTAGCCTTTGCTTATCTGGTGGTGTTTCCTGCCTGATCAACCTGGTAAGGCTGGGCCCAAACAAGTTATCCTTCCATCCTTCAGGCAACAGCCAAAAAAAACAAAAACAAAGGCAAAGCAGAGGAGGAAATTCCTCCAGAAATGCAAAAATTACAGGCTTTGCCTCTTGTCTAGAGACAGGGAGGGCCAGAGATGATTCCGCACATCTCGGCCGCACCAGACATCTTCACCCCAGCCATGCTTTAATTCATTAGTCAAGAGGTTAATTTTCCATTTGGTTTGATTGCACTGTAAGCAGACCTCCCTGGCGCATTCAGCAGAAAGGAATGGGAGGGCAGGAAAAGAGGAAATCAATAGGCACTCTGCCACATAAAAGGCAGAGAGAGAGGGAGGGAGGGAGAGAGAGAGGAGGGAGGGAGAGAGAAGGGAGAAGAGAATATAATTGGGAGGGGGGGAATCCACCCAGAAAATGATGCCAAAAAGGATTAAAGAACAGAGTTCTGCTTGCTGGGAAGAAAAGAGAGATAGAAGCAAAGAGAGAGAGAGAGAGAGAGAGAGGGAGGGAGGGAGGAAGGGAGGCAGAGAGAATGAGAGGGAGAGAGAGAGAGAGATCTTAATTTGTTAGGCGACCAGCTAGCACAGCCTTATTTGCCAGTAATCCTAATTACCCTAGAAATACAAAAAGTGGCTTATTGAGTTTGAATGGCGAATTACACAGTGCTTGCCAGGGAACTGGAAAGAGAAGCACATCCAAAGGATAGTGAATGTCCTATTTCCAACAGGGATTGGAAGGCAGAAATGGCGGAGAATCTGTCTCTAAGTCCTGGACAAACTTGGGTCGCTCTTTATGGTTACAGTATCGCTACAGTCGGACTGTGTGACTTGGAAAGATTCCCCAGTTCAAATGATTGTGGGATTATAGACCAGTTCTTTCTTCCCTCTTCAGTCCAATTGTTCAACCTCACATGGATGTTCTAAGATTATCTAAGATGATATGGAACTCTTGTGCCCTCTATTCCTTGGAGAGCCAGAATTTGATTGAAGTAAAGAAGAATAACAGAATCACCGAGTTGCAAGGGACCTTGGAGGTCTTCTAGTCTAACCCCCTGGTTAGACAGGAAACCCTACACCACTTCAGACAAACGATTATCCAATCTGTTCCTAAAAACTTGCAGTGTTGGAGAATTCACAACTTCTGGAGGCAATTTGTTCCATTGATTAATTGTTCTCACTGTCAGGAAATTCCTCCTTAGCTCTAGTAAATACATGAACTTCTCTCCTTGATTATTTTCCACCCATTGTTTCTTGTCCTGCCTTCAGGTAGCTTTAGAGAATAGGTTGACCCCCCCGCTCATCTTTGTGGCAACCCCATAAGCATTGGAAAACTGCTACCAAGTCCTTCTTTTCATTACACCAGATCAAAAGGAAAGGCAACTTTGGACACTCTTTCCTCTGATTCGGGGTGAGAGAATTTCAACTCCCATCAATCTTAGTCAACATCTCTTGATGGAAATCAACCAACCCCAGCCGCAAGTTATAAGTTTCCCCCAGGACAAATTTTCAACTAGCAAGATTGAGATTTGGAGATTTCAGGACCTCGGACAGAGTATGGGCTTCACTCAAGAGGAGGGCAACTAGGTTAGAGGGTGAATTAACGATGCCTTCATTTTCTCACTTTAAATATATATATATATATTCTCCTTTTGAAACTTTGTTCCTAGCCACATTGGACATCTCTGTCATAAAACAGACAGGAAGGGGCTTAAATATTTTATGAGCTCCTCAACCATTGCTAGTCACGATAGCTCGTTATTTATATACACGTATACATATCTATTAATATTGTGTGCCTGTGTGTCAAAGAGCATTTTGATGCTTGTTCTCATTGCAAGCAGCCTGGGGCTATCTCAGAAAAGGGGCGATAACTCCCCACTCCAAGTAAATACATGAATATTAACTAAATGTGCATTGTTAAAACCTACTTTTTTTAATGCTTCACATCAACAGCTTTCTCCATTCTATGCAGGAATGATGGTTATGACTGGAATCCTTCCCGTATTAACTTCGACTGTTGAACTGGTTTTAACTTGAACAAGTGTTGAGTGTACATATGAAGAGATACCAATTAATCTGAGTAGCAGAATGATCAAAGAAAACAGCAAATGAAATATTGAATTGATAATATAAACTTCAAAGCGAAAATGTTCTTGACCCAAGCTTTGCAATTTCTTCTTTTTCATGTACAGAAAAACTTGCAGTGTTGGAGAATTCACAACTTCTGGAGGCAATTTGTTCCATTGATTAATTGTTCTCACTGTCAGGAAATTCCTCCTTAGCTCTAGTAAATACATGAACTTCTCTCCTTGATTATTTTCCACCCATTGTTTCTTGTCCTGCCTTCAATGGACATTAACCATTGTGGATAAGAAATGGGATATTGTTCGATGTTTTGGGGTTGTTGGATTTTTTTGAAAGTGTGATCCTCTGCATTTCAACATTGTGAAATATGCCCCATGAAATTCAATGGGATTTCTTGGTCTTCTGCTTGGGTGGGGTGGGTTTGGTTGGAGTAGATGACCTATCAGGTCCCTTCCAACTCTGTTATTCTGTTTTGTTATACTGAATAGGACTGTAGGATAAATGGGACTTTTTTTTTTAAAAAAAAAGGACAGGACCATCCTGTTAATAAACAGCCGACACTGTTAGCAAAATTGCAAAATTGTTGCACAAAAACACCGCATATGTCCCAATTTTTGTGTCAAGATGTCTTCTGTTTAGAATAGCATCAGCAGCTATTCCTAATTCAGGAAGATTGCCAGATGCTGACAATGATTTATCTGAGCAGAGACTACCTTCCGTGACAGGGATTCTCAGCAGGATGTCCCTACCTTGGTGAGTTTATCAGCTTTTTAATTTTGTAGAGTTTGCAAAATTATGTACTTTTTTTTTTTTAAAAAAAATCCAGGCCAGGGATCTTGGCAGGGATCAGCTAAGCTTTGGAAAATGAAAAGCAGCTGATCCTGGATTCCAGCTTTTGCACATCAATAACTTCTAAGTGCAAGATAAAAAAAGAAGGCAAACTCCGGAAAGGACTACAGATTTTGAGAAACAATCATGATGAATTTGTTCCTTCAACCAAACAACATAATAGAAAAAAGAGTCTCTATACCTTTGCAAATGTGAAGCCAAGGTGGTATCACTTTTGGACCACAGGTAGATGTCAAATGCAAAGCAGGAACAAGGAGGCAGAAATCAAAGTCCAGGTTATACAGATATACAGATTAACAGAGTTGGAAGGGACCTTGTAGATCATCTAGTCCAATGGTTCCCAAACTTTTCAGTCCACCGTCCCCTTGGTGCTACAAATTCATCCTCAGTGCCCCCCACCCAGGGTTGGGATTCAAATTTCTGTGGGTGTGGCCTAATTTGAGGGTGTGGCTTGCTAGTCACGTGACTGGGTGGGCGTAGCTTGCTGGTCATGTGACTGGGTGGGTGTGACTTGCTGGTCACATTACTGGGTAGGTATGGTTTGGTGGTCATGTGACTGAGTAGGTGTGGCCAAGTGACTGGCAAACCAAATACAAGTGGTCCTCACTTAATGGCTGGTTGTTTAGCAGGTGTTCTAATTTATGACTGGCCTCCCCAGAGCTACTTGACCTGTTGTGACAGCCATGCACACACACACATACATACACTCCCTTCCAACCCTGCTGGAGCAGGTCATTGGACGAGAATCAGCAAAGCATCTCTGATTAGATTCTAGTAGTGAATAGAATCTAATCAGAGATGCTTTGCCGGTTCTTGTTGATTTTTATTTGTATTTCTGTATTTTATGTTGCTGAATTGCACTGACACGTGTGTCCCTTCTTGTGCGCAACCCAGAAGCTTTTGTGATTCTTTGCAGCAAAAATTACCGACCTCTGGCTTTGCTCTACTTTTCAAATGTGTTGCCACTGCCGCGTTCTAGGTGCCGCGCCCTCCCCCCCCCCCCCCCAGGTCCATCCCATTGAGCCCGCTGCATCGGAGGGACCTGCCCAAGCAAGTCAAGTCAATGGGGTGAGCCTGAGAGAGGGAAAGAGAGAGAGAGAAAAGAAAGAGAGAAAGAGAGAAAGAGAGAAGGAAGAAAAAAAAGAGAAAAGGGAAAGAAAAAAAAGGGACAGACAAAGAAAGGGGGAGTGGAAGGAAGGGACAGAAAGAAAAAGAAATAAAGGAGGGAGGGAGAGAGGGAGGAGAAGGATAATGAGGTATTTATTCTAGTCCAATCACCTGCTCCAGCAGGGTTAGAAGGGAGTGTGCGTGTGTATGTGTGTGTGTGTTCTCCTTGTAATTTACCAGTACATTTTGGTTTTGCCTTCTTCAGAATTCTCTCTCTCTCTCCCTCCCTCCCTCCCAGACTGGCTTTGCTCTACTTTTCCGATGTGCCTGTGGGGCCGGAGCTTCAAACATGGTTGGACAGATGGATGGATAGAGAGACAGGTAGGTAGGTAGATAGATAGGTATATAGATAGGTGGGTAGGTAGGTAGGTAGATTGGTAGATAAATAGGTAAATAGGCAGGCAGGTAAGCAGGCAGGAAGACAGACAGCCCTTTTCGACGGATGTATGGATAGATAGGTAGGTATGCAGGTAGATAGATATATTTATATTGGTAAATAGATAGGTAGGTAGGTAGACAGAAAGACAGGCAGGCAGGCAGGTAGGTAGGTAGGCAGGAAGGCAAGCAGACAGACAGACCTTTTGGATGGATGGATGGATGGATGGATGGATGGATGGATGGATGGATGGATGGACGGACGAATGGACAGACAGAATGCGACAGCGAAGGCACTTTGCGAAAGCGGTGGTGACAGCTTTTCCCAACGTGCTGCCGCATTTGAGGCGCTGGCTCCAGTATGGTACAACAGTCAATGGGCCTGCAGGGCCGCTGCCTCAAATGCCCCCCTGCCACCTCTTAGTGCCCCTCTTCTGGCCCCCTTGGGGAAGCTAAGAGATGGCAGGGGGGTGGCATGTCGAATGCGGCCACGGCGGCACATAACATGCCACTGCTGCGATGTTCGAGACGCCAGCTCCGGAGTGGTGTAACAGCCAGTGCCTCAAATGCCCCCCTGCCGCCTCTTAGTGCCCTTCTGCCAGCCCCCTTACAGACACTAAGAGGCAGCAAGGGGGCATTGGAGGTGCTGGTTCTGGAGCAGTGCAACAGTCAATGGGTGAGCCTGCAGGGCCGGCGCCTTGAACGCCCCCTTGATGCCTCTTAGTGCCCCCAAGGGGGCCAGCAGAGGGGCACTGAGAGGTGGCAGGGGGGTGTTTGAGGCGCTGGCTCCAGAGCAGTGCAACAGTCAATGGGTGACCCTGTGGGGCTGGCACCTTGAACACCCCCCTGCCACCTCTCAGCGCCCCTCTGCTGGCCCCCTTGCCTCTTAGCGCCCGCCCAAGGCATCCCACTCCCAGGAGGTGGTACTGCCCACTTTGGGAACCATTGATCTAGTCCAACTCTTGCCCAAGCAGACCCTACACCATTTTTGACAGATGGCAGTCCAGTATCTTCTTGAAAGCCTCAAGGGAAGAAGCTCCCACAACTTCTGAAGGCAACTTTTGTTCCATGGGTTGATTGTTCTCAAGGTCAGAAATGTCCTCCTTATTTCCAAGTTGGATCTCTCCTTGATCAGTTTCCATCCATTGTTCCTTCTCTGGACTTGAGGTTCTTGGTGAATAGCTTGACAACCCCTCCCTCCTCTCTGTGGCAGCCCCTCAAATATTGGAAGACTACTATCATGTTGAGTAACATCTACCTATGCTTAAGATAACTGCTCAGTAGACCAAGTGCTCAACTTCTAGGAGATGGCCAGGATGAGTCTGAAGGAGGGGTCAAATGTGAGTCCTTCCGTTCCCAAGAGATCTAAATCCAGCCCACTTTGAATGCCTGTCTTACCTCCTGCTCATTTCCCTTGACTGTTAAAAAAAGTTTTATTATACATTTTCTTCATTTTGTATTACAGTTTCAATTTTACAATTGTGATGTACTGGTTTTATCAACATTATACGTTATGCATTCTATTATACCTCCTATGTTCAACCATTTAACTTTTCTTTTATACAATACCATATTTATCTTTCTTATTCCTATAGTTCTAACCGGAATTTCTATATGTATATATTTTTAACTATCATTATATTATCATTATGGTTACTTCTAGTACTTTGATCGTCTTTTTTGTAGAGAGTGTAAACTTGCAATAAATCTTTATATTCATTTGAACAGCTTGAACCTCCTGATTTTCCCTGGCGCTTGACATAACCCGAGAAGATATTTAGAACTAAAATTCTCATAGTGCACCTCATGGTGACTGGGTTTCTTGTGAAGCCAAGATGTTTTGTGAACCATTTGTGGAATAAACTGGTTTTTTTTTTAAAAAAAAACATGCTATATTATAAACATGGATTAAATTTCAAACTGGTGGATTGGCATACCACTAAAGCTAACCACACATCAGAGTCACTTGCTTGAGAGGGCAACCACAAAAATGGAATACATAAAAATGACCTTAGCCAATGTGTGAAACCCATTCGTGCCTATGGTTCTTGACCCAAACCAAATAACAATGACGATTCTGGAAGAGTCCAAGCTTGACCCACAGTGTTCAAACAGACTGTTTTAATGGAAGGACTCATCCTGGAATATCTCACAAGACAATCAATTTCATACGTATCTCACTCTCCATCATTGGAGTCTTCAAGGCAAGACTGAGGAGCCATTTGACTGGGATCCTGTAAGATCTCCTGCTTGAGCAGGGGGTAGACTAGGACAGCGGTCACCAACTGATGGTCCATGGACCACTGATGGTCCCTGAGAAAATTTTGGTGGTCCACAGAAAAATTATTTGCTTTTTTTATATTACACTAAATCGGGGGTCCTCAAATTACCGCCCCTGGGCTGGATACGTGCAATGAACATTTGTGTTGCTGTAGAGAGTCTTACCCTTCGGGGGTTTTTTGGGTGGGTGGGAGGGGCAGAAGTTCTGACTTAGGATCTGCTTCAGCCTCCTGGTAGGGGGCTTTGAGCAAAGGTTGGAAGGAAGGGCTGCTGGTGGCAAAGAACTGGAGCGCTTCATTCCAGTGGGACTGCACCATGGCCTGGAACTGGCTGATCATCTCAGCTCACTGAGCCTCCAGGCGCTGGGACCTGGCCTTGCACTCCCATAGGTCTTCCCTCTGCTTGGAAAGCCCATGCTCCTAGTCCTCAGTGAGGTGCTTCTGATGAGCCTCCTTCTCGGTCAGGTCAGATCCAATTTGAATGGAGGCAGCTGTTTGGCCAACTCTTTCTCCTGGGGGCTGCTTAGCTCCAACACCTGCTTTCTGTTGAGGCCGTAAGATGGGCAGGCAAGGAGTGGCTGGGAGGGAAGGGGTGAGTAGAGGCCAGCGAGGTGCCCCTCGATCTGAGTGATATCGAGTTGGCCACGCCCACCCAGTCACATGACCACCTAGCCACGCCCACCCAACCGGTCATTAGGCAGATTATATTAATGGTCCACGGGATTTAAAATTATGAATGTAGTGGTCCCTGAGCTCCGAAAGGTTGGTGACTCCTGGATTATAAGAATGTCCCTTCCAACCCTATTACAGTGATACCTCTACTTACGAAATTAATTCGTTCCGGAAGCCGTTTCATAACCTGAAAATTTCGTAAGAAGAGGCACATTTTACCTGTAAATGTCCTAATCCGTTCCAAGCCCCCGAAATCCAGACTGTAATTCTTCGTTATTACTTCCTGCTTTGCTGGATTGCTAGCGCGAGACTGAGAACACGGCGCAGTGCGTGCGCACAGATCCCTCCTAGCCAATGGGATGCCAGGAAGATAACCAATGGCAGCGCAGCTCGGACGCGCCATTTTCCAAGAAAGCTTTTCGTATCTTGAAACATATTCGTAGGTAGAGACGATATTTTCTCGAAGACGCGTTTCGTAGCCTGAAACTTTCGTAAGTAGAGCCTTTCGTAAGTAGAGGTACCACTGTATTCTATGTTCTATATTTTAAATGCAAACTCTGCTTGCCCTCTTACCACCACAAACACACCCCCAAGCACACCGGAGCCTTCTCTGCGAATCTCCATAAGTCTCAGGAAAGATCTGTGAATGCCTGTAAAACCTATTGGAATCGTAGAGTATACAGAATGCTACTTGATCCAGGAGTTGGACTAGAAGACCTCCAAGGTCTCTTCCAGGGCTTGCATTCTATGTTCTACTACGCCTTACAGTATTGAGCAACCCAATTGCCAAATCCCTTGCTGGAGTTAGAATAATTCAACAGACCCAGCATGGCAAATGTTTTTGTTTGGTTTAGTTTTTAAATAAGAGAATAAGAGAACCCTCATTATAATTGTCTCGGTCATTAAAGCCCAAAGGCCACCTTCTAGTTTTAAAGTTAGCAAATTCCATTGGTGGTCTCCAAGAACAGCATAAACATTTTCTCCACCTTGACTAGCAGCATAATAATTAACAGCCCGTTGCTAGGCAACCACCCGGTTCCTATTATAATCTTTCCCCCCAAAAAACTCATATACATACGAACCTAATACTTGCTCGCCCGTTAAGTGCATGCTATGGTCGTTGAAAAATCTGGCTTCTCTGGAGTTTCATGGGCAGGAGCTTCATTCAGCTGTTTATCCAAGTAATCCAAGGTCAATTGTTGTAAAATTCTAATTTGAGCCCTTCGTGAGTACCAAGTTATATTTATATTTGGATTCTATGCAAGCTGAGAACAGGAAGTCAGCTGTTCGTGGCTTTCCTTCTCTCCGATATGAATGCTTATTGAAAGCAATGAAGTTTCCAATGCAGGTGTTCTTGACATACCACAAAAGCTGAGGCTGGAATTGCGGTTGTAAGTCGGGCCAGTCATTAAGTGGATCGCCACGTGGCTGTGCCTGATTTTACAACCTGTTTCGTGGCGGTCGTTAAGAGAACACCACGGCTGCTAAATGAGTGTGGTGCTTGTTAAACAAACCTTTCCATTGTATCTTTTAATGTACCACACTAAGGAATTTTACAGGGTTTTCATAAAATTTACTGTACTAAGGGGTGGCCTTTGGGAAAAAAATCAGAGCTCCTAGCTTGGCCCATTTTCAGAAGGATAAGACAAAGAGCATCCTGGGATATCTAAAGTGGACACCTCAGCCAATCAGAAGTTCAAAGAGCTGTCACCTTTGGAATCCTTATTCATCACTGCCACATAGCTTGAGAAAGTGGGAGGGGGTGGTTTTAATTGAGTAGCTCTTAGTAGACAAACTAGAATTCTTTTGTTAGTTCAAGATCAAAGAGTGTGGTGCAGGAAGAAAAGGAATGTACTTTGTACTGGTTCATATGATATACTGGTTCATGTGATGTGATGATGAGTAATAAGGGAATGGTTTGTAGGTTGGGACATTGTGGGAAGTCCGGGAAACTTTTAGTTTCAAAATTCCACAGATATGCCAGGTGCTATTCTAATGAAGGTACTTTTGAGATGACGTCTGTCTTGGAGTTACTGATCAGGATGGAGGTTCCCTGGAACACAGACAATAGCTCTGTCTCCCTTGTACCCAAATTGGGACAGTCAGTCCTTCCAAATATTAGATTAATGCAAGAAACCCAGCTAGCTCAAGATCTAAACATTCCTAGAAAGAACTCTAAGGGAATATTATCAGTACTTTATTTCCTAGGTTTCAAGGAAGGTTGAGGTGATGTTCTACCAAAAAGGAAAGGGAAGGGTAAGACAAAGCCATTTGTTGTTTAGTCATCTTCCCTTTTTTGTCGATCAATTCCTATTGCCTGAAACCTTTCCAGTTGGTTGATCCAACTTTGAAGCTGTAATGGTAAACCAGAGCCAATCAATGAATGGATTAGAAGCTTGTTACTCTGGTGGATCAGGGATCATGTAGATTTGGACAACATCTGTGAACCATTCCATTCACCAACATAAGGGAGGCCATCTTCAGATTACAAACATCACCCTTTATCACATCTATTAATCAATACCCAGAAGAAATGAAGATGGCACTGAATCAGTTTAATAAGAACCAGATCATGATATGGTCACTAAGTTAGAAAACAATAGCGCAGTCCACACAATTGCATACTATAGAAGAGATGGCAGAAAAGGGAGGTGGAGTGAAAAGGGGAATAAGCTTAGAATCCCTGCATAGCAACAAGTCCAAATCCTCTTGAATGCTGTTCGCCGTTATAAAACTCTTAGCAGGTGCCAATGGTTAGTTGAGAAGAATCCCACACACGGGCTTTTAGCAATAAATCAGATTAATTGAACCTTCATGTGTGGGCTTGGTATTTCATGCCTGACACATACAAGGCCATATATACCAGCAATAATATATTCCACAACCAATGAACAAGTCTCGCTTCTTCAAGAAGCAACAGAAGGTGTTGGACAAGTGAAAAACCAATCTCAGAGAATATCTATAACCTACAATTCCAAGACAAAACACTAGAAAGGTGTTCTAACAGAACAGAGAAGTGTATCAGAGATGGAGCAATCATTCCAGGAATGGTGGACAGAATATGGGAGAAATTGAATTACAGGACAATTGTCAGAAAATAGGAGAAGACCTATAGGGCTGTAGAATATTAGCTAAAATGGAGAAAATCCCAAATAATGTCCAATTTCCTGAATCCAAGAAGAGAAGCCTTCCCCAGTTCAGTCAGGTTTCCACCATGATATCTCTCTCTCTCTCTCTATTCATTTATTTGTCAATTGCTTACAAGATAATAGGTATAAGTAAAACATTGTTATGAATACATGGATACATATAAGAAAAATAAAATATAAAAGAAACAATAGGACAGGGATGGTAGGCACGTTGGTGCGCTTATGCACGCCCCCTACAGACCTCTTAGGAAAGGGGTGAGGTCAATAGTAGACAGTCTACGATTAAAGGTTAAATCTACTACTCTTCTGAATTCACTTGCTCTTCCTGAACCACCCAAAGCATCGTAAAGTAAGAGAAATAACCTGGAGCACACCTGAATTTCAACCTTCACATTCAGACCAGGGACAGGAAGGCAAGAACATGTCTGTAATATTCCACTCTGGTCTACTCACATGGTTGGAAGAGCCAATACGGTTGAGATCCCCCAAACCAAGAGCAGAAGTAATTTATCATACCATAGCTAATGGAAGAATGCCAACGAGATCCTTCTGGCTAACATAAATCTTGGAGATGCTGAGGTCAGATGTCCTTCCTCCGGGATATTCAACCTGCCATGTAATGAATTGCATCCCTGGCAATTCGCTGAGAGCTTCCATCTCAAAATCCATCTGCATGATTTCCGAGGAAAAAGGAGATGTGCTGGAGAGAGGGGGGGAAAATACACGGAGTCAGTGAACACGATTAGTCATTCATTAGACAGCACCATCCAGGTCTCAACAATCAACTCTTGACTTAACCCGTTTGTATGTGGGAAGAGGTGCCCATTTCAGAGCCCATTTGCTTAAACGCACACATAAGTTCATCATGTTGCCCAGATTAGTTTGGCAAACAACAGACTTCGTCCGTTGCTTGACTGAAGTCCATCTTTTGCTGTAATTCAGATATTTCTCTGATCCACCTGAAGCCTCCTGAATCTAGAACTGCAGAATCAAAGATTTACTACAATAAAGTATTGCATTGTGGCTGCATTTTATACAGATTATTATAATTCCTGGGACAATCTTTAAAGGTAAATATCTATGGAGATTCTCAGTCATCCAGGTCAGTTGTCCCCAAAATGCTTTTTTTTAAAAAAATTATACATTTTTTCTTTAATCAACGTAAGTGCTTAATAAACAGTTTATTGTCTGAATCCATTTGCTTATACAAAGTGATATTAATAATGATGATGGTAATGGTAATCATAGTAATAATAATATATTGTTTATTTATATATAGTATTAATCTTTCATCTACTTATACATAAGTCTTTTATCTTCTAATTTCTACCTCTATTTTCTAACCACTGATAAAACAAATCCCATGTTAGAAAATATTCTGTTTCTTCCTTGTCCTTTATTTTTAATGTCAATCTATCCGTCTCCATACAATCTAATATCTTTTTGATTATAATCTCATTTGTAGGAGTATCCTGCAAAAGTGCTTTTTTCAAGAGGCAATTGGACTTTGTTTTTCCTTGAAGACGTTTTGCTTCTCATCCAAGAAGCTTCTTCACTTCTGGAGAACTGGAGAACCAAAGAACAGAACTGAAGAAGTGTCTTGGGTGAGAAGCGAAACGTCTTCAAGGAAAAACAAAGAAAGTCCTGTTACCTTTTGCTTCATTTTTAAAGCACCTTTGGGACTTCAAAGGTAAGCTTCTGAAAACCTACAAAGTAATCCTTGCATCTGTAAATTAGTAGCCTGGGTTTTTTGTTAAATAAAACCCAACTAAAAGCAAGCTAGAAAGCTTTAATTAGAATGTCACACACACATACACACAGCCTTCTGCAAATTTCCTTCCATGTTTCTGTCACCATCTTCGTGGCAGTCCCAAGAATTACCAGCCAAGCTATGAGAATATCACTCATTTTTATACTGTGTCCTTCCCAGGCGTGATATTACAGCATCTCTGGTCGTTCCAAAACGATTCACCACCAGGAGAGAATTTAAGAGGAAATTTAAAGGAAAGGAAGTGATGCTTGGCTTAAAGAACCCTATCTTGTAAACCTCCCATTAAAAGCAGCCACTGTGCTGGAAGCAAAATCATAAAGATTAAACGGTGCTTCCTTCTTGAAGTGACTCTACCCTGCTTATGATTTTTAGAGATAGTGGGGGTGGGGGGTGTTCCCCTTTGTTTTACTGAGCTATGGAGAAGTTCTGGAGAACCACTCTGGGTGGCGTATACATTTAATAAATGGGCCAAGGAAGACAGTCATGAAAGCAAAGGATAGCAAAAACCTTAAATTTAGATTAATTGCATTAACTACACAAAGGGCAATCCATGGACAATGATAAGAATAATAATTTAAAAACTACATACACTGCCATGGGATTTTAATAAACTTTCTCCACCAATATTGAAGAAAACACATTCCTTCTTGAAAACTGGGAATTGGTTAAATAATAATTACCTACCTACCTACCTAGCCATCCATCCATCTGTCCATCCACCATGTTTGTCTGTCTGTCTGTCTCTCTTTCTATTTCTCCATCTCTTTATCTCCATCCATCTCTCTTTCTCATCAATCTCTATTCATATTTATCTATTTCCAGTCATGTGTATCTTCTGTCTGTCTGTCTCTGTCTATCTATCATCTCCATCCATCTCTTTTTATTTCTCTATCTCCACCCATCTCTCTTTATCATCAATCTCCATTCATATCGATCTATTTCCAGCCATATGTATCTTCTGTCTGTCTGTCTGTCTATCTGTCTATCATCTCCATCCCTCTTTCTATTTTTCTACCTCTTTATCTATCTCCATCTCTTTCTCTCTTATCTCTCTCCATCCATATCTATTTCCAGCCATATGGATCTTCTGTCTGTCTGTCTGTCTGTCTGTCTGTCTGTCTGTCTGTCTGTCTATCTATCTATCTATCTATCTATCTATCTATCTATCTATCTATCTATCTATCTATCTATCATCTCCATCCATCTCTTTCTATTTCTCTATATCTTTCTCTATCTCCATCCATCTCTCTCTCATCTCTCTCCATCCATATCTATTTCCATCCATATGTATCTTGTCTGTCCGTCCGTCCATCCATCCATCCATCCATCCATCCATCCATCCATCCATCCTAATATCTCCTTTCTTTCTTTCTTTCTATCTAATCTCTCTCTTTTCTTTTTTTCTTTCTAATCTCTCTCTTTTCTATCTGTCTGTCTATATCTATCTATCCTCTCTCTCTCTTCTATCTATCTATCTATCTATCTATCTATCTATCTATCTATCTATCTATCTAATATCTCTTTTTTCTTTCTATCTAATTTCTCTCTTTTCTATCGATCTATCCATCCATCCATCCATCCATCCATCCATCCATCCATCCATCCATTCCCTCATCCATCCGCCCGTCCACCCATCCATCCCCAGATATTGGATCACATAAACAAACTGGCTTTATCATTTCTGCTTTCATCTCAAAAATGCTCTTTGGGATTCAGAGTTCTGCCTCTGATTTTTCAGGGGATGAAAGGAATGCGAATATTCACCGTTACCATTATTTTCCTTTTTTAAAAAAAAGGAAATCTTGTCATCGTCTCCCCTGTTGAATTAATGACACAGAATGAATTCCCTTCCTTTCCTTTTAACATCGTATTAATTTTTTTTTTGCCTCTTGATGTCAAAGCCGACAAACGGGCAATTTGCAAACGACAATCGGGTGCCACGTTATCTGTGACCTAAGAACGTGCAGGAAGCTGGGTTTTGGGGAGGTTGCAGGATGAAACCTAACCGGCTTTTCGAATGCAAAGAGAAGCATGTTCTGGACTAGACCAAGATGTCTGAGATATATAACATAGAATAGCAGAGTTAGAAGGGACCTTGGAGGTCTTCTAGTCCAACCCCCTGCTCAAGCAGGAGATACTATACCATTCCAGACAAATGTCCAGTCTCTTCTTAAACACCTCCAGTTTTCAAGAGCACCCACAATTTCTCGGGGCAAGGAATTCCACTGATTAATTTTTCTAACTGTTAGTTCTAGGTTGCTTCTCTCCTTGATTAGTTTCCATCCAATTCCAGGGGGAATAGGTTGACCTCTTCTTTGTAGCAGCCCCTCAAATATGACTGCTATCATGTCTCCCCTCATCCTTCTTTTTATTAGACTAGACATACCCAATTCCAGCAACCATTCTCCGTATGTTTCAGCCTCAAGTCCCCTAATTATTCTTGTTGCTCTTCTCTGTACTCTTTCCAGAATCTGAGATTTTTCTGGATTTGTGCTGGCTTGTTCATTCCAGAAATTAAAACCAAAACTAGCAATGAATGAGGACTAACTTAACCAAGGCAACTATTCACTTAGCAACAGTATCAAGGAAAGTCATAAAATAGGACCAGATCGTTTAACAAATGTTTTGTTGAGCAACATACATTTGGGGGCTCAATCGTGGTCATATATCGAGGATTATGGGTACTTTGCAATTTCTTAAACCTGCCCCAAAGGATCAAACTACACACTAGGAAGTGCATTTTTCAGGGTTTTTCCACACACACCCCCACTAAAAACACCAGTTTATAAAGGCATTTTCTCTATTGAAACGCACAACTTTCCCCCCCCTTCTCTGAGTGAGTGGGATTGAAAATAGTGACTGTTGAGATTTGCAAAGCTTTAATGAGCTCAGCACTTCAACAAATATAATCAACGTCTCCAACGGATGTAATCAATACCAGCGCACACATTACACAATGCCAAAATCAGGGACGGAACTAGAAGTACGGTACATCCATAGAGGCGACAGTGGTAAATTTGGATTTTTGCCATTCCTCTTACTGGGTGAGACCCTGCTAAGGGGAATTTAGGAAGTATTTTATCTACAAGATTCAAGTCGTCTTTGACTTAACTATCATTAGTTTAGTGACAGTTCCAAGTTACAATGGCATTGAAAAAAAGAAATTGATGCAGTGGTGGGATTCAAAATTTTTTACTACCAGTTCTGTGGGTGTGGCTTAGTGGGCATGGTGTTGGTGGGTATGGCTTGGTGGGCGTGGCAGAAGAAGGATACTGTAAAATCCCCATTCCCTCCCCACCCCACTAACTTGCTTTCCAGCTCCGTTCTCCTGTGCAGGGCAACCAAAGAAGACCCAGCCAATCAGCTGGGACTCAATGGGAGGCAGAGAAGAGATGGGGTTGGCAGGGCCAGTCAAGTAAAAGAGAAGCTTAACAGATTCTTAACTGATAATCAGAGTTGAAAGGGACCTTGTAGATCATCTAGTCCAACCCCCTGCCCAAGCTGGAGATCCTACACTATTTCTGACAAATGGCAGTCCAATCTCTTCTTGAAAGTCTCAAGTGATGGCGCTCCCACAGCCTCCGAGAACAAGCTGTTCCATTGGTTGATTGTTCTCACTGTCAGAAAATCCCTCCTTATTTCCAGGTTGAATCTCACCTTGGTCAGTTTACATCCATTATTATTCCATGCCTGGCCTTCGGGTGCCTTGGAAAATAGTTTGACCTCCTCTTCTTTGTGGCAGCTCCTCAAATATTGGAACATTGCTCTCCTGTCTCCCCTGGTCCTTCTCTTCCCTAGACTAGCCAGGCCCAGTTCCTGTAATTGTTCTTCATATGTTTTAGTCTCCATCCCCTCATCATCCTGGTTGCTTTTCTCTGCACTCTTTCTAGAGTCTCAACTTCTTTTTTTATAGTGTGGTGACCAAAACTGGATGCAGTACTCTAGCTGTGATCTCACTAAGGCTTTATAGAGTGTATTAGTACCTTACTTGATCTTGATTGTATCCCTCTGTTAGTGCAACTCAAGAATCTCCCTAGAGAATGGTCACATGAGAGACAGCATAGCCTATAGCTGTGTAATGGACAGATAAAGAGGCTCAGAAGGGACACCCTCCCTCCCCCCAGTTTTTAGACTGTAGAGGAGACCAGCATAAAGTTGCATGGGAAAGACCTTGGTAGATGGGGCAGAAAAGGAGAGAAGAGATGTTACCATGGAAAGAGTCAGATCAGAGACTGCTTAGCCCACAGCTGAACAATGGGTGGAGTAAGGTGCTCAGAAGGGACCTTCCTTAATTTCTCAGGCTGTGAAGGAGGTGGCTGTATGCTATGTGAGAAAGACCTTGGGATACAGAGAGAAGAGATACTGCCAAGGGAGCAGTCAGATGAGAGACAGCATAGCCCAGAGGTGTATAGTGGGTGGAGAAAGACCCTCAGGATGGACTCTTTCTAGTTTCTCAGGCTATAAAGGAAAGAGAAAAGAGAACTGTACTTCCGTATTTGCAAGATTCTGTCCATGCAACCTTACAATAAGATAGCTCATTTGTTTGTGATTCCTAACTGGTTTACTTCACAAGGCTGATAGTGGCAGATCTTGGCGTAAAGGTATGTAAGAATGATCTTGTGAGACAAGAGGAAGAGCTGCAGATTGGACAACCATCATGGAAAAGGTATCTCACCCTAGAAAAGGGCATGGGAATAGGGATGAGATTCAAATTTCTTGACAACCAATTCTGTGGGCATGGCCTAATTTGTGGGTGTGGCTTGGTGGTCATGTGGCTGGGTAGGTGTGGCTTGCTAACTGGGGGTGGCTTGGTGGTCATGTGACTGGTTGGGTGTGGCTTGTATGTAAATATTGTAAATATTTATGTAAGTATTGAATTTTTTATTTTTTAAAAAGAGCAACTTTTACCCAAAATCAGGCAAAGCAGATTGAGTTGCTTGCAAAATCACAGATTCACTCAGAGATCTATCTTTCTGCAATCTGCTGCCTGAGTCTGCACTGAAAAATACAAGCTTCAGTCCTAAGGAAGGTTCAACTCTACTCTCAGGCCACTTCTCCCCCAACCGCCAACCGCCTGAATACCACCCCTGACTGGGTCTCAGGGAAGCCTCCTGGGTGAAGGCAAAGTAGTACAACAATGATTTAGATTGGCTAGAAAGCAAGAAATCCGACAGGAGGGAGGAGAGAGGCCAGCCAGTGGCGTGATTTGCTGGTTCTCCGAACTGCACAGAATCGTAATAACCGGTTCTATAGAACTGGTCTGAACTGGTAGAATCCCACCCCTGCATGGGACATATTTCAGAAGGGACCCCCCCTAATCCCCTGGGAAGTAAAGGTGGAGGAGAGGGAGAGGGAGATGCTTTCAGGCTTGCACGATTCTGCTACTATAGCCCTACAATAAAGACACTCCTGGGTGTGCTTCTTGTTTGGACTACTTTATTGGGCTAAAGTCTGTCTCCATGCTACATATGTGTTCGGGATAACATACCAGCATTTAGGATGGCACACGTCTTCAAATTCAGACATACACAAGGATGGGCTGCTATGGGTTCGCCCGGAATTTGTAGCTAATGTTATGGCCAGTTCGGAGAATCGACAAACCGCACTGCTGGCTGGTTCCTCCCATTCCACCCCGCCTCTCCCAGGAGCCTCCACATGGCCCATTTTGGATGTGAGGTTAAGTGCAAGGCCCACACAGAGGCTTGGGGAGAGCAAAAAACAGGCCTCCCAGGTGTTTCAGAAAGCTGGAAATGGGCCTCCCAGAGGCTTCAGAAATGGGCCTATTTCCAGCCTCCGAAGGGCCTCTGGACTCCGGGGAGGCTGTTTTTGTGCTCCCAAATGCTCGAGGAAAGCCTCTGGAGCCCAGGGAAGGCAAAAACACCCACCCCCCATGGTGCAGGAGGCTGACTAGGCCACGCCCACCATGGCCACGTCCACCCAGCAACCAGGCAGAGAACCGGTTGCTGAAGTTTTTGAAGCCCAACCCTGGGACACACCCCTAGACTCTGCTATTGTCCCGGACATCTTCTCCCTATCTGAAAAAGATAAACCCCCAACCATAATTTGCCATGCATATAAGAAGGAAGTGATAAATCAGCACTGAATTTATTACATACAAATCTAATAATAATCCAATAAATTATTCAAGCGAGAGTTGGTAAACATCAAGTTAGTGCTTTGAAAACAACTCCCATCACGAAGCAGGACAAATTGGTGTTCCTGTCAAGTTTAGAATGAATTGTGGAATCATGTTGTTGTTGTTGTTAATTATTGATATTATAAAGCTAATTTAGAAGGCAACTATGCTTGTGACTGACTGGGATTAAACACTGATTTAAAGGAGAGAGCTCAGCTTTTTTTTTATGCTCATAAGGACTAGAAACTTAAGAAAGCTGTGGGTATTTTTTTGGTTGTCCTCCCCCCCCCCCCCGCCCCTTGCAGGGCTGATGTTAAAAAGCAGGGCAACAATGCCCATCTACATAGAATAATTTATATTTCCACAATGTACCATCTCACCATATTGCAACTACTTGCCGTCCTACGCAACTTTAGTGAGCAGATGATGGTATAAATAATAAACAAACAAATAAATAAATAAACAAAAAACTCCAAGCAAATAAATAATGAATGTTAGATTAATTCAATAATTTAATGAGAGACAATAGCTCACCTCATCATGAAGCTCTGGGGTGAATGATAACATGCCTTTATTCTTGAAATTATTATTTTATATGCTGGTTTAACAATATCTTTAATCATAGATAGGGATATTAATTTCTTTTCGTACATTGGGCGTGTGTGTGTGTGTGTGTGTGTGTGTGTGTGTGTACATTAGTTTCACAGAGTGCTTTTTGGGGCTGGAAAGACAGGATATAAATATCTATATTCATTGCATTTTTAAAGTGCTTTTAGTAATGTTGTAATCTGTCCAGAGAACTTTGGTTACTGGGTGGATTATAAATAGTAATGGCAATAAATATCGCACTTCATGGGAGACAAATTATAATAATAATTCAAGGCTAAGTATCTATGGGTGACTCTGACTCAAGTTTGATTTAATTTCCCCTCTATATTAAAGGAAGCAATCCCCTTACGCCCCCAGATTTTGCTTTTCCAAATCCCCAGATCAATTCGAAGGCTCCCAATTAAACAACACACTCCAAAACATCCATTCCAGTGGGAGATTCAATTGAGTTGACTTTGATCAAATTCCCGGATCAAAACCGAGTTGCATAGTGCTCTGAAAAATCAGTGGCAAACGAACAAATTTAGAGGAGCAACTAAACCCCATGAGGGACAGTTAAACAATCTGGATCTGTTTATCCTAACAGATGAGATTTGTGAGGGTGGAAGATGACAGCAGACTTCAACCATCTGGAGCGTTGTCACATAGAAACACAAGAGAGGACTTAGAATTAGTACCACTTTATAAAGCCTTAGTAAGGCTATACAGGGGGTACTGCCTCCAGTTTTGGTCTCCACGTTACCCCTCACCCACCCAAAAAAAAAAAAAAGAGGTTGAAGCTTTGGGAAAGATGCAAAGAAGAGCAACTAAGATGATTAAAAGCTTGGAGACAAAAACGTATCAAGAACGGTTGCAGGAATTGGGTATATGGCCTGGTCCAGGAAAAAACAAAGGACCAGGGGTGACATGATAGCAGAATTCCAGTCTACCACAAAGAAAGAGGGGTCAGTTTATTTTTCAAAGTACCAGAAGGCAAGACAAGAAACAATGGATGGAAACTAATCAAGGAGAGAAGCAACCTAAAAAAATAAGGAGAAATTTCCTTACAGTGAGGAAAATTAACCAGTGGAACAGCTTGCCTTCAGAAGTTATAGGTGCTTCATTACTGGAGGTTTTCAAGAAAAGACTAGACAACTAGCTATCTCAAATGGTAGAGGGTCTCCTGCTTGAGCAGGGGATTGGAATAGAAGACCTCCAAGGTCCCTTCCAGCTCTATTCTGATTGATTGAATCATAGGGCTGAAGGGACGATAGAGTAGCCAAACCCTATACTCAAGCAGAAGTCCTTATACTATTCTGGACAAAAGGTTGTCCAATCTTCTCTTGAAAACCTCCAGCAATGGAGCATCCACAACTTCAGGAGACAAGCCATTCCACTAATTAATTGTTATCACTGATGAGAAATTTCTTCTTAGTTCTAGGTTGAATCTCTCTTTGATAATGGGTTATTTCTTGTTTTGTCCTCAGGGCATTGGAGAATAGGTGGACCCCTTCTTCTCTGCGACATCCCCTCAAATATTGGAAGACTGCTATCAGGTCACCCCTAGTCTTTCTCTTCTTTAGATTACACATACCTAGTTCTCACAACCGTTCATCATATGGTTTAGCCTCTAGTCTGCTAATCATCTTTGTTCCTCTTCTCCGTACTCTTTCCAGAGTTTAGACAAGCTGATGTCTAAAAGAACAAGCGGGTTAAGAAATCAAGAAAAACTTCTAAAGGAATTTAGAAAAATCAGCTTCTAGGGATTTTCTTAGGATAAATTTATTGAATTGCAAATCAAGCAGGAGGTTCATGAACCATCATTGTTCAGGCAGCTTTGAGAAGGTCAGTTAGCTTCTGAAACAGCAGAATGTTTCACCGTGAGTGAGCTCACCTAACCCAAAACTTCATTCAACTTTGGTTTGTTTGCTTCTGGGTGAATGAATGAATGAATGAATGAATGAATGAATGAATTCTTTATTGGCCAAGTGTGGTTGGACACACAAGGAATTTGTCTTGGTGCAAATGCTTTCAGTGTACATAAAAGAAAAGATACATTCATCAAGAATCATAAGATACAACACTTAATACAGTCACAGGGTATAAATAGGCAATCAAATCATACTAGGAAACAAACTCAGTATCTTTTTTGCTTCCTGGTGACCAGAACTGGGTGCAGTGTCTATGTCCTCTATTGTTCCAGAGGCAACTCCAAAGCTCCAACGATGAACAACTTATTTGTTTTGGACTGATCCATCAAAATCCTTAAGGGGGATCCATTCCCCTCCAATTTTGAGGCTCTCGGGACTATTACACAAGCCCAAAGATGCTGAGAAGCCAACATTTTCCAGATCTTCTGAGCAAAGGAGATACGAGAACTGCAACTCCAAATGAAGCATTTCCCAAGAGGGCTGCAGGAAATTCAATCTTAAGAGATCTTGCCCCGGGCTTTGCCAATCTCATTTTTGAAGCTCTCTGTCCCACAGCACAGCCAAGAGCTGTTGATTACCGGCGCTAAATAGAAAACGGCCAAGTCCATTTTCCTCTTGGAACCGGTGGCACAATTCTATTTGTGAGACTCAGAAGGTCGTTGAGTTTTCACCCTGCAGACCGCTTTAAAATACAGTCATCTATTTAATCAACACCGCCGGGGGCTGCTGGTCTCCCACCTGCCCCCACCACCAGGAAAATAAGACTGCAAATGGCTGCAGTGCTGAGATCGTTGGGATGGCGGGGGGCAGGGGGAAGTTCCCCAATGCAAATCAAATGGATGCTAGCTAATCAGTGCATCGTGGCGCAATGTACAAGGTGAATTGGCAATGCTATATAAAGTGACATCACCGTTTCCTTTCACCTTGTAGTACCGCAGGTAGCAAAAAGTAGGTCAGCCTTTGCATCGGAGGTGGGTCAGCTCTTTCCAAAGCATCAAAACAGGCTCACAAATATCAGGGTACCCATGACTGAAATTAAAGGTTTTCTCTGAAATAGGGACTTGCATTGGTTTCTAACACCATTTTTTTGTAACCAAGGGAAACCCTCAAAAAGGATATTGTATGCTTCACCTGAATTCAGCCCACGATTTTGCCCACAGACCTGGCTGTGGTCAATTGATTGATTGATTGGATGACTGGATGACTTTGGGCCAATGACCAGGAGACAGTGAGTTCTAGTCTTGCTTTAAGCATGAAAGCCAATTCGATGACTTTGGGACAATCACCAGGAGCCTGGGAGTTCTAGTCCTGCCTTAGGCATGAAAGACAGTTGACTGACTTTGGGCCAGGCCACTCTGTCATCCCAACCCCCCTCACAGGATTGTTGTTCTGGAGAAAATAGAAAGAGGAGGATGTGTGGGATATGTTTACCGCCTTGAGTTATTTATAAAAATAATAAAAGCGAAATTTAAAAATAAATAAATACATGAACTACATTCCCAAGCAGAGATCTGTCGGAGTTCAGAAACAAAGTCGATTTGCATTGTTGACTGCCTTCCTCCAGAAGCCAATACTGTTCCCCTTGCAGTTAGAAATTTTAAAAAAGCTTTAAATTATTAAAAAGAAAAGGGCAGACGAAGGAGGCAGCAATTTTCTAAGTCATTCTTCCCGTCCAATAGCTTTGCTGACAACACGGAATCAGCTGGATTGGATTTTCCCTGCCAATTGTCCCCAATTTTATATACTATAAAGAATCAGCTGGGAGGCTGGCTACCTACATGCAACCCCCCGATTCATTTATTTGTGCCTTTTTCTTACCTTCAAATTTGGTCCATATATCTCACCTAGACCTGGCTATATTTCCATCGGGGTGTCTCAAGCGAGATTTCAATTGCACGAAGGTGCCACCAAGGGTAGCATCAGATTTTCGAAAACCATACAGAGGTCAGCCTAGAATCTAAGATTAATAGTCTCTTTCTAACAGTGAGCAGCTAGCTACAGGCTCTCAAGATACAAGCAAAGCAGAAGAAAAAGAAAAAAATATTATCTCTATATCAAGGACTAAGACAATCATCATGAAATTTGGAGGAATGTGGAATGGGTGAAGGATAAAAAAAAGCTCAAACTGCCCAAGGAGCAGCTGATCCAGTTCTACAGAGGAATTATTGAGTCTGTCATCTGCACCTCTATGACTGTCTGGTTTGGTTCTGCAACCCAACAAGACAGACATAGACTTCAGAGGATAATTAAGTCTGCAGAAAAGAAAAAAAAACAATTAAAACAGGACCACGATAAGATCATATCTGAAAATCTTGATCCAAATGTTTTTCAACCAGGTGGCTATCACCTTCTCAGTGATGGCCCCAACTCTGAAACGTCCTCTTCAGTGAATCATTCCACTGCCCACTGCCATATCTTTATGAGAGCAGGTTGCAATAAATTTGTCCTCTTCTGATCAGTTAACCGTGGCTTACTTGATCATTCCTTATATCTGATTGCTATTCTCAGTTTCTGCCTAGAAGATTCAACACCATTTCTCTCACAGTGAAAAGGTCACTCCAAAACGTTTATCTCGGGAGTTTAAATTTTCCTGATCCTGACATTTGACTAGGCAGCTATGAAAACTTTGGCAACACAAGTTCTCTCCTGTTTCCTATTCATGTCTGGAGAGTTTCAATAGCTTTGTAGATAAAGATAATGCTTTATATTTATTTCTGGTGGGTTCATTCCAGTAGTGGGTTCCAAACCTTGGTCACTACCAGTTCGGTGGGTGATTGTGTGCGCGCCTCTAACATGCATGCACGCACACCCCTAACACACCCTTAACTCACCAATCAGCTGAGAGGACGAAGAAACGAAAAACTAAAAAGTGCTTGTTGCTTCTTTTACCCTCTCAGCTGAAACACTACCGGTTCAGCTGAACTGGTCTGCATACCACCACTGGTTCATTCTCTTTCTCTTAATTTGACAATCACAAAATTGGACTTTTTTGTTTTGTTTCAGGGCACAATAATGTTGTCAGAAATGGTCTTTCACAGCGAAAGTCTGGATTTTCAGATGCTGTAGTGGCCATCCTTGATCTGACTTTGAAAGACAACTTTTTCCGTGCTTCTCATCTTGAAGTCGACTTCTTTTTAAGGGTACGGCATTTCAATGCTCTTTATGCTGGGGAGGGACAAATAATTATATATATATATATATATATGTGTGTGTATGTATATGTTGGCTGGAAATTGATCGCCACTTACCATGCCTCCACTTGAAAGGAATAATGTACGAATCCATGGAAAATTGCTAACGATTTTTCAGGGGTTGGTATTACAACCTTCCTCGGTGATCATAATTAAAGGGCTGCTGTTCCCCTTTTAACCATCTTTTCTTCCACTTCACACTGGATCAATGCCTCCTTTGAAGGAAATCGGTCTGTATTCAGCTTTAGTTTGTCAATGACAAAGATTTAAGGAGGGGAATGCTTTCTATTTCTATTTTTATTTAACACAGCACACTGGTGCTTCAAGATTTCAAGATGGGCTGGAGAGCCACTGGTAGTTGAAACCGACCTCTAAACTGCCGGAAATTACTGTCTCTGGCATGCAGCTGAGAAAATATCTGAAGGAGTTGAGATGCATTGCACAGACATATGAACATATGTCTGCTTTTTCCCCTGCCGAGATGCCACTTGGCGATGAAAGAGAATTTCCTTCCAAAATTCATTTTAAATGAGATTTCCAGCAATGATGCCCTATGTGAAGAACAAAGTGTCTTGCATTGGTTGATGTCAGGCCCTGAGAACCAAGAAAGGCATGTGGAGTTACTTCTGGACAGTTTCCTTTATTGTCCCTCTCCTACAGACAGAATCTTGCCAAACTAAAGCAACTAATTACATCACTATAGATCTACTTTGAGAATCGCTAGGGAGGAGCCATCATCATGAATGATGAAAGGGTTTTTCTAAGGATACTTCACAGATTGCTCTGAAGAAAATCTATTGATGTGGTTGCTAAGAGTTTACCTGATGGCATGTAACCAACCAAGCAACCAAGCAAGCAGCCAATCATACTCTCTTATTTAGTGAACTACATTTCTATTTCCCAGGAAGAAAAAGAGACAATTTATTGTGGCAGATATGGGATAACCACTCAAGGAGGCCAATCTTCTTTCTTGCTTAAGCTTTGGATCGCGTGGTGTTCTTGACTCACCACAAGTCACAAAGCAAACTATTAAAAACACATGGAGACTACATGGACTTAAGATCCTTTCTTGTCATTTAAAGCATTGTCTCACATTATGTTCTCCCTAAGCAGGACAGATGTATGGATAGCTTGGAAGAAAAGCACACCCCCATTGTAAAAAAGCCATAGCTCTTCAAATGCCGCTTGAGAAAGAGATTCCTTTATCAAGAGTAATTCCAGTGGGGGGGGGGAGAATTTGCAGTTGAGTTTTTTTTTTTTCCTTCTTTTCTATGATGGTTAAACCAGATGTGACTGGCACGGAAGCAGAAAGCTGGTTACCCAAAGCAAGGAATAATTAAGGAGTCGAGGTCACCCCAAAATGTGTGCAAACTTGCCACGGGATCCAATTATCACATTTCTAAGGGGATGTATTAAATAATTGCTGGAGTGAGAAATAGACTTGCCAAGCTCTCGCACACACAAACACACAGGGAGAGAGGGGAGGGAGGGAGGGAGAGAGAGAGAGAGAGAGAGAGAGAGAATTGATCAGAGGGACTTCTAACGGGGTCTTTTATAAATTGTTCTGGCCACACTGCTTTTCAGTCAGTTTTCTGTCTTTCCAAATCGGAAGAGGCCCATTTCAAGTCCTTCAAAAGTTGAATCGGAGAGGAGGAGGGAAATACAAAACTGACTCACTAACATGTCCTGCCTTCTTCTCTCTCTTTTCCAAGCTAGAAAAGCCAGCCAACTCAATCCATGCTTTTAGGGGTATAGGAAAAGAGCAGGCAGAGCAGGGAGGGCAGAGCTAAACAAATCATGAGCCTAGAGTTGTTACATTTCCACAAGTGGTCCAACTCCAACCCGTCCTTGAATTCCATTGACCCTTATTTGGTGCCAACTTTAGTTGACTGGATTCTTGTTTATAGACCTGAGCATTCGCACTCAGTTCAGTCAGAAATGAAGAAGAAGCTTTTTAGAGTTGCCAAAAGAAAGGGAGGGGAAAGCAGTGCAGCAGATTGCAAAACTGAAACTGCATTCCACAAATGTTTTCAAAGATAGGAACTAGGTGACCGAAGTTTCTGCCGAGCAAAATTCTAACTGGGGAGCATGATCGATGTCTCTTGGCTATGGATGTGTCCCATTGGAGAATATGGATTACGATACACCCAGGGATTGGAGGGAAAACCAGGGTCAAGGGTGACAATGAATGATGTGTCTCAGAGTCGGATACACCCAGGCAGTGCCGGTATGTTTCCTCCTAATAAATCTTCTTTAAACTTTGAAAATCTGGCTAGAGACTCATGATTTAAATGGTGGAATCCCAACACCTGCTATCTCATGAAAAAGCACCTTTGGGATATTCTTTGCCCCCGACAAGGGGCCATTTACAACCTTCTTTAAAATCTGCAAAGTGGGAGGGACGGTCATAAGATCACTTTCTGGGGCGGGGAGAGAGAAATAATTGGGTCTGAGTGTGCCAATATCCATTTCAGAAGTGTGTCAGTTGCACAAGAGTCCCCAGGTCAATTCCAAGCAGTTATTACTATTCTCTCTTGCTTTTTTCGTTCAGAGATCTCTCCCTGCAAATGCTGGAAATGTCTTTCTGCTCCTTGGACCTTAAACACGTTGCCTGGTTTCTATCTTCTTTGAGTCGTAACCACAACATACCCTTGGCTTTTAATCTTTCATACGAGTTTTATACGCCTGACGCTATGGGGGCAACAGTCTAGCAGGAAAACGGCAGGAGATTTTTTCCGAACAAGGAGCTCTACCATAAAGTGATTTCAACAAAGCAAGGCAAGGGATGGAAATGACATCCTATAACATTTTAATCTGCAGCTAAAATGGTTGATGCAGAGCTGCAGAGTTACAAACACCGAGTTTTAAACACGCTTAGCCAACTAGGAAGCAAAACAGGCATAGGAGGAACTGAAAGTCCTCAGACACTAAGATAAGACACATCAATTGAGTAATTTCATTTGTTTACTGTGGACTTGCAAAGCCTCCTTTATTCAGAAGTGGTATTCAGCAGGTTCTGAATAGATCTAGACCAGTAGCGGAAATTTTGAGTAGTTCGGACAACTGGCAGCTACCACCTCTGACTGGAGATTTTACAGTATTCTTCCCCTGCCACACCCACCAAGCCACACCCACAGAACCGGTAGTAAAAAAAATTGAATCCCACCACTGCCCTTATTATATCCCGCTTTATAATTGTGTTCTATTGTTTAACCTGTTTTTTTTTTAAAAAAGCTGCCACGAAGAAGATGGGAGGGAGTCAAGCTATTCTCCAAATCACCTGAAGGCAAAACTAGAAGCAACAGATGGGAACTAATCAAAGAGAAATCTAACCTAGAACTAAGGGAAAAAAACATTCCCTGACAGAAAGAACAATTAATGTTGCACACAGTAGCTGTGGAAGTTTTCAAAAACAGACTGGACAGCCTTTTGTCTGAAATGGTATCTTAAAAGCCTCCAATGATGAAGCACCCACAATGTCCAGACCATTCTGATTAATTGTAACTGTCAGGAAATTTCTCCTTAATTCTAGGTTGTTTCTCTCCTTGATTAGTTTCCATCCATTGTTTCTTGTTCTGCCTTCAGGTGCTTTGGAGAATAGCTGGACTTCCTTTTCTTTGTGGCAGCTCCTAAAATATTGGAATATTGCTATCATGTCACACACCCTCCTTCTTATCATTAACCCGCAACCCAGCTGTTTAGATGAGCCTTCCAGAGATACCAAACGTGACCTCAGGAACTTCTTGAATAAATCTAGCGAAGAATAAATCTCTTGTGAAGAAAAGGACCAGGGGAGACATGACAGCAGTCTTCCAATATTTGAGGGGCTGCCACAGGGAGGAGGAAGGGGTCAAGCTATTCTCCAAGGCACCCAAAGGCCAGACAAGAAATAATGGATGGAAACTGATCAAGGAGAGAGATTCAACCTGGCAATAAAGAGGAATTTTCTGACAGTGGGAACAATCAACCAATGTTGCCTTCAGAAGTTGTGGGAGCTTCGTCACTGGAAGCTTTCAAGAAGAGACTGGACTGCCATCTGTCGGAAATAGTGTAGGGTCTTCTGCTTGGGCGAGGGGTTGGACTAGAAGACCTACAGGGTCTCTTCTGGTTAATCTGTAATCAAAAATCTATGGCTCCATTCTGATGCTAAGGTCCTTCTACATAAACAATGCTGTGCTTTCATTGGCCCTCATGACCTGGAGCATGGAAAAATCAGGGAAGTGTGCAAGTCCCTTGCCTCATTCCAAAAGCTACAGCTTTTGTGATCATTGTCATCCCTTCCTTCACAACCCTGTTCCAAAACAAAATGCATTGTGTCTGCTGGGAGCTATTCCAACCCAGAGTGATTGCGTTCTTGGGTTGTTTAACATCTATTTAACCCACTTCTCCCTTCACCGATCATCCAGAAGATAAGGGAGTGAAATAAAAACCCAAACAATGCATTAAAATAAAATGCGGATTTCAAACATTACGGAGAAAAAGCTTTATTTGTCTGAATAAGCAGCGGTTAAAAATAACCAGCCAAGATGATAGTTTAAAAATCTGTTATCACTCAGGGAAAAGGACAAGTTATGAAGAATTTGTATTTAATTATTTTCTTGTTTGGTTAAAAAAAAATAAACAACTCAGAAGCCAGTTCCCTAGGTGATATGCAGATTTGCTAAAAACACATGTTATAAAACAAGCTAGCATAAGACAATAAAAACCGACGCCCCACAGAGATTAAAAACCATTAAATTCTCTTAATTCAAGCTTAATTCTTGGAGATGTCATGGACACGTAGTGAAATAGTGGCTTGATTTTGACATCTTTCATTCCCCCTCCACAATTTCCAGGGTGGGCTTTTGACCCTGGGTACCCTAGTGCCTTTTACCACAGTACTAACTATAGCCATGTTTATTGTTTAGGGGTTTTGAGTATTTCCTTTAGATGGTGTAAAACAGGATTCAAAAGTTCCCAACACCAGTTCTGTGGGCGTGGCTTGGTGGACATGGCTGTAGGAGTGGGATTGCACTTTTTTACGGTTTTAATTGCACACGTATTAAAACAGTAAAAACTAAGCTACTGCGCCTCTCAGCTGTTTAGCACAGCAATCCGTTCTGCCATGCCAAACAGCTGAGAGGTTAAAAAGGATCTAGGAGCAGGGCCGGGCAGGTGCGCCCAACTGCAGAGCCTCGGATGGACTCAGAGCAAACCAGTTCTCTGCCAGCTGATATTCGGCGCTACCAGTACGCCAGAACCGGGCCGAACCGGTAGAATACCACCACTGGTGTCAAACCTTTATGAACACAAAACCTTCTTTCTCATTGTCTGGTCATTGAAGCCTATGTCTTGTTTGAACAGTGTGCAGCCAAAAAAGCCAATGCAATCCTAAATTGCATTAACAGAGAGATACAATCAAGATCAAGGGAGGTACTAATACCTCTCTATAAAGCCTTAGTAAGGCCACATCTGGAATATTGCATCCAGTTTTGGTCACCAGACTATAAAAAAGATGTTGAGACGGTAGAAAAACTGCAGAGAAGAGCAACCAGGATGATTAGGGGACTAGAGAGGCTAAAACATACGATGAATGGTTGCAGGAACTGGGCTTGGCTAGTCTAGTGAAGATAAGGATCAGGGGAAACAGGATATCAGTCTTCCAATATTTGAGGGGCTGCCACTGAGAGGAAGGGGTCAAGACGTTTTCCAAAGCACCCAAAGGTCAGACAAGAAATAATGGATGGAAACTGATCAAAGAGAGATTCAACTAGAAATAAGGAGAAATTTTCTGACAGTGAGAACAATCAAACAATGGAACAGACGTTGTCTTCAGAAGTTGTAGGAGCTTCATCACTGGAGGCTTTCAAGAAGAGACTAGACTGTGTAGGGTCTCCTGCTTCGGTAGGGTGGTGGTGGACTAGATGACCTACACAGTTCCTTCCAACTCTGTTAATCTGTCAAAAAAAAAAACCTTCAGCAATTTCTCTTGAGCTGTCCAAGGTCTTCAGATCTCTCTTTGGTTGCTGCCATTAGCAGGACTGACTTTTCCTCACCCTTAGGGTCTTTAAATATGTAGACTTCACATCTCAGGTTTCCCTAAGTAGTGTGGCTCTTCCTGAGAAATTGAGGAGCTGAAATCCATCCAATATTGGGGCAGCTGTGACATTCCTACACCATCTTTCTGCTAAGCATCTTCTTGATAAAGGGGAAAGTTTCCCTGTCCAATCATGTCCAACACTAGGGGCCAGTGGTCATCTCCGTTTCTTGGCTGAGGGAGCCAGTGTTTCCCAAACACAATTTCTGTGGTCATGTGGCCAGCATGACTACACTTCAAGGAGCACGGAATGCTGTTATCTTCCCACCAAAGGATTACCTATTTATCTACTCGCATTTGCCTTCTTTGAAGCTGCTGGGTGGGCAGGAGTTGGAGCAAGTAACGAGAGCTCACCCTGTCACAGGGCACTAGGGTCTTGAATCTGGGCTGCCAGTTTTCCAGCTGACAAGCCCAGTGTCTTTAACTGCTGAGCCATCCTGGCCCCACATCTTCTTCATACTCAGGGTCAATGCCAAGACTTTGTGGTTGTGCGGAAAGTTGATGTAGGGCTCACGATTCAAGATCTGGCACGAATGAGTTTTCCTGTGTCTTGAGCTCTGTTTTTCTTTTTCTTTTTTTCAATCTAGACACATTGTTGGAGATTTGATGCTATTGTGACTCTACCATGGGGTGGGGAAGCATATCAAGCCTCTGCAAATCACTCACACGGTTTAGACGTGAGACGGATAAGAGAAGGGTCCTCTGTTGTTATCCCACCCGGTGATTACTCTACAGGCTCTGATATTACAATTCTCACATCAATCATGAAGCCTGTGAGCTTTAATCAGTCTCATCAGTAGATTAATGAACTAAACCAAATTGGTGGGGACAATTAAGTTCTAATTATTTGGCAAGAATCCCATTCTACGGAATTCGTCTACTTATTTCCAGGCTGCCTCATTTCTGACATGTTAGTTTAGACCAGAGGTGTCAAACTCGATTTCATTGAGGGCTGCATCAGGATTGTGCTTGACCTCGGAGGATTGTAGTGTGTGTTGCCATAGCGAGCATGGCCAGCTAGATGTCACCACAGGTGTCGGGGGCACCTGTGGTGGTCAAGCGCTAAGGCAGGACTTCCCTGAGACCCTCCCTCATTCTCATTATAATCTCCTTCCTTCTTTTCTTCTTTTTCCTTCCCTCTTCATTCTCCTTTCTTCTTCCTTCCCCTCTTCCCTTATTTTTCCTTCCTTGCTCTCTTACCATCTTCCCTTCTTTTTCTTTGCCTTTCCTCTTTCCCTTTCTCCTTTCCTGTCCCTTCTTCCGTGCTCAAATGCAAAAGGGGAAACATTTTGCCTTTGGTTTTGTTTTTAGTTGCTTGGCTAGCCCTCTGCCAGCAAAAATGGAGCTCAAGGGGGCTGCATGCAGGCACCCCTATCCATGCCCTGTTTTTGGCTGCGACAACCTCCTGCAGTCCTCTGCCAGCAAAATTGGAATCCAGGGGGCTGCGAATGGCCTGGTCCTTTGCTAATTCAAAGCCAGCCCTGCAGGCTGGATCTAAGTACCCCACAAGCTGGATCCGGCCCACAGGACTTGAGTTTGACACCCCTGGTTTAGACATTCTTAAACTGTCTATTTCTCTTATAACCACCCATTTACTTTCAAATTGTCAGCCTGTGTTCTACCGGAACATCAATCCATATCGAATAAATCTAAGTTGCTTTTCTTAAAAAAAAAAAATTGAAAACTAGCCAATTCCTTAACCTTTATCAAATGCTGAGGTTGGCCAACATATATTTATTTTAATGGCATGGCTTGCAAGGTTGTTTCTCAACCCTGCCTGCCTCCCGTTCTTTCTAACAATATAAATCTCCCGATACCATTTGGCTAAAGCATTAAAACAGTTCAACTCTGATCATGAAGTTATCTAAAAATTACTAAAGTACTCTGAGGACATAAATATGCAGAACTGAAGCTGGAACGAGGTAGTAACAGGTGTAAAGGAAAGGAGAAAGAGGTTTGGATGAACATCTGCACTAAAACAGGCAAAAGGTTAACGGAATTCAAGGAGGGATGAATTTATGATTCTCATGGACATGAAGACACTCCAAAGTAATGACATGTTTGACCCCTCCCTCAGGCTCAGACAGGTCATCTCCTATAAATAATGTCCTAACCTTCTAGAACTTGCTTCAGAAAGCTCTCCAAAACACTTCTGATATCACCAGGTTTCAGAATAACCCTAGAGCCCCAAATTGGGAGGAGATACTTCAAGAGAAGAAGTCTTCACCCAAAAACACTACTTCTGGGCCCCTATCCTCTTCCTTCCTGAAAGTGAGAAACAGCCAATCCTTCAGATGGGCCAATGGTAATCTTGAAGGTCTTTGGTGGCATCATGGCATTTCTAATGTGGGTATGCCTTCCGAAGATCAACCTGGAGGTCATAAGGTCTTCATGCAGATGTTAAGTTGACGTGGTGCATGTCTTGTTTCAAATGCAGCAGAACATTTTATGCATTAGCCTGATGATCTACCATTAGAATTCACGATAATATATTGCAGGTCAGTGCTATTCCTTTAATATATATTTTAATCCAAAGAACAACCACCTTCTCCACTTTGGAATCAAGCATCAACAGATGACTGGAAAGCAAATGAATATCCAACAGATGGAGAATAGCTAAAATACTTGGAGGCTTGGCAGAGACATCCTTGGTGCAAAAATAGCTGTGTCAGATGTGTATTTCAGTTTTTTTCTTTATCCTTGGAATCAGGGGTGGGATTCAAAAATCCCAATGACCGGATCTCTGCCCAGTTGCTAGGTGGGCGTGGCCATAGTGGGTGTGGCCTACCAGAATTTCTGGGAGGGCTGTTTTTTGCCTTCCCCAGAGTCTGGAGGCTTCCCTTGGGCCTCTGGGAGGGTGAAAATGGCCTCCCCTGGGCTCCAGAGGCCCTTTGGAAACAGGAAACAGGCCCATTTCTAGACTTCCGGAACTTCTGGAAGGGCATTTTTTCACCCTCCCAGAGTCTCCACCCAGACCCTGCTCTTACCTGCATCTAAAATGGGCTGTGTGGAGACTCCTGAGACGGGAGGGCAGGGGTGGGGAGGGCCAGCCAGTCGGTTCAACTACTGGTTCAGCAAACCAGATGTAAATTTAACACCTGGTTTGCCCAAACCAGCTGAATCCCACCTCTGCTTGGAATACTAAGTATGGATCTTGGTCTGAGTGTGTTTTGTCATTTTCCATAATGGTATCTGAACACACGACACTGTTATGTGGTCCCCTATCCACGTAGGACGGCAAGAACTAAGAAGTAGAGATAGAAAGATAATTTATTCTGGCAATCACATTAAATTATCCACCAGAAAGTGGGGCCGGATAAAATAGCATCTTAATAGCTTTCTTCTGAGAGGGTTCTACAAACCAACTTGGCATAAGCTGGTTATGCAACACAATTGGCCACTTTATCAATTCAAGTATCTTGTTTGGTCTACAACCAACCTCAGTCTGTGACTTCTTCCTTCTTGAGACAATTCCTTTTTTATGGCCTTCCTTAATTAGGGGTATAATCAGGGTACCTGGATGGAGCTAAGCGTTTACTGGCCAAATGCTGTTCCTGATACCATGCTAAGTTCACAGCAGATATTTTTTTATTTGTGCCCTAGTAGAGAAATATCTGCCACTACCTAGGATTGAACTGTCAACCTTCTTGAGTGGGAGGCGAGTGTCTTCACCACTAGGCCACTAGGCTGTTCTCTTTCTTTTTAGATAGAACCAGCTTTTCCTGGCCAATAGGTCTGTGGATGACCACAGACATCCTGGCTTATGTGTGTGAAACTAGCAAGAGCTTAGTCACAGCTGATGCCGTATGTCAAATGCTGTGCCCTGCTCACATTACCAGGTGTCATTTATCTTGCCCTGTCTCATTAACATTTTGCAAATGACGATGTTCTTATTCTAGGCAATAAATGAGGAGAAGGCATCAGATGTTCCAAGAGTGATTGTTGCAACTTGTTCCAGTGGTGAGGGATCCAACCCACCAGATCTACGCTGTAACAGAATAACAGAGTTGGAAGGGACCTTGGAGGTCTTTTAGTCCAACCCCTTGCTCAAGCAGGAGACCTTATATCATTTCAGATACTTGGTCAGGTAGACAGATAGGAAGCGTGGCCAGCTAAGGTAATTCTGGTTTATTGTACAGCTACATTAACAGAATCTTGCAAGTCTGGAAGTACAAATTTCCCACTGTCTCCTTTACAGCCTGAGAAACTAGGGAGGAGACGAGTAGAGTAGAGTAGAATAGAATAGAATAGAATAGAATAGAATAGAATAGAATAGAATAGAATAGCAGAGTTGGAAGGGACCTGGGAGGTCTTCTAGTCCAACCCTTTCCTCAAGCAAGAGACCCTGTATCATTTCAGACAAATGGCTGTCCAGAAACTCTCCAATGATGGAGCACCCACAACTCCTGGAGACAAGTTCCACTGATGAATTTTTCTCACTGATGGGAACTCTCTCCTTCGTTCTAGGCTGAATTTCTTTTTTAATGATCTTCCATCCATTGCTTCTCATACAGTTGCAATTCTTTCTCGTTCCCTTCCTCAAGGTTCCCATTCTTTTCAGTCTGTTGCTAATGCAGAAAGTGAAAAAAATATATATATATAAAGTGCTGCAGTGGCAATTTCTTTATTAGAAGCATCAGCTTCCACAGAACTCGGCCAAGTTTAATCCACTCGCCTGGGGTTGAGAAGGCCAAACTGACATCAACCTGATTAGGGGATGGAAGGCTGGAATTATTGTGCCTAGGCTAGCCCTTAAAAAAAGAAAAGAAAAGAAATTCAAAGTAAGAAACCATCTCTTACAACCTGCTGAATGCAAGTGCGATTCAGCTATCGGTCTGGATCTAAAATATGCTAATCCATTGAGATGGAAATCCGGGGCTGTCAGAAGTTGCAGCATTGCATTGATGATATTCACAAAGGTGAGCAGGCTGATGCTGTGTCTTCGTGGGGGGGGGGGGGAATATGTCTTGAAGATCTGGCTTTTCACAGACAAACCCAGAGGGCTATAATGATAAGCTAACTCCCCACAAAAGAATGGCCCCCTCTTCCACTAGCTTACAGGGTTGGGTTGCGTGGAAGAGTTGATTGATTTGAAAGGATAATTTCCCCCACGACAATCATTTTTTCATCCTTAATGCAGGCTGTAGTAATCTCATAATAGACTCCCGGTGCTCAATCACAGGACATTAAATCCTAGCTATTAGCATTAAACATACCAATTCATAAATAACAATAATGTCAAACAGACGGAATCAGGAACCAAGGTTGTTCAAATGTTCACAAGCTTAATTCATGCTAGCTCTCTGCAAGAATCTGAAGTATTAATTGTCACGGCAAATTGGTGGTAGATAAGAGTCAAGGAGGACTGGACTTACAATCTCTTGTGGGTGTGAAGAGACTCCAAGCTAATGACATGTTAGACTCTTCCCTCAACCTCAGACTGATCATCTCCTACAGATAATGTCCTAATCCTCCAGAACCTGCTTCTGGAAGCTCTCCAAAACCAGGGGTGGGATTCAGCCGGTTTGGCCCGGTTCGGTCGAAGTGGATGTTAAATTCTGGTTCACCGAACCGGTAGGTGAACTGACCATCTGGCTCTGCCCACTCTGCCCCACCCCTCCCAGGAGTCTCCATGCAGCCCGTTTTATTTGCAGGTAAGTGCAGGGTCTGCGTGGAGACTCTGGGAGGTCGAAAAACGGGCTGAACCAGAAGTTTCAGAAGTCTGGAAACGGGTCTGTTTCCGGCTTCTGGAGGACCTCTGGAATCTGGAGGAGGCTGTTTTTGCCCTCCCATAATCCCGAGGGAAGCCTCCAGACTCTGGGAAATGCGAAAAATGGCCCTCCTGGAAGTTCTAGTAGACCATGCCCTCCATGGCCACACCCACCCAGCAACTGGACAGAGAACTGGTTGCTGGGATTTTTGAATTCCACCTCTGTCCAAAACCCTTCTAATGTCACCACATTTGAGAATAATGTTAGAATCCCAAGTTGAGAGAAGAGAAGACTCCAAGGGAAGAGGTCACCACTCAAAAACACCATCTCTGGGCCCCTATCCTCTTCCTTTCAAAAGGTGAGGAACAGCCAATCCTTGAACACCTCAGATAGGTCAATGGTAATCTTGAAGGCATCTAGGAACCTAGACCTAGAGGGCTTTGAAATCGTATCAGGAAATCTATTGGAAACCAACGCACCGCCTGCTGCACAACTATTGCCTACATCAAGTTTCACCATCCCAAAATTGGTCCAACCCAGTTTGCATCTACTGCAGCTTCATAAATATTTTACTTCAATCATGGACATTGTCCTTCAGTAGACTGGATGTGCAGCAACCCTCATCAGAACTTTTGAAGTTCTATGGAACTTCTCTATAGCTGGCAACAACCCGTTCTCCAGTTTCAAAATGCCTCCTTTTAAAATCGGTGGGTCTCTAGCATCAGTGCTAGAAGGGAGTGAGCTTTGTTCTCATTTTGCATTCTAATGGCTTGCCCCTTACATGGGGCAAGTCACTAGCAGATAAAATGAGAGCAAATCCCCACAGATGCTGTTATCTAGTTGGGTCATGAAACATCTGCAAGAAAGCAACCAAACTCAGAGAGCATCAAGAACCTTACAGTCCTCCTCCACCTCCTCCTCCTCCTCCTCTTCTTCTACTTCCTCTCCCTCCTTCTCTCCCTCCTCCTCCTCTCTGCAAACCCCATTCCATTGTAGCAATGATGCTGTTATCTAGTTCAGTCATGAAACATCCACAAGAAAACAGTCAAGCTCAGAAAGCACCAAGGACTTTACAGTCCTCCTCTCCCTCCTCCTCTTCTACCTTCTCTACCTCTTCCTCCTCCTCTCCACAAACCCCATTTCATTGTAGCACTGACGCAATATCTAGTTGGGTCATGAAACTCAGAGAGCACCAAGGACTTTACTGTCCTCCTCTTCTACTTCCTCTCTCTTCTCCTCCTCCTCCTCCTCTCTGCCAACCCCATTCCATTGTAGCACTGAAGCTGTTATCTAGTTCAGCTATGAAACATCCACAAGACAACCATCAACCTCAGAGACCAACAAGGAGCTTACAGTCCTCCTCCTCTCCCTCCTCCTTCTCCTCCTCCCTGCAAACCTCATTCCATTCTAGCACTGATACTGTTATCTAGTTGAGTCATGAAACGTCCACAAGAAAGCAACCAAGTTCAGAGAGCACCAAGGACCCCACAAAAAGTGTTTTTTTTAAAAAAATAAAATAAAATAAAAGAGCCATTTTTCCTGGGGAAAGGGGAGCAAGACTGATGACAGCACTAAACCAGTCGGTCAATCTTTTTTTGCAAAGGCCAACTATTCTCCAAGTCCATCCGAGGAACCACAGGAGCTTAATTCAAAGACAAAGCAATTCTCCAATCCATGTGTCTCTCCTCCCCTGTTATCCTTTTGGAAAGTTGAAAACAATTACGAATGCGATAATGCCACCTCTCTCTGGGTGTATCAAGTTTGCGCTTTCTGAGGCTGCCGGGGGAACGTGGCTCTCTCCCCATTCCCATCCTGGCTGGGTTTACCTCCGCTGCGTACAAAATGAGAATTAGTTGCAGGCGGATGCTTCCACACTCTCTGCAAATTTCAGAATTTAGCAAACCAAGGGATGCCTCTCTGGGAATGCTCAAAAAAAAAAGATGCTAAAGTGCCTGGAGAAAACCGCAATCCCAAATGTACACACTGGTGTAGGATGGTGCTGAATATGCCAAAGAAATGCAGCTGGGTAAAGCTTTTTGTCAAAGCTTCTCCTTCTCCTTCTCTTCCTCCTCCTCCCTTCGCCTTCTTCTCTACTCTGCAAAATCCAAGGGTTCCCAACACTGATGATGATACCTAGTTGGGTAATGAAACTTCAGAAAGAAAACAACCAAGACCAGAGAGCATCGAAGACCCCACAGTCATCTCCTCCTCCTCCCCCTTTTCTTCTTCTTTCTCCTCCTCCTCCTCCTCCTCCTCCTCCTCCTCCTCCTCCTCCTCCTCCTCCTCCTCCTCCTCCTCCAAAACAGCAGTTCTCAACATCCAAGAAGCGATACTCCAACCTAGTTTGGTGAAGTTGTTTTCAAGAAGATGGAATGATATGCCCACTCCCTCCTAATTCTAACCACCCTTCTCTCTTCTGGCTTTCTCATTTCCTGTGCGACATAAAGTCAAAATACATGATAAACGAGGGCATTGCCGCTTGCCCCATTTTTGCATCCATTGCTGAGAAAACATATTAGAGTGTAGTGGGGGTGGGGAGGAAGAGACAGTCTTTAATAACTTTTGCCTGGAAAGGATAAATAAAACAGCTACCTATTAACTTGGCAGAAAGGGGCCATTCTGAAGAAGGGAGGGAACAGATGGGAGGGTAAAATGCTTGAGACGTGCAGGAGTGCCATGTATATCTCCAGATTCTCAGTCCTGGAAAGAAGCTCATCTTGAATTGCTCTTGTGCCAACCCTGCTTCACTGGAGCCTCAATTCTTCTCGACACAGAGATTTATTTGCTACCGAAAGATCTGGCTCTCCAACTTGAATTTACAAGAGTCCTCCAAAGCCCGGGTGATTCTTCCAGCTGAAAAGGCTGGGCTGTCAGGCACAAACAATCAGACTTCACCGGTGTAGAGTTCAAGCTAACTACTTTATTGTTTTCTGCCTGTAATACAGGAATCTCCCTGGATTGTCAGCTTTTGCCTGGGAATCACCAGATAAGGCTTTATAGGAGGGGTATCCAACTTTGGTAATTTGAAGATGTGTGGACTTCCACTCCCAGAATTCCCCAGCCAGTCCTGGATAGTGAGTCCAGGCCAATTCCTTGCTTGATCCCTCCTCCTGACCAGGATGGTTGCTATCCAACATTTGCTGACTTCTCAGGTGGATCACCATGAGTAGATCTCCTTTCCTCCTGTCTCTGCTTCTCAGAAAAGTCCATGAGGATCTTCCAGAGATATTTGCTGAATAATAACACACATGCTATTTTACAACTGCATTCTCTTCTAAAATTAATTATTCTATTTTCTCCCTCATTTCTTGACCCTTTCTAGCATTCAGTGCTCAGTGTTTGTTTAATGTGTGTCGTTCTCACTGGAATCCTGGCTGTTACAAAGGATTCCTTCTGTTTTCCTTCCAAAGGGATAGAGTTGATACTTCTGCAAATCTGGGAGTACCCAGATCTCTCCAGGTTGCTTACCACCCCACCCTGTCCCTTTTATGTTCAGCTTACCTTGTTCACCTTGACTAATTCTGATATTAACTTTAAAAAAGTTTAAAAAGAAATAGAAATAAGAGGGGGGAAATATATAGTATATCTATATATACTGTATATAAAAGCGAAATACCACTCACACATCATCACAAAATCTCCAGAACCGTAAAGCCTACAAACTTGAAATTTGGCATGTAGGTTCCTCTTGGCTTCTAGAAGCTCACTAAGAAAGGATTTTTCAAAACAACCATCAGAGCATTAATATTTTGTATATTATTATTGACAGGCTCTGATGCTAAGGAATTCTACCCCCCCTCCCCACCTGAAAAGAAATCTCTTTCAAATGCAAAACACAAGCAGAGGAGAGGAGTGTCAGTTTCAGTGTCAGTTTCACAGCACAAGCAGCTTTAGTACAGAACAGTTGAGCTAAGCCGCGCCCAGGCTCCTTGCTGTGTCCTCCTTGCTCACACAGCAAATATTGTTTCAGTTTGCTCAACTTTCTCACACACTGACAGGAAGCTAGCCAGATGAATACCAATGGATGCTGGTAGGCAGAGGCAGAATTTTTTCCCCTTATTTTCTTCCCCAAAAACTAAGTCCAACCACATAGTTTCATGGCGAAGCACGGGCATAGAGCTAGTATATATCTATTAATACATCAAGATATATGAGAAAACAAGAAAAAGGTTTAGAAACTGAAGGGTGGTAGTATAAGGTATGTGTGAACAATATGAAATAATGAAAATGAAATGTAATAATTAGGAGTAATAATATTATGTCTATTTGTATCAAAATGTATGATACACAGGTATCACACCATTCACATACTGATATGTATAAATAACATACAATAAAAAACTTGACGGAAAGAATTCTGATATTAACTGGATAACTACTTTATTGTACTGTCTGTGGAATCTAGAGAACAGGGAAAAACCTTGGTAGCTTTCCAAATGATCTTGAATTCTGAGGCCCATCTGCTTCATTGACCTCACTGGGATTAAGGAATGCTGGGAACTGTAGGCCAACAACCTCTGAAGGACTATCTGTTTCCAGGGTCAGGGGGGTGGAGTCAAGAGAGGAATCTGCCTAGAATCATTAAGTTTCCACAAATTATCTAAGTCCAATCCCTCTTGAATTCCATTTACATTTACCTTGCACCAATTTAGCGCTGACTACTAGTTGACTAGATTCCTGTGTATAAATAGACCCAATAAATATAAATAATGTATAAATAAATACATCTATTTAACCAGAACATAACGTGTGGTCTTAATTCTTCACGCCTGACAATCTGCTTCTAAAGCAAGTGACTTGGGCTGAGAAAAGCAGTGCCAACCCTTCGATCCTAACCAAACAGTCCCAACCTCTGCAGGCTCTTGACATTTCCAAATCTCCCAAGCAAGAAATCAGGGTGCTCACGGATCCGGAAGCTGCTCTCTCAAGTAGGGAGCCCTGAGGTCTCTCATGCTTGATTCATTTCATTGCAGTTTCACAGGTTTTGCAAACCCATCCTATCGAATTAAGATAACTATACACTGCAGTGTACAAACCTGGGAAATAATTCAATAAGCATATTAATCAGGTGGTGAGAACACAGCCACTGTGGCGTAGCATGTCAGGAGTTGCACGGGTCAGGTCATTGTGTTGAAGCATAGCATGGTTTGCTTAGGTTTGGTTTTGCTTGCTGTATGAGTGCAGACATGATTGCTTCTTACAAGTCACCCAATTTATAGGCAGACTCGTCCTGTGGTGAACCATTGAACTGAAGTCAATGGAGATTCTTCTGTCATCCAGGTCATGGTTGTCCCAAAGGAGGCAACTGGACTTTCTTGTTTTTTTTCTTTGAAGACATTTCACTTCTCATCCAGGAAGTTTCTTCAGCTCTGATTGGATGGTGGGGAATGGAAGACAGCTGGTCATTTACATTCTTTTTAGAGAGTCATTGAGGCCATTTGGAGGTTTGTCTGTGCCCTCAGGTCACCTGAGTCATGCAAATGGGTGTGGAGCCTTCTTGGAATGGCTGAAAGGACTGTATTGTAGATAGGAGATAGATGATGTCAGATCCCTCTGACAGAGATAAACCTCCAAGGGCCTCTACAACTCTCTGAAAGGATGCAAATGACCAACTTTCTGCAAGGAGTATAAATCTTCTTGGAACTGCTGAAAGGACTGTGACGTGGAGCTGTGCTTCCTGCAGGATGTTTTCTGCCCTGTGTCCCCTCACTCTTGAAGACAGGCGAAGATTGTGGGGGATGAGTTTGTGTTGTCTGCATCTCAAATTGGCTCCACATCCATTTGCCCTACTCACGTGACCACAATTCACAAATGTTTCACTTAACAATAGAAGTTTTGGGCTCAGTTGTGGTTGTAAGTTGAGGACTACTTGCATTTCTGCCTCCAGCTTTCTTCTCATTTCCAGTCTGTCATGTGCTTCCAATTTGTTCTCTCATTCCTTCTTTTTCTACTTTTAAGTTCAGTCTTTGATCACTGTCTGGCACACATTTTCCTACAGCCCAGCGGTTGGTTTCTAACAATGCCAGAGAAACTTCATTTAACCTGAGCCAACTGTTGGGCAAACTCAGTTCTTTCCTCCACTGCTCGCTGAAAATGTAGCTGAGAGGCATCATGGTTTATTTAGAATGTGTACATAATGTTTCCTCTTAGCCATGTAGACAAAAAAAGAGGGTTGTTTTATTTATCTTGTTTACACAGCCAGGATGATAAAAAAAAAAAAAGGAAGGCACAGATGCTGGTATCCATGTCAGCATTGCTGAATGCAGAACATTGATTTAAAAAAAAAATGATGGGAAGGAAATAGCCTTCATTTATAATTGTCACCAGTCATTTGGCTGAGACTCCAGTTGTGAATTTTAGGAGGATATTTTTAGAGAGAAGGAGGCTAACTAAGGAATTCAGAGCAATCAAGGGCTTTGATGGCTGATATTTTTCTTAACAGGTGGCAGGGACTCAGCCATCTGTTTGGAGAGACAGAAACATTTCAAGAGTTTTTCTTCTGACGGGCCTCTCCGCAGAATTTCAAGAAACCCGCCATATTTTCAGTGTCAACCCTGAAGCTGGCCGAATGGTGGCCATTTTCTTTTCTGTAGCTTTCCTCTAAAGAGATTTCTTCTTCGCATTGCTTCAGGGATGACCACAGCCTGGAGGGGAGGAGCCAGGGAGGATGTTGGTGTGTGTGTGTAGAGATAGCTGGGGTGTTGTAGCCAAAATAAAATTCTTTCCCCTGGGAATCAAGGACGTTTATGCAGGTGTTCGAAAGCTGGAGACTGAAGTCACCTAGCAACAGAACTGTGTGCTGATTGGACCATGTGACTTGTGACGGAAGTGACACAGTTTTACTTTTCGTTGGGTGTAAAACCAGCGGGCACTTAAGAGCCAGTTTTCCATCAAGTTTGTGCCAATATGATATGTCCAGAAGTGACATTTTAGCAAAGGGTTCTCTGCCCAGTTGCTGGGTGGGCGTGGCCATGGTAGGCATGGGCTAGTTGGCCTCCTGCACCACAGTGGGTGCGGGGAGTGTTTTTGCCCTTCCTGGGCTCCAGAGGTTTTCTTCGAGCCTCCGGGAGGGCGAAAACAGCCTTCCTGGGCTCCAGATGCTCTCTTCCCAAACTTCTGAGAGGCCTTTTTTTTAGCCTTCCCCGAGCATCTGCGTGCACCCTGCATTTAGCTGTATCCAAAACAGGCTGCGTGGAGACTCCTGGGAGAGGAAGGGTGGGGTGGGCAGGGCCATCCAGGAGTGGGATCCGGGGGTTCTCTGAACTGCACAGAATCTTGGCTAGGGGCTTTCCTGAACCCCTGAGAACCCCCAGCAACCCACCCCTGGATATGTTCCAATAAAACGTTCTTTGAGGAATATGCCTGCTTCAGAATTCTCATTGTTGGGGGGACATGTTACGTGGAACCTTGATGGGCAAGTCACTAATTCCAATGATTTGGGTCCCTCTTCGAAGCTACAAGGGAGTACACATAACTTTCTGAGACACACAAATTTTGCCGATGAAAAATCCAAGGCAGAAAATGCTTCTCTTGATGTTCTTCAGAGGAAGTCCTTTAGCAAACCTTCAAAGCGATTAAGAACCAAGTGAGGTACATAGTCAAAAGAGAATACCATATGATAGTTTTAATTAGGATGTATCAGCTTTCGAAACCATATTAGCAACACAAGCTTCCACACTACTACATTCTTGAGCCTGGGAATTTGGGAGGCGGGATTTAGTAGAGCATACATAGTTAGACATAATAGCATTCTTCTTGTTGGTTAAGGTCATGTTGTTCCTGCACCTGGAAGAGGCATACTTGAAGGGATGTATCAAGTTGGGACAGAACGTGATTGGATCATGTGATGGACTGATGGGTTCAGAGGTTGCCCACCAAGCCATGCCCACCATGCCACACCACGCCACACCACACCCACCAAGCCACGCTCACAGAACTGGTAGTAAAAAAATTGAATCCCACCACTGCAGTACACAATGACGTTGTATAATTGGAACTGTTATGTATATTAAGGAAAAATGAACAATAAAAATAGTTTTAAAAAAGAAAGAACCAAGCGAGGTAGAAACCATGATCATGTGTGAACTCTGAAGGTGGATCAGATCAGGCAGCTAATCCCACAGGAAGGCCAAAAACATACTGAGAGATTATAGTAACATAATTTGCCAGGGTGCCTGTGTCTTCACCCCCTTGTACCTTAGAGTATTGAAAGAGTTTCGGGCAAACTAGTTCATTAAGTCTCTTTCTAATCTATTCCTATCTCCTCTGGACTCAATACAGTACATATTTCTGTATCTGCTTTAATAGCTGCTGGATATTTTCTCCAAAGTCATCTCCATAGCTTCCTACCATACACCATACCCTGAAATATTTTAGGGTCTCCTAGAATTTAAAAGGGGACACCATGGCTCAGTGGCTAAGACACTGAGCTTGTTGATCAGAAAGGCTGGCGGTTTGAATCCCTAGCGCCGTGTAATGGAGGGAGCTGCAGTTTCTTGTTCTTCTGCCAACTGAGCAATTTGAAAGCATGTAAAAAATGCAAGTAGAAAAATGGGGACCCCTTTGGTGGGAAGGTAACAGTATTCCATGCACCTTCAGCATTTAGTCCTGCCAACCACATGACCATAGAGACGTCTTCGGACAGCGCTGGCTCTTCGGCTTTGTAATGGAGATGAGCACCGCCCCCTAGAGCTGGAAACAACTAGCACGGATGTGCAAGGGAAACTTTTACCTTTACCTTAGAATTTAAAAGGCCGTTCCTTCTTCACAACCTCCTCCATTAACATTGCAGTCATGCACCAAATTTAAATGGAGGGAAAAACACAAAGAGGGTTGAGTTTTTCTCCGAGAGAAAAAAAGGAAGTGGCTGTTACAGACAGATTTGCTTATAATTCCCAACTCTGGCTTTCGTTGCCCAGCTATTCAAGCGTTTTGAATGCTAGCTTTCTGCTCTACGATTGCATTTTTTTTTTTAATTTTGGGTTTTTCCTTTACGATCCCTCTGGCTACTACTAACTGCCTGAACACTTCAAAATGGATCTGGCATGGTTACAGAATCGGCCGGTGAAAATGTATGTCGCGCCATTCTCTGCCTACTCTATTCAAAACAAGACGCAGCGACATGGGAGACGGGTGAAGTGTAATAATTGTGATTTCACACGTGCGGATGAGCGAAGGAAGACTTCAAAGAACGTCCTATCCCCCACACGCATGCACCTTTTTAACAGATTAATTGGGTTGTATTGCTGGAGGGGGGCGGGGGGAATGCTTAACTGGAAATGGGGAGGCAACCGGTATTGACGATTCAATTTGGAAGGACAAGACTAACAAGCTTGGTGTTAAATCTCTGACAAAGAAACCCAAGGACTGGATCAATTCATCTTCTCGGACCATCAAAGCAGAATTCCTGTTTCTCATCCATTTCAGATGGTTGGGTGAGGATGGCGGTATTGATTATGAAACCCAAATTGGTAAGGCTTAAAATAAAAAGCAATTTACTATCGGCTGAGAACTGCTGGAGAAGACTTAACCAATGGAGTTGTTAAGCTGGAAAACATTATATTCAGAAGTAAGGAAAATGAAAAGATGAAAGTGTGGCTTTTTTATTTTAAATATCAGGCCATTCTCCTCACGGCCGTCCAATTAGGCATACACAAACCCCCGCCAACATGGCTACGGTTTGGTGTCCTTTCTTCTTAAGCGAAGGGTGGGATTCTCAGAAATTATGTTGTTGCTGCTGTTTTAATGGTCATTAAAGACTTGAGTGCAGTTTCTTCTCAGGGCTTGAAGACTTCTGCAATCTTAGCATTGAGAAATTGATTTGCATTCATCAACTGCAATGACCTTCTTTGTAACTTGGCGCCACTTTGACGTTGCCTTTACTCCGTCGGAGATGTTTCCCCCATTTTTCATCATCTAAGATTTTTCCAAGTGCCTTTAGGTTTGGTCTCCAGGATGGCATGTGCAAATGTTGTGTTAGTGTTCCGAGTAACACATCCACCAAAAGCAGAACTCTGCGGCACGTGAATTCCTCAAAGAACACACTTATTGGATACATCATATCCGCACAGCCAGCGGTGCGATTCAACTGGTGTAACAACCAGTTCAGTAAGTGCGCATGCACAGCATTTAGAAAAGACAATTTTTAGCTATAATGCTTACCTTCTATTGCAGCCCCAGCGAGTAAAAGAGTTGATGCGTAGCAAACTGTTCTGCTGCGCAAATCAAGAATGTTCAAAAACAAGGAAATAAAGCACAGGAAAAGGGCAGGGAAAGGTGGGCAGGGCCAAATGATCACCAGAACTACTGGTTCATGCAAACTGGTCTGAACCAGTAGAATATCACCCCTGGGCACAACTAATGAAAACCAACTCTGAACATTTTCTTGTGTTTGTGACACAATGAAAAGAGCAATTGTTTTCTTCCCCAAGTGTCACAGGTTACATTGTCCAATTAAGGTGTTTTGCGGGTTCCTTGATCATTCCTCTCCTCCTCCAACTGCCACCTGTTGGGATGACCTTGGTTCCCATGAGAAAGCTTTTTGTTTTGACTGCTAGCCTGCCTATCTACTTCCCCCTCTACTCCCCTTCCTCTCAAAGTTCATGGCAACTATGACAAAAGATGGCTTCAGTGAGATTTGCTTCAGAGTTGACATGTTGCTTTTCATCTGAGCTTTCAATGTTTTTTTGATGCCTAACAAGAGCAGACTGGAGGCATCTGGCCTTCCATAGAGTTTATTGTTATTCATTGCTGGGCTGAGAATACTGCTGTTGATGTTCTTCAGGTCACTGCCCAAGAAACCTTTGATTAGGATGCTAGATAAATACTGTTAATGGAAAACATACATGCAGAGCGTTTTGCTCCCATATGGACTGACACCTGGTCTAAGCTCAGCGGAGAAGTCCTTCCTTCAGTTCACATTATTTCCACTGTGAAAATTGGCTTCCATGCATTTCAAGTCGGTTGCAGAAAATTCAGTGAGTTTTGCTTCTCAGAAGAGAAACACAGGATTTCTTTCAGGACAGGGGTTCCTACTTTATATCAATTTGTATTGATATATCAATTTGTAACAGAATATCTTTTTTTTAAATTTGCGTTTGTCTCATTTTGCTTTCCTTGCTTAAAATATTTGGCTGAGTTACAGCTAAAGCATTCCATTTCTAAGGTGGCTTAAGAAATAGCAGGAACAGCCCATAAACATGATGAGACTGGCAAGGGTTAGGATGAGAAAGTTAGGATGAAAACTGGGGAGATTCAATTTATTGCAATTTTTTCTTTTTAAATCAAGAGTTAACCCGATCTACAACAGGGAAGGAGGGGGAGATTTTCTCACTTCTTAAAGCCTCTCATTTTCTCCTGAATTTCTTCAGAACGACTGCAGCTTCACATCTCTAGCCTGCCTTCCTGAGATATTTTTCATATGGGGCATTGTGTCAGCCCTGCAAGGAAGTTCAGGAAGAAAGAACACCCAAATGAACTAATTCTCCTTTTGCAAGTTTACATTAAGAGGATCTGGCATGGCTGAAAGTATATCTCTTCCCTCACCTGGTTGCCTTTACAGCCCAAGAAACTAGGGAGGGTCCTGTCAGCGTTTTAACCGAACTCTCCACCTCCATTCAGCACTCAGAGCCAAAGTCTACCCAAGTAAGAATTTATTAGAGAAGTCATATTGGCACATCTGGGAAAACCCGAATCTGAGAGTTCTGGGTTTTCCCTTAATAAATTCCAATTCTGAAATCCAAGACCCATTCCCTGCATCCATCAGTCCATCACATGGCCCAATCAAATCTTCATCCCAACTGGAGACATCCCTCCAGACATTTCTTTCCAGGTGCAGAGCTACATGTCCTTGACTCTCTGAGAAAGAATGTTGTTGTGTCTAATCTTCTACCCCAGTATGAAATCCCCCTTCCTAAATTCCCAGGCACTGAATGTGGCAGCCTGGAAGCTTCCAAGGAAAAAAAGGGCTTCCAAGGCTGACAGGTCCTTTCTGAGACATTTGCCACATCCCTTTTACTGCTGCAGGCTAAGCCTGCCTCTTATCTGACTATTCTCCTGGCTGTGACTCTTCCCTTGTCTCCCAAGGCCATCCTCATTAGCCCCAAATCGGACCTTACTTTTACAGACTCCATCAATACTTTTCTTTTGCTCTCCCCCACTCCAACATGCAGAGAAAGGGGGGGAAGGAGGGAGAGGGAGGGAGAGAATGAATTAGAATTGCTGGAAATTGTTATTTCTTTCTGCATCAAAATCCCAGCTCTGTCTCTGTAAAAAGAAATGTATACTTAGCAGACTAGTTTCCCTGCAGGCCGCAGCCATTATAACAGGTGCAAAACAGAGGGCAGATTTCATGCTTTCCTTTCCCCCCAGGTGGAGGAATTTCTCCCATTAGCAGAACTCTTGAGTTCTAAAACCAGGAACGATAGTTAATAAATCAAAGTCTGTAATATGAAGGTGGCATTTCGTGATATCTCTTCTTCCTCTGTCTAGGTTGAAGCAAGACCAGCCGCTTTGGGCATCAGCAATTTACCAGGTCCCCTGATTAGAAATTCCTGTTCTATAACTTCAGTAATATGGCATTTTCTCCTCCAGAGGAAACACAACTGATCTCTAGGCAATCTTTCTTAAATCAGAAATTGGAGGCCTGGTTGCATACCAAAGGAGTCTATGCAATAACAATTCCTTTAGGGCCAGATTGCTTTTTCAGAACAGATTTTGTTTTAATCATTATACTTATTTATTTCACTCATTATTTAGTGCTTATCAACTTTTTTAAAAAATTGCCCATTGCCTTATTCTGCTTTTGGTGCTTAGCCTCTTATACTTGGCCCAAAAGTGGTATTCAGCAGGTTCTGACCCGTTCTGGAGAACCCATAGTGGAAATCTTGAGTAGTTTGGAGAACTGGCAAATACCGTCTCTGACTGGCCCTGCCCCCATCTATTCTCTGCCTCCCATTGAGTTCCAGCTGATCAGCTGGGTCTCCTTTGGTTGCCCTGCACAGGAGAATGGAGCTGGAAAGCAGGTTAGTGGGTTGGGGAGGGAATGGGGATTTTGCAGTATCCTTCCCCTGTCATGTCCACCAAGCCACACCCACAGAAGCGGTAGTAATTTCTTTTGAATCCCACCACTTATTTGGCCCAAGTAAAAGCAAGAATGGTAAAGGAATAAGATCAGTGCTACATATTAGGCCACAGCATGTTCAGTTTGATGCACTTCAAAGAGTTCATTTGGAAAAAATCAAATCCATAGGAGCTGAGGCATTGAACTGAATCAAAGTGATATTAGATTCTGTGTGTGGTAACACAAGAAACTGTATGCATGTAACAACTCTTGCCATTGAGTGGTGCACATCCAATTCAAAACCCCAGATCAATTGGGTGATCCATCTTGGAAAGTCAACCCAGAAAACTGATTCTCTGTTATGCGGGTGAAGCCAATATTGGCATATCCCTAATCAATAATTGCCTCAAAGGGGCAATAGTATAGGAGAATGACCTTGGGAGATGAGGCAGAGCGATGCTAGCTAGAGAACAATCAGCTAAAGAGCCATATAGCCCACAGTGAGGAAAGAGGCTCAGAAGGGATCATCCCTAGTTTCTCAGATTGTAAAGGAGACAGTAGGAGATTTCTACTTTCAGATTTGCAAGATTCTGTTACTGTAGAATAGAATGGATTGGAATGGAATGGAATAAAATAGAACAGAATATAGAATGTAACAAAATACAATAGAGAATAAAGAATAGAATAGAATATAGAATATAACAGAATAGAAAATAGAATAGAGAATAAAGAATAGAGTAGAATAGAATATAGAATGTAACAGAATATAGAATAGAATATAGAATATAACAGAATAGAGAATAGAACAGAACAGAATAGAACAGATGTTGGAATGAAGAATAGAATAGAATGAAATGGAATGGAAAGGAATAGGATAGAAGGGAAGGGACTTTGGAGGTCTTCTAATCCAGTCCCCTGCTCAAGCAGGAGAACCTATACCATCTCAAACAAGTGACTGGCCAATCTCTTCTTAAAAACCATCTATTACCTCTTCTCCTGCTCTCAGGTGCTTTGGGGAATAGCTCATCCCTCTATTTTCTGTGACAGCCCCTCAAATATGGGGAGACTGCTGCTACTATGTCACCCCTAGTCCTCCACTTCACTAGACATACCCAGTTCCTGCAACTGTTCTTCATATGTTTGAGCCTCCGGTCTTTGTGCAGCGTTGTCACATCCTACGTCAAAAAAAAAAAAAAAAGGGGGGGGGGGAGCAGTCCTGAAATCCTTATGGTGGCTGTTTTTGACGTGTTTAGGTCCATGCCTGTTTATAAGTGGGATTTTTGCCGACTAAATGAGGCCTCTTTGAAAAACCGTTCGGTTTGAAATTCCTCTTTCATTTAATCTATTTATTTAGGAATGGATAAACTGCTCCAAACCACCAACCTCTGGTTGTGCTTTTCTCCCCCTCCCAGCAGGCAACTGGGAAAGAGCAGAAAAATACTTCTCGGTTCATCTCTCTCTCTCACACACACACATACACACACACACGCGCGCACTCATTCTTGCCTCCAAGGTATAGAATAGCAGGTGAGTTCAACAGACCTTGTTTCGCTCTTAATTTTCCAAGGATATGTACCTCTCATTCCCCAGGCTTCAGAGACAAATTGACTTTCTAATTTTAGAAGGGATTTATACGCCCGCTCACACACACACACACACACACATACGCACACACTCACAGATATGCCTATACTTCTTTCTCTTATTTTCAAATTCTGTTACCCCCTCTCTCTTCTCTCGTCTCTTAGGAATCCCACCTTCAATGATCCTTTTCAAGTTTGGGGGTGGTAGATTTGAAAATGGAATGGATGAGAATTAAATAAGGAGAATATTGTAGGAAAAACAGAGGCTGGGCGGTGGAGTCAAGAGAGTCATCAGCCTAGAATTGTTACATTCCTACAAACAGTCCAATCCTTCTTGATTTCTCTTATCTAGTCTCGGTTTAGTGCTGAGCCTTTACTGGGCCCCGATTCTTTGTGTCTGACAAATATATCTATATTCCTGGGGGTGGTGGGGAGTTTAGCTTTGCATGGTATTTTCATGCCCCTGGTGGAGACTGGCTCTGAGGGAGAAAAGGAATAGCTGACAGGGAGTGGGAGTGTGGCTCCGGAGGTTGTGGAGGAGACTGGGGAAGGGCAGAGGCTGGCTGAGCAGTCACATAAGGACCCAGGCCCATCCCCTAGCCATCCTAGGGCATGCAGGGAGGAGAGGATAAGGAAGAAATGTGGTCTACTTGGGAGGAGAGGGCCTTGATCCTCTTCATGGGCTGCAGCTGTGACAACTGAATAAGAGGACGGACTTGTGTACAGGTGAACGCTGGGAATAAAGCGTGGAAATATCCCTAGTTTATGGTTCCTCTCTGAGTTTGGCGTCCTTCCCAATGTGTGTTATCTGTGGACGTCCTCCGGCCCTCATCCTGCTTAGTTTGTGTTGCTTTTTTCCTTCTTCTTGTAACTGTTTGTGTGGGACTTTTTTGTCTTCTGTCAAAAATATTCGGAGCTTGGAAGCAAAGTGAAGGAATAAAAGGGGCTTCACCTGTTTTCTGTGACTGTGTTTGTTTTGTATCTCATCCTGAGTCATCACAGGCATGGTGAATCTTTACTAAACACCTTCATTTGCAGATGTGAAGAATCTCATGTTTCCATAGGAGTCCTACAGAGCTTAGTGTGGTCTTCAAAGCGGTGGATAACTGACTTGTTTTCATCACAAGATCTAGAAGCGAACACCAGCCTTCTCCCAATCCTTTGGGTGTGTTTGGAGAGCCTGGGAATTTTGGGAGTTCTAGTCCACACATTATTTAGGAATAGTTGTAGCCTCTGGGGTGGATTTAATTGTAAGCTGCCTAAAGTCTCAAAGGAGATGACATATCGCTTAATGCAATTGATCGATAAAATTAGAGGGTTGGATCGGATAGTCTCTAAGTTCCCCCTACATTGAATTACATTTCAGTTTCTCAGCTTATAACACAAAGCAAGACATTTAAATCCTCTTTTAACTCATCTCTAGATTCGCTCACGGCTGCTGAGTCAGAATATTAACTCAATATGAAATAAAGTTAGGAATGAAGGGAAAGAAATCTCTCTCTTTCTCTTTTTTAGCATATAAAGGAAGTCAATTCTTTAGAATACTTAGTACAGGAGCTATTTTTAATTCTAAAAACCAATTGTAACCAAAGAGTGTTACGGCAACTTCAAACGAAGAGAGTTGAGATTATTGCCCTGAGCAGTTATTTCAAGGTCTTCAGACTTTGGATTCTTTTTCTGCCTTTACCAAGAAATTAATTTTGGTTTTGATTGGAGGGGTGGGTGGACGTAGAGTTTTGCCTTTTGCATCCGGAAATGTTTTGTGAACAAGATGCTTTCAGAGTCGAGGGGCAAAATGCTTATGAAACTACCATAACCTGAGGAGTCTGTGGTGCTCTCTGAACTTGGTTGCTTACTTGCAGGCATTTCATTACCCAACTAGGTAACATCATCAGTGCTAGAAAGGAATGAGGTTTGCAAAGAGGAAGATGAGGACTGTGGGGTCTTTGGTGCTCTCTGAACTTGGTTATTTTCTTGCAGACATTTCATTATCCCAACTAGGGAATATCATCAGTGCTAGTAGGGCAAGGGTAAGAGAAGAGTAGGATAACAGCAAACACTCCCTTCTAGCATTGATGATGTTACCTAATTAGGAAGTGAAATGTCTGCAAGAAAACAACCAAGCTCAGAGAGCACCAAGAACCCATCCATGAAACCCTGAGCTACAAATATTCTCCTTTACTGCTAACATAAACACCTCTCCTTTAGATAACTAGGCTGCATTCACACATGGCTGAAGCCATCTTCTGGATCAGCCCATGCAGCTGAATGATAAACCACCAAAACAGGATGAGTTCACACAACACGCTCATCTCCCTCCATAAAAACTAACCCGGATGGAAACTAGCCATGCTTGACACATCGTGTGAATGTGGTGACTCTAGCTTGGGATGACCCGGTTAGGGATGTTGTCAACCTTAAAGTGAGCCCGGCTGAGGCCATCTTTGAGGCTTCATGGTTGCTACAAGAGAGGGGGAAAATTAGATAGCTTGGCTTTGCCATCAAAATATGTTTTCTTGTGGGAACCAAGGTCATTTCAACAGGTGGCTGAAAAGAGGAGGAGTCAAATAACCAAGTAACCTGTCAGCACCACTATTGGACCATGTGACCGATGACTGGGGTGGGGGAGGAAGAAGGAAACTTTCACTTTTTAACTAGGTGAAAACCGTGGGAATTTTCAGAGTCGGTTTTCACCAGTCGTGCCAATATGAGGTATCCAATAAGTTGTTCTTTGAGGAATCTACCTCAGAGTTCTGCTTTCGATGGGTGCATTATTTGGAACACTGACAGATAACCTGTGAACAAGGCTTAAATGCTGAAGTACCGTTTCCTAGCTTTGCGTTCCGACAAGCCCGGTGGACAATTTTCAGAACTTCTTCGAGTTTCACAAGCTACAAAGCCCAAGAGTAAGGAAAGGATTAGCTGTACCTTCTGAGACGCCGCGTTCCATTAAGAATTACCTTCTCAATCTTATGGGTTTGTTCAGGGGTGGGCTTCAAAAATTTTAAGCAAACGGTTCTCTGCCCAATTGCTGAGTGGGCGTGGCGATGGTGGGCGTGGCCTAGTCAGCCTCCTGCACCATGGCCGGGGAGGCGTTTTTGCCCTTCCCGGGCTCCTGAGGGTTTCCTCCAGCCTCCAGGAAGGACGAAAATGGCCTCCCCATTTCTGGCCTTCCCAAACTTCAGGGATACCCTTTTTCACCCTCCCTGAGTCTCTGCATGGGCCCCGCACTTACCTGCATCCAAAATGGGCCGTGTGGGAACTCCTGGGAGGGGCAGGGTGGGTGGGGCCAGCCAGGAGTGGGATTTGGGGGTTCTCCAAACTGCACAGAATCTTAGCTAGGGGCTCTTACAACCCCCCACAAGCCCCCCAGGAGCCTACCCCTGGGTTTGATGTGTTTGCGTTTTTGCAATTCCTGAGGTTTAAAAACCTAGCGAGGGAGTCTTATTTTCCAGCTGATCCCAGGCCTTGCTCTTAGCAGGAAGTCCCCATTTGATCATTATTTCATATATTCCAGGTAGCTGGCACTACAAAAATGCATCACGGCTCTCATCCAGGACCGTGATGAGGTGTCGAGGGCTTGTGTGTACAATTAAAGGTAGTCCTCAATTTATGACCACTTATGACTTAGTATTAAAAATGTAATGGTGGCAAAATTAATATTAAAAGGGGATAAATACTGAATAATATCAATTAAGATGCATTTATGAAGGATTAATTGAATGATATAAGTTGATAAAATTTGCAAATATGATGAGTACAAGAATACATATTTAAAATGATATTAAGAAAATAGAGATTGATAAAAAGCAATACATGAGAATATAGAATGAAAAAATTGGTAATAGGTAATAATATGAAATCAGATAAGAAAGTTAATAGTTGGAATATGTAATTATGGTCATGTTTGCTCCTTAGTCACTTGTTTCAGGGCCATTGTGACTTCAAACGGTTATTGAGTGACCCCTCGTAAGTTGAGGACCACCAGTACTTGCAACGTTCTGGGATTCTAGGCAGACATTTGTTTTTCAAGCAATCCTTGACTTATGACCAGTTGCATAGTGACAGTTCAAGGTTAAAATGGACCCCCCCAAAAAAGCTACTTATGACCCAGTGTCTTAGAATAGAATTATTTATTGGCCGAGTGTGATTAGACCCACAAGGAATGTGGCTTCGGTGCATAAGCTCTCAGTGTACATAAAAGATGCCCCAGGAGAGCCTCTCTCCTCCCCCTGAGTTGCCCTCCATAGGTCTTTGCGTTGTCCTCGCGTGGCAGACCAGCTAGGACAGCGGTGGGGGCCTTGGGCTTCATGCGGCTCTTGAACCAGCTGTGCTCCTCCAGGGCCTTTCCTAAGGACGGCTGCCCAAGACCAGTGGCAGTTTCCACCCTTCTGAGGCAGAAGAGCCCCAGACAGGCCCTCGGAAGGTCCAGGCACTTGAAATCGGGGGCCAGAGAGGTGGCATTGCCATGGACCATCAAGAATCATAAAATACAACACTTAGTGATAGTTCTAGGATACTAAATAAGCAATCAAAATCATACTAGGAGACTAAATGTTGGGCTTCGACGATCCTACTGGTGTGTCTGCTGAGGTGAAGCCCGACACATTATCCCGATTGGGGAATGGATGTCAGATCCTGCCGTGGCTACCGTGTTGCATTGGCGGAGGCAACGCTGCCCATTCATGCAGATTCCACCCGGCTCTTCTATCCCGTATCAGAATGGACATATAACACGAACGGGGGTGGGAGGAGATTTATCGCTCTGTCCCCTCCCTTTTCTCGATACGCTACACAGAGATTCCTTTGACAGAAGCTGGGGTGGAGGGGAATGAAACGCGGGTAATTAGTTGTGTTTAGAATCGCGGGGTGGAGGCGTGTAGAATTAATGGGGAGGGCGGATGTTAGTTAGTTGCATGGGGTGGAGTTACATGTTAAATAGCGCTGAGATGCGAATGATCTCAGCGCTGACTTTATCCGATATATCCGTTATTGCCATGTTTGAAGGAAGATGAGTGCAAACAAACAGACATATTCACAACATCCGTGTGAGTAAAGTAGTTTTTTGCTAGAATTCCTGCGAACTCAAACGGAGGCTAACATTAAATAAAACAATATAAATCATAACGATACAAGCAACAAGGTTATCGTCATAAATAGAAAATGTGATAGGAAGGTGATTCATCAGAACCAGAGGTGGTTATTCAGCCAGTTCTAGAGAACCGGTAGCGGAAATTTTGAGTAGTTTGGAGAACTGGCAAATCCCACCTCTGACTGGCCTGCCAACCCCATCTCTTCTATGCCTCCCATTGAGTCCCAGCTGATCAGCTGGGTCTCCTTTGGTTGCCCTGCACAGGAGAATGGAGCTGGAAAGCAGGTTAGTGGGGTGGGGAGGGAATGGGGATTTTACAGTATCCTTCCCCCTGCCATGCCCACCAAGCCAGGCTCACAGAACTGGTAGTAAAAAAAATTGAACCCTACCACTGATGAGAAGAGTAATAGTAATACAGTCTTAATAAATAGTTTGACAGCGTTGTGGGAATGACTTGTTTAGCAGAGGGATGGCTTTTGGGGAAACACTGTCCTTGTATCTAGTTGTTCTGGTGTGCAGGGCTCTAAAGCATCGTTTTGAGGGAAGGAGTTGAAACAGTTCATGTCCTGGATGTGAGGGGTTGGTAGATATTTTCACAGCCCTCTTTTTGACTCGTGCAGCACACAGGTCCTCCATGGAAGGCAGATGGGTAGTAATTGTTTTTTCTGCAGTCCTAATCACTCTTTGAAGTCTGTGTCTGTCTTGTTGGGTTGCAGAACCAAACCAGACCGTTATAGAGGTGCAGATGACCGACTCAATCATTCCTCTGTAGAATGGATGGATCCAATGTCGAGTTCATGGTAACATGACTGCATTAAGGGACTGCAATCATGGTAACATGACTGCATTAAGGGCCTCCAGGCAACCAGGGCCTCCAGGCAACCAGCCCACATTTACAAAGGTTTTCAACATGGTTCCAGAGGTGGTATTCAGACGGTGCTGACCAGTTTTGGAGCGGAAATTTTGAGTAGTTTGGAGAACCGGCAAATCCCACCTCTGACTGGCCCCACCAACCCCATCTATTCTCTGCTTCCCATTGAGTCCCAGCTGATTGGCTGGGTCTTCTTTGGTTGCCCTGCCCAGGAGAACGAAGCTGGAAAGCAGGCTAGTGGGGTGGAGAGGGAAGGGAGGTTTTGCAGTAACTTTCCCCTGTAGTGGAGTGGGAATGGAGACTTTACAGTATTCTCCCCCTGCGATGCCCACCAAGCCACGCCCACCAAAGCCACACCCACCAAGCCACGCCTACAGAACCGGTAGTAAAAAATATGGAATCCCACCATTGCACGAGACCACAATTTATGACATTTTTGCTGGAAAGCAGCATTTACTTCCAGTTTCTGTCCACATGACTGCATGGCTCAGACAATGGATGGACTTTACAATTGTGGCATTTGCTTAAATGACTGTGAGGTCCTAAAAACAGGTTCAGTCACAAGGTCAGCCATTTTACAACCGTCATGACTTACAGCCAAAATTCCCAAGCTCAATGACAGTCATAAGTCAAGGATAGCTTGTATTTTAAATGCCTTTTTAAAATTCTCTTCATCTTTTCACCTTCCACTCTTCCTGGAATTCTTTGCTTCCCAGACAAATGCAGCAGTCAATATGATTTTTTTTTTCAGACGAAAAAACTAATTGCCTCCAGCAATTAACAAGATGTTAGTCTCCGAGGGGACATTCTGCAATTAGCCAGTTTCCAGGTACAATATTTGCTTCTTCAACTAGACCTAATTGGAAGAAAAATTACAAAGAAATAAATATATTTGTTTCTCTCTCCTGTTTTGTTTCTTAGACTTTGAGCATGGGAAAAAATCATCAAAAAAGCATCAGCTTCAGCAAAGAAAGGCCCATCTTCGATCATTAGAAGAAATGATGATGTTTCTAAGTTTGGCATGGAGAAAGATTCCTGTTTGGGGAGGTGAAGGAATTATTCTATAGACAGTTTATGTAAAATAAAGGCTGATTTTCCTGAGCGGCTGATCAGAGTTGCGGGGCTGAATTTGATATAAAACAAAGAGTCTTGACAGAAGAGAATGTTTGTAGCTCAGGGTTGAAATGTGAAGTCTTTGATGCTCTGATCTTGGTTATTTTCTTGCAAATGTTTCATTACTCAACTAGATAGCAGGAGGAGGAAGAGGAGGAGGAGGAGGAGGAGAAGAACAACTATGGGGTTCTTAGGGCTCTCTGAGCTTGGCTGTTTTCTTGCAAAAATTTCATTCCCAAACTAAGTAACACCATCAGTGCTAGAAGGGATTGGAGTTTGCTCTCTGTTTATATACAGGTGACTTGTCCCATCAGCTATTGTATATAAACAGTAAGCAATCCCCTTTTACAACGATGATATTACCTAGTTTGGGAATGAAACATCTGCAAGAAAACCACCAAGCTCAGAAAGCACCAAGGACCTCACATTCCTCCTCCTCCTCCTCCTGATGATGATGTTATCTAGCTAGGTAATGAAACATCTGCAAGAAAACAAGCAAGTACCAAGGACCCCATACATCCTTCTGTTCGGGGTCTCTTACTGCAGCCAGCACAGTCTAACTTTCACTGAATTATCTCCTAGGGATACAGGTATTTCATTTCAGTAATACATCTTTCTTATTTTTATTTGGGGTGGCAGAGGAGTGGGCTCGTTTCAGCCTTGAGAGTCTCCCAACCCTTTGATTCTCTCGGATATTCATCCATGGTCCCCGATAAGTTAGGATCAGCCCTTGGAAATTGAACTGGTTGTAAAGATTGAGTGGGAGTAAAATGAAATCATATTCATAGAGCAGATAGAAAAATATTAACTATCCCTCAGCTGCCTCTGCCTATAGAATTCAGTGACCATTGCATCTCCGTGGTTTCCAGTTGTTGCTGTTTTTTTTTTCACAGCAGCAAAAGGAAAGCACACACACACACATTTTTGCAAAAAAGGGAGAGAGAGAAAGAAAGGAAATGCAATACTTTTCATACTTGCCTATTTTTATGTAGCCCTGACATTCTTAACCCCACCCCCGCCATCCCATGTGCAGGCATACAATGAGTTATAAAGAATACCTTTTTAAAAAAATCTACACAGAATAGATGGGATTCAAATAAGGTAGAATCTTGGCCCTTTAAAAGGAAGGAAGGAGATAAAGGTGACAATTGAAGAAAAAAAAAAACAAGCTAGACACTAGAAAATTCCCTGCCTGAAATTATACTTTAAAGACAGAGATTTATTTCTAAGATTTTGCATTGGGGCGACTATATAATGTTGGTGTTATTGTATATATAAGAAAGAAAGAGAAAGAAAGAGACAGAGGGAGAGGGAGAAAGAGAGAGGGAGAGAGAGGGAGGGAGGGAGGAAGAGATGAGAGAGAGAGGAGAGAAAGAGATAGAGACAGAGAGAGTGGGGAGAGAGAGATGAGAGAGGGAGAGAGAAGAAAAATAAACAGAATAATTGAATGGAATTGCTGGTTTTGAGAAGAGACCATTCTTCCTACCTTGAATTTGCTTTGACAAATTCTCATTTGTATTCTCCTTATTTTTTTTAATCCACCCAACCCCAGGCGGTTAAAGTTGTATTGAATTTCAAAGAAGTGCAAATTGGAGATAAACCTTAGCCCTGGGTTCAACTTTAAGGGAACCTTTCAAGAGAGGAGAGAAGCACTAACTATGGACCTAGATTAGGGCAGTAAGATAATTGCATTCAGTTCATGCTGGGAATAAAACCTCGCCAGAGATTTCAGAAACCAGGATCAGTTCTTCAAAATTCAGCATCCTCTAAATGATACCAAATATTTAAAGATGGGGGGGGGAGGAAATAGGTTTCTTAGGGAACCGTGTGCTTTCAGATGAGTTATGTTGATGAAGATCATGGATAAAATAAAACATGACGATATTGGGACCTGTTTGCCAAGTGTATTACGGAAATGCAAGCAGCCAAAATGAAAACATTGGAACACACCTGCATATTTTAATGTAGAAGGAAATGGAAACTAGCATAGAAGTGAGACTTGATAAATCTAGGACAGGAAGAGAAAAAAAAGGAGAAGGTAAGAGAAAATAGTATTTATAAGTCTGCCTAATTTAGATTGTAAGATCGGCTGTACCTTTGTTTTGGGGTAAGGATCCTGGGTGAGGACTCTGTCCAGAAAAAACAAGATCTCCAGGTCTCCTTGATGTCAAAGTAAACAAACTACTTGGATTTTAATCTGCTGCCACCTACATTAGACTTCCCCCAGCAGAACCATAAATCTAATCCACACGTTGTACAAACTACAAGGTTGAGGTGAAAAATAGGGGCCCCTGCTAAATAAATAAGCCAGCTGGTTTAACCATGACTTGTCAACTGAACCACAAATGGATGTGTTTGCCGCAAACTATAAACTGGGTTTGCAATGCATAGCACAAGGCAGAGGTGGGTTCAAAATGCTTTACTACTGGTTCTGTGGGCGTGGCTTGGTGGGCGTGGTAGGGAAAGAATACTGTTAAATTATCCAGTCGGAGGTGGTATTTGCTGGTTCTCCAAACAACTCAAAATTTCTGCTACTGGTTCTCCAGAACTGGTCAGAACCTGCTGAATACCCATCTCTGGCACAAGGTGGACGGAAGATACAGAACCGTCTCCAAATTATGAAACTAGGTTGGAGAAAGATGTCACAATGAAACAAGCGACCTCAAAGGAATTCCTGAACTGAGATTCTATTGGCTTGGATGTCTATGGAGCTCATGATTGTCCCAAAGGTATTTTTCGTTTGAGACTCTAGAAAGAGTGCAGAGAAGAGCAACCAGGATGATGAGGGGACTGGAGGCTAAAACATACGATGAACAATTGCAGGAACCGGGTATGGCTAGTCTAGGGAAGAGAAGGACCAGGGGAGACAGGATAGCAGTCTTCCAATATTTGAGGGGCTGCCACAGAGAGGAAGGGGTCAAGCTATTTTCCAAGGCACCCGATGGCCAGACAAGAAATAATGAATGGAAACTGAACAAGAAGAGATTCAACCTGGAAATAAGGAGACATTTTCTGACAGTGAAAACAATCAACCTGTGGAGCAACTTGTCTTCAGAAGTTGTGGGTGCTAGGACAAGGACCCAACATCTAACATCTGAAAGGGAAGCCATGCCCCATGTCCAGTTAGGACTGGATTCCGGCAACATACTTCATTTAAATACTGTAGTGAATTAACCCACCTTCTTGATTTCTACTGTATAATGAATTATAAGCTAACCACTAAGACTAGACTATTGGGATGTGATGGCTCAGTGGCTAAAACGCTGAGTTTGTCTATCAGAAAGGTTGGCAGTTTGGCGGTTGGAGTCCCTAGCGCCGTGCAATGGAGTGAGCTCCTGCTACTTGTTCCCAGCTTCTGCCAACCTAGCAGCTCGAAAGCATGTAAAAAATGCAAGTAGAAAAATAGGGAACCCCTTTGGTAGGAAGGCAACAGCATTCTGTGCACATTTGGCACTTAGTCATGCCGGCCACATGACCACAGAGACGTCTTCGGGAGCTTTAGAAAATAGCTTGACCCCTTCCTCTCTGTGGCAGACCCTTAAATACTGGAAGACTGCTCTCCTGTCTCGCCTGGTCTTTCTCTTCACTAGACTAAGACGTACACTAGATGTATAAGTCTAGTCTTAAAGGTAAAGGTTCCTCTAGCACATAATACGTGCTAGTTGTTTTGGGCTCTAGGGGCCAGACAAGAAATAATGGATGGAAACTGAACAAGGGGAGATTCAACCTGGAAATAAGGAGAAACTTTCTGACAGTGAGAACAATCAACCAATGGAACAGAAGTTGCCTTCAGAAGTTGTGGGAGCTTCATCACTGGAGGTTTTCAAGAAGAGATTGGACTCCCGTCTGTCAGAAATGGTGTAGGGCCTCCTACTTGGGTGGGGGGTTGAATTACAAGGTCGCTTCCAACTCTGATTATCTGTTATCTGTCTTCAGCCATAAAAGGACAACAAATGGATCAAACCAACATCTTGAATACGCAAGCGAGCAGGATTGAAAGATGATTATGGTTTTAATACTGGAGGAAGAAACATCTATATAACCCGTGTTACAATGATGGCACTACTATGACAGCTGAAAATGCAAATGATCTGCAAGGCCCTGGTAATGAAAATTAAGGAGCATAGTGAAAAAAAATTAGACTCTAATTATATTTAATGACATTAGACCATACTAATGGCAATGGGCACACCAACCAGCTTTGAAATGAGCGTGCAGAAAGTAAAATTTTGCATAGCTTCTGCCTGTCAGGATTGACTGTCAATAACGAAGGGGACCAGCGGTCAAGAAATGTGCCACAGGCTAGTAGGGGTAGTCCTTGACTTACAACAGTTCATTTAGTAACCGTTTGAGGTTACAGCGGTACTGAAAAAAGTGAGTTAATGGCCAATTTTTTCACATTTACGACCCATGGCAGCATCCCCATGGTCATGGGATGAAAATTCAGGCACTTGGCAACTGGCATGTCCTTATGACAGTTGCAGTGTCCCAGAGTCACATGATCCCCTTTTGTGAACTTCTGACAAGCAAACTCAATGTGGGAAGCCAGATTCACTTAACAATCAGGCAGTGGTGGTATTCAAATTTTTTTACTACTGTTTCTGTGGGTGTGGCTTGGTGGATGTGGTGTGGCTTGGTGGGCATGGCAGGGGAAGATTACTGCAAAATCCCCATTCCCTCCCCACCACACTAACCTGCTTTCCAGCTCCGTATTCCTGTGCAGGGCAACCAAAGGAGACCCAGCTGATCAGCCGGGACTCAATGGGAGGCAGAGAAGAGATGGGGGCGGGACCAGTCAGAGGTGGTTACTTGCCGGTTCTCTGAACTACTCAAAATTTCCACTACCGGTTTGAGAACCTGTCCAAACCGGCTGAATACCACCTCAGCAACCAGGTTATATTTACATTTGCATGCTTGACTCACATTTATGATGGTTGCAATGTCACGTGATTCCCCTTTTGCAACTTTCTGACAAGCAAACTGAATGGGGGAAGCCCACTTTTTTTTACTTAACAATCATGTGACTAACTTAACGACTGCAGCGATTCGTGCAACAACCGTGGTCAGAAAGGTCGTAAAATGGGGCAAAACTCAGTTAATCACTGTCTCACTTCGCAACAGAAATGTTGAGCTCAATTGGGAGGGTCATAAGTTGAGGACTGCAGATGGCGACTGCAGCCAAGAAATTAAACAACGCTTGCTCCTGGGGAGGAAAGCTATGGCATGCTCAAAAGAAGAGACATCCCCCTGCCAACAAAATCGCATAGAGTCAAGGCTATGGCTTTCTCAATGGCAATGTATGGCTGGGAAAGTTGGGCCATAAGGAATGCTGAGCACCAATGAATGGAGGCCTTTGAACCCTGGGGCTGGAGAAGACCCCAGTGAGTCCCTTGGACTGCAGGGCGATCCAACCGGTCAGTCCTAGAGGAGACCAATCCTGACTGCTCTTTAGAAGGCCAGATCCTGAAGATTAAACTCAAAGACTTTGGCCACCTGATGAGAAGGAAGGAGTCGCTGGAGAAGAGCCTAATGCTGGGAACTATTGAGGGCAAAAGAAGAAGAGGATGGCAGAGAAGGAGGTGGCTGGAGGGAGTGCCTGAAGCAGTCGGCATGAGCTTCAATGGACTCCAGAAGATGGTAGAGGACAGGAAGGCCTGGAGGAACGTGGTCCAGGGGGTCATGATGAATCAGACAGAACTTCACAACTAACAACAAGTTGAGAATTACCTATAGAGAGTCAGGCATGTTATGGCCCCCAGGTCACATCCAGAACTTTGTCTGTCCCTATCTGGCCAACATGAGGTCAATTGGAAACCAGAAATCATAAATAAATAAACTCAGTCACCCACTGCCACCTCAGTACAAACATGGCCTTGTGAGCGAATGGACGAAGCACAGCCAGAAGTTATTGTTTTGGCCCTCCACAACAGCCACAGTTTCTCATGTGATCCCTTGAGAAAATTAATCCCCCACCCCCACAAAGACTACTATCTGATAAGCTAGTAATGGAGGACTTGCAAAAGAAACAAAGTGAAGTACTGTGATGTACTGTGATGCAGAGAAGAGCAATCAGGATGATTGAGGGGACTGGAGGCTAAAACACACGATGAACGGTTGCAGGAACTGGGCATGGCTGGTCTAGGGAAGAGAAGGACCAGAGGAGACATGAGAGCAGTCTTCCAATATTTGAGGGGCTGCCAGAAGAGGAGGAGGGTTAAGCTATTTTCCAAAGCACCTAAAGGCCAGATGAGGAACAATGGATGGAAACTGAACAAGGAGAGAAATAAGGAGGAATTTACTGACAGTGTGAACAATCAACCGATGGAACAGAAGTTGCCTTCGGAAGTTGTGGGAGCTTCTTCACTGGAGGCTTTCAAGAAGGGACTGGATTGCCATCTGTCAAAAATGGTGTGGGGTCTCCTGCTTGGGCGGGGGGTGGACTAGATGACCTACAAGATCCCTTCCAACTCTGTTAGTCTGATGTGCCTACATCCATCAACATTAGAAGTGTGTGGGCAATTATTTCAACGTGGCAGTTTACATACGTGAAAGTTGTGCTTTGAAGATGGATAGAAAGGGTACTGAGAAAGGATATTCAATATTGGTAGAAATAGCCAGGAGAATAGATCAATGGATCCTACAACGAATCAATCCAGCCTTCTCATTTGAGACACAAACAACCCAGCTCAAAATATCGTATTTTGGATACCTGATGCAAAGTCCAAGCTCCCTTGAGAAATCCCAGAAGGCTGGGAAAAGAGGGGGGAAAGAGTATCAGGGATGGACTCAATTACAGCAGCAATGAATGCATTAAAAAGGTCAGCTTCAGACCAGCACAGAGAAAGTAGGTCCATCTGAGGCGGTCAATGAGAGTTGATACTACATTGATGGCCCTAATCTATCAATGTTGTGCAAGCCAAAGATCTATAACCAATTTGGTGAGCTTTTGAATCAAGCAAACCTGTAAGGCTTACAAAAGCTTTTCACAATAATCAACCCTACAAACCACACAGAGAGATACATATATCACCTTAATTGCACAGCGCATGGACAGACTTCATCATAGTTGCATCTGGGTAACTGTGAGCATCTTAGACCAAGCTAAAGCCAGACTAGAGAATGCTCAGAAGCTCAGGCAAAACAGCCATCAACAGGCACATAGAGATAAACAACATTTACATACCATTCAAGAGAGACAATCATAAATATACAAAGGAAGCAACAAAAAACACTCCACCAAAACATCTCCTCGCCAGCAAATAATACCTAGATAGAAGAGATTAATGCCAGGATTAGAGCAGAGTAGAGTAGAATAGAATAACTTTATGTCACTTTGAATATACACTAATTGGCATACATTAAAATGAAATTTTATTGCATACAGCTCTCAAAGGCTCACCACCTCCAATATATACTACATAATGTATCAGAATATATAAATAAATAAATACAGAGACTAGTTTGGATGGATCCATGTACATGGTGAGAAAAACAAATCTTGCAAGTTTGCCAGATGGATCGCCTAGGAAACAAAGCTGTTACGGAATTGAGTAGTCTTGTTAGAAAAACAGAAACAAGCCACAAAGTGGGTGTGTGGGGTCTCTAGCAATGCTCTGAGCTCTAAGCACATAGCGCTTATAAGCAGCATCCTGAATGAAGTGAGCTTCCTATGATCTTCTTGGCTGTCCTCACCACTCTCTGTAGGGAGTTTCTATCTGAAGCATTGCTGCCACCAAACCAGACAGTGATATAGTTTGTTAAGATGCTCTTAATTGTACCACTGTAAAAAGTGACCAGGACAGAAGGAGAAAGATATGCTATCCCCATCCAACACAGGAAATGCAGATGCATTAACATCCATTTCAACATCCCTTTAATGTTAACAGATTATCAATAAACTAATGATCAAGTTTGTAATCAATATCCCAATCAAGAAAATGCCAACTCAAACAAAGAATTAAATTAATAAACAGTCTAATGAAGGAGCTACCAAGAACATTCCCGCCAACACTGATGGGTCAAGCCACTGGTATATAAAAAGAGAGCAAAACCCACTCCCTTCTAGCGTTGATGATGTTATCTAGTTGGGTCAGGAAACATCTGCAAGAAAACAACCAAGTTCAGAGAGCACCAAGGACCCAAAAAGAACAGTTTGTTTCTTTGGGTTTTGGAAAACCTTGTTGGGAAATCTTCTAGTAGAACATGGCTCTGGCATTTGCTTCCTGATCTAGTGTACCTTGAAAACCAGGTAGAGATCTTTCTTGGGACCTTTTGAGAAGTACCACCCAGCATTAATAGTAGAATACTATTAATAATGATCCACTCAAGGTTCAACCTTGAGCTTCAAATACTCTCTTCTAAGGTAAAGATGAAGGTTCCCCTTGCACATACGCGCTAGTTGTTTCTGGTTCCAGGGGGCGGTGCTCATCTCTGTTACAAAGCTGAAGAGCCACGCTGTCTGAAGACATCTCCATGGTCAAGTGGCCGGCATAACTAAACGCCGAAGGTGCATGGAATGCTGTTCCCTTTCCACCAAAGGGGTCCCCATTTTTCTACTTGCATTTTTTATGTGCTTTCGAACTGCTAGGTTGGCAGAAGCTGGGACAAGGAACAGGAGATCACTCCGTTATGTGGCACTAGGGATTCGAACCGCCGAACTGCTAACCTTTCCAATCGACAAGCTCAGCACTCTCTTCTATTGATACACAAATCAAGCAATTCAACCAAGTAATAACTGCAAGCAACTATAAAATCCCACACCCACCTTAGGTGCATACATCATCAGCTTAATTAACCGGTTTCAACGAGCTACAGAAACTTAGCCTGCTGATCACAACTAGCACCCAAGGCAAGCAATTAGAAGAGAGACCATTCGGGTGAAGGCTACCAATGCATACTGAATTTACCGAAGGAGCTAACACAGTCTCTTTGTCCACTCATGTGAATTCACCATTTTAACGCCCCTCGTTTCTAAACTGACCCCCAAGGCCCCCACCCCAGTGAAGGTTTTCTCTCGTTTCTGCTTGAAATCACGAACAGCAACTATTCGGGAAAGAACCCTCACCTGACGTTGCCCCAAAGATGGCCTGAAGTGTTTTGTTTTGCCTTGACATTTCATTCATGTCATTTTCCATAGCATTGAACAAACAATAGAGATGACAGGGGTGACCAAGGAGGCTGGTTTCCCAGCATTAAGATGATACAGTAGGGAACTGGCAAACTATAGCCTGTCAAACAAAATATTCATGGCTTCATCAGACCGAGTAAAAATATTGAAATGTTTTTGTCTCCCTGTACCCCTCTTCCCCAAATCGCTTGTCTGTGCTCATTTCTTGTGACAAGGTCTGTCAAAGCGACACCTTATCCATAGTCATCGCAAAGCTCCATTTTCAAGGATGAGCCAACAGATTCTATCAAAACATCAGTTTAAACTTTGCATCATTTCCTGCCCAGGTTTCGCAGTTGCATCCAATGACCCACCAGTCACCTCTCGCCAGCTGAGGAACCTCAACATGGAATGGCTTGGCTGGGCTTCGCCCCGTTCAATGGAACACGAAAGCCACCTGCTCAATCAGGGTCTTGGCCAATGGAGAGAGAGAGAGAGACACAGTCTTCTACTCAGATGTTTGAATGTTGGAAGATTGAGGGAAGATTGAGAAGAGGTTGATGCTCTTCAAGGAAGTCAAAGAGTATCCTAAAGAAGTCTTAATCTCACGTCTATGGAGATTCTCAATAATCCAGGTCATGGTTGTCCCAAAAGTCACTTTTCAAAAAGCAGCTGGACTTTCTTGGGTTTTGTTCTTTTGAAAATGTTTCGCTTCTCATCCAAGAAACTTCTTCAGTTCTGGAGAAGCGAAATGTTTTCAAGGGGGAGGAAAAAAACCAAGAAAATCTACTTGCCTCTTGAAAACAACCTTTGGGATAAGTCTTCATTTCAGGTCCTCCATAAGAGACCTTTGAGGTTGAGGATTTGATGCAGCATCTTAACCGTTCCTAGCACTGCACTGTCTAGACACAAAGAAAACTGAAGCTGTTTCTGGCATCTGCTGCTACCTGCTTTCCTAGGGTTTAAGGATACAGAACATCCAGTGATGATTTTAAATTAAAGGTAGTTTCTAATTGAATGTTGGGAGGGGAAACCCTCACCTGGATGTATAGCTCCACAGTGAAGAGGGAGTAAATGCATTTTCTGCTGGATTTAGTCTAGATTCTTACATCATACTGGCAGTTGGCCCTGATGGCCTAAAAGTCTTTTTTTTCCCCAACTCAATAAATTAAAGATTTAGGGAAGCAGGAGAAGGGGATGGGTGTGTGCATATATAAAACTAATAAATAAATAAATTTTTGAGGATGAACAACAGAATAACAGAGTTGGAAGGGAGCTTGGAGGTCTTCTAGTCCAATTCCCTGCTCAGGCAGGAAACCTGATACCATTCCAGACAAATGGGTGTTCAATATCTTTTTAAAAACCTCCAGTGATGGAGCACCCACAATTTCTAGAGGCAAGGTGTTCCACTGGTTAATTGTCCTCACAGTTAGGAAGTTTCTCCTTAGTTCCAGGTTGCTTCTCTCCTTGATTAGTTTCCATCCATTGCTTCTTATCCTACACTCAGATACTTTGGAGAATAGCTTGACTCCCTCTTCTTTGTGGGAGCCCTCAAACATTGGAACACTGCAATCATGTCTCCCCTGGTCCTTCTTGTCATTAAACTAGACATACCCAATTCCTGAAAACGTTCTCCTCATGTTTTTGCCTCCTGTCCCCTAATCATCTTTATTGCTCTTCTCTGCACTCTCTTGAAATAGTGTCATTGGGTAAACACAAACAATAAATCCTCAAAGGTTTTTTGTTGTTGTTGTTCATTTAGCTAAGTCTCTTTTGGCTTTGGCTTTTTCCCTTAAAAGAAAAGATCCCAGATCCTTTGCCCTCAGCGGGCCACTTAATCAAGTGGTTTGGTGTTGACTTGGGAAAGCTCAATTCTACCTCTTCTGAAGCTCTAAATTATTTTCTTCTCTGTGCTATGGACAAAATGGGAAGTCCTGATTTTAGGGTGGGGCAGTGATGGGATTCAAACTTTTTTACTATTGGTTCTGTGGGCGTGGCTTGGTGGGCGTGGTAGGGAAGGGATACAGCAAAATCCCCATTCCCTCCCCACCCCACTAACCTACTTTCCAGCTCTGTTCTGCTGTGCAGGGCAATAAAAGATCAGCTGGGGACTCGGGAGACAGAGAATAGATGGGATTGGCAGGGCCAGTTAGAGGCAGCATTTGCCAGTTCTCCAAACTACTCAAAATTTCCACTACCAGTACTCCAGAACTGGTCAGAACCTGCTGAATACCACCTCTGGGTGAAGGGATTATTATTGTGTCTTGGTAGTGCAAAAGAAGCATTTTTCTACCAGTAAAAGCACAGCTTTCCACAATGCACACTCAACGTAGTTAATTATAATTACAGACTGGAGCAAAACGAAAAACGTTTCCTGCACCAAGCATCAAACACAGTTTAAGTATCTCTCTGTAGTCTTGCAACTCCTCTCTCTTACAACATAGTAAATTGAAATCTATTTCTCTCAACAGGATGGGACACCTTTTACAATATGTTATTTTTGCAGCCATCGGCAATTTTCCTTGTCCTACTCCCCATTAAATTGCCTCTGGGGGCAGGAGGGAGGAAAGTGAAGCATTGCAAGGGAAAATGATCCGAGGGTCCCCAACTCATTAAAACACACACAAAACTACATTAGTGGTGATCTACAATACAAGACCAGGTTTATGAAACATGTTAATGAACACCGAGAAACCAGATAATAGTTACTGAGGCTGTTAAAGTTTAATTTATGTGGGGTGAGTTGCCAGAAGTCAGAAGTGCACAGGGAGGAGGATTTTAGGAATGACAATGTTCCAGAGAGTCCCAGAAGGAACAGGTTGCAACAGAATAGAATAGAATAGAATAGAATAGAATAGAATAGAATAGAATAGAATAGAATAGAATAGAATAGAATAGAATAGAATAGAATTCTTTATTGGCCAAGTGTGATTGGACACACAAGGAATTTGTCTTGATGCAAATGCTCTCAGTGTACATAAAAGAAAAGATACATTCATCAAGAATCATAAGGTACAACACTTAATGATAGTCATAGGGTACAATAAACAATCAAATCATACTAGGAAACAATCAATATAAATCATAAGAATACAAGTGACAAAGTTACAGTCATACAGTCACAAGTGGGAGGGGATGGGTTGATAAGAAGTGATGAGAAGGTTAATAGTAATAGTAATGCAGACTTTGTAAATAGTTTGACAGTGTTGTGGGAATGAGTTGTTTAGCAGAGGGATGACTTTTGAGAAAAAACTGTCCTTGTGTCTAGTTGTTCTGTTGTGCAGTGCCCTATAGCGTCGTTTTGAGGGTAGGAGTTGAAACAGTTTATATCCGGGATGTGAGGGGTCTGTAGATATTTTCACAGCCCTCTTTTTGACTCATGCAGCATACAGGTCCATGGAAGGCAGGTTGGTAGCCACTGTTTTTTTCTGTAATCCTAATTATCCTCTAGAGTCTGTGTCTGTCCTTTTGGGTTGCAGAACCAAACCAGACAATTATAGAGGTGCAGATGACAGTAATTCCTCTGTTGAACTGGATCAGCAGCTCCTTGGGCAGTTTGAGCAGGTTACAAGGATGGGGATATAACTCATTCGAACTTCTTCCGAAAGGCTGGGTGTGAAATAATTCAAAGTTTAGGCTAGCCAAAAGAGAATTAGTTGAAAAGTAAAAAAAGTACCCAGCACCAGAGGTAAATGAAAAGAAGAGGGGGTTTGACTTATTCTCCAGAGCACCAAAGGAGAGAATAAGAATTAATGGGTCATTATCGGCCCTTTGGCCCCCAAACTGCATGATAGGAAGAGAAGGTTTAATCAACTAAAGAAGGTGCAGCTGTAGTTGATGAGTTGTAGTTGATGCAAGATGAGATGATTACGTACATGGGATGTGGGCTCCTAACACACTCCTGTCTAAACATTGTGTATTCAGCTGGTCCACAAGGATATTATGCGAAATATGCTTTACTGAGAACAAGATATACTACATCCCAACATACCCTTGATCTACTAAACTATTATTTTAAAAAAGAGATGAGGATGGTATGATTTGACTTAATAGCACCTAGCAACAGTGATTATACTCTCTAAAACCTCACATATTATCCTCCTCTCCTTCCTTCCTTCCTTCCTTCCTTCCTTCCTTCCTTCCTTCCTTCCTTCTCCTCCATCCATCCCTCTTTCCTCCATCTCCTCCTTTGAACAGAATAGAAAATAGAATAAAATAGAATTTAATAATAGAATAGAATTGAATATAGAATAGAATAGTTGGAAGGGCCCCTGGAGGTCTTCTAGTCCAGCCCCCTGCTCAAGCAGGAGAACCCATACCATCTCACACAAGTGACTTTCTAGTCTCTTCTTAAAAACCTCCAGTGATGGACCACTCATGATTTCTGGATTCAAGCTGTTCTACTGGTTAATTGTCCTCACTGTTAGGAACTTTCTCCTTAACTCACCATCTGGTGCGCTCCCACAGGGAGGGTCTCCTGTGGGTCCCGTCGGCATCTATGTGCCGGCTAGTGACCCCGAGGAATAGGGCCTTCTCTGTGGGGGCGTCTGCCCTCTGGAATGGGTTGCCTCTGGAGTTACGTATAGCCACGGACCTGGGGACCTTCAGACGTGCCTTGAAAACTTGGCTTTTTGACCAGGCCGGCTTGGGCTGATTTTAGATTTGGGTGTTTTAATTTTTATATTAAATTTTAGGGTTTTAGGGAGGGGTTTTAATTGTTTTCAGCCAGGGCCTTTAGTTTAATTTAGTTTTAACTTTTCACATATTTATTGTTTTAATTGTATGGCTGTGCACCTCTCCGAGTCCTTCGAGAGAGAAGCAGTATATAAATAAATATTTATTATTATTATTATTATTATTATTATTATTATTATTATTACTATTATTAATTCCAGGTTGCTTCTCTCTTTGATCAGTTTCTAACCATTGTTTCTTGTCCTGCCCTCTGGTGCTTTGGAGAATAGCTTGACTCCCTCTCCTTGTTGACAGCCCCTCAAATACTGGAATACTGCTATTATGTCACTCCTAATTCTTCTTTTCCCCCCTCTCCTCCTCCTCCTTATCCTCTAATCTTGATATCAAAGTCATGATATTTACATGATGACGAAGCCGTTGAAGTGATGACCCGGTGCCTGGAGGCCGTGCGGAGCTGGATGGGTCTTAACAGGCTTTGGGTCAACCTGACCAAAACTGAGTGGCTGTGGTTTCCTGCCCCCAGATACAGCCAGCTTACTCCATCACTGGCCATGGGGAAAGAAATTTTGACCCCCATGGAGAGGGCGCACAATCTGGGTGTCCTCCTGGATGTACAGCTGTCGTTAGAAGACCATATAGCAGCCATCGCCAGGGGGGCTTTTTGTCAGATCCGTCGGATCTACCGATTGCGGCCCTTTCTGGATCAGGGTGCATTGCGCACAGTCACTTCTGCCCTCGTCATCTCCCGCCTAGACTGTTGCAATGCTCTCTACATGGGGCTCCCCTTGAAAAGCATCCGGAGGCTTCAGCTGGTGCAGAATGCGGCCGCGTGGGTGATCTTGGGGGCTTCTCGGAGCTCCCATGTTACACCGCTCCTGCGTGAGCTGCATTGGCTTCCAGTGGCCTTCCGGGTGCAATTCAAGGTGTTGGTGATCACTTTTAAAGTGCTCCATGGCTTGGGACCCAGGTACTTACTGGACCGCCTACTGCCAACATCGGCCTCCCGCCGGCCAGTGCGCTCCCACAGGGTGGGCCTCCTCGGGGTGCCGCCGGCTGGGCGATGCCGGCTGGTGGCTCCGAGGGTGCGGGCCTTCTCTGCGGGGGCACCTTCCCTCTGGAATGAGCTTCCTATGGAGATATGGGCCATCACTGACCTATGGGCCTTCCGGCGCGCACTGAAGACCCATCTTTTTCAGCAGGCCGGTCTGGCCTAGTCCCATTAGTAGGGTTCAATTTTTAAATCTTCATTTTAAATGGGGTTTTATTGGTTTTTACCTTTAATTCAGTCGTTCATTTAATTCTCTTTTAATTCATTTTAAAAATTTTATTGATTGTACTTTTATTATGGCTGTTCACCGCCCCAAGTCCCTATTTGGGAGAGGGGGCGGTATAAAAGTTTTAATAATAAATAAATGACGATATCATTTGTCTCACTTGTGGCCATCCATGTTCTTACTCCTTTTCATTAACCTTCAACTAGATCGGAATTTCTGAAAAAAGAACCTTTCTACCTGATTTGGTTTGGATTTGCTATGAATCTTCAAGAATACCCAGCAAGCACATCTGTAGGACCTCAGGCTCAAGAAGAGTTGAGATCCATCTTTGAAACAAAATGTAGATGGATCAGAAGGAAGAAGGACAACTCAGCCTTTTGGTCATCTTTGTTTCTTATCCCTAAAGAGATTTCTCTACCCCCCCCCCCTCCCCACACATACACACATCCCAGGCTATATTTTTGACCAACACAAGTCAACCATCCCTTTGAACCCCACAAGAGAATATTAGGAGAAACAAAAATGTTCCTTCAAGACTTGGATGTTATCCCAAACTGATAACAAGTAGCTTTCATGAGATTTTTTTTTTGCAAATGCTATTTGACAGATGGGCTTAATTAGCTATTCCAATGCCAAACCATAATGTTTGCAGTTAATATTCATTCTAAAACACCCTGCTGCTTCTGATAATATTGGTATGTTAATCTTATTACAATAAGGGTTTTGCACTCTGAGCGTCTGCAAATAGAAAAAGTGATATATTTGAAAATACCAGTAAGAGTGACGCTTTACGCTGCCTAGTTGTTTGTCACTTGCGTGAGCTTCCCTTTAATCTGGGAAATTACACCTGCCGTTAGCAAGGTAGCTTTATTAATGCTGCTTCCTCGATCCACTGAAAACCACTGATGATACTGGAGGGGGTCTCTAGTTAATTAAAGTTGCCCTCTTATAGCTCTGATTTCTTTGAAGATAGAGGAAGAATGATGCATCTGGTTTTGGTCCCCACACTGTGGAAAAGATGTTGAGACTCTAGAAAGAGTTCAGAGAAGAGCCACAAAGATGATGAGGGGACTGGAAGCTAAAACATACGATGAACAGTTGCAGGCTAATCTAGGGAAGAGAAGGACCAGGGGAGACAGGAGAGCAGTCTTCCAATATTTGAGGGGCTGCCACAGAATGGAGGGGGTCAAGCTGTTTACCAAAGCACCTGAAGGCCAGACAAGGAATAATGGATGGAAACTGAACAAGGGGAGATTCAACCTGGAAATAAGGAGAAATTTTCTGACAGTGAGAACAATCAACCCATGGAACAGAAGTTGCCTTCAGAAGTTGTGGGAGCTTCATCACTGGAAGCTTTCAAGAAGAGACTGGACTGCCATTTGTCATGGATAGGAGTAGGGTCTCCTGCTTGGGGGTGGTTTGGACTAGATGATCTACAATGTCCCTTCCAACTCTGTTAATCTGAATCTGTCTAAGATGATCAAAGGCCTGGAGGCTAAAACATACAAAGAACGGTTGCAGGAACTGGGCATGACTAGTCTAACGAAGAGAAGGACAAAGGGAGACATGAGAGCAGTCTTCCAATATTTGAGGGGCTGCCGCAGAGAGGAGAGAATCAACCCCTCATCAATTAATGAGTTGTCATTAAACGAGGACTCCCTGTACCTTTCCTTCAAAGCAAAACTCATCAAAGAATAACTGGTCATTAAACGAGGACTCCCTGTACCTTTCCTTCAAAGCAAAACTCATCAAAGAATAACTGGTCATTAAATGAGGACTCCCTGTACTCTTTCTTTAAGGCAGGATTCATCCAAAGACAAAAAAAATGGACATGGATGGGTGGACTGGTGGAAACTCCAAGGTCAGAAGAAACGTGGGTCTGGATCCCATCACTAGTCCAAACTTCGTCCTCAAACTTCCTCTGCGATCTGACACAGTAGAGGAATCTTGATGTCCTTTTCAATCAAGCGGATTGTAAATGAAAACAAACCCAATTTAGATTTGTTCCCTTTCGTGGTTCAACTGGTCCCTCTTAGTCCTTTGGGACTGGATGGTCCCTCCAAAGCTTTGGGTAGAGCGTGGGCCGAGTGCCAGTCTGTTGGAAGTCTTGGGGGAAAACGGACCACTTCCGTTCCAGGTGGCATGGTGGTTCAGTGGTTAAGACACTGGGTTTGTCACCTGGAAAACCAGCAATTCAGGTTTGAGACCCAAGCGCCACAGGATGGGGTGAGCTCCCATCCTCACTCCAGCTCCTGCCAACCTAGTCATTTAAAAGCATGCAAATATGAGTAGATAAACAGGTACCACTTCGGTAGGAAGGGAACAGCATGCTGTGACATCATGCTGGCACATGACCATGGAAATATCTATGGACGACGCTGGCTCAATGGCCTTGAGATGACCAGTGCCCCCTAGAGTTGGCAGTGACTAATGGAGTAAAGCCGAAACAGAAGAAAATCGGAGAGGGCTCACCCCCATGGTGTCCTAACGGAATAAGCCAGCTTCCGAAATGCTGACTGCTCAAGAGGTAAGTTTCACATCACCAGGGCGGGAGGAGGAACAAAGCAGAGGTGCTATAAATCTACATCTTGAAACATGGCTTGAAAATTCACTAACAAGATTGACGAGGAAGCATTTTTAATTCCTCCTGGAGAGTTCAAGCTACAAACCAAGGATTGCAATTAGCCAGGCATTCATCTTTTAAAGCGCTTAATTTGAAGAGATGGTACAAGGGAGTTGGACAAAATTCAAAGCATCTTCCCTCACACACACCCCCATATGCACACACACACACACACACACACACACACACACACACACACACACACAAACACACATACTTCTTCCTTTTCTCCATTTCCTTTAGCTCACCATTTCTCAAGCCCAGCAATTTTAAAATGTGCAGAGTTCCCCAGATAGCATGCCTGGCTGGGGAATTCTGGGAGTTGAAGTCCACATATCTTAAAAGTTCCTGGGTGGGGAATTCTCGGAGATAAAGTCCATGCATCTTAAAGATGCTGGCTGGGAAATTCTGGGAGCTGAGGCCCACACAAATTGCTGGGATTGAGAAAGACTGCTTTTGGGGATCAAAACATCAGAAAAGAAAGAAAGAATGCAATGTGAAATTCTTTCCTTGTTTCTTGCAGCATAATTTCTGGCAAGCAATTCTGGAGACATGTATGGCCTACAGGTTGTAAAAACTAGCAATCGGTACCTCTCAGAACAGGGGTGAGTAATTGTGAGGTCCCTGGTGCTGTTTGAGCTTAGCTGTTTCCTTCTCCAAACTGCACAGAATCATAACAACCGGTTCTATAGAACCGGTCCAAACCGGTAGAATACCACCCCTGCCTCTGGTTCCTATCCAGCCAACCCATCATGTATAGTGATATTTGATGATCATGCAACTATGAGTAGTTCACCTACTCATACCAAAGCCCATCAGTCCTTTTGCAAATGGATAAGAGATCTCTAAACTACTGATAAGTCAAGCATGTAACCTTGGGTGACAAAGTTCTGGGGAAAATGCAGATAATTGAACCACAGATAGCAAGGAGGCAATGTGATTTTCACTGCCTGGAACACCACAAGTTCAAATGGGCTGCAGAAGGAGGTGCCCATTAGTTTTGTGGGTTGGGAGCCCATCTCCTTGAAAATACCAATAGCGCTTAGACTTATATACCGCTTCACAGTGTTTTACAGCCCTCTCTAAGCAGTTTACAGAGTCAGCCTATCACCCCCAACAATCTGGACCCTCATTTTACCCACCTCGGAAGGAGGGAATGCTGAGTCAACCTTGAGCCAATCAGAATCAAACTGCTGACAGTGGGCAGAATTTGCCTGCAATAGTGCATTCTAACCACTGTGCACCATGAATGGATGGATGGATGGAAGGAAGGGCAATAGCAATTGTACTTATATACTGCTTCACAGTGTTTTACAGCCCTCTCTAAGCAGTTTACAGAATCAGCCTATCACCCTCAACAATCTGGGTCCTCATTTTACTCACCTCGGAAGGAGGGAAGGCTGAGTCAACCTTGAGCCTGGTGAGGATCAAACTGCTGGCAGTGTAACCACTGCATTCTAACCACTGCACACCAGGGGAGGAAAGAAGGGAGGAAGGGAAAAGAAGAGGAATAGCAGCAGCACTACCACTTAGACTTATATACCACTTCACAGTGCTTTCCAGCCCTCTCTAAGAGGTCTACGGAGTTAGCATCTTGCCCTCAACAATTTGAGTCCTCATTTTACTGACCTCGAAAGAACAGAAGGCTTGAGCCAGTGAGGATCAAACTGGAGGCAGTCAGCAGAGTTAGTCTGAACTACTGCATTGAAACCACTGTGCCACCACAGCTCTTATAATATCACATGTTCTCCGTGTTTTAAGGGAAGGAGAAATCAGGGGTCACACAACAAATCTATAGATAGTCCTCAACTTACAACTATTCTTTTAGTGACCTAAGATACAACAGCACTACAAAATTGACTTACGACCATTTTTCACACTTATAACTGTTGTAGCAACCCCATGGTCATGTGATCAAAATTCAGACGCCTTGGCAACTGACTCATATTTATGATAGTTGTAGCATCCTGGGGTCAGGCGATCCCCTTCTGCAACTTTCTGACAAGCAGATTCAACGGGAAAGCAAAAAGCATGTTACTAACTGAACAACTGCAGCGATTCACTTAGCAAGGATGGTAAGACAGGTCGTAAAATGGTGTAAAATCCCCCAAACAAATGTCCCAGCTACAGAAATTTGGGGCTCCATTGTGGTCGTAAGTCGAGGACTACCTGTATTTCCAGGGAAGGCGATCGTAGGAAATCACCTTCCCAGGAAGAATATGTAGATGATCTCAGCTATTATGATGACCCGGGGCGTGGCACGAAGGCAACACAGCCAGAGAACAGATATGAGTCTCTTTATTTGATCCAATTTTGCTACCAATGTCCAGTTACTCTCCAGCCTGGAGAAAAACTCTCCTATGAACCTGCAACAGCCTCTGGCTGCAGGTAACCAGTCCAAATGCTGTAAGCAGAATAATTGCAATCAATCACTCCAGCAGGGCAAGATAATGAGTTCAATAATTCCAGCAAGGCAAGATAAGCACACAGAAGCATGGCAATAATTCACACAGACAGGAGGAATGCCAGGAATGCAGGCCACAACTCTTAACACTAGAGGAATTCAGTGTTTGTTCCCGACAAACGCCCTTCCAAACTGCCTCTCCTTTAAACTCCATCCCCCGGTGTGCCTTGTGAAGGGAATCGAGGCCCTTTCCTTTCTCGTAAGCCATGCAACCCACATTGCTCTCTCCTCCATTCCTCCCTGCGTACCCTAGGATGAAGAATGGGTGGGCCTGGGTCTTCCTCTAAACTCCCTCTCCCTTGTTCTACCTCACTCCTGCTCTGCCCAGCCTGACTTTTCTCTTCCCCAGTTTACTCCACAGTCAATGGAGCCACACTCCCACTCCCTGTCAGCTGTTCATCTTTCCCCTCACATTCAGACTCTGAAGGGGGCATGACAGCTACGATCCTTCTGAAAATGGTTCAGAAGGGATCCTCTGAGATCAAAATCAAGGCCTACCTTTTTCCGGCTGTTTTCCTCTGGCAAAATATCACTGCTGGGGAATTCTTCCCAAAATAATCCACACTCTTTTGGATTTCCCAAATGTAGGGATTGCTGGCTCGGATGCTGAAAATTTTCATCCCTCTCTTCACCTTTACCCTGGGAGAAAGAAGAGATCGTATTAACAAAGTGAAAGGAAATGGCTTTTTCTTTCCAATTATTCCACCAAATCGTTCATTGTGGTCCTCATTACTGGCCCTTTAAAAACACTGTTGCCTCTCCAGACAGACAACTGGCAATATGAAAAAAAAAGGAGAATATAATAAAAGCCAGATTTTTATTTTTATTTTGGTTTGTCAATTGCTTACAAGATAATAAAACTGACAATGCTGCTACCCTTCAGAAAGAACTCGACTATGTGTCAGAATGGTCAAACAAATGGCAACTTCAGATCTCAACAAATAAATGCTCTGTCTTGCATATTGGCAAAAAATATCAAAAAATAAAATACAAGCTGAATACTCAAGACCTTGTTGATGACACAAACTTTGTCAAGGACCTTGGAGTACTCATCTCAAATGATCTAAGTGCTAGAGCCCAATGTAACTACATAGCCAAAAAGGCATTAAGAGTTGTTATCCTAATCCTGCGTAGCTTTTTCTCTGGTAATATCACTCTACTAACTAGAGCATATAAAACATTTGCTAGACCAATACTTGAATACTGTTAATCAGTCTGGAACCCGCATTACATATCTGATATTAATACAATTGAGAAAGTCCAGAAATATTTTACAAGAAGAGTCCTCCACTCATCTACTCGTAGCAGAATACCTTATGCCACCAGACTTGAAATTTTAGACCTAGACAACCTAGAACTACGCTGCCTTCGGTTTGATCTAAGTATAGTACATAAAATTATATATTGCAATGTCCTACCTATCAATGAATACTTCAGCTTCAACCAAAACAATACAAGAGCACAAACTAGATATAAACTCAAGGTTAACCGCACCAAACTTGATTGCAGGAAATATGACTTCAGCAACAGAGTAGTCTATTTATTTATTTTTTTTTTATTTTTTTTTATTTGCATTTATATGCCGCCCTTCTCCGGAGACTCGGGGCGGCTTACAGTTTATGGAGCATCATGCTAAGTGCTCGCAATAGCCTTCATTCCATTGTACATGCCTGCTTATTACTAGGGCTTTTGCCGCCCCCCCCCCCCCCCCAAGTGGCATTTTACAAAGTCAGCTTATTGCCCCCAACAATCTTGGGTCCTCAATTGACCTATCCCGAGAGGATGGAAGGCTGAGTTAACCTTGAGCCTGGTGGGATTCGAGCCTGCACTAATTGCAGGCAGCTTGCACTAAGTGCTAGATGATTAACAGCCTGCACCACCAAGACTCAATGTCTGGAATACTCTACCTGACTCTGTGGTTTCTTCCCCAAACCCCAAAATCTTCAACATTAGACTGTCTACTATTGACCTCACCCCTTTCCTAAGAGGTCTGTAGGGGGCATGCGTAAGTGCACCAAAACGTGCCTACCATCCCTGTCCTATTGTTTCTTTTTTTCTTATTCGTATCCATTTCATGTATTTATAACCATGTTTATACTTATACCTGTTATCTAATAATTGTTTGACAAAATAAATAAAAATAATAGGTATAAGTAAAAACATAGTTATGAATACATGGATACATATAAGAAAAATAAAAGAAACAATAGGACAGGGATGATGCCCCCTACAGACCCCTTAGGATTACCTGTGCTGGACCTTATATGCCGTTCACTCAGTCTTAAATTCTGCCTCGTTTCTTTGCCTGGCACAGAAAAACAGAAGATAGGAGATACACCAAAGAGGCTATCAAAGATACTTTTCTGCATTCCACACCACTGTCGACACTCATTATCTATCTGTCTGACAAAAGAGATAGGGTCTCCACAGGATTTTCCCCTGAGGAGGACGAGAACTGGGGGAAACTCTCCTAGGTTTGAGTTGATGCATTTCCTTACTAAAAGAATACAACGTGAAATTCTTTCTTTGTTTCTCGCAGCAGCACCTGTGGCAAGAGATTCCGGAGACGTGGTATGGCCTACAGGTTGTAACAACTAGCCATGGGTTCCTCTCAGAGCAAGGCTGAGTACCTTTGGGGATTGGGGGTTCTTTGCTGCTCTCTGAGCTTGTGGGGTTTTTTTGCAGATGTTTTATTATCAGTACTGCAAGGAAGTGTGGTTTGACGAGGAGGAGGAGGAGGTGGTAGTGGTGGTGGTGGAGTAGAGGAAGTACTATGAGTCCCTTGGTGCTCTCTGAGCTTGGTGGTTTCCTTGTAGACATTTCATTACCAAACTAGATAACATCATCAGTGATTTCCTTCCTTCCTTCCTTCTTTCCTTTCCTCTCCTCCCTCCACATCCATATCTTCCTTCCTTCCTTCCCTCCCCATTCATTCATTTATCTCCCTCCCTCCCTCCCCATTCATTTATCTTCCTTCCTTCCTTCCTTCCTTCCTTCCTTCCTTCCTTCCTTCCTTCCTTCCTTCCTTCCTTCCTTCCTTCCTTCCTCCCTCCCTCCCTCCCTCCCTCCCTATCCATTTATCTTCCTTCCTTCCTTTCCTTCCTGCCTTCCTTCCTTCCTCCCTCCCTCCCTCCTCCCTCCCTATCCATTTATCTTCCTTCCTTCCTCCCTCCCTCCCTCCCTCCCTCCCTCCCTCCCTCCCTATCCATTTATCTTCCTTCCTTCCTTCCTTCTTTCCTTCCTTCCTTCCTTCCTTCCTTCCTTCCTTCTTCCCTCTGTCCCTCCCTATCCATTTATCTTCCTTCCTTCCTTCCTTCCTTCCTTCCTTCCTTCCTTCCTTCCTTCCTTCCTTCCTTCCTTCCTTCCTTCCTTTCTCCCTCCCTCCCTCCCTCCCTTCCTGCCAGCTTAGCTGATTTCTTGCAGACATTTTACAACCCAACTAGGTAGCACCATCAATACTAGGAGGCAGTGGAGCTTGCTCTTTGTTTATAGACAAGTGGCTTGTCCTGTTGGTGTTGATGGGAGGGTACTTGGTGATTCCTTGATTAGGCTCAGAGAGCACCAAGGATGCCACGTATCCAAATCAAAATGGCTAGCCAGTTGACCTTTTTTTCAATACCGTTGTAATTCCAAACGTTCGCTAAACAAATGGTTATAAGTCAAGAGTATCATTTGCACAAGTATTATTTTTTTGAACTTTTCTGTAGTAAACACCATGGAAAAGCGTTGAGTCATCCCCAAAAGCAAACTCATAGGCAAAACTTATCTCCAGGACTAAGATTCGACCTAAAACTTAAATCTGTGGCTGCGAGGAAAACTGAAGCTGAACTGCCAAGAATCATAGTTTTGTATTAACAATGGAATATTCTACTATTAACAATGGAATACTCTACCTGACTCTGTGGTTTCTTCCCCAAACCCCAAAAACTTTCATCTTAGACTGTCTATTATTAACCTCATCCCTTTCCTAAGAGGTTTGTAGGGGGCATGCATAAGCGCACCAATGTGCCTACCGTCCCTGTCCTATTGTTTCTTTTTTTATTTTTCTTACATGTATCCATTTCATGTACTCATAACTATGTCTATACTTATACCTGTAATAGGGATGGGATTCTAAATTTTTAACAACCGGTTCTGTGGGCATGGCTTAGGTGGTGGGTGTGGCTTGGTGGTCATGTGACTGGGTGGACATGGCTTGGTGGTCATGTTATTGGCTGGGTGTGGCCAACTCAACATCACTCACATCGAGGCATGCATCTCCTCGCCTGGCCTCTCATGACTGTGTGGATGCTGCAACAGTCGTAAGTGTGAAAAATGGTCATAAGTCACTTTTTTCAGTTCCATTGTAACTTTGAATGGTCACTCCAAGCAAAGTACCAGCAAAGGAGGGGGAAAAAACTCCAGAGAAGTTCCAGAGACATGAAGTCTAGTCCTGCCAAGAACGTCATAAGGGTTAATGGAGAGGCAGTTTCTGTAAGCAATACCAGAATGTTTCCTTCCTGCCTTCCTTACAGGATTAGGCCAGTAATTTCTTCTAACAACCAGTTCTCCAAACAGCTTAGAATGTTAACAACCGGTTCTAGCGAATAGGTGCGAACTGGTAGAATCCCACCCCTGCCTGTAATCTTATAATCGCTTGACAAAATAAAATAAATTAAATTAAATTCTTCCACTAAATACCATGTTTACTGAGGTGCTAAGAAGGCTTCAGACTGTGTCATTAAAAAATGCAAGCTTTTAGTAATCTATTTATTCCCAATGTTAGTTTTAACAGCTGCCTGTGGCTTTGTCCCTGTATTTCATAGTTTACAACCGGTTCACACGCAATCACCCGGCCCATCATTACTGCAGGCTGGTAATGGCTGTGAAATTGTCACTTAAGTGTTGTGAAAAGTGGAACAGCTGGGTGGCAAAGACAAAAAGAGTGCAAAAACATCACTAAGGGCCAGTTGTGTTCTCAGTTGAGTTCACCTGTCTGCTTTTCTTAACCATCAGAGACTCCTGTCTTTTTTTTTTGGGTGGGGGGGACACATTTGACTTCACTTTCTTTGAAAAATTATTTCAGCGGGGGAGCAGGTGAGAAGATCAAAGCAGCTGGAGGACACGGAGAAATAGGTTGAAGAATGCGCTAAAGTTTTCTCCCCTTCATTTCCCCCCAAATCAAAGGCCTCCGATTCTTCCGTTCAAACAGATTCAAAAAGTCAACTGAATGTGAACCGATTATTCAAATCTGTTTGAAAAAAAAACGATCTTGCTCTGTTAATAAACTGCTTCGGACCTAATTCGGTGAAAGCCCATTAAGCAAAACAAAAAACCAAGCATACTGGCCTGAGGTCAATCCAGACTGATTCAAACAGATTTAATGAACCATGTCAATCCATCAATTCACTTTGGCCAAATCGGTTTGACACTCCAGATGGGTCCAGTGAATGTAAATTAAATCAGAGCGCCAATGTCACCAAAATCTTTGGTTGTTCCTAGTCTGCAAATTCCAGCTTTGGAAAAGACTAAGAGACTTAACTAACCTCTAGTATCATCTTTTATATAACCACATTACGAAAGAGATGTTGAAACTTTGGAAAAAGTGCAGAGAAGAGCAACAAAGATGATTAGGGGACTGGAGGCTAAAATATGATGAACGGTTGCAGGAACTGGGTATGTCTAGTTTAATGAAAAGAAGGGCTAGGGGTAACATGATAGCAGTCTTCCAATATTTGAGGGGCTACGACTATGAAGAAGGGGTCCACCTATTCTCCAAAGCACCAGAAGACAAGACAAGAAACAGGATTGAGCTAAAAGAGGTAACGTTTGCTGTGAAGGATAAACTCACACAGATTGTCAAAATTCAACCCTGGGCATGTTGAAAAGCCATGGCTTTCTATGACAAAGCAGGATGTCTATCATAGTATAGGAGACTGGAAATGAACAAATGAATCTCAGCTCTGGGATGGACTTATCTTGATTTTGATTTCCAAACTCTTCTTCAGATAGTCTTATCGGCTTTATTCATTGTAAGTCGAAATGAAAAACAACTCTAAGTCCCTGATTCTCCTAGCGGATTCGGTATTAGTTTGCAAGAGAGTGGCCTAGCAAAACATAAGCTATTTAAAACTGTATAATGTACCTTCAAATTCTTATTACGGTCTATGGTTTTTCCAGTCCTGAGAGACAGAAACCTGTTATCAATATGCATCACCATGAAAGCAGATTAAAATTAAATCAATCTGCTTATTTTATAGGTTTGCAAGACAGTTCCCTCTCCCTTCAAATCTAGCATGTCCTTCATCTAATTAACATTTCAGGAGGAGGTGGGAGAGAGGAGAAATCATAACGTGCTTGTGTATCCTCACTCGGTGAAGGATAATAAAAAAACCCAAAAATCCCAGGAGGCTTTCTAATTAAATTTAATTAGTGAAAGGCCACCAGCCCAGTGCAAACTTACAGAGATGAACTTTGCGTGCTGGCATTGAACAAAGCAGAGAGATCAGCAATAGCCTTCTAGGAAGTCCAGCAAAAATGATCACATGGCTGGTTATAGAGTGGAACTTGGGCACCACGTACCCTGAAAGGATTGCTAGGAAAGCACTGTTTGATTGAAACCATTGAGTCGACAGACTTTTGAAATTCCATCCATCTGGAGGTTTAATGGAATTGCCATTGAATGTGGAAGAAGGGCAGGCAGAACTGGGAGATGGAGTCAAACAAGTCATCAGCCTAGAGTCATTATGTTGCCACAAATAGTCCAAATCCAACTCCTCCTGAATTTCATTGACCCTTACCTGGTGCCAATTTAGTGTTGAACTTTAATTGAGTAGATTCTTGTGTATAGGCATGAACAATGTATATTCTGAACTGCCACTTGACGTATGGTCCTGATTCTTTGCGTCTGACACCAAATTTTCAAATTGAATATACAATGATATACCACATTTTTCCATCTATAAGATGCCCCCATGTATAAGATGCCATGTTTCAGTAGAGTAAGTAAACCCACTACAAGCCAATACTGTGCAGAAGCCATCTTACAGCTGATGTGCAGCAATCGGCTGTCCCGTGAGAATCAGCAGAGGTTGAAGAGCAGGAAATAAGGGTCAGTATAGAGCCAGAACAGGTGGGAGGGCCCAGCAGCTGATCATCAGAGCGAACCGGTTCACTCACAGATGATCGTTGGAGTTACTGGTTCAGGCAAACTGGGCCGAACCGGTAGAATATCACCACTGATCATTGGTGACCCCATGGTTCAAGTTGCTAACTCAATCATTCTAATGTCCCTTTCTCTAGGCCTAATTTTGGTAACAATGATTGGCCTGAAATAACAGAATTCAGAACTAAATTTTCCGTTCATATCCCACCAGATCTAATTTCCCCCTTCCACTTTCCCCCCCAATCAAATGTAGAGATCAACAAGATTCATGGGCACATGGCTTACTCATACAGTGCTTCAGAAAGAATCAGATCACTTGCATTTAAGTTGATCCAGTGATGTGAAAGATGCTCTGACACAAGACGACAGGTGAGAATCCAGACAAGACTTGTGCATGTATATAAAATAAGGGCCTGGAGACTAAAACATATGAACAATGGTTGCAAGAATTGGATATGGCTAGTCTAGTGAAAAGGAGGACTAGGAGTGACATGATAGCAGTGGTTCAATATTTGAAGGGCTGCCACAGAATAGAATAGAGCAGAGCAGAGCGGAGTAGAGTAGAGTAGGAATGGAACAAGAACAGAGCAGAACAGAACGGAAGAGGAGGAGGAGGAAGAAGAAGAAGAAAGAAAGAAGGAATAGAATATAAGAGTAGAATAGAATAGAATAGAATAGAATAGAATAGAATAGAATAGAATAGAATAGAATAGAAGCTGGAAGGGACCGTGGAGGTCTTCTAGTCCAGCCCCCTGCTCAAGCAGGAGATCCTATCCTATTTCAGACAACTGACTGTCCAGTCTCTTCTTAAAAACCTGCAATATTGGAGCATTTACAACTTCTGGAAGCAAGTTGTTCCACTGTTTAATTGTCCTCACTGTTAGGAAGTTTCTCCTTAATTCCATGTTGCTTTTCTCTCTGGTTAGTTTCCAACCATTATTTCTTGCCCTGCCCTCTGGTGCCTTAATTCGACTCCCTCTTCTTTGGGGCAGTCCCAAACCACAAAGAAGAGAGGGTTGATTTATCTTCCAGAACACCAGAAGGCAGGACAAGAAACGATGGATGGAAACTAATCAAGGAGAGAAACAACTTGGAAGTAAGGAGAAACTTCCTAACAGTGAGGACAATGAACCAGTGGAATGGATTGCCTCCAGAAGTTGTGGATGATTCATCTCTGGAGGTTTTTAAGAAGAAACTGGACAGCCATTGGTCTGAAATGCATAGGGTCTCCTGCTTGAGCAGGGGGTTGGACTAGAAGATTTTCAATGTCCCTTCAAACTCTGTTCTGTAACTAAAGCATGCATCTATTTTCCTGCTTCCAGCCCAGCTTTAAGGCCAGATGTTGGCTGCTTGCAATTTTAGTCTGGGTTGAGCTCCTATCTCTCAGTGACTAGACAGAACAATCGGAGGTCTCCAGCAGAGAGAAGATTCCTCCTGTGACTAGGGCTGGTGCCTGCGTTTTATTTGCTGAGCTCCCACACAGATGAGAAGCAAGCTGCAACAAGCTTTTTTTTTCCCCCCATGAAAGAGCCACACACAGAGGCATTTACAGCAGAAGATAAATAGGAGATAAATCCTTTTAGGAGATGGTTTGCTAGTATTGGACTGAGGAGAGGAAGAGAGGTAGGTTTTAAAAGGAGTGTCAACCAACCATCAAAAACCTAGGAGAGAGAGATTCATTCTCCTTCGGCAGGAATAAATTCTAATATGCTTCCTATCGGATGCATCATTCTGGCAGCCAATATCAAAAGTATTCTTTAGGATTGGAGGAATGTAATTGAAGAACTTATGGTCTGTTTCTTTTCCTCGCCTTTTTCTCGATCACTGGTTTAGCTATCTTTTTTTTTTCTGACAATGAAAGATTTCCCTGGATCTGTGATGGAGATAGAATTCACCTAAGAGTAAAATAAGTGTCATCTTTTTGAAAAGCAGAGGGAAAGAAGATAGACACTTACCATAAATGTGCACGGGCTTCTTAAAATTCCTCCCCTCCCTTTGATTTGAAAGTTGAACACATCCTGGAGTAAGATTGAAATCGTTCACCCAAACCTTCCAGCTGCATTTGGGCAGCCTCGTGCTTGAATATCAACTCTACTTCCGTACACAACTCTTACTTTGAAGAATTCTGGATGTTAATCAAGGACATTAAACATCCAGAAAACCTTGGAAGAATTCTGGATGTTGATCAAGGATATTAAACATTCAGAAAGCTTTGGAAGAATTCTGGATGTTCATCAAGGACATTAAACATCCAGAAAGCTTTGGAAGAATTCTGGATGTTGATCAAGGACGTTAAACATCTAGAACACACTGGAGAAAATAGAAAATGCTCTTCAAAAATGCTCTTCTTTAATACAAGAGAAACTGGATGTGACAGTCAGGAAGGCTGGCTCACCAGATACGGAGAGCCAGGAATTTCAGAATTACTGGAAATTTCTTTTCAGTTGTGCTTTCCCAAGTGAGAAGCATTTGGCAGCTATGGAGGCAGATTAGTAAATACTTTGCTCCCAACAGAAATTCCCAGAGCAAAAAAAATATGAACAGTAATCAGCTCTTTCTACTCCTTTCTCCTGTCCTCTCCACATTTCCAAGGAAGACACTCGGATTAGCATGTATATTCAGTCAATGTTCAGGAAAATGCTTGGCCCCAAGAACACTCTCGTCCCAGCAGGCTATAAAATATGAAACCAAACAAAACAAAAACCAGGAACAGCCGAGCAGCTGGAGAGCATAACCCAAAACTTTATTTCGCTTGAGGCTGAGATCCAGGATCTTCAGCTAATTTAGTAGCGTGTTAATCAAGAACATTCTCCTTCTGTTTTTCTAAGCATAGTTAGGAAGCATTTCATACATTTAAAGACAAAACAAGATAATGTAAAACAAGGGGGGGTCAAACTCAAGACCCATGGGCTGGATCCAGTCCGTAGGATGCTTAGATCTGGCCCACAAGGCCGCCCTGGAAACAGCAAAGGATTGGCCCTTGGTGCCTCTGCCGGAGAAAATGGAGCTTGGGAGGCGACCACTGGTCTAGATGGTTGTAGACAGTGGCAGGATTCAACCAGTGTAACAATCGGTTCGGTGAGTCTGTGTGCGCGTGCGCAGTGTTTGAAAACCGTCCATTTTCAGATGTAGTACTTACCTTCTACTGGAGCCCCGATGAGGGAAACAACTGAGGTGCGGCAATCTGCTGTGCCATGCGAATCAGCTGAGCTTGCAAAACATGGAAATAAAGGACAAACTAGGGAGAGACCGGGCCAAATGATAGTTGGAACTTCCGGTTCGCTTGAACCGGGCCGAACCAGCTGAATCTCACCCCTGGTTGTAGAACACCCAAAACACCCCAACCAGCATCCCCTATTCTGGAAGCTGACGTCCACACATCTGGTGAGTGTTTAAGTCAGGGCAGGCTGCACTGGGTGTGGGAATATAATAACAGAACTGTGATAGGACCGAAGCACATTTAGAAGATTTCAGAGTGCTGTGACTCTCAAGAACTGGCTGCTACAGCAGTATTAACTATCAATATTTTAAAGACCTGAACACATGCATCAATTGACATGTTCACCCAAGGATGCAAAGAGAGAGATGTTCCATTTACACATTCTGCTTCTCGCTCATAGCAAGAGTTCTCTGGGGTTGTCTTAGCTTCCAACAAGCCCTACTTGTGTTTTCCACACCACAGCTTCCCCTTGGCAGCTAGGGAGCCCACTGAACTCTGGTGAGAATCAGAGATCGGTAATAGAATAGAAATCCCCAGGAGAAACTAAGAAAGGGAGATATCCCATCAGCCCAGCCAAGTTGGAAGAGCAGTGAAAAATGTTTTCTCTTGCTAACACAGTCGTCTGTTGGACTGTTGCTGACGTGTGGACTCCATGAGGTCTAATTTTGAAATTTTCTGCATGGTCAACTTCTTACTCTTTTCTCATCTTCTTAATTCCCCATCCAAGAGCTAACCAGCTTTGACCTTGCTTAGCTTCAGAGCCTGGAGAACATCATCCAGATCTTATCACCAGCTGGACTAACTCTGCAATTTTCTACATGGTCTTTTCTCAACTTCTTGGCCTCATCTCACCTTCTTAATTCACCATCCAAGAGCTAACCACTTCTGACCCTGCTTAGCTTCAGAGCCTGGAGAACATCATCCAGAACTTATCACCAGCTGGACTATCTCTGCAATTTTCTACACGGTCTCCACTGCTCTTCGTTTAGGACACTTTCTTTCCCACGGCACAACAAACCACAACAAAGAAGTGTACCTTGGAACCTGCCCACTTTTCTTTTAAGTGCACTTTTGGATGCATTATCTGCTTGAACTCCAAACAGAGTGCCTAACTCTCCAATGTGTGGACAATCAATGCGTCTGATTTTTTTTAAAAAAGAGATAGGGCCGTATTCTACTCCAATTGCAGGGCAATTTCTCCTTGGTGTGCCACCAACATCTGGGTGTACAAATAGTTATTTAGCAGCATTTCAGGGCCACTACAGTGCTCACTAACTCTTTCCCACAATCTTCACCCCTCCTGCCTCCCGTGGACACCTGGCTAGGATATAAAAATTTAGCACCCATTCGGCTGAGTATAAATGCTTCCTTGGAGAACACAATGGAGTTGAGTTCAGCAAAGCATTGGAGCTTATCAGAAGAGGACAATGCCTTTAATGACAGCCATCAAACAGATCTCCCCCTTCCTTCAGGTCCGGTTCACAAAAGGCTGGGCTAAGATTGTTATTACATTATTATTAGCTTGAAAGCTGGCAAAGGAAAAGAATAAGAAGCTTATGACCCCGCCGTTTTATTGTAGCTCACCCTGTGAATACATTCACGGAGGCACAGAAGAAAATTGCCTCTCTGGATGGTGTTTTCAAACATAAGAAACCTGTGGACAAGTGTGAGGTTTTTATTTATTTTTTAAAATGTAAATTGGAGCCTCTATTCATGCTACTTCTAATATATACCCCATATGTGGGTGTGTATACATACACACACATTCCTTTTCACCCAAATAGACAGGGATTCTCACCTCCTTTATCTTCACCATCTTATATTCATAGATGGAATCAAGGACACCCAGCTTGGGGGTGGGGGGAATTGTCTTACATCTAGCTTAATAATGCAAATGCTACACAATCCGGAATGCAGGAAAGGACTTCATAGCAACGCCCTAAATTAACAGTCAAAGCTAACTCAACAAGGAAGTCAAAGCAGAATCTTCCTCATGAAAAATGGATGGTTAATCTGTGAGATTTCAGTTCTCGACAGGTCAAATTGGGAACATCAAATCCGGTACAAACCGAGTGTCATGCCACATGTGGGGGAAGATGAGCTGGAACAAGAGCCGACAGAGATCGAGAGGGCAGCTCTGTTGGCCTTGGAGGAACTGGGGAAGGGTAGAGTTAGTCCAGGCAAGTCAGGATTAGAAAGGCTTACGCTCAGGGAGGAGCAGGAGAGACAGAGCTCAGGCAAAGTGCAAGAACCACACCCTCCTGATCCTAGAGCATGGAGAGAAGAGAGAAGGCAAGAACAACACAGACTGAGCAGGCTACAAGGGGAAAGAGTGCCCTGCCCCCCTTCACAAGGCATACCTGGGGACTGAGATGTAAGGAGGTGCCAGTGGGAGGAGCATTTGTTGGGCATAAGCATTGAATCTGTGGAGCCTTGTGTGCACTTACCGAAACCAGGAGATTACTGTTTGGCTAACCTGGTTTACTGGACTGCTGATCTGGTTTACTGGACTGCTGGCCCTGGTTATAGTTTTGCTCACCTTGCTTACTGGGCTACTCACAGCCAGAGGCTGTTGAAGGTTCGTGTGAGAGCTTTGCTCCAGGACTTGTAGTAAACATGGGGATGTTTATGGGCAAAATTGGAGCAATAAAGGGGACTTAGACCTGTTCTCTGGCTGTTTTGCTTTCATGCCACATCCCGGGTCATCACACTGAACAAAACACCAGGACTTAGTGCTTTTCCTTACCATGTACTCTGTTGTTGTTTTGAAGAACATCTTCATGGCAAAATCACAAGATTAGAGGATGTCCAAGACGGTGCCCTCAAATGGATCTTTCCAAGTGAAGTGGACCTGTTTCTAGTTAGAGGCCATTTTATTTATTTATTATTTATTTATTTAGTCTTTTATACCGCCCCCTCTCCCGACGGGACTCGGGGCAGTGTACAGCCGAATAAAATGAAATAGAAAATACAATACAATATTTAAAAGCAATTTAAAAAGATTAAATTAGGTGGCTGATAAATAGCTGATAGATAAAAACAATCAAGGTTAAAAGTTATAAAATTAAAAACCAATTAAAACCAATTAAAAACCCTGCACAGAACTCTAGGCTTGGTGAATTAAGTGGGTTTTCAAAGCGCGCCGGAAGGTCAAAAGGTCAGGGATGGTCCTCATCTCTGGGGGTAATTCATTCCAGAGGGAAGGTGCTCCCAGAGAGAAGGCCCGCACCCTCGGGGTCGCCAGCCATCCAGCTGGCAGCACCCCGAGGAAGCCCACCCTATGGGAGCGCACTGGCTGATGGGAGACCGATGGTGGCAGTAGGCGGTCCCGTAAGTACCCATGTCCCAAGCCATGGAGCGCTTTAAAGATGGTCACTAAGACCTTGAATTGCACCCAGAAGGCCACCGGGAGCCAATGAAGCTCGCGCAAAAGTGGTGTAACATGGGAGCTCCGAGGAGCCCTCAAAACCACCTGCACAGCTGCACTTTGCACCAATTGGAGCCTCCGGGTGCTCTTCAAGGGGAGCCCCATGTAGAGAGCATTGGCATAGTCTAGGCAGGAGATGACGAGGGCGGATGTGACCGTGTGAAGCGCATCCCGATCCAGAAAGAGCTGCAACTGGTAGATCCTATGGACCTGACAAAAAGCCCCCTTGGTGACGGCTGCTATGTGGTCTTCTAACGACAGCTGTACATTCAGGAGGACACCCAGATTGTGCGTCCTCTCCGTGGGGGCAAGAATTTTTACCCCCACGGCCAGTGATGGAGTTAACTGGCTGTATCAGGGCGCCGGAAAGCACAGCCACTTGGTCTTGGCCAGGTTGAGCTGAAGCCTGTTCCACCCCATCCAACCCCGCACAGCCTCCAGGCACCGGTCATCACTTCCACAGCTTCATTGGGGTGGCCTGGAGTAGAGATGTACAGCTGAGTATCATCAGCATACTGATGAAATTCTACCCCAAAGCCACGGATGACCTCATCCAGCAGCTTCACATAAATGTTGAACAGGAGGGGCGAGAGCACCAACCCCTGAGGAACCCCACAAGTCAGGGGCCTCGGGGCCATTGTCTCAGTAACAACAGCCAGCTGCTCAAACTATCAAACAAGCCGAAACCAGACCATGACTCAGAACCCAGATAAACAACTCTAATCTTAATCTTCATCACACAGACAGTATGTAACTATAACCCAGCAACAACAGCCAGCCGATCAAACAGTCCAAAATCAGACCTTGACTCAGAAATATCCGAGCAAACAACATTCAGACTAATTTGCATCTCATAAAAAGGTATTTCGAAGACCTGTGTTCCGACAGACAAGCAAAATTCAAAACGCACTGATGACGTCTCCTCGAATGGTGATGTAATGCTTGCAACCAAATTGCCAAACTCGGAGTTCAAACCAACAGACTAGTTAAGAGACCATTTGTGGTAAGGTTAGGACAGCAGCTTTGTACATGTCACAAACCTGTGAGGATCGAACACTTGGGAATCGGCAGAGTTAACCTGCAATTCTGCATTCTAACCACTATGCACTATGGATGGATGGATGGATGGATGGATGGATGGATGGAAGGAAGGAAGGAAGGAAGGAAGGAAGGAAGGAAGGAAGGAAGGAAGGAAGGAAGGAAGGAAGGAAGGAAGGAAGGAAGGAAGGAAGGAAGGAAGGAAGGAAGGAAGGAAGGAAGGGCAACAGCAATAGCACTTAGACTTATATACCACTTCACAGTGCTTTACAACTGTCTCTAAGCGGTTTATAGTCAGCATATTGCCCCCAACAATTTCAGTCCTCATTTTACCCACCTTGGAAGGATGGAAGGCTGAGTCAACCTGTAGCCAGTCAGGATCGAACTCCTGGTAGTGGGCAGAATTAGCCTGCAATATTGCATTCTAACCATTGCACCACCATGGCTCTCTATGCAATCATGAATCATGAAATGCAATCAGAATCTTTAGAGTTTAAATATATATATATATATATATATTAGAAAGCCCCCTTGACCTCAATAAGTTCATTCAGTCCAGGGTTCGAAATCTTACACTGCTAAATGACACCACTTTTCAAAGAATCAAAACTGAATAAGACCATATCTGACTCGTTCAGCAATATCTTGGTGGAGCCTCGATGGCGCAGTGCAGTACTGCAAGCTACTCCTACTGCAATTTGGTAGATTGAATCCCACCAGGCTCAAGGTTGACTCAGCCTTCCATCCTTCTGGGGTGGGTAAAATGAGGACCCATTGGGGGCAAGAGGCTGACTCTGTAAGCCGCTTAGAGAGAGCTGTAAAGCGGTATATAAGTCTATTGCTATCTCAGCTGAAACCCAACATCAAGGAGAGAAGCAACCTAGAACTATGAAGAAATTTCCTGACAGTTAGATCAATTAACCAGTGGGACAACTTGCCTCCAGAAGTTATAAATGGAAGTTTTTAAGAAGAGATTGGAGAACGATTTGTCTGAAGTGGTGTAGGGTTTCCTGCCTGAGCAGAGGGTTGGTCTAGAAGACCTCCAAAGTCCCTTCCAACTCTGTGATTCTATTCTATTCTGTCTCTGGGGTTATTCCAGTTCCTGTGTTTGAAAAAAAAATCACCCCAAAGGAAGTTTTTTTCTTCCCTCCAACTCAACCGATCAAAGAACACCCATTGGAAGACATCGCTCGGCACAGAGATTGCCGTGTTTGCTTAAGGACCGCTACAAGGGACCTACCACCGTCATGTCTTATGATGCAGACGCCAGGCGCCATGACGGTCGTAAGTCTGGGATGACCTGCAGTTCAGCCAGAATTCCAGTGGTTCTTCTAGTGCTAGACCACATCGAAGGAAAGAGACTTTTAATATATGCTGACAGGGCTTTTAAACATTCTTGGTCTCAGCGTTCGCTGCCAAATGGTACTTTTTCCAGTGCCAAGCTGTCAGCCTCGGAAAGCTTCTAACGGCAGCTGCCGTCAGAAATCTGCTCTGGCACAAACCAGTTTGCAAAGAAACAATAATAATGATTGGAAAAAAGAGAGAGAGAGAGAGAAAAGCAACAGACTAGATGTGATGAGACATCGTCTCTCTTTGCTTGGCACCGTCTTTCGTCTTTCGCACCAAAAGAAAAACAAAAATAAAAAGCTGGAGAACAAAACAAACAAACAACAGAAAAAGCTTTGAGTTGAGATCTTAAGTCTTTGAGGAGCAACAGAGAAGGAATGAAATCAGGGAGAGCAAGAAAAAAAGGAAGGCCACCCACGAGAGAGAAAGAACTTGCTGATGGATGTTTCTTCTTGGTTCTTCTTTTTTTTCCAGACGGTCTGCCAGCCTCCTTCTTAAAGAACCAAAGAGATCTGGTCAGCTTCTTGCCTGATTCTGACCAGGGCCACTGGCCAGACTTTAATTTTCACCCATCAAAGGGAGAACAGGACCTCTGAAAGTGAAAATATGGTGTCTCTTGCAAGCTTCACAGGGGGTCCTGCTGACCCAGCCTCCTGTGGAGATACCAGGTGGACTAGAGAAGAAGACTTTAGTGGCTTGTTGCTGCTGGTAAATTATTGATTTGTTGGAGAGAGACTGCATTGTCGGTGCACAGATGCACGGTGTTAAACTGAGAGGAGTAAGAGAACAAACTGAAGTTTTGTCTTCTCCAAGCTTGCAATAGCAATAGGCCTTAAAATTATATATCGCCTCATGGTTTTTTGCAGCCCTCCCTAAGTGGTTTACTGGGTCAGCCTATGCCCCCTAACAATCTGGGTCCTCATTTTACCAACCTTGGGAGGATGGAGCCGGTCAACCTGAGTCAATCTTAGCCAGTCAGGATTGAACTGCTGGTGTGCGGGCAGAGTTGGCCTGCAATTCTGCATTCTAACCACTGCAGAGCATGGGTGGATGATTGGGTGGGTGGGGTGGGAGGGAGGGAGGGATGAAGGAAAGAAGGACACTAGCAATAGCACTTAGACGTATATACCACAGAATTTACAGCCCTCTTTAAGTGGTTTACAAAGTCAGCCTCTCACCTCCAACAATCTGGGTCCTCATTTTACCCACCTCGGAAGGATAGAAGGCTGAGTCAACCTTGAGCCCGTGAGAATCAAACAGAAATAGACTGCAGTTCTTCATTCTAACCACTGTTCCACCATGGCTCTCTGCAATCCTAGCAAAGATGTCTTGAATGTTCTCCAATGAATCCAGTTATTGGCTCTGTAGGATTGTTAGACCATCTGAGATGTTCCAAACCATTCTATCAATCCTTGCCTGTTGAGGATACATCTACTTAAAGTAACAGAACAACAGAATTGGAAGGGACCTTGGAAGTCTTCTATTCCAACCCTCAACTCAAGCAGTCCAGTCTCTTTGTGAAAGTCTCCAGTGATGGAGCACCCACAACTTCTGAAGTCAAGCCATGGTTTATGGTCCTTGTTGTCAACTCTAACTTTCATCAAGTGGTGAATTTCTCAGGAAGACCAAGTGTTGCTCATCACTTCTGAGGCATATGGAGGTGAGCAAAATGACTTTAAGGAAACACAGTTGGATTTAGGTACTGGCCAAAATCTGCTACGCCTAGGTGTTTCTCAAGCTTTCGCAGCTTGAAGTCTTCAACACCCAGAATTCTGGGAGTTGGTCTACACATCTCCAAGTTCACAGAAGAATCAGACCTATGGCTGGTCTACAAGGTAAAGGTTCCCCTTATACATACATGCTAGTCATTCTAGCCCTAGGGGCTGGTGCTCATCTCCATTACAAAGCCAAAGAGCCAGTGCTGTCCAAAGACATCTCCGTGATCATGTGGCTGACATGACTAAACACAGAAGGTGCACAAAACACTATTCCCTTCCCATCAAAGTGGTCCCTATTTTTCTATTTGCATTTTTACATGCTTTCAAACTGCTAGGTTGGCAGAAGCTGGGACAAGTAACGGGAGATCACTCCGTTACATAACGCTAGGGATTCGAACCTCTGGACTGTCGACCTTTCTGATCAACAAGCTCAGTGTCTTAGCCCCTGAGCTACCACATCCCCAATTCTACAAGGTCTACAAGGGAAGGAGTAAATAATAGAGACGGCATCTGTTAGAACTGTCGCAGAAACTAATTGGGGCTCTGATATATATTTACTAATAGGCTGTGTCAAAGAAAGATTGATGGATGAGGGTCACTCATAAATAAGGGAGTCGTGATGGAGAATTGAACTGGTTATCGATCGCCTCCTCTCACAAGGGTTTAGGAAAAGCTAATTGGTGATACCTGTCTTACACAAAATATACAGTTCTTGGGGGTGTGGGTGTGGGTGTTTGTCTCTGTGTGTATATAACCACTTCTAAGAGGAAATTTCATTTCGCGAACTGCTCGGTTACAGAACAACTCTGGAAGATACTTAATGCCACTTTGGGAGATTTCAGTTTGAACAATAAGGCAGATAAAGGATGAACTTTACAGCTGCTGTTTCTGTAAAGCTTAACCTTTACTATGAAGTCCATCATGCTTGAAGCATCCGTTTGCAGCAGGAGGGAAAGAGCTAAGCCAGCTGCAGCCAAAGGAGCGAACCAGGCCTATGAGTCTAAACACTACCTGCCAAGGTCAGAATGCAGGGGATGAAGCGCTTGTGCCTAGAAGAGGCAGTACAGATAATCCTCGAATTAGGATCACCGTCGGGGCCTTTGCTAGGTAGGGCGGAGTTGCACTTCACAACCTTTCTCCGTTTAATGAAAAGGAGGGCTATGGGTGACACGATAGCTGTCTTCCAATATTTGAAGGGCTACTACAGAGAAGAGGGGACCAACCTATTCTCCAAAGCCCCTGAAGGCAGGACAAGAAGCAACCATTGGATACTCAACAACGATAGAATCAGCTTAGAAATAAGGAGAATTTCCTGACAGCGAGAACAATTGACCAGTGGAGTAACTTGCCTCCAGAAGTTCTGGGTGATCCATCACTGGAAGTTTTTAAGGAGAGATTGGACAGCCATTTGTCTGGAATGCTTTAGGATCTCCTGCTTGAGCAGGGGGATGGATTAGAACAGGAGTCAGGAACTTGCAGCTCTGGAGCCGCATGTGGCTCTTTCACCCTTCTGCTGCAACTCCCTGTTGCTGGTCGGCTCCATAATTGATAGGACTTTTGGTTAGGACAGGTAGAGGAAAAAGGACGCCGTGCTAGGAGGAGACTCTATGGTGGGGGAACTGCCATAGAGTCTGGTTGGCTCCAGAATTAAACGAGGGGCTTCCAGTTAGGACCTTTGTGTGTTTAAGGTTGCATTTGTAACCCAGTGTTGCTATCTAACTCACATCTTTAAAGCTGTAATTACACGGATCAAAGCATGTGTGTTTAATGCGGTCCTTAGATGATGGAAATTATATCCTTTTGCTCGGCCTTCCCTGCAGAGAATTCCATTCTACTAATGGTGTTACAAAAAGCTTTGTTGTGAATGCCTAAAAAAACCTCTTATTGATCTTTGTAGAACAATGCCTCCCAAGTTATAAACTCTACTTCTTGTTTTCAAGCATCTTAAATTGTAAAAAGAGGAGCTTTGAGGAATGCACCTAATCACCTCCATAATTTTCTCCCCCAATCAGAAGTAAGAGGCTTATTTATTCAGATAGGCCTACTCCCCATTGAGCAGCCAACATGAAAACCATGAGCTGGTGCCAAATGTTAATGAATCCAGCTTATCTTGCCTTCTCCTGAAAGCTGGTATTTAGCTGAGCCAAGCCAGTGATTGCAGGAGGTTTATTTAGAACCACCTGAATTTATTGCCTGAAGCATAAACTGTGATTGTGTGTTGTCTTCATCTTCACACACACAGACACACCAAAAAAAACCCATGGAGAGCACTCAAGGAGCAATTTGATCCACTGTTTCAAAGACCAGAGTGGAGCTGACTCTCCTTCCTTAGTTCCACTGCTTCTTTGATGGAACTCAAGGTCCTGAAAGAACTGAGCTCTAGACTGAAGTGTAGCACTTCTGATAAACATCTTGTCAAGCCTTGGAAACCAGGAATCAAGGGGGTTCAAAAGAATATGGGTTTATTGCATGGTAACATGTCTCTACAAGAATCTGAAGTACCAACGGTCAAAGTAAATTGATAAGAGTCAAGTTGGGCTGTTCTTGGATCTCTTGTAGACTTGAAGGCACTCCTGACTGATGATGTCTTTGACCCCTCCCTTAGGCTTGGCCTGGTCATCTACTACATATCTTTCTGGAGGACCATCTTGGTCACCCTTTAGGAAGAGGATGAAGATGATGAGTAGTTGGGTTCATAAAAGTAACTATCAAGAAAGCAACTTGTTGGTGCTATCCAAGGTCCTGAAAATAGAATTTGGGTCTACTGCAGGGGTCTTCAAATTTGATAGCTTTAAGACTTGAGGACTTCAACACCCAGAACTCCTCCTCCTGTCATGTTAACTCAGGAATTCTGGGAGTTGAAGTCCACAAGTCTTAAACTTGCCAAGTTTGAAAGTCTACTGGTTTACCTGAATCCTTGTCTGGCAGAGATGGGACGCCCTTCTAAATGTCTAATTTCCATCATTCTACCTTCATGGGCTCCACTGTGAAGCATTAAGTGCTATTGCTATATGTGGAAAAGACTTTGGAAGATGGTGCAGAGAGATGCTGCCTGGAGAACAGTCTGTTATGACCCAGGGCAACACAGTCACATAAGTAAGAATAGTGCCTTTAATACCTTCAACTTTGCCCCCAATGTCCAGGTTACCTTCGGCTGGAGAAAAATCTCTCCCAAGAACAGTCTTTAAATGGAGAAAATTCAGTCCAAAAACAAAGTACATCCAAACTGTAAATAAAAATCCACACAAACCACACTGCAGTAATTAACTTGATAGAGCAGGAGAAGGAATTGTAGACTTGAAAGGCCAGCAAAACACAGTTGGGTAGAAGCCAGGACCCCAGATAAGCCTCAACAATACAAGGTAATACATGATTTGCTATCAACAATTTGCGGTGCGCAACCTCCTTTTTTAAACACTGTGTTCCCAGGTGCAGCTAATGAAGGGAATCAGGGCCCTTTCCTCCCCCATAAGCCCTGCATGCCCTAGAATAAAGAGGGGGTGGGCCTGAATCTTCCTCTGAATTCCGTCTCCCTTGCTCTACCTCTGCCCTGCTCTGCCCAACTGGACTTTGCCTTTCCCCAATGTCTTCCACAGCCAACGGAGCCACACCCCCACTCCCTGTCAGCTGCTCGTCCTCCCCCTCAGAATCAGATTCCGACAAGGGCATGACAGTCAGATAAAAGAGATAGCCATAGCTCATAGGTGGATAGCAGCAGGGCAAGAGGCTCAAAAGGGATTTTGCCTAGTTTCTTGGGCTGTAAAGGAGATGGCTGTAATCATGTGAGAAAGACCTTGGAAGATGGACAGAAGAGACACTGCCAAGCAATGGACAAATAAGAGCATAGGCCACAGTTGCATAAAGGGTGGAGAAACATGCTCAGAAGAGTAACTTCCTAGTTACCCATCCTGTATAGGAGATGACCGTAGTGGTTTGTGAGAAAGACCTTGGGAGACAGAGCAAAGTGATACTATGAGCAATGATGGCACAGTGGTTAGAGTGCAGTACTGCAGGGCTACTTCTGCTGACTGTTGGCTGCCTGCAATTTGGCAGTTCAAATTTCACCAGGTTCAAGATTGACTCAGCCTTCCATCCTTCCAAGGTGGGTAAAATGAGGACCCAGATTGTTGGGGGCAAGAGGCTGACTCTGTAAACCACTTAGAGAGGGCTGTAAAGCACTGTAAAGCAGTATATAAGTCTAAGTGCTATTGTTATTTAGGAAACAGTCAGATAAGAGACAGCATAGCCCACAGCTGCAAAATGGTTGGAGAAAGACACACAGAAAGGGACTCTCCCTCGATTCTCAGGCTGTAAAGGAGACAGTGGGAGAATTGTACTTTCAGATTTGCAAGTTTCTGTTCATTCAGCCTTACAATAAAATAAGATTAGCTTATCTGGTTGTGTTTCCTGTCTGGTGTACCTGGTAAGGCTGACACGAATCACTTTTCTTACAGCCTTCCAGTGTAACAGTGAGGTGGCTAGGCCTTTTCCCCCCAGCCTAATGGTGAGGAGTCTAGAGTTTGGGGAGTGATCTGTGTCAGGGTTCTGGGGATTGCCCTAATTAAATCATGGGCCTCATGCCAAGCTTCAAAAAAAACCCTCAAAAGATTTATTAGGAGCAACATGCCAGCATTAACCTAAATGAAGCGAACTCTGGCATACGTAATTCACAGTTACCTGTGACCCTGTTTTCCACCTCCCTCCCTCCCTGGGTGTATCATAAATCAGATTCTCCAATAAAGCACGTTCATGGTCCAAGTGTCATCAGTCATGTTCTCCACTGAAGGATTTTCGATGGCCAGAAGATCCACTAGCCTAGCTACAATCTTTTTAAGACAATGGTGGAATGTACTTCTGGTTTTATTGCCTTACTGCTCCTTCAGATTTCCACACACACACACCTTGTTTATGGCAACTTGAAAACAGGCATAGGAATGTTTATGGGTTGACAATCTGTACATATGGCTTGTGTAGCTTACACGCACTTGAATCCTGATGTAGGCTGAGAACCAAACCTTGCATCATCCTATGCTACAGTGACATTTTAGGGTCACTTTTTCACCCTCTGCAGGCTATTGCACGGTGACACGGCACACCCTAGTGCTCCTCTGTAACAATAAAGCTGAGAAACACAATTCTTATAATGAACAGTTCCTGCCTTGCAGTTAAACATAATTGCTGATTACAGAGATGGCCACCATCACACTGAGAAAATCGAGGCGGACTCTGCTAGGAACATCTGGCAGGCTATGAAGATTAGACACCGATGAGAACCCCTATTATAATGAGATCTAAATATTACGAGGGGCTCCCTTGGTTTGGGAAAAAAAATGGGTTCAAGAAAATCCCTTTGGCAAGGAACACAGCCTGGACCAATGTTTGGGACAGAGAGACAGGCAAGCTATAAAGAATGGAATGACTGCACTCTTGTGATAGAAGCTTCCTTTCAAAATGCTTTCAAAACACTGGCATGAAAATCCCACAGATTTATATTGCTTTGGCTAAAACATGCAAATTGCACAGCAACAATCGCATTATTTATTTTCTGCTGTTTTTTTGGGGGGAACCCAATGCATTCACATAAAGTGTTATTACCACTTTATAACGCCTTGGTTAAGACCACACTTGGAATGCGGCATCCAGATTTGGTCACCACAATGTAAAAAAGATGTTGAGACTCTGGAAAGAGTGCAGAGAAGAGCAACCAAGATGATGAGGGGACTGGAGGATAAAATATAGGATGAACGGTTGCTGGAATTGCGTATGTCTTGTTTGATAAAAAGGAGACATGATAGCTGTTGTGGTTCGCCAGCAGCCTGTGCAGACGGCAGTGGAATCAGACAGTGGAGAAGAATGGGGACCAGTCAGGGAATCTGAAGAGGACTTAGAAGAGGGTCCTTTGTCCGATGCAGAGATGGAGCCAGGACCATCTGGGAGTGGAGTGCTGCCTCTGGAGACTCCGGAGTCTGGAGCAGTGAGACAGAGAAACAAGGGGAGCCTGGTCCCAGTGCGCGTGTGCACAGAGCTGCCAGAAGACAAGAGCAGCTGAAACAAAAAGGGGAAACTTGGGAGTAAGGCTGGCATGCGATTGCCCCTCCCATAAGGGATAAAGGACAGGCAAAGATTAAGAAACCTTTTCAGGAAGCAAAGTCGTTTGTTCTGTTCAGAATAAAACTTGAAGCTCTGTGTGGACTTTGTACTTCGGTTGGGTTTTTTATAGTTCATTTGGCACTTTTGTTGTTGGCAGAATTCAAAAGAAAGAAAGGTGGGTGCTTATCTCGAGGGACTGTTTGGGACTCATTATGAACTGGGAATGAACGTAATTCCCAGCATTGAAATAAAACAGGAATTGTTTTAACTAAGCGTGTGCTTAATTATGGTCTCAGGAAGCCTTGGTCAGAACAATAGCAGTCTTCCAATATTTGAAGGGCTGCCCCAAAGAAGAGGGAGTCAAACTATTCTTCAAATCACCTTTGAAGGCAGGACAAGAAGCAATGGGTGGAAACTAATCCAGGAGCGAAGCAACCTAGAACTAAGGAGAAATTTCCTGACAACAATTAACCAATGGAATAATTTGCCTCCAGAAGTTGCAAATGCTCCAACACTGGAAGTTTTTAAGAAGAGATTGGATAACCATTTGTCTGAAATGGTAATAGGGTATTCTGCTCAAGCAGGGGGTTGGATTAGAAGACCTATGAGGTCCCTTCCAACTCTACTCTTTTATGTTCTATGGATCTTCTCATTTGATATTCACTGTTCATAAATCATCTTTTAATGGCTGGCGCCAAGTTTTGTGTGACCTACCCAACCTCCCTTTTCCTTGGGTGGCTCCCATCATATAGTGTTCTTTGGGTATCGATATTCTGGCAAGCAAAGAATTATGAGCAGCCAGGCACTTTTGACATTCCTGCGTAACGACCTGCAAATTTCCTGGACCCACTGCGCTGCAAAATTTCCTCACTTGCAGACATGGTTGCACCAAATGACACACAGAAATGCCAAACTTAGCATTTTCAAGGCCACCAAATCTAATTGTGCTTGATGGGAAGGAGGAGGAGGAGGGGGGAGGAGGAAGAGGAAGAGGAAGAAAAACTACTGCAATTTGCTCTGTGTGGGCCTACCCTTGAAGAGGTTGTTGCAAATTCAGTCAGCATTGGCCATCACCCTTTCCCAAGCACAAATACAAGAATTGGTTTTAAGCTTGAAAGCTTTAACCAACTTCAGTGCTGAATCTTAGATTTCAAAAGTGGCTTTTGAAAAGATACTTTCTCTTCCAGAAAATATGGGTAAATGACTTCTGTAGGCCCCCAGAATTATACAATACACTCTTTGTATCTCCGTCATGACCCCTTTTTTTAACCACATTCTGGGAAATGGTTTAGATCTTCCTTATCAGCCAGAACTTTTGCATTAAACTAATAAGAATTGGTTCCATCCCCACCATCGTGATTTCTATTGTTTTTAATCATCAGTTTGAAAAGTGGTTAACTCTGTAGGTAAATAGGCAGGTAAAGATGGGAGTAACAAATTAAAGCCATACAAATAAAACCCATCAGCCAAAAAAAAACCCCAACCTTGCTGACTTTAAAGATATAAAGAAGTTCAAATGAAGATCAAATGAACTGAATTATGATGTGTGTTTTTTCCCAGATGGGCTTCCAGCAAAGTTAAGCCAGGCAATGCAGCTGGAAGCATCTAATTCAGAAACGGGGAGGAAAAAAACTGTCTAAAAGCCGAAAGTGGATGAGTAATAAATCCAACTGAACCATGTCCGATTCTCTGGCCAAACTCAAGCCATACTTCACTGACTTCAGAGCTGCTGAATCACACAACCACAGCTGCAATTCAGAACCTTGGGTTAATGGTTCACTTTATGAATTGTAGTGGAACTTTCATAATTAGAGAATTTTGCCTAAAATTAAATTACAGATATGAAGCCTTCCTTGGCCTTGTCATGCATTGGAGATGTGTGATAGAATAGAATAGAATAGAATAGAATAGAATAGAATAGAATAACAGGGTTAGAAGGGACCTTGGAGGTCTTCTAGTCTAACCCCTTGCTTAGGCAGGAGACCCTATACCATTTCAAGTGGTTATCTAATCTCTTCTTAAAAACTTCCAATGTTGGAGCATTTACAACTTCTGGAAGCAAGGAAATTTCTGTTTAATTCTAGGTTGCTTCTCTCCTGGATTAGTTTCCACCCACTTCTTCTTGTCCTGTTTTGGAGAATAGCTTCTTCTTTGTGGGAGCCCCTCAGATATTGGAAGACTGTTATCATGTCACCTCTGGTCCTTCTTTTCATCAGACTGGATGTACCCAATTCCAGCAACCATTCTTTATATGATACTTGAAGAGACAGAGAGACAGACAGAAAGACAGAGAGAGAAAAAGATGGAGAGAGAGATGGAGAGAGATTGAGATTGAAGGATTACAGATTAACAAAATTGGAAGGGAACTTGTACTGTAGGTCATTTAGTCCAACCCCCCCCCCCACCCCCAAAGCAGGAGACCCTACACCATTTCTGACCGATGACAGTCCAGTCTCTTCTTGAAAGCCTCCAGTGATGAAGCTCCCACAATGTCTGATAGCAACATCTGTTCCATGGGTTGATTGTTCTCATTCATGAACAATTTCAATTTCAATTACTCACTAATTCATGAGTAAAGCTAATGTACAAGCTGTGTGGAAACTACGTGAATAAAGAAAGAGAAAGATAATGGATAGATAAAGAGAGAGAGAGATGGATGGAGATAATGGATAGATAAATAGAAACAGACAGATAGAAGGATGGAGAGAGAGATGGATGGAGATAATGGATAGATAAATAGAGAGATAGACGGATGGACAGAGAGGAAGAGGTGGATGGATGGGTGAATAGATGGTGAAATAGTAAGTAGGTAGGTAGGGATGGGTAGATGGATGGATGGAAGGATGGATGGATGGATTTTCAAAATTTGCTCCCCCTCCCAAATTTAATCCAAAGCTAAAGTTTTGACCCATTCCTTGCAGGACTATCTTCTTCCATGCTATATGGAGCTTGCCATCCTAAGTGCTCCATTGCACGAGTAAGGAACTCGTTAGCATGGATAGAAGAGATCTTTAATTCAGGGCCCTGGATTTATGGTGGGGAAAATTTCCTTGCCACCCACCCAACCTTCTCTTCACCTCCCACTTAATTCCACTCCAGCAGCCAAATTGCTCTCGTTTAACTGTGATTACAAAGGAGGGGGCTGATGGGAGAGGTTAATCAAAGCGTGGGGGGTAACCATTTGTAAATATTAAGCTACTCTTTCCGGGGCTCTCCTTAAAGCAAGCTTAATAAACAAACCGGTGTTTACAGAGGAGGAGAAAGAGTCTCACTTAGAAACTGAGCCAGAGAGTTAAAAAAAAAAAAAAGCCACCAATTTTTTTTATTCGGGCTTAAAGAGTAGAAATGATTGTTTTTAAACCACGATGCACATGTCTCCCCATTTGCTTCATGGCATTCATCACCTTGTTTCAAGGCAGTTCAGTTCCTGTGGGCTAGGTAGTCCTCCACTTATGACCATTTAAGGATGGTTCGGAATTATGGCAGCCTTGGAAAAACTGATTCACAACTTATGCTCATGCCTACAACTGCTGCACCACCTGTGTGTATACGTGATCGCAGTTCAGGGGCTTGGCAACCAGTTGGCATTTATGAAAGAAAGGCATGATTTGTTACCTTTTGGATTGATTTCTAGTCAAAAACAAAACAAAACCCCCACTGGATTCACTTAACAATGTGTGATTTGCTCAATAGATACAGATTACAGATTAACAGAGTTGGAAGGGATCTTGTAGGTCATCTCGTCCAACCCCCTGCCCAAGCAGGAGACCCTACACCATTTCTGACAGAGGGCAGTCCAGTCTCTTCTTGAAAGCCTGCATTGATGAAGCTCCCACAACTTCTGGACACAATGCCTGTTCCATTGGTTGATTGTTCTGATTCACTCTCAGAAAATTCCTCCTAATTTCTAGGTGGAATCTCTCCTTGTTCAGTTTCCATCCATTGTTCCTTGTCTGGCCTTTAGGTGCCTTGGAAAATAGCTTGACCCTCTCCTCTCTGGGACAGCCCCTCAAATACTGGAACAATAATTCTCCCCTGGTCCTTCTCTTCACTGGACTAGCCAGGCCCAGTTCCTGCAGCTGTTCATCATAGGTTTTAGCCTCCAATCCCCTCATCGTCCTGGTTGCTCTTCTCTGCACTCTTTCTGGTGTAGCTGTCTAGTTAGATATCTCAACCTGAACAGAACAGAATAAGAATTGGAAGGGACCTTGTAGGTCATCTAGTCCAAACCCTCCCCTTGCCCAAGCAGGAGACCCTGCCTACGCCATTTCCGAAAGATGGCAATCCAGTCTCTTCTTGAAAGCCTCCAGGGATGAAGCTCCCACAACTTCCAAAGGCAACTTCTGTTCCATTGGTTGATTGCTCTCACGGTCAGGAAATGATGATCAAATGATCATCAATTCAGATGATCCAAATGCTCTTGTGTGTGTTTTTTGTTTGTTTGTTTGCCTTACAACAGTTCATTTAATGAGCGGTCAAACCTAAAGCAGCACTGAGAGAAGTGATTTCGGTCCGTTTTTTTCCCACTGAGGACCGTGGCCCCCGTGCTCCCACCCGGTTACGTGATCCAAATTCAGGCGCTTGACTACTGACTCACGTTTACGATGGTGATTTCCCCCTTTTGCGACCTTCTGACAAACAAAGTCAGTGGGGAAGCCGGATTCACTGAATAACCCTGTTGCTTACTGAACAACCACGGCGACTCGTTTAACAACGGCAGCAAGCAAGGTCGTAAAACGGGACAAAACCCGCTGAACAAACGTCTCACTGAACAACGTAACTTTTGCGCTCAGTTGTGGGCATAAGCAGAAAATTACCTGTATCACCTAGGAATCCTTAAGAGTTTTTTTTAAAACCATCCTATCGTCCACATGCATTTTCCTTTCCTTTGGCAAGATGTTTCTTTACTAGCTGGATACCCGTGCTTCACTATGAAACTATGTGGTCGGGCTTAGTTTTTGGGGAGGAAAATAAGGGGGGAAAATTCTGCCTCTGCCTACCAGCATCCATTGGTATTCACCTGGCTAGCGTCCTGTCAGTGTGTGAGAGAGTAGAGGACTGTTTGGAAACTGAAGCAGTATTTGCTGTGTGAGCAAAGAGACAGCAAGGAGCCTTGGGATGGCTTAGCTCAACTGTTCTGTACTAAAGCTGCTTGCTGCTGTGAAATTGAAACTGAGATTCCTCTCCTCTGCTTGTGTTTTGCATTTGGAAGAGATTTCTTTTCAGGTGGGGATGGGGAGTAGAACTCCTTAGCATCAGAGCATGTTAATAACAATAATATACAAAATACTAATGCTCTGATGGTCATTTCGAAAAATCCTTTCTTAGTGAGCACCTAGAAGCCAAGAGGAACACACGGGTCAAATTTCAAGTTTGTAGGCTTTACAGTTCTGGAAATTTTGTGATGATGCGTGAGTGGTATTTTGCTTTTATACTGTATATATTTTTTAAAAAAACAAAAACGTGGAAGACTTCAGGAGTTTAGAAAACAAGAACTGAACTTTTTCCAATAAAGCTTCCATTAAGGTAGAAAAAAGAGGAGGGGGGAGAAATCAGATTTAAAATGCTGGTTTTTGAGGGGTCTTTGTATACTTGTGGGCCAAGGGAACTCATCTTTTTAAAAGCAATTTTGATATCAGTGGGAGGTGGGGGAGTTGTGTGTGTGTGTATTACTTCTCTTTCCTCCCACAATGTCTCCCATTCTGGTATTCCAATACTTTTTGGACCATCCGTAGAGAAAACATTGAGAGAGTTGCAGTGATAAGAAAATGAAACAATATGAGAGAAAGCTGTCAGGCCTGTGGTGGGATAAATAGAAGACAGATGGCAAATGTGATTGCTAGTGACAAGTTGCAAGGAACCTACTTTGCAGGTGCTGCTACTGTCATCCATCACACTTTCACCTAATAGAGGGAGATGTCATTCTGATGTACTTAAATCCCTCACTGACTGCTTTAAAAAAAAGAGAGAGGAAAAGCAACATCTGGGACACAACAGAGAGAGGAAAAATGCACGTTGAGTTGGCAAACGAAGCAAACCAGGATGGAGTTACAGATTGCAGATTAACAAGAGTTGAGAAAGACCCTCCTGAAAAACTGGGAAAGTGGGCTTCTCTCCCCAGTCTCCACCTAAAGGAATAAGGAATTGACTGAGAAGGGATAGGAATAACCCGTGGTGTGTCCCAAAGGTGATTTTTCAAGAGGCCACTGGACTTTCTTGTTTTTTCCTTTTGAAGGCATTTCGTTTCTCATCCAAGAAGCTTCTTCAGCTCTGACTGGATCGTGGGGAATGGAAGGATTTAATTTTAATTTAATTTATTTGATTTGTCTATCGCTTACAATATAATAGGTATAAGGATAAACATAGTTATGAATACATGAAATAAATACATATAAGAAAAATAAAAGAAACAATAGGACAGGGACGGTAGGCACGTTGGTGCACTTATGTACGCCCAAACCTCGAAGACAGCTGGTCATTTGCATCCTTTTAGAAGGTCATTGAGGCCACTTGGAGGTTTGTCTGTGTCCTCAGAGTCACCAGAGTAGTGCAAATGGCTCCTGTAGACTACAGTTTTTCCCCACTCTGGAAATCCATTCCTACTCCTACACCATTTGAAGGGTGTTCATCTCAAATTGTACAGCTAAAAGTTTGTAGAGATTCTCAGCCATCGAGGTTATGGTTGTCCTAAAGGTGCTTTTTCAGGTAAACCCTCCAAGTGGCCTCAATGACTCTCTAAAAGGATGCAAATAACCATCTGTCTGTAAGGAATATAAATGTTTCCCTTCCCCACCATCCAGTCAGAGCTGAAGAAGCTTCTCAGATAAGAAGCGAAATGTCTTCAAAGAAAACCCAGAAAGTCCAGTTGCCTCTTAAAAAACAAAAAGCATATTTGGGACAGCCGTGAGCTGGATGATGGAGAATCTCCATAGAGATGATGTGGCTTCTTGGTTTTTTTGCAACTAAGTTTCAAAAATTGGTATGGGATTTGCTTAAGCAAGGGGTTGGATTAGAAGACCTCCAAGGTTGCTTCCCACTCTGTTATTCTGAGTCATGGGTCACCTTCAAATCCAGGTGTGCTGCTCATCTGGGCCGAAGTACCAAGACAAGGATGAGAAGGCTCACCTTCAAAGTCCCACTCATCTAAGCCTGAATCACCTTCCATTTTGTTCAGGTATCTTCTTCTCCATCCCACATCTCCAATGCACGACCAGGGAAAGGTGTGGTTTTTTTTTCCCCAACTCTTCTTCTCATTATCTCAGAAAGCAAGGCAGCCCTCTTATTTTTATTAAGTTAAACAGGAATAGCAATTAAATGCCAGGTGAAAGAGCGATCTGTCAAAAACGCCTTGGCATCTTGCCCACCCTTTTCCAGATTCTCTTCTAATGTCTCTACTGATCACCTGCCAAGTTTTCGGGCTTGGCAATTATTTCATTGTATGACACTCTTTGATAGGACTTGTGGGAATGTGGGACTTGGAAGAGTGATTGGAAGTAAACAACAGCAGGAAGGGATGTCTGAGAACACGAATTGAGGGGTTGCATATCTCAAGGTGGCTTTTGCTGAGGCCAGAAAAGCCAGACACTTGAAAACTTTGGGGGCCTTGGGAGAAATTGCAAGACTTTGCCCCTTTCCAAAGTTTTATGAAGCAACTGCTTTTGACACAGCTTGGGGCAAGAGTGAGCCTTCAGCTAAATTGTGTTATAAAACCTAGGATGACCTAGAATAGTGTTTTCCTCTGGATTAAAACAAATTATTTCCATGATGTTACCTAGTTGGGTAACGAAACATCTGCAAGAAAACAACTAAGCTCAGAGAACTCCAAGGACCCCTGAAAATGAAATTTTGATCCCTTCCTCCCTTTTCTCCTCCTTTTTAACACTGACGATGTTACCTAGTTTGGTAATGAAATATCTGCAAGAAAGCCACCAAGTACCCATCCTTCTCCTCCTCCTCCTCCTATTCCTCCTCCTCCTCCTCCTTTTTAACACTGATGGTGTTACCTAGTTTGGTAATGAAATATCTGCAAGAAAGCCACGAAGCTCAGAGAGCATCAAGTACCCATCCTTATCCTCCTCCTCCTCCTCCTTTTTAACACGGATGGTGTTATCTATTTTGGTAATGAAATATCTGCAAGAAAGCCACCAAGCTCAGAGAGCATCAAGTACCCATCCTCATCCTCATCCTCATCCTTCTCCTTCTCCTTCTCTTTCTCCTCCTCCTCCTCCTCCGCCTCCTCCTCCTTTTTAAATATTGATGATGTTACCTAGTTTGGTAATGAAATATCTGCAAGAAAGCCACCATGTTGAGACAGCATCAAGTACCCATCCTTCTTCTTCTCCTTCTCCTTCTCTTCCTCCTTCTCTTCTTCCTCCTCCTCCCAAATCCCCCTCCTTTCTAACACTGAAGATGTTACCTAGTTTGGTAATGAAATTCTGCAACAAAACAGCTGAGCTCAGAGAGTGGCTAGAAAAATATATATAATAATTAGTACTGATTCATTAAATTGATACACTGCCTGATTCCTAATGCCTCTGGGTAGTTTTATTGATAAAATAAAACCAATCCAAAGTTAAGACCTCACTACCATTGGAGATTTGAGACTGTTCAATAAATACCCAATACCAGGCAAGGCTTAGAATATGATGTAGCTTTTAATTTTGCTGCTTTGGGCATTAAGGGATTTTTTAAAAAAAATGTTCTTTATTTTGTTTTACACGGAATATACACACTACCGAGAGATTAGACATAACAAACATTTTTGTATTCTTGTCACACTTAATTTTGTTATTTTGGGGTTTTGGTGTTTGCCAAAGCTCTCTTTTCATTGCAGTTTTCTGATCTCCTTCAGAGTGATTTTCATTGTTTATTGTTAGTAAATCAGAGGGAATAGGGGCTGTTTGTTCAGATATTGTTGAATCTGGTTGTCTAATAGCCTTTGTTTTTTTTCCACGAGTGTGATTGCTTCTATACCAAGCTTTGTGTTTCAGTAATATTCAATTACATCTTTCAAAACATCTACATCCTGTCTTTCTGCACTGAAAGAGTCGGATGGCTTCGGCTGCTGAAAATAGAAGCGGGTGGGATATTTAGAAAATCAGCCCAAAGTTTCTGTCAACCCTGAATCTGACCTGACCGAAACCATTTGGAAGCTTCAGTGTTGCTGGAGCTGACGGGATAGGGACGGGGGGAGTAGAGATAGCTGGGGTTTTGTAGCCAAAGCAAAATACTTTCTCTGGGGAACCAAGGGCATTCTCATACCTGGTCGGAGAGAGGAGGAGTGACGCTAACAGGCAGGGGTGGGGCTTCAAACATTTCAGCAACCTGTTCTCTGCCCGGTTGCTGGGTGGGTGTGGCCATGGTAGGCGTGGCCTAGTCGGCCTCCTGCATCGTGGTGGGGGCATTTTTGCCTTCCCCAGGCTCCAGAGGGTGAAAACTACCTCCCCGTGCTCTGGAGACCCTATCCAGAAACAGGCCCATTTTCCGGACTTCTGGAACCTCCAGGAGGCCCGTTTTTTGCCCTCCTCAGGTTCAGAGGCTTTTCTCTAGCCTCTGGGAGGGTGAAAACTGCCTCCCCTGGGCTCTAGACACGCTCCGGAGGCCGGAAACAGGCCCATTTCTGGCCTTCAAAGATTTTCCGGGAAGCTTGTTTTTCACCCTCTCCAAGCCTCCATGCATGCCCTGCACTTACCTCACATCCAAAACGTGGAGACTCCTGGGAGAGGAGGAGAAGGGGCTGGAGGAGAGGGGGAGGGGGCCAACCAGGGGTGGGATCTGGCAGTTCACCAAATCAGCCTTAACATTAGCAATGGGTCTGCCTGAACCCGGGTGAACCATAGCAGCCCACCCCTGATTACCAGACAACCAGACAGCACCTTGATTGGACCCTGTGACTGATTGTTAATTTTGGTGAAAATCACAGGAACCTTCAGAGTCGATTTTCACCAGAACTGTGCCAATATAATCTTGTCATGTCCCTGTTGGAATCTGATTCCGAGGGGGAGGTCGAGTAGCTGACAGGGAGTGGGAGTGTGGCTCCAGTGGTTGTGGAGGAAACTGGGGAAGGTCACAGTCCAGCTGGGCATTCAGACGAAGACTCAGGGCCAACCCCTCTTCATCCTAAGGCATGCAGGGAGGAATGGAGAAGGGAGCAACGTGAGTTACGGGAGTTATGGGGGAGAAAAGGGCCCTGATTCCCTTCATTAGCTGCAGCTGGGAAAACAGGATTTTAAAAGGGCATTTGCGCACAGCACTTTGCTGGAAGCAAAGCGTGAATTATCTTTGTTTGTCAAGTCCTTTCCGGGTTTTGGTGTCCTCCCAACTGTATGTGTTTCGTTATCATTTGAAGTCTTCAATTCCTTATCCTGTCCTGTCTCGTTAATTTCTGCAGCTGTGGTTTGTGTTGGTTTTTATTTATAATCTATACGTACTTTGGGTTCGGACTGAATTTCTTCCCTTTAAAGACTCTTCTTGGGAGAGTTTTTTCTCCAGCTGAGGATAACTGGACATTGTTGGCCAAGTTGGAGGTATTAAAAGGACTTTACCTACTTTTGTGACTTTCTTGCTTTTGTGCCACGCCCCTTTGGGTCATCACAGTTATATCCAATAGAGCTATTCTTTGAGGAATCCACTGGCCTTGGAGTTTTGTTTGCTATGGGTGTATTAACTGTATTTCAATTTCATTGTTCACATATTGTGCATTGACAATAAACATTTGATTGATTGATTGATTGATTGATTGATTGATTGATTGATTGACAATTGGAACCCTGACAGTTTCTGGATCAAGAATGGAGATTTTAGGCTTTCCTTCTCCGAGGTCAAAGACAGGATGGCAACTTCAGAGAGAGAGAGAAAAAATAAAGTGGGATCTCCGTTTGTCTTTCCTATTTATCTCTGGATACCGAATAATTGGAAAGGGATCTTGGAGGTCTTCTAGTCCAGTGGTCGCCAATTCGTGGGCTGGGAACCACTGGTGGTCTGTGAGAAAATGTTGGTGGTCCGCAGAGAAATGTCACCCCCAAAGCAATTAATCCAGGCTGTGTGGGAACACAAGGCTGCGCCGCCCACATGGCCTGCGGGAACACAAGGCTTGTGTCGCTTGCATTGCAAACAATAGGAGGTAGTGAGGCAGGGAAGGGCGGAGGGGGGAACTTGCCCCACTCGCCCCACTTGCCTTGCCTGGCCACTGGGCTGCTTCTTTCTGCTTCTTTCTTCTTCTGCTTTTGGCTGCATGCAAGGAAAGCAGCCAAAGTCTTTCTTTCTCTCCCCCAAACTCCACCAGAAATGAGTCTTTGGGACCCTGCAAGGCCTCCTGCTCCAAGAGGCTGTGTCATTCTGGCAGAGTTTGGGGGTGAGAAAGAAAGACATCTGCTGCTTCTGCTGCTTTCCTTGCATGAAGCCAAAAGTCTCTCCCTCTCTCTCTCTCTCCCCCTGAGTACAGAGCTGAAGATGGTATCCTGTGATCCCAAATAAAGAATGATCAATCAGTAGGAAAACGGGGTGGGGAATTTTCCTGCAAACTTTTTTGGGGAGATTTTCCCAGGGTTTCTGGTCCGTGGGATTTAAAATTATGAGTTTGATGGTCCCTGAGGTCCTAAAGGTTGGCGACCCTTGTTCTAGTCCAACCCTCCGCTCAAGCAGGACACCCTACACCAGGGGTAGGGAAACTTGGCTCTTTTATTGTCTTGTCCTATATTTGTATATTAAACAGTCCCATTCAAATCAAAAATGGATTTCCCCCCCAACTGAAAAACCAGTAGGCCAGGGATGGGGAACCTTTTATGGCTCACTCAGGAATTCTGGGATTTGAAGTCCATCAGTGATAAAAGAGCCAAGTTTCCCTAACCCTGCCCTATACCATTTCAGACAAATGGTTGAACCATCCCTTTCTAAGTACGGTCTTTCTAAGAACCAAAAAAAAAAGTCATTTTAGAAATATGAACAGAAAAATATTCCCTTCCATCACCATGGAACCATTACCACCAATTGGGAGATAACAGCATAAAAGTTCAACCATAATGTTCACCTATAATTACAAGCTCTTTGGGGGGGGGGAGAATGATTATTTTGTCATACAGGTAGTCCTCGAGTTATAGCTGCAATTGAGCCCAAAATTTCTGTTGTTAAGTGAGACATTTGTTAAGTGAGTTTTGCCCCATTTGACCTTTTGTGATGACCCGGAGTGTACACAAACGTAACAAAATCCAAAATGTAAATAAATGTCCTTTAATGCCTCCAACTTGGCCCCACTGTTCAAATAATTCTCAGTTGGAGAAAAAACTTATTCAAAAATAGTCTTCAAAAGAAAGCAATACAGTCTGAACTTAATGAGCAGATAGAGGTGAAATAAAACCCAAAACAAACGACCATGAAGGAAATTCCACAACGGACCAAGATAATTACAAGATAAGTAATTACCAACTTTAAGAAGATAACAAGGCACAGTCTGTTGGAAGGATGCCAACCAAGATAACTTCAGCCCAAAATAAAACACGCTTTGCTTCTAGCAACGCTGTGTTGTAACCATCTCTCTTATATACCAGTCTCCCCAACTGCAACCAATAAGGAGGATCATGGCTGCTTCTTCTCTCGTAAGCCAAGTTGCTCCCTTATCCTCTCTTCCCTGCGTGCCCTAGGATGGAGAGGGTATGGGCCTGGTTCTTCCTCTGACTGCCCTTCCCCAGCCTCCTCCACAATCTCCGGAGGTATATAATATACCTCCACTTTCTTTCGGCTGTTACTCCTCTCCCTCAGAGTCCAACTCTAACAAGGGCATGGTACCTTTCTTGTCATCGTTGTTAAGTTGGCAACATGGCTGTTAAGTGAATTGGGCTTTCCCATCGACTTTGCTTGTCAAGAAGGTCACAAAAGGGGATCATGTGACCCCTGCAACTGTCATAAATATGAGTCCATTGGCCCTGGGGATGTTACAACAGTTATAAGTGTGAAAAATAGTCATAACTCGCTTTTTCCAGTGCCGTCGTAACTTTGAACCATCACTGAATGAACTGTTGTAAGTCGAGGACTACATGTAGTCTTAAACTAAGAGTTGAAAGTAAGCATTCTTTTGCATTCTTCAAACAAGACGTCGGGAGTTGTTTTTGCATATATTTGTGTTTTTCTTTCTTTTTCTTTATATTTGTTCACACTCCCATGCCTATTCTCTTTTTACTCTTTATCGTTTCTGTCGATTGTTAGTTTATGTTGTTGCTTTTATGGGTATGCTTTGTAAAATGTAATAAAGTTATTCGGGGGGAGGAAAGTTCACCGATTGAACTCTTTTGAAAATTTAAATTGTGTTTACCTGTCCTAAGGCAACAACTCTCTTCCGTGGAGCTGTCCAGGGTCCTGAAACCTTACTGCTTGCCAGCCAAACCCAAAAGTTTTATCTTTCATGTCTTTCCCTTAATTAGCTATGCTCGTAGAACCAGAATCAACTATAAAAAAAGTCCAACATTTGGCATCTATTCATCCTAGGCAAATGACATTAAGTCAGTTTTATCTCACTTCCTTCTCATTTCTCAAAAAGCGATTCCACACTCTGACTAGATCCCAAGGGGCCAAGAGCAACGTGCTTTCCAAAAGGTGGCTTTAACACTGCACCATCTGCACCCGGCAGTAAAAATTAACCACTATTGCAGTGATATAAAGAGGCCTGCCTGAGTATGTGCTTTGAATGAAAGAAGGCTACCCCTTCTGCACTTAAATGCAGAGATTGCGGAAGGGAAATTGGACACCTGTGGTACTTTATAAGAAAGGATGGAAATTATAGATGGGCCAACTCACTGAGAAATTTTGTCCCGTAGAAATGCCGTGTTCCAAGCTGACATAGCAAAGCACAGAGCTGAGATGCACTATAGCCAGTCCAGTTTAATGTGTCACTCCCTTTGCTAAGGGTAGCTTTGCCTAATGCTATACATAAACTACTTTTAGTGAAGAGGAGTGGCAATTCACTCCTACAAGGAGTATTGGGCATTGCTTCAAGGCTCATTTCCCGCCCAAGCTGGGCCCCATAATATAATATAATATATAATATAAGTAGATTAGCAGTGGTGAAATGCTACCGGTTCGGTGTGGTTTGACCAAACCGGTAGCAAAAATTGCTACTGGTTCAGCCAAACTGATAGTAAAAAAAAGCTCCAATGATCAGCTGAGGAGAAAGAAGAGAATAGTGCAGGATCGGCCCTCCCATCTGCCTCTGCACTTGTTTGTTCTTTATCCTCTTGGCTGATTGGCACGGCAGAGCCTCAGCTGGTATTTGGAAAGCTGTGCGTGCGCGCACATTAGGTGCATGGAGTGCGTGCATGAAGTGTGCGATCATCGAACCAGTAGGGAAATTGGTAGAATCCCACCACTGTAGAGTAGAATACAGTAGAAGTAAAAAAAACTAAATGAAATAACAGAGTAGAGTAGAGTAAAAGTAGACTAGGAATATTTTGTTTGGCCAATGTGATTAGACACACAAAGAATTTGTCTCCAGTGCAGAAGTTCTCAGTGTATATGCAAAGCAACAGAGTACTAATAATCAAAATAATCATACCTATAAGAAGGGGTAGTAGAGAAGATGAGAAGGACAATAATAATACTACAGCTGTATAACATGGGGGAACATGTTGTTTCATGGGTGAACATATATAGGAGCAAGAGACAACTCCATTTAGAGAGTTTGTGTAAGAGGAAGAGGGGAAAAAACAGTTTATAACAGTTCCCAAAATACAGACCATGTAGATAGTAATCTGCTTTAATTTGGTAAGATTCTGTCTAGAGGTGTAGAGCCATTTTTCTGCTTGGAAGTATCACCATGTATCATTCTTGGTTTTGAGAGCTGATAATAGGAACTTAAATTAGTTCCTTGAAACCAAATTTCAAATCACCTGTCTACGAAACACAAACCCTAGCACCAAGTTATGGACTTCATTTAAATGTATACTAGCTCAAATACCAAGGAATCAGAACGCTCATCTCATGCCAGTATCTAAATATTGCAAATGGATGATCCAGTCCAATCCAAATCTAGACCCAATGGTATGGTGGTCATTACGTCCAATATTGTGTGACACACCAAAGAGATGACACCCTACTACCTGCTTGGCCAAATAAACACTTTGCAAAATACATCGAGCCAAAACTGGAAGCGCAAAGTATTTTTTAACATTTGCAGAGGGCGGTGGGGGGGGGGGGAACACGGGGGAACGAGAAGTAATTATCATAGCATCAATTGCAGAATGGTAGAATCATAGAATCACAGAGCTGGGACCTTCAAGGTCTTCTAGTCTAACTGTCTGAACTCAAGGCAGGAGACTTCATACCATCCTGGAGAATGATCATGAAATCAGTCATAGAATTATAGACCCACTAGCTTGATACACGTGCTTTGTTACGAAACTATATGGTCAGGCTTAGTTTTGGGGGAGGGAAATAAGGAGAAAAATTTTTTGCCTCTGCCTACCAGCATCTATCAGTATTCATCTGACTAGTGTCCTGTCAGTGTGTGAGAAAGTAGAGGGCTGTTTGAAAACTGAAACAGAATTTGCTGTGTGAGCAAGAAGGAGACAGCAAGGAATCTGGGCATGGCTTAGCTCGTTCTGTACTAAAGCAGATTACTGTTGTGAAACTAAAACTGAAACTGAATCTCCTCTCCTCTGCTTGGGTTTTGCATTTGGAAGAAATTTCTTTTTAGGTGAGGAGTGGGAGTAGAACTTAGCATCAGAACGTGTTAATCTAGATATGCTGTATATATAAAAGTGAAATGCCACTCACACATCATCACAAAATCTCCAGAACAGTAAAGCCTACAAACTTGAAATTTGGCACATGTGCTCCTCTTGGCTTCTAGATGCTCACTAAGAAAGGATTTTTCAAAACGACCATCACAGCATTAGTATTTCATATGTTATTAGTAGCTCGATACCTGTGCTTCGCTACGAAATTATGTGATCGGGCTTAGTTTTTGGGGAGGGAAATAAGGGAAAAAATTCTGCCTCTGCCTACCAGCTTCCATCGGTATTCATCTGGCTAGCATCCTGTCAGTGTGTGAGACAGTTGAGGGCTGTTTGGAAACTGAAACAGTATTTGCTGTGTAAGGAAGAAGGAGACAGCAAGGAGCCTGGGCATGGCTTAGCTCAACTGTTCTGTACTAAAGCTGCTTGGTGCTGTGAAAACTGAAACTGAAACTCCTCTCCTCTCTTGTGTTTTGCATTTGGAACAGATTTCTTTTCGGGTGGGGAGGGGGAGTAGAACTCCTTAGCATCAGAGCGTGTTAGTAATAATAATAATATAGGAAATACTAATTCTCGGGTGGCCATTTTGAAAAAAATCCTGTCTTAGTGAGCACCTAAAAACCAAGAGGAACACATGTGCCAAATTTCAAGTTTGTAGGCTTTACGGTTCTGGTGATTTTGTGATAATGTGTGAGGGGTATTTCGCTTTTATAGAGAGAGAATCATTGACTCAAAGGGCAGGTAAAACCTTGGAGCTCTTCTAGTCTAACCACCCAGCTCAAGACAGACCACCTTATACCACCTTGGATCAATTGGTTCTCCAGTCTACCCTATTATCTGAAAGTCCATGTTGCTTTACCTCAATGTGAACTGGTCCTGGGTTGAGTTTTTAGCCATGGACACCATGAAAGTCAATACTTCTCCTTGCTTCAGAGTCTTGGGTAGGTACTGAAGGACGACATTACTATCCAGCCACAGTTCACTTAACAGGGGGCTACTTTGAGCCTGGTAGAGAAAAACACTTCCGATCCTTTCCAGGGGTGGCCCCGATTCATCAACGTCGTTGCGCGCGGGTCTGACTCCATTGTTCCTTCTCGAGTCCTCCTTGGTACAATCCCCATTCTCATCTTGAAGGGCGTAGTATAATTCCACCCGACTCCCTTCCGACTGATTCAGAAACTTCTTCCGGCCGGACACCACGGTGGGAGGGTTGAACCAGCTGGGGAGCAGGTCCAACTCCGCCATGCAAAACCCCAGGCTTTCTGCCAGCCTGCAGGTGGCCCGGACTTCTCTTGTCTCCCGAAAAGCAAAGACCCTCAAGCAAGGTAGCTGCTCCGAGACTCTGTAGTCATCCCAATCTCTCCCAACGATATAGAAGAGAACCTGGACTTTGGGCCTGTTTGGATAAACATTGCGGTTCAAGATGTAGGCCTTCAACTTCCAGTTGAGTGATATCCTGGGGACGGTGGACCTAAAGAGGTTGGAGGAAGACAGCAGGTCCTGAGGTACCACTTGCTCGATGGAAAAAGGCCCATAGGTGGCATTTAAGGTGGGTGGCCTCTTGGCTTTGTAGATGAGGAAGGATTCCACACGGGATTGAAGACTAGAATTCCTCATGATATCTTGGTTGGCTTCTTTGAGGAAGAAGGAGATGTCCGCGTTGTGGATGTGGTAACTCACCGGCAGGTATGTTGGCAGCAAGGAGAATTTTTGGACGCTTTCCAGAACCCCACGGCTTTCGGACACTGCAAAAAAAAAAGGAAAGGATAGATTAGACTCTAAGTCTCAGATAGCTCGAAAAGCCAAGACCAGCACCATCTGGAGAAGGTGGGTCAACGTTTGTGATGACCCAGGGTGTGGCACAAAGGCAACACAATCATTTAATCAATAACAGTCCCTTTGTTAGCTCCAACTTTGCCCCCAATGTCCTGGTTACCTTCTGCTGAAGAAAAACTCTCCCAGGAACAGCCTTTGGCTGCAGAGAATCAAGTCCAAAACATGGTCAACAAAACTGTAACTATAAGTCCAATCAAGGCAAAATGAGGTAATTAGTTTGGCAGGGCAGGAGTAAGAATTCCACGGCAAATAACTCTACACAGTTGGGCAGATGCCAGAAATGCAGATAACCAAAGTCAACACAAGATAAACTCATGTTTGCTCCCAGCAGAGGCCGCACTCAGCATGCATTCATTTTAAATTCTCTTCCCAGCTGTGGCTAATGAAGGGAATCAGGGCCCTTTCCTCCCCCGTAAGCTACGCAACCCATGTTGCTCTCTCCTCCTTTCCTCCCTGCATGCCCTAGGATGAAGAGGGGGTGGGCCTGGGTCTTCCTCTGAACTCCCTCTCCCTTGTTCTACCTCTTCCCTGCTCTTCCCAGCTGGACTTTGCCCTTCCCCAGTTTCCTCCACAGCCAATGGAGCCACACTCCCATGCCCTGGGTCAGCTGTTCGTCTTCCTCCTCAGATTCAGACTTTGACAGGGGCATGACACCGCTCCTTCAGAGCTCACCTTCTTTTTTGCTGGGTTCATAAAGCAGGATTAGTCAAGGTAGGGAAAGGAGTGGCGGTGTTGCGATACGCTAAGCTGGATCTCTTTATTGCGGCTTAGCATCTTGGAGCGACTTGACATGTTTGGTTTATTCATGGCTCAATGGATTCTGAAACCCAGAACAGAAGCTAATTCCATAACACGGTTAAGCCCAGCCAACATGTAACAGACTCCACTCTCCCTACCTCATTAAACAAGCAAAAAGATCTATGCCTGAAATTATTTCCAATCACTGCAGAACTAATTAGATTAATTCCCAGACTCGATGTCTGGTAGATGTTTATGCTTGGAATGCCAAGTCCCTTAAGCTTTGGCCAACCAAGGTAGAGGATGATGGGAATCACAGTCCAAGCTTTCCGATCTAAACATCCTCCTGTCATTCCCACTCACTGATACAAGTAGTCTGTCAGGACTCTGGCAGTGACCCCCATTTAAGTCATGAGTCTCAAGCCAAAGTTCCAAATCTTCAAAAGGATTTATGGGGAGTTAACATTTATTTATTTATTTATTTATTTTCATTTATTTATTTGTCAATTGCTTATAAGATAATAGGTATAAGTAAAAACATAGTTATGAATACATGGATACATATAAGAATATATATATATATATATATATATATATATATATATATATATATATATATACTTTGTATTACAACACCCTGTTAAGCCCCAATTAAGGGAGAAAGCATACTGCTTTCTTTTCTGTCTTTCGGCTCATCACCAGAGACCATACCGACAGAAAGCTATTTGTTTCGTTGCCTTTTGTTTACATGTGTGTAAGGTTTTTAAGCTGATAATTTTTAAATAATAAATAAGGGAGACTAGTATAGATCTATTTCGAGCTAGTTAGCTCTCTTCAGCTAGCCATACCCTTACTGGGATTCGAACCAGGGAAGTATTACATGTGAGGCAGTTGTAATTGCCTCTACACCACTGGCTCTCTCCTTATCAGCTCAGGCAGGGGAATAAGTATATACTTTGTATTACAACACCCTGTTAAGCCCCAATTAAGGGAGAAAGCATACTGCTTTCTTTTCTGTCTTTCGGCTCATCACCAGAGACCATACCGACAGAAAGCTATTTGTTTCGTTGCCTTTTGTTTACATGTGTGTAAGGTTTTTAAGCTGATAATTTTTAAATAATAAATAAGGGAGACTAGTATAGATCTATTTCGAGCTAGTTAGCTCTCTTCAGCTAGCCATACCCTTACTGGGATTCGAACCAGGGAAGTATTACATGTGAGGCAGTTGTAATTGCCTCTACACCACTGGCTCTCTCCTTATCAACAAAAGGCAACGAAACAAATAGCTTTCTGTCGGTATGGTCTCTGGTGATGAGCCGAAAGACAGAAAAGAAAGCAGTATGCTTTCTCCCTTAATTGGGGCTTAACAGGGTGTTGTAATACAAAGTATATACTTATTCCCCTGCCTGAGCTGATAAGGAGAGAGCCAGTGGTGTAGAGGCAATTACAACTGCCTCACATGTAATACTTCCCTGGTTCGAATCCCAGTAAGGGTATGGCTAGCTGAAGAGAGCTAACTAGCTCGAAATAGATCTATACTAGTCTCCCTTATTTATTATTTAAAAATTATCAGCTTAAAAACCTTACACACATATATATATATATATATATATACTTTGTATTACAACACCCTGTTAATTTTATATATATATAAAAGAAACAATAGGACAGGGATGGTAGGCACGTTGGTGCGCTTATGCACGCTCTCTACAGTCATCATAGGAAAGGGGTGAGGTCAATAGTAGACAGTCTAAAGTTAAAGTTTTTGGGATTTGGGGAAGAAACCACAGAGGTAGTGAATTCAGGTAGTGAATTCCAGACATTGACCACTCTGTTGCTGAAGTTGTATTTCCTGCAATCAAGTTTGGTGCGATTAACCTTGAGTTTGTATTTATTGTTTGCTCTTGTGTTGTTATGGTTGAAGCTGAAGTATTGTCCGGCATTCCTGGGTGTAGCCGACTCTGTGACACATCATTCATTGTTACCCTTGACCCTGGTTTTCCCTCCACCCCCTGGGTGTATCGTAATCCATATTCTCCAATGGGACACATCCATAGCCAAGAGTCATCAATCATGCTCTCCAGTTAGAATTTTGCTCAGCAGAATCTTCAGTCACCTAGTTACTATCTTTGAAAACATTTATGGAATGCAGTTTCGGTTTTTCAAGCTGCTACACTACTCCCCCTTCTGTTGGCAATTCTAAAAGAACAGAGGAATGTTTTATGAGTTGACACAGTCCTTGACTTGCAACCCTAATTGAGTCCAAAATCTATATTGCGAGCTGAGACATTTGTTCAGTGAGTTTTGTCCCGTTTTACGACCTCTCTCTTCACAGTTGTTAAAGGGAATCATTGCAGTCGTTAAGTTAGTAGCATGGTTGTTGGGTGAATCTGGCCTCTCCATTGATTTTGCTCATCAGACAGTCGCAAAAGGGCAACTGTCCCAAATATCCGAATTTTGATTGCAGCACAATGGCGATGCTACAACTGTCATAAGTGTGAAAAATCAGTCATAAGTGGCTTTTTTTCAATGCCGTTGCAACTTTGAATGATCACTAAATGAATGATTTTAAGTCGAGGGCTACCTATACATGAAGAACTATGTTTGCTCCAAAATCTTTAGGTTGCTTCCCACAGGATACATATTAAACATCAATGAAAAGTTGGCACATGCGGAGATGTTATTTGGATAGATAGTAAACTAGGAGCCCAAGAATACTGATTCTATACTGGGGGCCACTTTGTGGATCTCTTTCATTAAATGAAGAGGGCATCCAGCAGACCATTGGCCATCCACACCATCAACCAGCACTGGGTATAGTAACTCTATGCTCCTAAAATGTCACCTACACATAGTTCTCAACTTACAACCTTAAGAAGAGATTGGACAACCATTTGTCAGAAATGGTATAGGATTTTCTGCTTGAGCAGGGGGTTAGACTAGAAGACCTCCAAGGTCCCTTCCAACTCTATTGTCCTATTCTATGTTCTATTCTACGTTGAGGATTCAAGTGTCTTGTGAATTGAGATTATTTTGAGTTCTGCAAACCTGAAGCCTATTTCCAGTATTTGAGGGCCTGCCCCAAAGAAGAGGGGGTCAAATTATTATCCCAAGCACCAGAGGGCAGGACAAGAAACCACAAAATCTACCAAAAAAACTACAAAATCAAAGATAGAAGCAATCTGGAATTAAGGAGAAACTTCCTAACAGTGAGGACAATTAACTAGTGGAACAGTTTGCCTTCAGATGTTGTGGATTCTTCATCACTGGATGATTTTAAGAAGAGTTTAGACGACCATTTGTTAGAAATTGTATAGGGTTTTCTGCTTGAGCAGGGGGCTGGACTAGAAGACCTCTAAGGTTCCTTCCAAGTCTATTGTTCTATGTTCTATTCTACATTGCAGATTTGAGTGTTTTGTGAATTGAGATTGCTTTGAGTTCTGCAAACCTGAACTGCATGCAGAATGAAGCCTAATTCCAGTATTTGAGGGACTGCCCCAAAGAAAAGAGGGTCAAATTATTCCCCAAAGCACCAGAGGGCAGGACAAGAAACAACATACTCAAAGAGAGAATAAACCTGGAATTAAGGAGAAACTTCCTAACCGGTGGAACAGCTTGCCTCCAGAAATTGTGGGCGCTCCATCCCTGGAGGTTTTTAAGAAGAGATTGGATGACTGTCAGAAATGGTGTAGGGGGTTGGACTAGAAGACCTCCAAGATCCCTTCCAACTCTTGCGATTCTGTTACATCTGGTAGCATCTAGACATTTGCCAAACAGCAGTGGATGCTTTGCAGGACTAGGTCTTAAGAGACATTTGGGAAGGAGAGGGAAGGAGAAGACTTTAGATGCATTCCACAAATAAAAGCGGGATTCCAATTATACACTTCAGGGCAGGGGGAGAGAGAGGAGAAGAAGAAGAAAAATGGGCATTTCAGAAAGGATATCAGGAGTTTTGGGAAAAAAAGAAGCTAATCCGCTTCAAAAGCATGCCTTCCCCGATTTTTATGTCACTTCTCTGTGCCGCCAGTCGAGTTTATGGCATCCCTTTGTGGTGCCTTTATGACTGTGTTTTAAAGGCATGCATAATTAAAGGCCAACACAACTGCAGAAAGACCAGCTGATGGATTCTTGGCACGCCACACATACACACACCAACCCTTGTCTGCAGGAAATTGCAACTCAGCTGCAGCCAGGGGGAGAAAAGGAGAAGACAGATTATGGCCACCAGCAAGGAAAGTAAAATCGTGGGTTGGAAGGAGGGCAGGGAGGGAAGGATAAAACTCAGAGGCTCAGAAAGTTGACTTACGTCAAGGGTCACCACCCGTGGTGGGATTCAAATTTTTTTACTACTGGTTCTGTGGGCGTGGCTTGGTGGGCACGGCATGGCTTGGTGGGTGTGGCTTGGTAGACATGGCAGGGGAAGGATACTGTAAAATCCCCATCCCTCCCCATTCCTGGGGGAAAGTTACTACCGGTTCTCCGAACTACTCAAAATTTCCACTACCGGTTCTCCAGAACTGGTCAGAACCTGCTGAATACCACCTCTGGTCACCACTCAAGGAAGCTTATACACCACCCATCTCGCTATCCAGAGCAACAAAGGAATGGGTTCGTTTAAGAAACACAATATTTGTTTAAGAAACCCTGTGAAAAATGCCACAAAGTATAGGTCATGTAACTGTCTTGACAAACAACCATACTTCCAGACTTAATGATGTTGAAAGTTGAGAACTATCTGTAGTAGCCATAGCAATAGCCCCTAGACTTATATACCGCTTCACAGTGATTTACAGCCCTCTCTAAGCGGTTTACGTTTATGGAGTCAGCCTCTTTGCCCCAACAATCTGGGTCTGCGTTTTATTGACCTCGGAAGGAGGGATGGTAGAATCAATCTTGAGCTGGTCAGGATCGAATTCCTGTCAGTTGGCAGAGTTATGAAAGGAAGGAAGGGAGGAAGGGGGGGGGCAATAGCAACAGCACTTAGACTTATATACCACTTCACAATGCTTTACACCCCCTCTCTAAGCGGTTTTCAGAGTCAGCCTCTTGCCCCCAACAATCTGGGTCCTCATTTTACCAACCTCGGAAGGACGGAAGGCTGAGTCAATCTTGAGCTGGTGAAAATTGAACTGCTAAAGTGCTGTCAGTGGACAGAATTAGTCTGCATTATATATCCAGGAATTCCTGAACAGGCAGACCAGCAAAATCAAAATATTGACATCCATATTTGTGGAAAACAAGGATGAGACTTCCTCCCTCCCTCCTTCCGTCCCTCTCTCTCTCTATGTGTGTTGTGAATTTTTCAGTTCAGATTGTGTCCTTTGCTTATCTTAACACCCGTTTTTTCTCCCTCCTCCCTTGTCAAAACCCCGTTCTGCAGATCCAGGCCTTTGAAGGTAAGGAACATAAAAAGGAGGTGACAATCCCAAACATTTAACCATTCAGTTGGCTTTGCTTATTAATCTTGGCACCATCTTCAAATTTCTAGCTGCTGCTTGGGTCAGCTTCTGTGCTCAGAGATGGGGGGAATTGAATTGAACTGAACACTTTTATCTGGCCAAGTGTGACTAGACATGCAAGAAATTTGTCTCCATTCCAGAAACTCTCAGCATATATACAAAGCAATGGAATAATGATAATTATCATCATCATAATACGAACAAGAGGAAGTGGGAATAAAGAAGAAGATGAAGAGAGAGAAAGAGAGAGAGAGGCAGACAAAGGTAGAGAAAGAGAGAGACAGAAACACACACAGAGAGAGAGAGACAGAGAGAAAAAGAGACACAGAGAGAGAGAGAGAACAGACACACAGAGAGATTTAGTCAGGTTTTTCTGAGGATTGTGTGCAAAAGGAGAATTTTTATCCATAAAAATTCATTCCATTCCTTTATCCACAATGCCGTTGCTCTTTCAGCCAAGCTTGTAAATGTAAAAGTAGGCTTTAGTTAACTTAGCAACAGATATACAGAAGGAACAGTGCTGGGTGTATATGTGCGTGTGTGTGTGTTTGTGTCTCCAAACACACAGAGGCAGCACAAAGACGATTGGGTGGAACAGCCTGGGTTTCTTCTCCGAACAGAGAGGAAACGCCGTGTGCTGAATTTTAATCGGCCAGGAACTGGCAGCTGCTTATCCAAACAGCAAAAAGTCAGCATTTTCAAAGAGTTGTTTTGCATTCGAGTTAGAAAAGGCAGGCATTCCAAACACAAAAACTCCTGCATGGCAGCTTCCCTCAAATTTAGAGCTCGGTTTGAATTGGGGTTGGTGGAACTTAGAAATTTGTTCCACCAGAAAAGTTGGACATGTGATGCGACACCCGGAAAAATATGGCTTCCTTCACTTCACCCTCCAAGGAAAGTTTGAAGGCAGACAAGGTCCAGGCAGAAGAACAACATTGTGGCTTCAAAATCTAAGGGACTGTTTTGGACTGCCATTAGTCAGAAATGGTGTAGGGCCATGATGGCGAACCTATGGCGCGCATGCCACAGGTGGCACGCAGAGCCATTTGTGCTGGCACGCGAGCTGCAGGCAAACTTACCTCACTGGGCATGTGCGTGCCTCACAGCTGATTTTTGGCCAGTTTGAGGCCTTTTTCGGCCTCCCAAAGGCTTGAGGAAGGCTTCTGCAGGCTTTGCAGACCAAAAACTAGCCCTGTTTTGTCACTTCCGGTATTTTCAGAAAAACAGGAAGTGACGAAACGGGGCTAGTTTTCAGCCTGCAAAGCCTGCAGAAGCTTTCCTCAAGCCTTTGGGAGGCCGAAAAAGGCCTCAAACCAGCTCAAAATCAGCTGTGAGGCGCAGTGCAGGTAAGAATGTGGCGGGGATGGCAGGGGTGGGGATTACACACATATGCGTAGGGGGGCGTAGAGGCGCACGCATTGCTTTTTGGGTGCTGGCCCGCAAGTGCAAGCGTGCAAGCACGTGCACAATTTTTGGCACAGGAGCCCAGAAAGATTAGCCACCACTGGCGTAGAATCTCCTGCTTAGGCAGGGAGTTGGACTAGACCTACAAGGTCCCTTCCAACTCTGATTATCTGTTACTAATTTGTGTCTGGACAAAATTCAGCAGCACTTTTTGGTGTGGCTGTTGACAAAGATAGGATCGCCAACACGATCACCAATGTCTGATGATGGATAGGACACAACAAGAAGAAGAAGATTATGCAAAAGAGACAATCAACCAGCCCAAAAGAGAACAAAAAAGAACCCAGCCAGCTTTCCATCAGTAACCAGCACCCTGATCAGTAAAAGATTAACTCCAAGCTTAATTTCAGACCAACAATCGAGAGTAAGCAGTACTCCAATCAAGAAACTGCCAAAGAAACCAACAGCAAACAGCCCAACCAAAGAATCTCTTAAGACAACCCCTCTCCAAAACTGATGGGGCAAGCCACTAAATATAAACTGACAGCAAACTTCTTCCTTACCAGCACTGATGATACTACCTAGTTTGGGTAATGAAACGTCTTCAAGAAAACAAGCAAGCTCAGAGAGCACCAAGGACCCCACAATCATCCTCCATCTCCTCTCCTTCTTCATTCTATGAACTCAATTCTCTTCTAGCGTTGATGACGTTACCTAGTTGGATAATGAAATGTCTGCAAGGAAAAAAGCAAGCTCAGAGCCCCAAGGATCCTACAGCCCTCCTCTTCCTCCTCTCCTTCTCCACTCTGCAAATCTCACTCCCTTCTAGCACTGATGATGTTACCTAGTTGGGTCATGAAACATCTGCAAGAAAAGCACCAAGCTCAAAGAGAACCAAGGGCCCCACAGTCATTGTCCTCCCCCCCCTCCTCCTCCTGTCTGCAAACTCTCTCACTGATGATGTTACCTAGTTGGGTCATGAAACATCTGCAAGAAAACAACCAAACTCAGAAAGCACCCAGCACCCACAATCCTCCTCCTCCCACAAACCCCACTCTCTCCTAGCACTGAAGATGTTACCTAGTTGGATAAAGAAACGTCTGCAAGAAACGAAGCAAGCTCAGAGAGTCCCAAGGACCCCTTCAAATTAACTCTGTTCTCCTTTTTTTAAGGAGGAAGGAAAAAAACGAGCAGCAAGGATCGGGCGAACCATTAAGGGGTGAGCTGGGAGAAGGAAATCTGAAGATTTTGTCAACGTCTTTGAAAAACAGGTACATGTTTTCTGAGGTGACCACCGGGGACCAGGATGGGGGAGAAAAGCAGCGAGAAAAGAAAATGTGTTAGAGTCGTGTTTGACCATCTGCCTTCTTAATTGGAGTGGGCGAGCGAGACGCGGATATTGTTAACTTATCTGCACAGACTATAGGAAGAGAAGACATTGTAGGTTTCTTTCCAAACATTTAAACTCTCCATTTGGGGAAATAAAAATGCCAAAAGCAGATTAAAGCAGATGCTGCAGTCTAGCCTTTACTTTTTCCCCCAGAAATCCTGGAAATTATTTTATGCTAGTAAAATTCTCCAGATTGTGTCCAGCATCATCTTGCCTAGTGGACATCAAATCCTAATTTTATTTTATTTTATTTATTAAAGGAACCCCTAACTCTTCGTTAAAAATGTTCTTATTGAGGAAGAGTTGCAGGTACTGAGAATGTCTAGTCTAATGAAAAGAAGGACTTGGGATGACATGATAGAAGTCTTCCTATACTTCAAGGACTGTCACAGGTCTCCTGCTTGGAGGGGTGGGGTTGGACTAGATGACCTATAAGGTTCCTTCCAACTCTGATTATATGTAAATCTGAAAGAGAGGAGGGGGTCAAACTATTCTCCAGAGGGCAGAAGTAACAGGTAGAAACATATCAAGGAGAGAAGCAACCTAGAAATAAGGAGAAAATTCCTGACAGTGAGAACAATTAATCAGTGGGACGGCTTTTCTCCAGAAGTCATGGGTGCTCCAACACTGGAGGTTTTTAAGAAGACACTGAATAACCATTTGTCTGAAATGGTTTAGGGTATCCTGATTGAGGTCCCTTCCAACCCTATTATTCTATGCTCTATGTTCTAAATGCAAAATCTGCTTTCTTTCTCATCACCACAAATACAGTATACCACAAGAACACCTTCACCATGAGTCTCAGGAAAGATCTGTGAATATATTAAAACCCATTGGAATGGGATAGGGTATTCTGCCTGAGCAGGGAGTTGGACTAGAAGACCTCTAAGGGTTCCTTCCAACTATCCTATTCCTATTCCCATTTCTTCTTCTCCTTCTTCTTCTTCTTCGTCTTCTCCTTCTTTTCTCCTCCTCCTTCTATGCTATAACATTCTATTCCTATTTTCTTCTTCTCCTTCTCCTCCTCCTCCATTTTCATCTTCTTCTTTTCTCCTCCTCCTTCTATTCTATACCATTCTATTCCTACTTTCTTCTTCTTCTTCTTCTTCTTCTTCTTCTTCTTCTTCTTCTTCTTCTTCTTCTTCTTCTTCTTCTTCTTCTTCTTCTTCTTCTTCTTCTTTTTTTCTCCTCCTCCCCCTCCTCCCCCTAATCCTCCACCTACTCTCACCTATTCTAGAAGACCTCCAAGATCCCTTCCAGTCTGTTCTATTCTATTCTATTCTATTCTATTCCTAAACCTTGTGCCTAGGAAGCATGTATTCTATTAGGAATGACGGACCTACCTCCAAAGCTGTCGAGAGAAATAAGTAGCCAACCCCATCTAGGCTTATCAAGGGTCATGCAACCCTATGGAAGCTTAAAGTAGAAACAGCAAAATTGCCTTTAATTAGGTATTTTTCCTTCCAACTACACATATTATTTGAAGTTTTTAACATTTATGTTAACAAATACTGTAAATCGGCTGGTGTGCAAAGAAAGAAGTCAGAAATTAAATAGTCTTCTGCACTATTTTTAGAACTGCCTTTCTTTCTTTTTCTTTAATATTTATAAATAATGACAAAGTGGAGATTTTGGCACTAAGCTGAAACATTTATATGTCTGTTTTTATATCCTAAGAAGAACTCGATGTACTTGCCTTGGCAAGATCTATGTTTTATTAATGCTATATTGAACATTAATGGTGTAACTTCAGCAAGTCTCTATACACATATTGATGTTATCTTTTCTGAAAATATACCCTTGTTTTGAATAAACAAAATTTAGGAAAGCACCTTCCTCAAAAAATTTGTACAGAACCAACATGGATGAAACCTGATGAATAGGACTACAAATATGGTAATAATCCTCAATCAGTACACAGAATTCAGTATGCGTATGTTGGATTAATAAAAAAATAAAAGAGGGAATCCCCAGGTTTTTCCTCCGCTTTTTCTCCAACTGTTGGAAATCTGAAGGACCAGGGAACAACCGATGGAAGTCTGAAGGACCAAGGAACAAATTATGGAAGTCTAAAGGACCAGGGAACAACCAAAGGAAGTCTGAAGGACCAAGGAACAACAGATGGAAGTCTGAAGGACCAGGGAACAACTGATGGAAGTCTGAAGGACCAAGGAACAACCGATGGAAGTCTGAAGGACCAGGGGAACAACTGTTGGAAATCTGAAGGATCAGGGAACAACTGATGGAAGTCTGAAGGACCAGGGGAACAACTGTTGGAAATCTGAAGGATCAGGGAACAACTGATGGAAGTCTGAAGAACTAGGGAACAACTGATGGAAGTATGAAAAACTAGGAGACAACTAACGGAAATCTAAAGGACCAGGGGAAAAACCGATGGAAGTCTGAAGGACCAGGGAACAAAGTCTGTCTCTCAAGTCACCAATCCTATTTTCAACCAACTGCTTTCTCCTCCTCCATGCCAGCACCTGGCCTCTTTCGTAGCAGAAAGGAAGCAGGCTGGTCTTCCAAAATCAGCATCACAGCACCAGCGATTGATCTGCAGAGCCTGTTTAAAAGACTCGTTTTCTTCCCAAACCGGACAGGTAAAGTGGTTTTTCAAAATATAGATCATCTTAAATTGGCCAATAGCCACTCTGAAGGCTGGGCCATTTGTCTCCTCAGAGGAGAGCAGCTGTTGCAAGAACAACTGGTATGAACTTTCTGCACTCTGAACGTTAGAAATCATGAGATTATATTAAAAAAATAAAAAATAAATAAAAATAAAAGGCAAGATGTGAAAAAGAGAGGAAAAAGCCATTTTCCCTATTGTCCACTTTCCTTATTTTATTGCAACGTTGGTATGAATCTATCGCTCTGGAGAAAATGCTGAAAATTAGGTGGGTTGAGCAGAAGCTGGGCAGATTCATTTCCGCAGATAGCCCACTGATCTAGCAGGTATATAGGAGAGATGGAGCTCACACACTGTATGTCTATTGTCACCTATAGTTAGTTGAATGCACCTAGACACTTTGGTGAGGACTCACCGGTGTGTTATGTGACAGACGAATGCCAACCCGATTTACATGACAACCATTTGCCCTGTGGCACTGTGTGGCACTGAATGCTGGGCAACACAAAAGGAACTGGAAGCTCTCTCCATGCCATGGAAATGCTCCATTGGATCTCCAGGGCTGGGCTGCTGGGGGTTCGCAGGAGTTTGAGAGAGTCTCCTAGCCAGTGGTGGGTTTCAAAGTGGTTCACCACCTGTTTGGTGGGCATGCCTTGCTGGGCGTGCTTTGCACACGTGCACACATTTTGCGCATGTGGACGTGCCAAACGCACGCTTTGCACATGCGCAGAGGCTTTCCTACTCACCTCCTGCAATCCTGCATTCTCCCTGTGTCTTCAACAGCTGACGCGTGGCAAAGCAGCTGCACTTCAAAAAGCAGGAAATAACGGTCAGTATTGGAGCCCCAGTGGGCAGGTAGGCCCAACAGCAGATTGTCAGAGCAAACCGGTTCGCTCCCAGATGATCTTTAGAGCTACCGGTTCGGCTGAACCGTGCTGAACTGGTAGAATCCCACCTTTACCCCTAGCTAAGATTCTCTGCAATTCGGAGAACCCCCAAATCCCACTCCTGGCTGGCTTCGCCCACCCCTCCCCTCCCTTCCCAGGAGTCCCCACTCGGTCTGTTTTGCATGCAGGTAAATGCAGGGCACGCATGGAGGCTCTGGGAGGGCAAAAAATGGGCCTCCCGGAAGTTCGGGAAGGGCGGAAATGGGTCTGTTTCCAGCTTCCAGAGAGCCTCCGGAGCACAGGGAGGCCATTTTTGCCCTCCTGCAGGCTCAAGGAAAGCTTTGATGGGGAGGGCAAAAAAGCCCCCCTCACACCTACTGTGGCCATGCCCACCCAGCAACTGGGCAGAGAATACCCTTTTCTAAAAATTTTGAAGCCCACCCCTGGACATCTCCCTTCTTGACCACATCACAAACGACATCATTCAACAGCATTTTGGTGTGGCACCCATTATAGAGAAGTTGGGAGAAGGCCAACTCCACTGGTATGGACATGTCCAGAGAGCAACACCTTCCACCATAGCCAACACTGCCTACCAACTCAAAGTCAATGGCCGGTGACCTCACAGGCGCCCAAAACAAAGATGGCAAGACACCATCAACAAAGATATCCAAGTAGCAGACCTGCACCCTGGAAAAACAGCTGATTGTGCAAAGTGGCATTCAATGATCTGAAAAGCGGACCCAGCACCTGTGGGGATACATGGAGGAGGAGGAGGAGGAAAAAGGAGGAAAAAGGAGGAGGAGAAGGAGGAAGAGAAGGAAAAGGAAGAATAAGGAAAAGGAGGAGGAGGAGGAGGAGGAAGAAGAAGGAGAAGGAAGAGGAGGAGAGTGGAGGAGGAGGAAGAGGAAAAGGAGGAAAAAGGAAGAGGAGGAAGAGGAGGAGGAAAAGGAAGAAGGAGAAGGAGGAGGAGGAAGAAGAAGGAGAAGAAGAATGGGATCCATGGGTTGTAGAATAGCTCCAAACTATCTCTGGGTACTATACAAACATCTGCCTTGGATCAAATGCTCTGGAAAAGTGCCTATCAGAGGGACCTTGGAGTCCTGATGGACTTTTGGCTTAAGCCAGCAGTGTGCTGCAGCTGCCAAAAGAGCCAACACACTCGTAGGCTACATCAACAGAGGGATCGTAGCATCATACCTATGAAAGTTTTCACTTAAACTTGCTTGGGAGAAAAATTAAGTTTCCTGAAACAAGCTTCCCGTAATGCCGCTTTGGGTTCCTTCTGGTCCACTTCTTTCAACGGCAATGGCTTCTCTGGAGAATCAAACTCCCCGCCCATCAAAATCCATTCCTGACAGCTCAGCCTGCGATAACCTCACAAATTAGCATGCTCCACGCAGACAGCTCAGCGAGAGAACCCTTTTGCAGAATTATGGCTTCTCTGCAGGGTCATTAAAATATCTGTTGCAACAACCGAGCCATTAGATCAAAGTGGAAAAACTAATTTCTTCTCTCGCTCATCCCACCTACAGAGGCCAACATTTTAAACACTTGTGTTTAGAGCAGGAGGGGAGGACGGTAATGTTTCTCCAGATCTACATTTTTGTTTTGGGTTTGTCCTAGTCTCCCTTATTTAATTATTTATCAGCTCAAAAACCTAACACACATGTAAACAAAAGACAACGAAACAAATAGTTTTCTGTCGGTATGGTTCTGATGATGAGCCGAAAGACAGAAAAGAAAGCAGTATGCTTCCTCCCTTAATTGGGGCTTAACGTTGTTGTAACACAAAGTATATACTTATTCCCCTGCCTCAGCTGAACAGGATAGAACCAGTGGTCTAATGGCAATTACAATTGCCTCACATGTAATACTTCCCTGGTTTGAATCCCATGAAGGGTATGGCTAGCTGAGCGAGCTAACCAGCTCGAAATAGATCTATCCTAGTCTCCCTTATTTAATTATTTTTCAGCTCAAAAACCTAACACACACACACATACATACATACATACATACATATATACACACATATATATGGTAGATAGATGATAGATTAGATAGATAGATAGATAGATAGATAGATAGATAGATAGATAGATAGATAGATAGATAGATAGATAGATAGATATAGAAAGATATAGAGATATAGATACACACACACACACACATCCTTCTATAAAGCCTTAGTAAAACCACACTTAGAACACTGCATCCAGTTTTGGTCACCATACTATAAAAAAAAAACATGTTGCAGAAAGTGCAGAGAAGAGCAACCAGGATGATGAGGGGATTGGAGGCTAAAACCTATGATGAACAGCTGCAGGAATTGGGCCTGGCTAGTCTAGGGAAGAGAAGGACCAGGGGAGACAGGATAGCAGCCTTCCAATATTTGAGGGGCTGCCACAGAGAGGAGGGGGCAAGCTATTTTCCAAGGCATCCAAAGGCCAGACAAGGAATAATGGATGGAAACTGACCAAGGAGGGATTCAACCTGGAACTAAAGAGGAATTTTCTGACAGTGAGGACAATCAACTGATGGAACAGAAGTTGCCTTCAGAAGTTGTGGGAGCTTCATCACTGGAAGCTTTCAAGAAGAGACTGGACTGGCACCTGTCAGAAATGTGTAGGGTGTCCTGCTTGGGCGAGGGGGGTTGGACCTCCAAGGTCCCTGCCCACTCCATTACTGTTACGGCGGTTGAAATCCACGGTAACTACACACTGAATTGGAAACCCACTTTGTCATCTCCTTTTCTGCACAAAGCAGGGGGGAAAACATGGGTGGGCCCTGAAAGAACCAGCAGCAATAATTTTTCTCTTTCAAAAAAAAAAATTAAAATTAAAGGAAGATTTCCTTTTCTTCCTGCTATCCCCAAAACTGAACCATCATAGTTCATCAGACCGCTCCGCTTTTGCAGCAAACCCAAGCCCTGATATGAATTACAAATCCAGATACTGTCTCCAGGAGAAGCAGGTAAAAATTTATATAGCAGCGGGAACCTGGATGTTTAGCAATGGGGGATGCTAAAAAAATAAATATAATTTTTTTTAAAAAAACCCAAACTTTTCCAGCTCTAGATTTCCCAGCTGGGGCTCTGCTTCACAACTTGGGGGGTGGGGGGGAACTTGTGAGGAGGGAGAAGAGAGTTCTCCTCCCCCCCCCTCAGTTAGCAACCTCAATTGATCAGCTTTGGTGGCTTTTACAGATACAGATAATCAGAGTTGGAAGGGACCTTGTAGGTCATCTAGTCCAATCCTCCACCCAAGCAGGAGACCCTACCCCATTTCTGTCAGATGGCAGTCCAGTCTCTTCTTGAAAGCTTCCAGTGATGAAGCTCCCACAATGTCTGAAGACAACATCTGTTCCATGGGTTGGTTGTTCTCACTGTCAGAAAATTTCCTCCTTATTTCCAGGTTGAATCGCTCCTTGGTCAGTTTCCATCCATTATTCCTTGTCTGGACTTGAAATTGTTTGGAAAATAGTTTGACCCCCTCTTCCTCTCCGTGGCAGCCCCTCAAATATTGGAAGGCTGCTCTCCTGTCTCCCCTGGTCCTTCTCTTCCCTAGACTAGCCAGGCCCAATTCCTGCAGTAGTTCATCATATGTATTAGTCTCCAGTCCCCTCATCATCCTGGTTGCTCTTTTCTGCACTTTCTAGAGTCTCAACTTGTTTTTTTATAGTGTGGTGACCAAAACTGGATGCAGTACTTTAGGTGTGGTCTTACTAAGGCTTTACAGAGTGGTATTAGTACCTCCCTTGATCTTGATTGTATCCCTGTGTTTATTGCAATTTAGGATTGCATTGGCTTTTTTGTGGCTACCGCTACACACCGTTGGCTCATATTTAATTGGTGTCCACTAAGACTCCAAGATCCCTGTAGTCCAACTTTCTGCTCAAGCAGGAAGCCCTATCCCTTTCCAGGCAAATGGTTGTCCAATCTCTTCTTTAAAACCTCAAGTGATGGAGAACCCACAACCTCTGGAGGCAAGTTGACTGTTGTCACTGTTGAGAAATTTCTCCATAGTTCTAGGTTGGCTCTCTCCTTGATTAGTTTCCACCCGTTGCTCCTTGTTCTGTCTTCATAGGCTTTGGAGAACAAGAGAAAGAAATAAGAAATAAGAAAAAGGGCCACCTTCTAATTTTGCATGAGATGAGACCTTGCCTCTAAGAATCATAGGCTGTTGAATCATAGAAAACATGACCCAGCAGATGTTCTCAAAATTGTCACCTGCTTACTGGCCTAATGCAGACATCTACTGGATCTCCATGGAAACTAGATGCTGGACCACAGCAAAGTTCTTCTGGCCTTCAAACCACATCTCATACAATATTTCAGCATTCTCCCTTAACTGTACCATTTATAGCAGTGTTTCTCTTATCACAACTGTTGTGAGTGATGGGAACAGAAGTCCATTTTGTGTAAAGCAGTGTTTCTCAAGCTTTATGATCAATTTTTTTTCTTAATTTTTATCAAAATACAAGGTAGGAAAATAAACAGGAAGGGTAAACTAGATGTCCTGCCCCTGTCGGAGTCAGAATTCGAGGAGAAAGGTGAACAGCTGACAGGGAGTGAGAGTGTGGCTCCATTGGCTGTGGAGGAAACTGGGGAAGAGCAAAGTCCAGCTGGGCAGAGAAGGAAAGGGGTAGAACAAGGGAGAGGGAGTTCAGAGGAAGACCCAGGCCCACCCCTCTTCATCCTAGGGAGGAACGGAGAAGGGAGCAATGTGGGTTCCGTGGCTTACAGGGGAGGAAAGGGCCCCTGATTCCCTTCATTAGCCACACCTGGGAATGAGAGTTTAAAATAAATGCATGCTAAGTGCGGCAGCTGCTGGGAGCAATTGTGAGTTTATCTTGTGTTGACTTTGCTTATCTGTGTTCCTGGCACCCTCCCAACCATGTTATTGTCTTGTTTTCACATCTGGAATTCTTGGTCCTGCCTTGCCGGACTAATTACCTCATTTTGCCTTGATTGGACTTATAGTTACAGTTTTTGTTGACCATGTTTTGGACTTGATTCTGTGCAGCCAAAGGCTGTTCCTGGGAGAGTTTTTCTCCAGCTAGAAGATAACCAGGACATTGGGGGCAAAGTTGGAGCTAATAAAGGGACTCCTACTGATTATCTGACTGTGTTGCCTTTGTGCCACACCCCGAGTCATCACACTAGGGGAAGGGAAATGGGAAAAAGAGAAAATGTGGGGTAGGAAAGGAAAAAGAAAAAATAAGGCACTGACTCCCAACTCTCTTTGGACCAGTAGAAGACAATAACATTATAAACTCAAGTTTTTACTTTTATACGATAGTACATACATACCGAGGTATAAAACAGTGTTTCTCCATCTTAACTTTGAGGTGTGGGGACTTCAACTCCCAGAATGCAAGGCTGTTCTGGGAGCTGAAGTTCACAAGTGTTAAAGCTATTTTGCTCAGCAGACAATGGACACTTTCTATTCCCATCACCCATAACTGTCAACGATGGAATATTGTAGAAGCGCTGCAAAAAGATCGAGTCAGGAAAAGTGTGTAAAAAGAATAAATAAATAAATAAATGTATTTTAAAAGACTTCTTCAGGGAATACACATTGCATTTTCCATCAGCAAGAAAACATTTTTCTGGCACTGCTCAGTTCTTCCATTTTGCACCAGGCAAATCCTTCTGGGAAATAGCAGTTTCTCTTCGATTTCTTATTTATTTATTTAATTTTAAACGCATCATATAAACATCTGAAAACTCAGCGTTGATCTAGGATCTCCTCAAGTTGCTGGCACGTCGCTAAAAAAGCACCTGGAGAATTCGCTTGGTTGTTATTTGAAGCTGTTTACGATTCCTCAAGGACTCTTCCGGCTCAGAAAGACGCAGTCAGGATTATATTAGTGCCACCTCTGAATACTGTAAAGCTGCATTGAGGATGGTTTTGAAAAAGAGTTTGTGACAGGGGCCGTATCAAAGAAAATGTCCTGTGCCATCAGTCACACTGCAGTGAAATGATACTGAGAAACAATGGTGGCTCTGAAATTTCCACAAGGGTTTACATCTCTCAGGATAACCAAAGGTGGCACAGCTTGAATAGAATAGGAATAGGAATAGGAATAGGAATAGGAATAGGAATAGGAATAGGAATAGGAATAGGAATACAATACAATACAATACAATACAATATAATACAATACAATAGGAAGAATTAGAATAGAATAGAATAGAATAGAATAGAATAGAATAGAATAGAATAGAATAGAATAGAATAGAATAGAATGGAACAGAACAAAACAGAATAGGAGAATGGGAATAGAATAGAATAAGGCATAGAATAGAATATAGAATAGGGAATAGAGAATAGGGAATAGGGAATGGGAACAGAACAGAACAGAATAGGAGAATGGGAATAGAATAGAATAAGGAATATCATAGAATATAGAATAGGGAATGGGAATGAAATGGAATGGAACAGAACAGAATAGATCAGAGAATGGGAATAGAATAGGGAATAGACAATGGAATAGAATAGAATAGCAGAGTTGAAAGGGACCTTGGAGGTCTTCTAGTCCAACCTTCTTAGATAGGAATCCCTATACCATTTCAGACAAATGGTTGTCCAATCTCTTCTTAAAAATTTCCCATGTTGGAGCACCCACAACTTCTGGATGCAAGTTGTTCCACTAGTTAATTGTTCTCATTGTCAGAAATTTTCTCCTTAGTTCCAGGTTGCTTCTCTCCTTGATTGGTTTCCACCCTTTGCTTCTTTTCCTGCCTTCTGGTACTTTGGAGAATAGCTTGACTCCTTCTTCTTTGGGGCAGTCCCTCAAATATTGGAAGACTGCTATCATGTCTCCCCTAGTCCTCCTTTTCATCCAACTAGACATACCCAATTCCTGCAACCGTTCTTCGTATGTTTTAGCCTCCAGTCCCCTAATCCTCTTTGTTGCTCTTCTACAAATTCTACAAAGATCTGGAGGACATTTTAGCTTCAGTCGGATGGCGATGAAAGCAGTATAAGCAGTCCTCGACTTACAACAGCTTGTTTAGTGACCATTCCAAGTTACTCTGAAAAAAAGTGACTTATGACCGTTTGTTCTGACCCAAATCCTTGTCCAATAAAACAAACACGAACCAAAGGGAACAGAAACCTTTTAATGATTCTTATGAATCCCTGGTTAAAAGGCTGCTGCAAATTAATTAACTTTGATAAGCAGCAGCCTCGCCAAAACTGAGAGACTGCCAAGAATCACAGATAAGAAATATTTCACAACACGAGAAGCTTCAAATACCAAATTAAGATGCTGCAATGTCCATGAGGCTGGAGTTTCAAAACATCTTTGCTTCCTGCAAAAACGTCCAATTCACAGCTGGCTTTTACCTTGCAGCCTTACTCCCGAGTCGCCTGTGCTGTTGCAGCTCTCTCTTCTATGAGCAGCCCTGCACGCATGTACAGTTGGCACAGGCTCCTCGGGAACCTCCTCATCGCTGCTGCCAGCCCCCACAATCTCTGAAGGCAGCAGTCTACTCCCTAATGGTCCCGGCCTCTCATCTGAGCCCTCGCTCTCCTCAGCCGTCTGTATCTGATGCCGGCTAACCACAACACCTTCACAGTTACGACCTTTGTAGCATCCCCATGGTCACGTGAACAAAATTCAGGTTGCTTGGTAACTGGTTCATACTTATGACCGTTGCTGTGTCCCAAGGTCACGTGATTCCCCCTCGGAGAGCTTGTGACAAGCAAAGTTAATGGGGAAGCCAGATTCACTTAATGACTGGGTTACTAACTTATCGACTCCTCCTTCTCCTTGCTCCTCTCTGCACACCTCACTCCAGGTTAGCACCGATGGTGTTTGGAACATGAGACAGCTGCAAGAAAACAAACCAAGCTCAAAGAGCACCATTGAGCCCACCACTGTCTTCCTCCTCCTCCTCCTCCTCTTCCTCTCCTCCTTAAAGCACACTTCCTTGTAGCACTGATGATATTACCTAGTTTGATAATGAAACATTTGCAAGAAAACCACCAAACTCAGAGAGCACCAAGGACCTTACAGTCCTCCTCCTCCTGAGAGGGCAAAATTGTCTTAACAACATAAATTTTGGGCTCAACTGTCATCAAAAGTCCAGGACTCCCTGTAATTTGACAGACCAGATAAAATGTAATTGAGTTCTCAAAGCTGATACATACGGAGTTTGTCCTACCCAGATATCCAGAGAAGACCTACACAGCATAAAATTTCCCCCTTGTAATGGCCTGGATACAATTCCCAAATGACAGGAGCCCTGATAGGTGATGCAAAATAGAAGCAAACTCCATGGCGAGAGAGAGAGCACCCATGCATTTCCTCCCAACAAGTCAGCCTGCAAGGCCGAGCGAGCCATAATTTCTTTCCCCTGGTTTGTCGAAGCAAAGAGCCATTGAAAGATTAAGGAAATAAGACTTGTAAATGCATTCTGCACCAGTCTAAGTGCTACATAAATACTGAGCATTAATAGTTCAACCTATAAATGCTCTATAAATTAAGAGACCCATTTGCGCTGTTGGGAATTGTAAATTAATCCCAGCACTATATCAAAGGGCCTGGGAGGGAAGGAAGAGGCAGGACATTGCAGTCAGCAGAACAAGCCACAAGGAAGAAGGGGAGCTGTGGCACCTGTGGGCAGCTCCCAGATCAAACCAGTTTTGATAAACCCAGTGCTTCATATCGTAGGGGAGGCACGCTCCACATTCGAAGTAGGCCAATATTGGGTGAGGTCCTCTCAAAACCCAGTGATACATTACAACAACCTACATTTCTAAGATTCAGGAGATTTATTTTTTTTACAAACAGGGTTGAGGGGCCCTTGGTACTTTTTGAGGTTGGTTGTTTTCAGTGGTGGGATTCAAATCATTTAACAACTGGTTCTCTGCCCTGATGATTTCTTTCAAAAACCAGTTCACCAAAACTGCTCAGAAAGTTAACAACCGGTTCTCCCGAAGCGGTGCAAACTGGCTGAATCCCACCACTGGTTGTTTTCTTGCAAGTGCCTCATGTCCCAAACTAGGTAACATCATCAGGTTTTCTGGGAGGAGGAGGAGGAAGAGGAGGAGGGAGAGGAGGAGGACAGGAGGAGGAAGATGACTGTGGCTTCCTTGGTGCTCTTTGAGCTTGGTTGTTTTGATGCAAACATTTCATGTCCCAAACTAGGTAACATCATCAATGCCAGCAGGGAGTGAGGTTTGCTGGGAGGAGGAGGAGGAGGAGGAAGAGGAGGAGCAGGAGAAGCAGGAGGATTGTAGAGTCCTTGGTGCTCTCTGAGCTTGGTGGTTTTCTTGCAGATGTTTAATTCCCAAACTAGGTAACATCATCACTACTAGAAGGGAATGGAGATTGTTTACTGTTTATATACAGAAGTTAACAGGGCAGCCACTTGTATATAAACAGAGAGCAAACTCCAATCCTTTCTAGCACTGATGATGTCACCTAGTTTGGTAATGAAACTTTTGCAAGAAAACAACCAAGCTCAGAGACCTCCTCAGATCACGATGTGGTCCCCTCTCCCCCAATAGACCCCCCCCCCCCACTCTCATTTTCCTCCAAACTCAATGAGGCCGGCTGTGAAACCAACTTAACGTTTTACAGCTCGCAATTCACTTAGTTCAGATTTGCAGACCCAGATCTCCTGAATGGATCACATCGTGATGCTTTCTCAGTTTGAAATCTGAGCTTGCTTGTTTTCTTGCAAAAGTTTCATCCCTTGACTGGATCACTTCAAGAGAAAGAGGTGGGGTCCTTGGGGCTCTCTGAGCTTGGCTGTTTTCTTGCGCCAGCCCCCCACCCAAAAAGAGAGCTGGGATGGAGAAAAGGTGAACAACTTGGCAGCAATTTGCCCACAATTGACACGTGCAAATCTGAGTGTTAAAAAAACGCAAGTGTGTTTTTGCACAAAAAGTGATCTCCAGATTTTTAAACCATCCACTCTCTGCAAATACCTATCCTGTTTGGATCTCAGGTAGATTTGTGGCCCAAGTATCTACACGGGTGTGTATTTGTATCCACAGGTAATCCCTGACTTACCGCATTCGCTTAGTGACTGTTACAACAGCATTGAAAAAAAGTGACATATCCGTCCATCCATCCAGCCATCCATCCATTCAACCATCCATCCAGCCATCTATCTAATCTCTTTCTCTTTTCTTTCTATCTATCTACGGTATATATCTATTGGTATCTATCTGTCTATCTATCATTTCTTTCTATCTATCTATCTATCTATCTATCTATCTATCTATCTATCTATCTATCTATCTATCTAATCTCTCTCTTTTCTATCTGTCTGTCTGTCTGTCTTTCTATATCTATTTATCTATCTAATCTCTCTCTTTTCTATCTAATCTCTCATTTTTCTATCTAATCTTCTCTTTTCTTTCTATCTAATCATTCTATTTTCTATCTATTTATCTATCTATCTATCTATCTATCTATCTATCTAATCTCTCTCTTTTCTTTCTTTCTATCTAATATCTCTCCTTTCTTTCTATATAATCTCTTTTCTTTCTTTCTATCTATATATCATCTCTCTTTTCTTTCTTTCTTTCTTTCTTTCTTTCTTTCTTTCTTTCTTTCTTTCTTTCTTTCTTTCTTTCTTTCTATCTATCTATCTATCTATCTATCTATCTAATGTCTCTCTTTCTTTCTAATCTCTCTCTCTTTTTTCTTTCTTTCTATCTATATATCATCTTTCTTTTCTTTTCTATCTATCTATCTATCTATCTATCTATCTATCTATCTATCTATCTATCTATCTAATGTCTCTCTTTTCTTGCTTTCTATATCTATCTATCTATCTATCTATCTATCTATCTATCTAATCTCTCTCTTTCTATTGTCTGTCTGTCTTTTCTATATCTAAGTTATCTATCTAATAGCCTCCTCTTTTGCTATCTAACTAATCTTCTATCTATCTTCTATCTATCTCCATTTCTATCTAATCTAATCTTCTATTTATCTATCATCTATTCTATCTATCTATCTATCTATCATCTATCTCCTTTTTCTTTCTTCCTATCTAATCTCTCTCCTTTCTTTCCATATAATCTCTTTTCTTTCTTTTCTATCTATATAGCCTCTTTTCTTTCTTTCTTTCTTTTTTTTTTTTCTCGTTCTTCTCGTTTCTTTCTCTTTCTTTTTCTTATTCTTTTTTCTTTCTTTCTTCTTTTCTTTCTTTCTTTCCTTTCTTTCCTTTTTCTTCTTTTTCTCTTTTCTTTTTCCTTTCTTTTTTCATTCTCTTTTCCTTTCTTATCTTTTCTTTTTCTATCTAATCTGCTCTGTTCTTTCTCTCTCTTCCCGTTTCTTTCTTTCTACATATATAATACTACAGCGTCAGTCTATCTATCTCTCTTCTCTCTTTTTTCATGCTTCTATCCTTAATCTCATATCTTCTAATCTCCTCCTTTCATCCTCTCTATTTATTCTATCTATCTATAATTATTCTTTCTTTTCTTCATCTATCTATCTATCTATCTATCTATGTCTCCCTTTTCGCTTTTCTTATCCTATCTATCTATCTATCTATCTAAATCTATCTATCTATCTATCTACCTGTCTGTCTGTCTGTCTGTCTGTCTGTCTGTCTGTCTGTCTGTCTGTCTGTCTGTCTGTCTGTCTGTCTGTCTGTCTATCTATCTATCTATCTATCTATCTATCTATCTATCTATCTATCTATCTATCTATCTGTCTGTCTGTCTGTCTGTCTATCTATCTATCTATTTATCTAAACTTTCTTTCTAATCTCCCTCTTTTCTATCTATCTATCCATCCATCCATCCATCCATCCATCCATCCATCCATCCATCCATCTATCCATGCAGGATAAGTTGCTACTATCAAGCCAATTCAGTCCCAGCCTTTTCTCCAGGCCTCTGGGACACCCCTTTCTATTATTATCCCCAGAACACCCTTGCGAGGCAGGCCAGGGAGTTGCCACGGAAACAGATGAAGCTCTCCCCTGCACTCCCTAGTCCTGCTCCAACTCTGTACAGGTAGTCCTCGATTTACAACAGTTCGTTTAATGACTGTTTAGTGATGGCACTGAAGAGTGACTTATGACCGTTTCTCACAGTTACGGCCATTGCAGCATCCCCATGGCCACATGATCAAAATTCAGATGCTTGGTAACAGACTCCTATTTACAATGGTTGCAGTGTCCTTGGGGTCACGTGATCCCCTTTTGGGGACAAGCAAAGCCAATGGGGGAAGCCAGATTCCCTTAACAATTGTGTGACTAACTTAACAACTGCAGGGATTCCCTTAAAAGCTGCGGCAAGAAAAATCGTAGGATGAGGCAAAACTCACTTAACAACTGTTTCAGTTACCAACAGGATTTTTGAGCTCCATTGTGGCCGTAAGTCGAGGACTACCCGTAGAGACATACTGTCAGAGCTGTGTATCTGCCATTCTTCAATGGAAGAAGAAGGGCGGGGGGGGGTGAGTTGATACAAGTAATCCTTTTCGATGTAACCTGAATATCTTAAGCCTTGTATTGAATCTGTATAACTTGCACATGATATACAACTGGAGGGCTGGAGCCCAGATGCCTGGAAACTTGTCACCTCTTGGAGAGATAGCAAGAGGAGAAGGGGCCATAAAAATTCCAGCTCCGAAAGAAACTTCCTGGGAAACTTTTCTCAACTACGTTCCCAGAAAAGGGGAGGGGAATTAACCTGTGGTTTCTTTGTTTGACTCAATCCACATCAGAATAATGGAAGGGGTTCTAACTCCCTTTATCTACATTGTATGCCTGGAGGCATTTTAGATCCTGCTTTGGCTAGTACCTGGATCACTTTCTTTCAATAAAGAATTCTTTTTGAAGTCCATAGCTTTCAGAAATTCATTCTTATCAGTTGAAGAGGAAAGAGTCTGGTCCGAG